>OZ034978.1:3915000-5115000 GCA_964030785.1 Siderastrea siderea | reverse complement strand
AGGGCATCGAATTTTGGGTCAGGTCTGACATAGGGTAGGAAAAATCACTCATTTTGGTCTTAAATAGAGCATAGGTTTCAAGGAGTGCACATGCAGCACGCCCGCACCCACTGAATTTTCTGGAAGTACTGCCCGGGGCGGTGATAATCACGGGCACTTCGGCAAGTTTATCCACATACCCCACATTTAAAACCGCATCTTCACGAGCCAAGGTAAAACGAAGTTGTTTTGAATTTCCTGACCTAGGGTAAAGCGTAGACGTTCTTAGAAAACCAGACTTTGTGGTGTGGCAACGGGAAAATGTAATTTGTAACTGTGTGGTGAACAGGAACATTGGCGGAAAAGCAATTAACGGCTAATTTGCAAAGCAAGGGAAGGATGTTTAATTGTTAGGCAAATAACCGCGGAAAGGGCCGGACAAGTGCTTCGGTCACGTAATTTATTTTTTTATACGATGTGTCCACAGAAAGATGTAATTTGTAGCTGTTTGGTGGACAGGAACAATAAGGGAAAAGCTTGTAGTTAACAATTAATTCCTAAGAGGAGCATGGTTTGAGTTAGAAGGAAAAAATAGCGAATTTATGTAAGTTAATGGTCGGTTAGCTTAATGCACTGTTGAAGACGTTTTAATAACTTGAAGGGGCTCTGTCGACTATTTTTAGGATTACTTTAAAAAAGGTTAAAGAGATATTGCAATCAAAGGATACCCAAAAATGATGGACGAGTTTCTTTTAAAATTGCTCTATCAGTTTTCTGAAAATGTAATTGTGTTTGGCTGGGGATAGCTAAGTTAGAAATAGAAAGCAAATTGGAAAAATAAGGCTAATTATTGTTTTCAAGTTACCCTCTTGTTTCTCGGAAAAATTGCCAGCAACGGATTTTGGTTTGTTCTTTCTTTGAGGAATTTGAAATCATTCGATTTATTTCTCTTCATATTCTAGTTCTAGGAGCAATTCGTGTACGATAAAAAGTATTTCATTTGAATTTCAGAAAAAAAAATGAATTGAAACTCCCTTGTAGCCCCTCTTTAACTAAACAGCTGAAATAAGACCTACAGTGTTGGAATGCTCATAAACACGAAGAAAGTCCAATCAGAACAATCGCAAACTTTTTAAATCCATCATTAAGAGGAGAAAGGAGCTCGAGGAACACAACTGTACTTGAGTGGTTTTAGAGCGGAATCTTTGCCTATAAATTAACTCCCAAGACTTGACAAAATCTTGAATTTCCGTTTGTAAGACGGTTTACCATTACCCATCCAAGGAAAGTGCCGCTCCAATTTTTTCCCGCACAGGTCAAATGGAAGCACGTTGCAAAAATTAAGGTTTATTTCCGAAATGGAAAGGGTAAATAATTGCAATTGATTGCACAACGTTCAATCCCAAAGATACAGGAGGAACGGATTCAACGATCAGTAGCTGACTGATTTTGGTTTCGTAAGCTGGAGGAAACGGGCTAAATATGAAAAGTGTTGAGAAACATTTGCTGGAGAAATACGCATCATAGACATGTTGCAGTCTAGTGACTCCCTCCTGCGGGACACTGTTCCCTCATATCGGCAAACGGCTATGATGGACAGGCGTTGAAGCTGTCAGGGAAAATTGCGGAAGACTTACTGGAAAGTCTCCTGGTGTATTGAACATGTGGACTCTTCAGTCCGGCTTCAATCTATCTCAGCATAACTGACTCTCTTTGTTAAACTGTCGTTCTCAATATTCTCTTTTTGTAAGAAATACGAACTGGTAAGAAGTACAATTGAAAATCAGTTCGTGGAAACTAAGGCAAAAATGTAATCATGTAGTTTCTCGATGTGAAAATCAAAACGTAACTGCACAGTTTCAATTTTTTGACTTGTTTTTAAAAATTGTAATCTGTCTCCATTTCTCCCAAAGAAACCTTCCTATTTCATTTGAAACGAGATTATTACCAGAAAAATAAACGCAGGCGGCCCAGGCTCACGAAGTGAGATGGAAAATGCACAATTTCAGTTCAATTTTTAGTCTATATATACATGGGTTAGTTTCTAAAGAAACTGTGGTGCTGCGTCGGTGTGAAGCGCGAAAGTTTGGATTTATGACGAAGACATACCAAGGGCTAAACGTCAACTTTCAATTTCTTTAAGGTGGCCAATTTACTTTTCAACTCAGTTGAAAAATGCAATTAAAATTTTGGCAGGCTATATTTCGGCTATTTCTATATTTCGTCATAGCCCTATGATTTATGAAAAGAGCCCTTGTGGGTTAAAATAACGCCTGAGCCACGCCCAGATTGGTCTCCTTTAGCCTTTTAATTCTAATTTTCCGACGAGCATCCCCGTCCCTTTCATATGAGAGTCCCGGCCCGGGATCAGGCCCATAGACGGCAAACTGCATGTACACAAATTGAATTCAAATCACACAATAAATCAGCATTGATCAGTGACTTTTGACAGTTCTGGTGGCTCCTAGAAGAGCCGTTTTTTGTAAGTGGGCCGAGCCCACCTCACTCACGACTGCTTGAACTTGGCTTCACTCGTTCCTTAAACTTCTCTAGCTCTTGGCCAAGAATTAACCTTATGGTCATTTGGATTTCTGGTGAGTTCATATTGTTAGTTTCCCGCGCTAGTTTTAAAGCATCTTTAGCCTGACGCATAAAGTATCCGTTAACGAACGACTTTATAACGTCCATAACTTCTGTACTGTCCTCGGCCGTCGTCTTATGCCGCTTTGAACGTTTCGAATCGTCTTTGTCTCCCATTCTATCTCTTCTCCGGATCAATTGGAGTCTCGCCGATATCGCACTGTGCGCTATTTATAGTCTGAAGTTCTAAAAGATCAAATTTCGTAGGATCGAAATGTCACATCTCTGATTGGTTAATTTGGCAAAACACCTAAAAGGAAAACCGCAACGGTCACCAAGATGGATACGATTGGAGTATTTCGGATCACTTCCGAGCCTGATAAATAGAATGCACCGGCTATTTGCAAAGTACCGAAAGTAGATTTAGTCAAGTTCTGAAGTTTGAGTGACCGTGTATTTCTTCTCAGTCTGTACAAAAGAAAACCAGTACGGCCAATAAGAACTGTACTTTCTTTACGCATGCATTGAAACGCCAATTTAAATTTACTTCCGCTAGATGTTAAGTTTGCGTGACAGTGTCACGTAATACAACATTTCAAGCTTGAAACCTAATGAGGTGCCAGAAAAACGGATCCAAAATTTTCTGAAACATTCAAGAACGTCCACCACTAGTGAATTCAATGTTGCACATGTTTGGCTACCTTGTTGAGTGATGGTGGATATGTATGTGTTAAATCATGTTGAAAGGTGTTGAAACGAAAAACTTTCGATCCAACATTTCTTTACTTCTCAGGGGTTTATATTGCAACGTTGAATTCGTTTATATGCCGACACAACAATGTGGCCAAATGTTTGGTCACATCGTTCAACAAAGGGGATTCAACCATGTCGGCCAACTACGAGTAGTCTCTCTTTCCGCTCTGGGATAGTCAAGGGACGAGCGAGCGCGAAAATCGCCGGCCGCGTCGAAACGTGTGCGCGTGTCGAGCAGCTAGAGTCGTGACCACACTAGCGGCTCGACTGAATCCGTTTGCTACCGGAGCAGTACTTTCCTGTGGTGCTGTTTAATCAGTGAAGTACAAGTTGGTTCTATCGTTTTCATCTGTTGATAAAATCGTTAAGTGTGACGATTCAAATGACAAGCTTCTAAGCAATACCTGAGGTATTGTTTCGTTATACTGTACAAAATGGTTCTAGGTTATGAATCTGCGGATAAAATCCTGAAGTGTGACCATTCAAATGAGAGCCATTGAGCAGTACTTTACTGTGGTGCTGTTTATTATGGTGTTCAAGGTGGTTCTTACTTTTGAGTGTGTGGATGAAATCCTTAAATGTTGTGTGACCATTCACGAAGCTGCTGAACAGTACTTTCTTGTAATGCTATTTGTTTTTCATTATTTTGAGACCCGAAATTTGTAAGTTTTCCAGTTTACTGATCTGCGCTCTCGGGAGTGAAAGAAGTAACTGAGTTGCTCGTAGAGAACAAATCAGTCACTGGAAAAATTTCCGCGCAAAACATTTCCTTCAACGCTCTGTCCATGGACTACCCTGATAGACTAACAAATAGACTACTTGAATTAAAAGGGCTACCCAGAATAAAAATAGAAAATCCATGATTGAAATCCATGAAATTAACACGAAATTAAAACATTCACGTTAATTTAGGACGCGTTCTTTTCTAGAAGCGTTCATTTGTATCATTTTCACCCAACAGTTAAATTCTGCATGGATCTAGTCCTTAGCTAGTAAAGCCTAATGTGATAAACAAGAGCGCTATTCACTTCTATTCGCTTGGAGGCAGGATTCCAATCTTGTAATACATGTACATTGTGTTCGATACTTCAGGTTCATTCTTGCCCTCAGAAATGTCGCTCAACGCACTGTTGAGCGTATTTAAGACAAAGTTCTCTTGAATTGTTCAACATACTCTTCCTCAATACTGAATAACAGACCTTTACATTCTTATCCCGACCGCGTGCTACAAGAAAGAACTTGTTTTCAAGTTTCCTGTGAGGCGGTAATAAATCTCTTCACGCTCCACGAGGCGCACGGAAGTTCAAAACTAAGGACAATTACAAAGTTTCTGTTTAAACTGCACTGTAATAAAGTTTTCTTTTGCGAAGTCACATTTGGACTTCAAATCCCCAAAGTTAGATTCACCTTCTAAAACGTTATAAACCGCAAGCCAGAAAATAACACAAGTAGCTTTCCTTTGAATGTTCACACTTTATGATTTCATCCACAGACTTGAGTGAACCCAGGAGTCATGTCATATGTCGGTAATTAAAAAAAGTATGATCATCCGGGTGAGTGTAGTCCAGAGAAGGACTGTTTGTGAAGGCGTTGACTGACGTTTCGACAAGCTGAGCGGAAGACATCATCAGAGTCAAGCAAGGTAGATCCACCTCGTATAGATTAATACATTGCACAACAGGGAAACATTGATTTTAATAGCATTGAATTCGTTTGACCATGAGTGGTCACAGAGTCACCTTGTACAGCATAATAAACAGTACCGCAAGAAACAGCACTTCACCAATAACTTTTGTTTGATTAACGGTGAGCCCAGGAAAGGGGATACTCCATCCCTCATATAAGTTAGATAGCTATGTGGGGCGTCAAAGGCTGTGTTAAGATATGGTTTACGAGCCCTTTAAATCTAAAATAGGGTATAGAATTTTTTTAGGGTAAGGTTTGTGCGATCTGGTCTGGAATTGGGAATGGCTTTTAGAAGAAGCTACTTTTTTTTATAAATAACTTTCTATTAAGAAGTGTATTTTAATTAATAGCGGAAATTTGAAGCCTTCTCAACCGTCTATGCAAACTGAAGCACTTCCTGGGCAGGTCTAAAATAGGGCATCGAGTTTTGGGTCAGGTCTGACTTAGGAAAAATCACTCATTTAGAAAAAATCACTCATTTTGATCTTAAATAGAGCAAGGGTTTCAAGGAGTGCACAGCACACCCCCACCCACTGAATTTTCTGGACGTACTGCCCGGGGCGGTGATGATCACCGGCACTTCGGCACAGCTTATCCACATACCCCACATTTAAAACCGCATCTTCACGTGCCAAGGTAAAACGAAGTTGTTTTGAATTTCCTGACCTAGGGTAAAGCGTAGACGTTCTTAGAAAACCAGACTTTGTGGTGTGGCATCGGGAAAATCTAATTTGTAACTGTGTGGTGAACAGGTACAATGGCGGAAAAGCAATTAACGGCTAATTTGCAAAGGAGAGGGAAGGATGTTTAACTGTTAGGCAAATAACCGCGGAAAGGGCCGGACAAGTGCTTCGGTCACGAAATTTATTTTTTTATACGATGCCGAATGATACGATGTGTCCACGGGAAGATGTAATTTGTAGCTGTTTGGTGGACAGGAACAATAAGGGAAAAGCTTGTAATTAACAACCAATTTCTAAGAGGAGCATGGTTTGAGTTAAAAATTAAAGAAAAAATACCGAATTTATCTAAGTTAATGGTCGGTTAGCTTAATGTACTGTTGAAGACGTTTTAATAGCTAAAGGGGCTCTGTCGACTGTTTTTAGGATTGCTTTAAAAAAGGTTAAAGAGATACTGCAATCAAAGGATACCCAAAAATGATGGACGAGTTTCTTTTAAAATTACTCTATCAGTTTTCTGAAAATGTAATTGTGTTTGGCTGCGGATAGCTAAGTTAGAAATGGAAAGCAAATTGGAAAAATTAGGCTAATTATTGTTTTCAAGTTACCCTCTTGTTTCTCGGAAAAATTGCCAGAAACGGATTTCGGTTTGTTCTTTCTTTGAGGAATTTGAAATCATTCGATTTGTTTCTCTTCGTGTTCTAGTTCTAGGAGCAATTCGTGTACGATAAAAAGTATTTCATTTGAATTTTAGAAAAAAAAATGAATTGAAACTCCCATGTAGCCCCTCTTTAACTAAACAGCTGAAATAAGACCTACAGTGTTGGAATGCTCATAAACACGAAGAAAGTCTAATCAGAACAATCGCAAATTTTTTAAATCCATCATTAAGAGGAGAAAGGAGCTCCAGGAACTCAACTGTACTTGAGTGCTTTTAGAGCGGAATCTTTGCCTATAAATTAACTCCCAAGACTTGACAAAATCTTGAATTTCCGTTTGTAAGACGGTTTGCCATTACCCATCCAAGGAAAGTGCCGCTCCAATTTTTTCCCGCACAGGTCAAATGGAAGCATGTTGCAAGAATTTAGGTTTATCTCCGAAATGGAAAGGGTAAATAATTGCAATTGGATTGCACAACGCTCATTCCCAAAGATACAGGAGGAACGGATTCAACGATCAGTAGCTGACTGATTTTGGTTTCGTAAGCTGGAGGAAACGGGCTAAATATGAAAAGTGTTGAGAAACATTTGCTGGAGAAATACGCATCATAGACATGTTGCAGTCTAGTGACTCCCTCCTGCGGGACACTGTTCCCTGATATCGACAAACGGCTATGATGGACAGGCGTTGAAGCTGTGAGAGAAAATTGCGGAAGACTTACTGGAAAGTCTCCTGGTGTATTGAACATGTGGACTCTTCAGTCCGTCTTCAATCTATGTCAGCATAACTGACTCTCTTTGTTAAACTGTCGTTCTCAATATTCTCTTTTTGTAAGAAATACGTACTGGTAAGAAGTACGATTGAAAATCAGTTCTTGGAAACTAAGGCAAAAATGTAATCATGTAGTTTCTCGATGTGAAAATCAAAACGTAACTGCACAGTTTCAATTTTTTGACTTGTTAAATTGTAATCTGTCTCCATTTCTCCCAAAGAAACCTTCCTATTTCATTTGAAACGAGATAATTACCAGAAAAATAAACGCAGACGGCCCAGGCTCACGAAGTGAGATGGAAAATGCACAATTTCAGTTCAATTTTTAGTCTAAATATACATGGGTTAGTTTCTAAAGAAACTGTGGTGCTGCGTCGGTGTGAAGCGCGAAAGTTTGGATTTATGACGAAGATATACCAAGGGCTAAAACGTCAGCTTTCAAGTTCTTTACGGTGCCCAATTTACTTTTCAACAAAGTTGAAAAATGCAATTAAAATTTTGGCAGGCTATATTTCGGCTATTTCTATATTTCGTCATAGCCCTATGATTTATGAAAAGAGTCCTTATGGGTGAAAATAACGCCTGGGCCACGCCCAGATTGGTCTCCTTTAGGCTTTTTTAAATTCCAATTTTCCGACGAGCATCCCCGTCCCTTTCATATGAGAGTCCCGGCCCGGAATCAGGCCCATAGACGGCAAACTGCATGTACACAAATTGAATTCAAATCACGCAATAAATCAGCATTGATCAGTGACTTTTGACAGTTCTGGTGGCTCCTAGAAGAGCCGTTTTTTGTAAGTGGGCCGAGCCCGCCTCACTCACGACTGCTTGAACTTGGCTTTACCCGTTCCTTAAACTTCTCAAGCTCTTGGGCTAAAATTAGCCTTACGGTCATTTGGATTTCTGGGGAGTTCATGTTGTTAGTTTCCCGCGCTAGTTTCAAGGCATCTTTAGCCTGACGCATAAAGTATCCGTTAACGAACGACTTTATAACGTCCATAACTTCTGTACTGTCGTCGGTCGTCGTCTTATGCCGCTTTGAACGTTTCGAATCGTCTTTGTCTCCCATTCTATCTCTTCTCCGGATCAATTGGAGTCCCGTCGATATCGCACTGTGCGCTATTTATAGTCTGAAGTTCTAAAAGATCAAATTTCGTAGGATCGAAATGTCACATCTCTGATTGGTTAATTTGGCAAAACACCTAAAAGGAAAACCGCAAAGGTCACCAAGATAGATACGATTGGAGTATTTCGATCACTTCCGAGCCTGATAAATAGAATGCACCGGCTATTTGCAAAGTACTGAAAGTAGATTTAGTCAAGTTCTGAAGTTTGAGTGACCGTGTATTTCTTCTCAGTCTGTACAAAAGAAAACCAGTACGGCCAATAAGAACTGTACTTTCTTTACGCATGCATTGAAACGCCACTTTAAATTTACTTCCGCTAGATGTTAAGTTTGCGTGACAGTGTCACGTAATACAACATTTCAAGCTTGAAACCTAATGAGGTCCCAGAAAAACGGATCCAAAATTTTCTTAAACATTCAACAACGTCCAGCACTGGTGAATTCAATGTTGCACATGTTTGGCTACCTTGTTGAGTGATGGTGGACATGTATGTGTTAAATCATGTTGAAAGGTGTTGAAACGAAAAACTTTCGACCCAACATTTCTTTACTTCTCAGGGGTTAATATTGCAACGTTGAATTCGTTTATATGCTGACACAACAATGTGACCAAATATTTGGTCACATCGTTCAACACAGGGGATTCAACCATATCGGTCAACTACGAGTAGTCTCCCTTTCCGCTCAGGGATAGTCAAGGGACGAGCGAGCGCGAAAATCGCCGGCCGCGTTGAAACGTGCGCGCGTGTCGAGCAGCTAGAGTCGTGACCACACTCGCGGCTCGGCTGAATCCGTTTGCTACTGAGCAGTACTTTCCTGTGGTGCTGTTTAACCAGTGAAGTGCAAGTTGATTCTATCGTTTTCATCTGTTGATAAAATCGTCAAGTGTGACAATTCAAATGACAAGCTGCTGAGCAATACCTGAGGTATTGTTTCGTTGTACTGTACAAGATGGTTCTAGGTTATGAATCTGCGGATAAAATCCTGAAGTGTGACCATTCAAATGAGAGCCACTGAGCAGTACTTTCTTGTGGTGCTGTTTATTATGGTGTTCAAGGTGGTTCTTACTTTTGAGTCTGTGGATGAAATCCTTAAATGTTGTGTGACCATTCACGAAGCTGCTGAACAGTACTTTCTTGTAGTGCTATTTGTTTTTCATTATTTTGAGACCTGAAATTTGTAATTTTTCCAGTTTACTGATCTCCGCTCTCGGGAGTGAAGGAAGTAAGTGAGCCGCTCGTAGAGAACAAATCAGTCACTGGTAAAATTTCCGCGCAAAACATTTCCTTGAACGCTCTGTCCATGGACCACCCTGATAGACTACCAAATAGACTACTTGAATTAAATGGGCTACCCAGAGTAAAAATAGAAAATCCATGATTCAAATCCATGAAATTAACACGAAATTAAAACATTCACGTTAATTTAGGACGCATTCTTTTCTAGAAGCGTTCATTTGTATCATTTTGACCCGGTAAATTCTGCATGGATCTAGTCCTTAGCTAGTAAAGCCTAATGTGATAAACAAGAGCGCTATTCACTTCTATTCGCTTGGAGGCAGGATTCCAATCTTGTAATACATGTACATTGTGTTCGATACTTCAAGTTCATTCTTGCCCTCAGAAATGTCGCTGAACGCACTGTTGAGCGTATTTAAGACAAAGTTTTCTTGGATTGTTCAACATACTCTTCCTCGATACTGAATAACAGACCTTCACATTCTTATCCGCGCGTGCTACAAGAAAGAACTTGTTTTCAAGTTTCCTGTGAGGCGATAATAAATCTCTTCACGTTCCACGAGGCGCACGGAAGTTCGAAACTAAAGACAATTACAAAGTTTCTGTTTAAAATTCACTGTAAATAAAGTTTTCTTTTACGAAGTCACATTTTTGGACTTCAAATCCCCAAAGTTAGATTCACCTTCTACAACGTTATAAACCGGACGCCATAAAATAACTGGAATAGCTTTCCTTTGAATGTTCACACTTTATGATGTCATCCACAGACTTGAGTGAACCCAGGAGTCATGTCATAAGTCGGTAATTAAAAAAAGTATGACCATCCGGATGAGTGTAGTCCAGAGAAGGACTGTTTGTGAAGACATTGACTAACGTTTCGACAAGCTGAGCGAAAAACATCATCAGAGTCAAGCAAGGTAGATCCACCTCGTATAGATTAATACATTGCACAACAGGGAAGAATTGAGATAGCTTTGAATTCGTTTGACCATGAGTGGTCACAGAGTCACCTTGTACAGCATAATAAACAGCACTGCAAGAAACAGCACTACACCAATAACCAGTCTGTTTAATTAACGGTGAGCGCAGGGAAGGGGTTACTCCATCCCTTATATAAGTTAGATAGCTATGTGGGGCGTCAAAGGGTATGTTAAGGTATGGTTTACGAGCCGTTTAAATCTAACATAGGGTATAGATTTTTTTAGGGTACGGTTTGTGCGATCTGGTCTGGAATTGGGAATGTTTTTTAGAAGAAACTTCCTTTTTTTTATTAATGATCTTCTATTAAGAAGTGTATTTTAATTAATAGCGGAAATTTGAAGCCTTCTTAATCGTCTATGCAAAGTGAAGCACTTCCTGGGCAGGTCTAAAATAGGGCATCGAGTTTTGGGTCAGGTCTGACATAGGGTAGGGAAAATCACTCATTTTGGTCTTAAATAGAGCAAGGGTTTCAAGAATTGCACAGCACACCCCCATCCACTGAATTTTCTGGAAGTACTGCCCGGGGCGGTGATGATCACCGGCACTTCGGCAAGTTTATCCACATACCCCACATTTAAAACCGCATCTTCACGAGCCAAGGTAAAACAAAGTTGTTTTGAATTTCCTGACCTAGGGTAAAGCGTAGACGTTCTTAGAAAACCAGACTTTGTGGTCTGGCAACGGGAAAATGTAATTTGTAACTGTGTGGTGAACAGGAACATTGGCGCAAAAGCAATTAACGGCTAATTTGCAAAGCAAGGGAAGGATGTTTAATTGTTAGGCAAATAACCGCGGAAAGGGCCGGACAAGTGCTTCGGTCACGTAATTTATTTTTTTATACGATGCCGAATGATACGATGTGTCCACAGGAAGATGTAATTTGTAGCTGTTTGGTGGACAGGAACAATAAGGGAAAAGCTTGTAATTAACAACTAATTTCTAAGAGGAGCATGGTTTGAGTTAAGAGGAAAAAATACCGAATTAATGTTAGCGGGGCGCTCTGTCGACTATTTTTAGGATTACTTTAAAAAAGGTTAAAGAGATATGAATCAAAGGATACCCAAAATGATGGACGAGTTTCTTTTAAAATTGCTCTATCAGTTTTCTGAAAATGTAATTGTGTTTGGCTGCGGATAGCTAAGTTAGAAATGGAAACTGCAAATTGGAAAAATTAGGCTAATTATTGTTTTCAAGTTACCCTCTTGTTTCTCGGAAAAATTGCCAGAAACGGATTTTGGTTTGTTCTTTCTTTGAGGAATTCGAAATCATTCGATTTGTTTCTCTTCATGTTCTAGTTCTAGGAGCAATAAAAAGTATTTCATTTGAATTTCAGAAAAAAAAATGAATTGAAACCCTCATGTAGCCCCTCTTTAACTAAAGAGCTGGAATAAGAACTACAGTGTTGGAATGCTCATAAGAAAGTCCAATCAGAACCGACAATCGTAAATTTTTTAAATCCATCATTAAGAGGAGAAAGGAACACGAGGAACACAACTGTACTTGATGGCTTTAGAGCGGAGTCTGTGCCTATAAATTAACTCCCAAGACTTGACAAAATCTTGAATTTCCGTTTGTAAGACGGTTTGCCATTACCCATCCAAGGAAAGTGCCGCTCCAATTTTTTCCCGCACAGGTCAAATGGAAGCATGTTGCAAGAATTAAAGTTTATCTCCGAAATGGCAAGGGTAAATAATTGCAATTGATTGCACAACGTTCATTCCCAAAGATACAGGAGGGACGGATTCAACGATCAGTAGCTGACTGAACGGGCTAAATATGAAAAGTGTTGAGAAACATTTGCTGGAGAAGTACGCATCATAGACATGTTGCAGTGTAGTGACTCCCTCCTGCGGGACACTGTTCCCTCCTATTGACAAACGGCTATGATGGACAGGCGTTGAAGCTGTCAGGGAAAATTACGGAACACTTACTGGAAAGTCTCCTGGTGTATTGAACATGTGGACTCTACAGTCCACTTCACTCTATCTCAGCATAACTGACTCTCTTTGTTAAACTGTCGTTCTCAATATTCTCTTTTTGTAAGAAATACGAACTGGTAAGAAGTACAATTGAAAATCAGTTCGTGGAAACTAAGGCAAAAATGTAATCATGTAGTTTCTCGATGTGAAAATCAAAACGTAACTGCACAGTTTCAATTTTTTGACTTGTTTTTAAAAATTGTAATCTGTCTCCATTTCTCCCAAAGAAACTTTCCTATTTCATTTGAAACGAGATTATTACCAGAAAAATAAACGCAGGCGGCCCAGGCTCACGAAGTGAGATGGAAAATGCACAATTTCAGTTCAATTTTTAGTCTATATATACATGGGTTAGTTTCTAAAGAAACTGTGGTGCTGCGTCGGTGTGAAGCGCGAAAGTTTGGATTTATGACGAAGACATACCAAGGGCTAAACGTCAACTTTCAATTTCTTTACGGTGGCCAATTTACTTTTCAACTCAGTTGAAAAATGCAATTAAAATTTTGGCAGGCTATATTTCGGCTATTTCTATATTTCGTCATAGCCCTATGATTTATGAAAAGAGCCCTTGTGGGTTAAAATAACGCCTGAGCCACGCCCAGATTGGTCTCCTTTAGGCTTTTAATTCTAATTTTCCGACGAGCATCCCCGTCCCTTTCATATGAGAGTCCCGGCCCGGAATCAGGCCCATAGACGGCAAACTGCATGTACACAAATTGAATTCAAATCACGCAATAAATCAGCATTGATCAGTGACTTTTGACAGTTCTGGTGGCTCCTAGAAGAGCCGTTTTTTGTAAGTGGGCCGAGCCCGCCTCACTCACGACTGCTTGAACTTGGCTTTACCCGTTCCTTAAACTTCTCAAGCTCTTGGGCTAAAATTAGCCTTACGGTCATTTGGATTTCTGGGGAGTTCATGTTGTTAGTTTCCCGCGCTAGTTTCAAGGCATCTTTAGCCTGACGCATAAAGTATCCGTTAACGAACGACTTTATAACGTCCATAACTTCTGTACTGTCGTCGGTCGTCGTCTTATGCCGCTTTGAACGTTTCGAATCGTCTTTGTCTCCCATTCTATCTCTTCTCCGGATCAATTGGAGTCCCGTCGATATCGCACTGTGCGCTATTTATAGTCTGAAGTTCTAAAAGATCAAATTTCGTAGGATCGAAATGTCACATCTCTGATTGGTTAATTTGGCAAAACACCTAAAAGGAAAACCGCAAAGGTCACCAAGATAGATACGATTGGAGTATTTCGATCACTTCCGAGCCTGATAAATAGAATGCACCGGCTATTTGCAAAGTACTGAAAGTAGATTTAGTCAAGTTCTGAAGTTTGAGTGACCGTGTATTTCTTCTCAGTCTGTACAAAAGAAAACCAGTACGGCCAATAAGAACTGTACTTTCTTTACGCATGCATTGAAACGCCACTTTAAATTTACTTCCGCTAGATGTTAAGTTTGCGTGACAGTGTCACGTAATACAACATTTCAAGCTTGAAACCTAATGAGGTCCCAGAAAAACGGATCCAAAATTTTCTTAAACATTCAACAACGTCCAGCACTGGTGAATTCAATGTTGCACATGTTTGGCTACCTTGTTGAGTGATGGTGGACATGTATGTGTTAAATCATGTTGAAAGGTGTTGAAACGAAAAACTTTCGACCCAACATTTCTTTACTTCTCAGGGGTTAATATTGCAACGTTGAATTCGTTTATATGCTGACACAACAATGTGACCAAATATTTGGTCACATCGTTCAACACAGGGGATTCAACCATATCGGTCAACTACGAGTAGTCTCCCTTTCCGCTCAGGGATAGTCAAGGGACGAGCGAGCGCGAAAATCGCCGGCCGCGTTGAAACGTGCGCGCGTGTCGAGCAGCTAGAGTCGTGACCACACTCGCGGCTCGGCTGAATCCGTTTGCTACTGAGCAGTACTTTCCTGTGGTGCTGTTTAACCAGTGAAGTGCAAGTTGATTCTATCGTTTTCATCTGTTGATAAAATCGTCAAGTGTGACAATTCAAATGACAAGCTGCTGAGCAATACCTGAGGTATTGTTTCGTTGTACTGTACAAGATGGTTCTAGGTTATGAATCTGCGGATAAAATCCTGAAGTGTGACCATTCAAATGAGAGCCACTGAGCAGTACTTTCTTGTGGTGCTGTTTATTATGGTGTTCAAGGTGGTTCTTACTTTTGAGTCTGTGGATGAAATCCTTAAATGTTGTGTGACCATTCACGAAGCTGCTGAACAGTACTTTCTTGTAGTGCTATTTGTTTTTCATTATTTTGAGACCTGAAATTTGTAATTTTTCCAGTTTACTGATCTCCGCTCTCGGGAGTGAAGGAAGTAAGTGAGCCGCTCGTAGAGAACAAATCAGTCACTGGTAAAATTTCCGCGCAAAACATTTCCTTGAACGCTCTGTCCATGGACCACCCTGATAGACTACCAAATAGACTACTTGAATTAAATGGGCTACCCAGAGTAAAAATAGAAAATCCATGATTCAAATCCATGAAATTAACACGAAATTAAAACATTCACGTTAATTTAGGACGCATTCTTTTCTAGAAGCGTTCATTTGTATCATTTTGACCCGGTAAATTCTGCATGGATCTAGTCCTTAGCTAGTAAAGCCTAATGTGATAAACAAGAGCGCTATTCACTTCTATTCGCTTGGAGGCAGGATTCCAATCTTGTAATACATGTACATTGTGTTCGATACTTCAAGTTCATTCTTGCCCTCAGAAATGTCGCTGAACGCACTGTTGAGCGTATTTAAGACAAAGTTTTCTTGGATTGTTCAACATACTCTTCCTCGATACTGAATAACAGACCTTCACATTCTTATCCGCGCGTGCTACAAGAAAGAACTTGTTTTCAAGTTTCCTGTGAGGCGATAATAAATCTCTTCACGTTCCACGAGGCGCACGGAAGTTCGAAACTAAAGACAATTACAAAGTTTCTGTTTAAAATTCACTGTAAATAAAGTTTTCTTTTACGAAGTCACATTTTTGGACTTCAAATCCCCAAAGTTAGATTCACCTTCTACAACGTTATAAACCGGACGCCATAAAATAACTGGAATAGCTTTCCTTTGAATGTTCACACTTTATGATGTCATCCACAGACTTGAGTGAACCCAGGAGTCATGTCATAAGTCGGTAATTAAAAAAAGTATGACCATCCGGATGAGTGTAGTCCAGAGAAGGACTGTTTGTGAAGACATTGACTAACGTTTCGACAAGCTGAGCGAAAAACATCATCAGAGTCAAGCAAGGTAGATCCACCTCGTATAGATTAATACATTGCACAACAGGGAAGAATTGAGATAGCTTTGAATTCGTTTGACCATGAGTGGTCACAGAGTCACCTTGTACAGCATAATAAACAGCACTGCAAGAAACAGCACTACACCAATAACCAGTCTGTTTAATTAACGGTGAGCGCAGGGAAGGGGTTACTCCATCCCTTATATAAGTTAGATAGCTATGTGGGGCGTCAAAGGGTATGTTAAGGTATGGTTTACGAGCCGTTTAAATCTAACATAGGGTATAGATTTTTTTAGGGTACGGTTTGTGCGATCTGGTCTGGAATTGGGAATGTTTTTTAGAAGAAACTTCCTTTTTTTTATTAATGATCTTCTATTAAGAAGTGTATTTTAATTAATAGCGGAAATTTGAAGCCTTCTTAATCGTCTATGCAAAGTGAAGCACTTCCTGGGCAGGTCTAAAATAGGGCATCGAGTTTTGGGTCAGGTCTGACATAGGGTAGGGAAAATCACTCATTTTGGTCTTAAATAGAGCAAGGGTTTCAAGAATTGCACAGCACACCCCCATCCACTGAATTTTCTGGAAGTACTGCCCGGGGCGGTGATGATCACCGGCACTTCGGCAAGTTTATCCACATACCCCACATTTAAAACCGCATCTTCACGAGCCAAGGTAAAACAAAGTTGTTTTGAATTTCCTGACCTAGGGTAAAGCGTAGACGTTCTTAGAAAACCAGACTTTGTGGTCTGGCAACGGGAAAATGTAATTTGTAACTGTGTGGTGAACAGGAACATTGGCGCAAAAGCAATTAACGGCTAATTTGCAAAGCAAGGGAAGGATGTTTAATTGTTAGGCAAATAACCGCGGAAAGGGCCGGACAAGTGCTTCGGTCACGTAATTTATTTTTTTATACGATGCCGAATGATACGATGTGTCCACAGGAAGATGTAATTTGTAGCTGTTTGGTGGACAGGAACAATAAGGGAAAAGCTTGTAATTAACAACTAATTTCTAAGAGGAGCATGGTTTGAGTTAAGAGGAAAAAATACCGAATTAATGTTAGCGGGGCGCTCTGTCGACTATTTTTAGGATTACTTTAAAAAAGGTTAAAGAGATATGAATCAAAGGATACCCAAAATGATGGACGAGTTTCTTTTAAAATTGCTCTATCAGTTTTCTGAAAATGTAATTGTGTTTGGCTGCGGATAGCTAAGTTAGAAATGGAAACTGCAAATTGGAAAAATTAGGCTAATTATTGTTTTCAAGTTACCCTCTTGTTTCTCGGAAAAATTGCCAGAAACGGATTTTGGTTTGTTCTTTCTTTGAGGAATTCGAAATCATTCGATTTGTTTCTCTTCATGTTCTAGTTCTAGGAGCAATAAAAAGTATTTCATTTGAATTTCAGAAAAAAAAATGAATTGAAACCCTCATGTAGCCCCTCTTTAACTAAAGAGCTGGAATAAGAACTACAGTGTTGGAATGCTCATAAGAAAGTCCAATCAGAACCGACAATCGTAAATTTTTTAAATCCATCATTAAGAGGAGAAAGGAACACGAGGAACACAACTGTACTTGATGGCTTTAGAGCGGAGTCTGTGCCTATAAATTAACTCCCAAGACTTGACAAAATCTTGAATTTCCGTTTGTAAGACGGTTTGCCATTACCCATCCAAGGAAAGTGCCGCTCCAATTTTTTCCCGCACAGGTCAAATGGAAGCATGTTGCAAGAATTAAAGTTTATCTCCGAAATGGCAAGGGTAAATAATTGCAATTGATTGCACAACGTTCATTCCCAAAGATACAGGAGGGACGGATTCAACGATCAGTAGCTGACTGAACGGGCTAAATATGAAAAGTGTTGAGAAACATTTGCTGGAGAAGTACGCATCATAGACATGTTGCAGTGTAGTGACTCCCTCCTGCGGGACACTGTTCCCTCCTATTGACAAACGGCTATGATGGACAGGCGTTGAAGCTGTCAGGGAAAATTACGGAACACTTACTGGAAAGTCTCCTGGTGTATTGAACATGTGGACTCTACAGTCCACTTCACTCTATCTCAGCATAACTGACTCTCTTTGTTAAACTGTCGTTCTCAATATTCTCTTTTTGTAAGAAATACGAACTGGTAAGAAGTACAATTGAAAATCAGTTCGTGGAAACTAAGGCAAAAATGTAATCATGTAGTTTCTCGATGTGAAAATCAAAACGTAACTGCACAGTTTCAATTTTTTGACTTGTTTTTAAAAATTGTAATCTGTCTCCATTTCTCCCAAAGAAACTTTCCTATTTCATTTGAAACGAGATTATTACCAGAAAAATAAACGCAGGCGGCCCAGGCTCACGAAGTGAGATGGAAAATGCACAATTTCAGTTCAATTTTTAGTCTATATATACATGGGTTAGTTTCTAAAGAAACTGTGGTGCTGCGTCGGTGTGAAGCGCGAAAGTTTGGATTTATGACGAAGACATACCAAGGGCTAAACGTCAACTTTCAATTTCTTTACGGTGGCCAATTTACTTTTCAACTCAGTTGAAAAATGCAATTAAAATTTTGGCAGGCTATATTTCGGCTATTTCTATATTTCGTCATAGCCCTATGATTTATGAAAAGAGCCCTTGTGGGTTAAAATAACGCCTGAGCCACGCCCAGATTGGTCTCCTTTAGGCTTTTAATTCTAATTTTCCGACGAGCATCCCCGTCCCTTTCATATGAGAGTCCCGGCCCGGAATCAGGCCCATAGACGGCAAACTGCATGTACACAAATTGAATTCAAATCACGCAATAAATCAGCATTGATCAGTGACTTTTGACAGTTCTGGTGGCTCCTAGAAGAGCCGCTTTTTGTAAGTGGGCCGAGCCCACCTCACTCACGACTGCTTGAACTTGGCTTCACTCGTTCCTTAAACTTCTCTAGCTCTTGGCCAAGAATTAACCTTATGGTCATTTGGATTTCTGGGGAGTTCATATTGTTAGTTTCCCGCGCTAGTTTCAAGGCATCTTTAGCCTGACGCATAAAGTATCCGTTAACGAACGACTTTATAACGTCCATAACTTCTGTACTGTCGTCGGTCGTCGTCTTATGCCGCTTTGAACGTTTCGAATCGTCTTTGTCTCCCATTCTATCTCTTCTCCGGATCAATTGGAGTCTCGCCGATATCGCACTGTGCGCTATTTATAGTCTGAAGTTCTAAAAGATCAAATTTCGTAGGATCGAAATGTCACATCTCTGATTGGTTAATTTGGCAAAAGACCTAAAATGAAAACCGCAACGGTCACCAAGATGGATACGATTGGAGTATTTCGATCACTTCCGAGCCTGATAAATAGAATGCACCGGCTATTTGCAAAGTACCGAAAGTAGATTTAGTCAAGTTCTGAAGTTTGAGTGACCGTGGATTTCTTCTCAGTCTGTAGAAAAGAAAACCAGTACGGCCAATAAGAACTGTACTTTCTTTACGCATGCATTGAAACGCCAATTTAAATTTACTTCCGCTAGATGTTAAGTTTGCGTGACAGTGTCACGTAATACAACATTTCAAGCTTGAAACCTAATGAGGTGCCAGAAAAACGGATCCAAAATTTTCTGAAACATTCAAGAACGTCCACCACTGGTGAATTCAATGTTGCACATGTTTGGCTACCTTGTTGAGTGATGGTGGATATGTATGTGTTAAATCATGTTGAAAGGTGTTGAAACGAAAAACTTTCGATCCAACATTTCTTTACTTCTCAGGGGTTTATATTGCAACGTTGAATTCGTTTATATGCCGACACAACAATGTGGCCAAATGTTTGGTCACATCGTTCAACAAAGGGGATTCAACCATGTCGGCCAACTACGAGTAGTCTCTCTTTCCGCTCTGGGATAGTCAAGGGACGAGCGAGCGCGAAAATCGCCGGCCGCGTCGAAACGTGTGCGCGTGTCGAGCAGCTAGAGTCAGCAGTACTTTCCTGTGGTGCTGCTTAATCAGTGAAGTACAAGTTGGTTCTATCGTTTTCATCTGTTGATAAAATCGTTAAGTGTGACGATTCAAATGACAAGCTTCTAAGCAATACCTGAGGTATTGTTTCGTTATACTGTACAAAATGGTTCTAGGTTATGAATCTGCGGATAAAATCCTGAAGTGTGGCCATTCAAATGAGAGCCATTGAGCAGTACTTTCCTGTGGTGCTGTTTATTATGGTGTTCAAGGTGGTTCTTACTTTTGAGTGTGTGGATGAAATCCTTAAATGTTGTGTGACCATTCACGAAGCTGCTGAACAGTACTTTCTTGTAATGCTATTTGTTTTTCATTATTTTGAGACCCGAAATTTGTAAGTTTTCCAGTTTACTGATCTGCGCTCTCGGGAGTGAAAGAAGTAACTGAGTTGCTCGTAGAGAACAAATCAGTCACTGGAAAAATTTCCGCGCAAAACATTTCCTTCAACGCTCTGTCCATGGACTACCCTGATAGACTAACAAATAGACTACTTGAATTAAAAGGGCTACCCAGAATAAAAATAGAAAATCCATGATTGAAATCCATGAAATTAACACGAAATTAAAACATTCACGTTAATTTAGGACGCGTTCTTTTCTAGAAGCGTTGATTTGTATCATTTTCACCCAACAGTTAAATTCTGCATGGATCTAGTCCTTAGCTAGTAAAGCCTAATGTGATAAACAAGAGCGCTATTCACTTCTATTCGCTTGGAGGCAGGATTCCAATCTTGTAATACATGTACATTGTGTTCGATACTTCAGGTTCATTCTTGCCCTCAGAAATGTCGCTCAACGCACTGTTGAGCGTATTTAAGACAAAGTTCTCTTGAATTGTTCAACATACTCTTCCTCAATACTGAATAACAGACCTTCACATTCTTATCCCGACCGCGTGCTACAAGAAAGAACTTGTTTTCAAGTTTCCTGTGAGGCGGTAATAAATCTCTTCACGCTCCACGAGGCGCACGGAAGTTCAAAACTAAGGACAATTACAAAGTTTCTGTTTAAACTGCACTGTAATAAAGCTTTCTTTTGCGAAGTCACATTTATGGACTTCAAATCCCCAAAGTTAGATTCACCTTCTACAACGTTATAAACCGCACGCCAGAAAATAACACAAGTAGCTTTCCTTTGAATGTTCACACTTTATGATTTCATCCACAGACTTGAGTGAACCCAGGAGTCATATCATAAGTCGGTAATTAAAAAAAGTATGATCATCCGGGTGAGTGTAGTCCAGATAAGGACTGTTTGTGAAGACACTGACTAACGTTTCGACAAGCTGAGCGGAAAACATCATCAGAGTCAAGCAAGGTAGATCCACCTCGTATAGATTAATACATTGCACAACAGGGAAGAATTGAAATAGCTTTGAATTCGTTTGACCATGAGTGGTCACAGAGTCCCCTTGTACAGCATAATAAACAGTACTGCAAGAAACAGCACTACACCAATAACCAGTCTGTTTAATTAACGGTGAGCCCAGGGAAGGGGTTACTCCATCCCTTATATAAGTCAGATAGCTATGTGGGGCGTCAAAGGGTATGTTAAGGTATGGTTTACGAGCCGTTCAAATCTAAAATAGGTTATAGAATTTTTTAGGGTAAGGTTTGTGCGATCTGGTCTGGAATTGGGAATAGTTTTTAGATGAAGCTACTTTTTTTATTAATAATAATCTATTACGAAGTGTATTTTAACTAATAGCGGAAATTTGAAGCCTTCTCAACCGTCTACGCAAACTGAAGCGCTTCCTGTGCAGGTCTAAAATAGGGCATCGAATTTTGGGTCAGGTCTGACATAGGGTAGGAAAATCACTCAGTTTGATCTTAAACATAGAGCAAGGGTTTAAAGGAGTGCACAGCACACCCCCACCCGCTAAATTTTCTGAAAGTACTGCCCGGGGCGGTGAGGATCACTGGCACTTCGACAAGTTTATCCACATACCCCACATTTAAAACTCCATCTTCACGAGCCAAGGTGAAACGAAGTTGTTTTGAATTTCCTGACCTAGGGTAAAGCGTAGACGTTCTTAGATAACCAGACTCTGTGGTGTGGCAACGGGAAAATGTAATTTGTAACTGTCTGGTGAACAGGAACAATGGTGGAAAAGCAATTAACGGCTAAATTGCAAAGCAAAGGGAAGGATGTTTAACTGTTAGGCAAATAACCGCGGAAAGGGCCGGACAAGTGCTTCGGTCACGAAATTTATTTTTTTATACGATGCCGAATGATACGATGTGTCCACAGGAAGATGTAATTTGCAGCTGTTTGGTGGAGAGGAACAATAAGGGAAAAGCTTGTAATTAACAACTAATTTCTAAGAGGAGCATGGTTTGAGTTAGAAGGAAAAAATACCGAATTTATGTTAGTTAATGGTCGGTTACTGCAATGCACTGTTGAAGACGTTTTAACAACTTAAAGGGGCTCTTTCGACTATTTTTAGGATTATTTTAAAAAAGGTTAAAGAGATATTGCAATCAAAGGATACCCAAAAATGATGGACGAGTTTCTTTTAAAATTACTCTATCAGTTTTCTGAAAGTATAATTGTGTTTGGCTGTGGTTGGCTAGGATGGAAATGGAAAGCAAATTGGAAAAATTAGGCTAATAAATGTTGTCAAGTTAC
This sequence comes from Siderastrea siderea, assembly GCA_964030785.1. Taxonomy (NCBI): domain Eukaryota; kingdom Metazoa; phylum Cnidaria; class Anthozoa; order Scleractinia; family Rhizangiidae; genus Siderastrea; species Siderastrea siderea. The sequence goes on along the minus strand of OZ034978.1, from coordinate 5,092,681 downwards.
CCCCTTGTTTCTCGGAAAAAGCGCCAGAAACGGATTATGGTTTGTTCTTTCTTTGAGGAAATCATTCGGACGATTTGTTTCGCTTAATGTACGAGAAAGGGGATTTCATTGAATTTCAGAAAAAAAAAACGTGAGTTGAAACCCAATGCAACCCGTCTTTAACTTATTAACTGAAAGAAGCCCTGTAGCTCATGAACACGAAGAAAGTCCAATCAGAACAATCGCAATGTTTTTAAATCCATCATTATGAGGAGAAAGGAGCTCGAGAAACACAACTGTACTTGAGTTAAGTACTTTTAGAGTGGACTCTATGCCTATAAATTAACTCCCGAGACTTGACAGAATCTTGAATATCCGTTTGTAAGACTGTTTACCATTACCCATCCAAGGAGACTGCCGTTTAATTTTTTTCTCGCACAGAAGCAAATGTTGGAAGCATATTACAAGAATTAAAGTTTATCTCCGGAAAGGAAAGGTAAATAATTTTAATGGATTGCACAACGTTCATTCCTAAATTAAAGATACAGGAAGGAACAGATTCAACAATTTAGGTTGCTTTGGTCTCGTAGGCTGGAGGAAACGGTTTAAATATCCACCTGTTCTCAGAAACTATGTGAACAGGTGAATTATCTCATTGCCGTTGCAACTCAGTACATTTTCCTGCGGAAACGGGGACCCTAAAATTTCAAATTAATGCTTAATAGATCGTACTTCTGATTTGAGACCCTAAGAGCTGCGTGATATTGCAATTTAATGCCGTTACGAATCCCTTAACACAAATTGAAAAGTTAATCTTTTCTTTACTTAATTCCCAGACATCTGCAGATCTACTGATCTCAATTAACCCTTTAAGCTCTGATATAAAAATTATATTCTCCTCAATTTTCTCCATACATTTTTTACGGAACTAGCAAGGAGAATTTGTCTCAATATGAAGACATCTTTTCCTTGTTGATCACTTTCTTTATTCTAACAAGTAGTGTAAATGTAAACGGAAAAATCATTTTCGTCACTGTTAGGGCTTAAAGGGTTAAGTTAAAACTTGTCGTGTTCAGACAAAAATCGAAATAGGGAAACATTGACACCGTTCAGTTCAGAATAACAATTGAGATTTTTAAGTTAAGCTCTTATTGTTAAGACAGAATAGCGTGCGTTTAGCCAAGCTAGGTTAAGAAACACATATCCGTTTTCTGAGGACCTTGTTTTGGACTATTATGTTCAATGATGCACGTCTCAGTCACGGAGTATTTGGGGTTTTCTCGATACAGTTACTCAGCCGGGATCTCGCGGTGCTGGCTAGAATGCTGATTGACTGAGATTTTTGCATGCTCACACGTGCGTTTTGCCGGGACCAGCCAGGCTAATCGGGCCAACACTATCCTTTCACCATTAAATAGATAATTCTCTTTCTTATAATCTATGTATAGCACATAGAGCTATATGAGACAACAAAGCTTTATGATTTCAGTGAAAAAATTTCCTGTTCGGCAGGATCTGAGTTTTTTTTTTTTCGTATATCAGTTTGGGTTTAACAGTGCTGAAACCAAGACTAATTTAAGTCTGACATTGAAATTTCGTAAACCGCCTTTTGCCTCTCTCACTCAATAATTAATCCGCTTGGCGATATGTAATTGATATATACTGACACAGATGCAAATAAAAATCATTTTTTATCTATTTCTGAGCTCCTTCTTTCCTTAATTCCTCATGCCATAAAGGAATGAAAGACAACCATTAGTTATGTCTCTCGGTTGCAGCTTTTGAGTGTGTGGATCGGACGAATCCCTGAAGTGTGTCTGATACAGAAAAAAGCTAACGAGTCGTGTTTTCTTATGGCGCTAAACGATAAAAAACCCGTTTCTCTTTAATTCGATCAAAAATCTGATTAAGAAACAAATGTTTCACGGTTTGCTAAGGAACGTAACTGCACGATTTGTAAGCTAAGCCGGCCTAGCTTAGCCAGCCTGCCTAGTGCAGATAGAGGCTTTAAATATGCTAAGAACGTAGAGCCATTTACTATTGCCGGATTACACTTTTGTGGCAAACGTTTTACATGAATCGTGGACGAATGTGCACAACGGTATCCAGCTAAATGTAATTACGTACACAAATTAGTCTAATGGCAGCCTGAAATCACTCTCCAGTAAACATGCGTCATTCAGTGACATTTTTTCCTCATAAGGGTTATTAGTCTATTAAAACTTGAAAAACAAGGTCCTTCAGTCAATTTTTTCCGTTATGGCCCGAAAATTAGCGCAGATTGCAGGATAATAAAATCAATTGGGTGCGTGTGGTTTTCTTTGTTACTTGAATTAGCTTGAAGGCAATTCCTTTGGTGGTGAACAGAATTGTTCCGTGCCTTAGCATCTTTCCCCGCATTTTAGCTGAACTGAACAACAAACGAATCTGGTCTGAGCCCCGCTATATTTGCGTAACTTGAGAAATGTCTCGCTATAGATCTCCCCAGCTCAACTGGAAATCTTTCTTCACCCTCCACTCCCTTCTCCTACTGCTTTTGTCGTGTTGTTTTTTTTTTTGCCTTACCGTTGGTTAGTGAAATCCTTTCAATTTAAGCACTTGACAATGTGTTAAATAATTTACAACCATTATGGCTCAGTCTGCATGAGCAAAAGGGCTGTGGCCTTTGGATTAAAGACTGAACATTTGTTGGAGCTAAAATAAAGTTACCGCACAAACGAGTTTTCTGTATCAACTCAGTGAGCGGACCTATATAGGCCGAGTTGCTACTGCAGTAAACTTTAAGAACCTTACAAATTTTATTCGGTAATGTTATTTAGTGCTTTGAATTTTCTAATATTAAAAGTAAACCAAAGTATCGTACCGATACAAAGCAAAGGCCTTGCCTTAGTGCCCAATTGTCTTAAACACAGCAAAGTAATACTAAAATTAAATATGTGAAGTGTTCGAAATTGGACTTTGAAGCCTTTGATACAGCTCACTTGAAAACTGAACAATTGACCTCAGCTGCCTTTGAAAGGCGGTCTTTTACAGCTGCATTGTAATTAAGTTCAATTTACGCGCTGACGTTTAGTTTAGTAGCTGACTACATGAAATCCGAATTGATGGAGCAAAGAAGCACAAGCTTGTTACCTTGCTGGCAACAGGAAGGTGTAATAAGAGTCTTATAGGAACTCTTTGATGAACATAAACAAAACAGCGGAAAGGCTGTTAAAATTAAATCACAAAGTGGGTAAGAGTGCGTTTTATATATTGAACTGAGATAAATTAATGACAAAGAGTCTGCTAAAAGTGCCTTAAACACGGAGTAAATCAAGTAATACATGTTTAGTCATGACGTAAATTATTGTTTGGCACGTTAAACTGCATGTGCTCGTTTGTACGTCACTTACAGTAGCCCGTGGCTGCTATGGCTGCCGCCGGTATGTTTCAGTAAAGTATTTTTACTATATCGTTATGTTTCACTCGTCTGCTTTCGTGCAACATTTTGAATGGTCTTGTGCAACACAGATGTAACTGTTTTTTGTTTAAATTATGAATATATGAAGTTCATATATTTGAACTGCGGAATAAAGAAATAAATGCAAAGAAGATCCTCGCAGTTATTAACGCAACTTATGCAGTTGCGAAAAGGAAGCCTGAAAAAATCAGGCTTCCTTTTCGCAACTGCATAAGTTGCGTTAATAACTGCGAGGATCTTCTTTGCATTTATTTTGTTTTTTGTTTGTTTGTTTGTTTGTTTGTTTGTTTGATTTTCTGAAGTTTTGGGTGAACGCAGTTGTAAGTTTTCGGAAAGGAAGGTGCTAGTACAAAACAAGACTTGCAATTGGTATCAACAGGAAGATGTTAGTAGCTGTACTGTTTCGTGTACAGGAATCATAACGGAAAAGCAATTAAAATAGCTTTGCATAGTGGCCAAGTGCACCGCCTTGTACTATGAAAGCAAGAACACCGAAAAAGAACTGGTGTAGTACTTCAAAAATGGAATCATTCTAAATTTGTAGGGGAATAAAACATGACAATTAGTAGCCATTGGTATATCCGTTATAACACACCATTAAAGTAGAAAGAAATTGTTAGATGCTCGCGTGACCGTAAACAACGAAAGTAAACTAGCACTCTGATTTTTTAGTATGTTCATCTTTTAATTCGTGACCATGCTTGAAGTCGATACAGAAAAGAGTCGTCAAAAACGGACAGATAATGCTGAGTCATAAAGATCGCGTGTTCTACGGAAGACGGAATAGTTTTTAATTTTCCTGCGACGCGGGAAATTATGTTAAGGTGCTGTAATTAAGGCGTTCGTTGACAGGAACAAAAACAAGAAAGAGGTACTTAAACAGTGACAGGAAGATGATATTAGTAACTGTTTGGTGAACAGGAACAATCGGCTTACGAAAAAGTAATTAAAACCGCAGCCGACGGTGACTGAGCGTATCACAAAGGAACATACTCAGATACCTTGGAATAAACTTGATAATATTTTCTGTCTATCTACGTGTTTGTTGAATGTTACCGAGAGAAAGTAAGTAGATTTTGAGTCAGACTATAACTGAAAAAATTAATAACGTCAAACTTAGAGTGATTAATTATAACAAAAAATTTCCGAGGACTTCAATAGCATAGTTCGGGAGCAATGATTTTACTTAAGCATTTCCAGTTTACACGAAATTTTGTTAGGAGTTTTCAGAATCCCATACAACGTTAACAGGTTCACTCAAATATGCTAGAAATTTTTCCGCAAAGGGAAGGTAACCTGATTGGTCGTGCTTTCATGTTGACTTAAACTTCTCCTCAGGTGAGAGAAGTGATGGTAAAGTTTACGATTTATTGTGCTACTTTATAATTAGCTCATGATTATTGCTTCCTCGAAGTAATGAACGGCAATTGGTGAAAATAAAGGTCAGCCATTTATTTATGATGATACGGTCGAGTCTATAGTTAACTAAAGTGTAACCCCCCCCTCCCCCCACCTCGGTTCAAATGCAGTTAAAGTGCTAATAAATCCAAAATTGAAAACGTGGCCCCAAACTGGCCATATTTACGGGCAGTCCTGATTATTAGGCGGTTTGAGTAACTTGAGAATTAATCGTTCTCTGAACATCTTCGATTCCCAGCACAACTGAGAATCGTTCTTTACCCTCCACTTTCTTTTCTTAACGTTTTTTATCTCTCTTTCCAGTTTGTGTATTTTATTCTTTTGTGTTCGTTTGGAGTAGCCGTTGAATAAATTACAACGAAAATGATGTAGCGGCCGCTGGCTCTAGGTCCTATCTTAAAGGGTTGAGGCCGTGGGATGGATTAATTTATTTTTCTCACCACCGGAATACAACAGTAAGACAAGAATAAAAAATTAAAGTTTATACCTATGTGACGGTTGCGAGGGAGATTAAAGGAAACTACAAAGCTTGTAGAATTTAGGCTTCCTCTTATGACATAGCTGAGATCGAGAAAAAAAAAGTATTTACAGAATGTGAGAGGAAGGCGAGTTTCAGATCTACCTTGTCGATGAGATACTTTTTGAGTGAACTTTTAAAGCTAGATATACCAGGTGACAAAGTCTAATCCGGCGTGGTAGAAAATTCCAAATCTTGGAACTTTGTTGGAGGATTGTAAACTGGCCGAGCTAAATTAACTATCTTGTAGATAGGATAGCCACTTGTTTCAGTATGTTTTAGTAGGGAGTTTTGAACAACACACATAATTAACAGGCACTGTAATTGAGTTTTGCGTGCTCAAGTTTAGTTTAGTAGCTGACTACATAAAAATCCTAATTGATGAAGCAAAGTAGCACAAGCTTGTTACCTCGCTGGCAACAGGAAGATGTAATTAGGAACTCTTTGGTGAACATAAACAAGACAGCGGAAAGGCTGTTAAACTGAATTAAATCGCAAAGTGGGTAAGAGTGCGTTTTATATATTGAACTGAGATAAATTAATGACAAAGAGTCTTCTACAAGTGCTTTAAACACGGAGTAAATCAAATAATACATGCTTAGTCATGACGTAAATTATTGTTTGGCACGTTAAACTGCATGTGCTCGTTTGTACGTCACTTACAGTAGCCCCTGGCTGCTATGGCTGCCGCCGGTATGTTTCAGTAAAGTATTTTTACTATATCGTTATGTTTCACTGCTTTCGCGCAATATTTTGAATGGTCTTGTGCAACACAGATGTAACTGTTTTTGCTTGTTTGTTTGTTTGTTTGTTTGATTTTCTGAAGTTTTGGGTGAACGCAGTTGTAAGTTTTCGGAAAGGAAGGTGCTAGTACAAAACAAGACTTGCAATTGGTATCAACAGGAAGATGTTAGTAGCTGTACTGTTTCGTGTACAGGAATCATAACGGAAAAGCAATTAAAATAGCTTTGCATAGTGGCCAAGTGCAAAGCTTGGACTATGAAAGCAAGAACACCGAAAAAGAAATGGTGTAGTACTTCAAAAATGGAATCATTCTAAATTTGTAGGGGAATAAAACATGACAATTAGTAGCCATTGGTATATCCGTTATAACACACCATTAAAGTAGAAAGAAATTGTTAGATGCTCGCGTGACCGTAAACAACGAAAGTAAACTAGCACTCAGATTTTTTAGTAGGTTCATCTTTGAATTCGTCACCATGCATGAAGTCAATACAGAAAAGAGTCGTCAAAAACGGACAGATAACGCTGAGTCAAAAAGATCGCGTGTTCTAAGGAAGACGGAATTAGTTTTTAATTTTCCTGCGACGCGGAGGCGTTCGTTGACGGGAGCAGAAACAAGAAAGAGGTACTTAAACAGCGGACTTAGGGTGACAGGAAGATGCAATTAGTAACTGTTTGGTGAACAGGAACAATCAATTGACGAAAAAGTAATTAAAACCGCAGAAGACGGTAACTGAGCGTATCACAAAGGAACATACTCAAATACTTTGGAATAAACTTGATTATATTTTCTGTCTGTCTGCGTGTTTGTCGAGAGAGAGAGTATGAGTAGATTTTAAGATATACTAGGTGACAAAGTCAAATCCGGCGTGGTAGAGAATTCCAAATCTTGGAACTTTGTTGGAGGATTGTAAACTGGCCGAGTTAAATTAACTATCTTGTAGATGGGATAGCCACTTGTTTCAGTACGTTTTGAACAACACACATAATTAACAGGGTCTTCTACAGCTGCACTGTATTTGAGTTTTACGCGCTCACGTTTAGCTTGGTAGCTAACTTCATGAAATCCTAATTGATGAAGCAAAGTAGCACAAGCTTGTTACCTCGCTGGCAACAGGAAGATGTAATTAGGAACTCTTTGGTGAACATAAACAAAAAAGCGGAAAGGCTGTTTAAATTCAATCGCAAGGTGCCTATTAGATTACGTCGCATATTGAAGATAAATAACCGGAAAAGAGTGCTTTACACACGGGACAAATGAAATAATAGTATAGTCATAAACTCTGCTAGCTCGTACGTCACTTAAACACCCTGCCAGTTTATTGATAAATCGCTTTCTGTTGCTTAATTTAAGTGCTAGTGTACATGCAAAATGAACCGGTTAACGTAGGCCCGAAATAAGAAAAGTCACAATCCAAACAAAGTGTCGATTTGAAAATTAAAACGCGATTCCAGCATACATGAATTTTGGGCCACAATCTACAGGTGCTACACAGTAAGACTGATAGACACACACAAAAATGCATGGAATCGAATTTTCCCCTTTGCCGGACCTAAAACAGTTACCCTAAGAAGGCCGAGAACAATACTATGATGTACTAAAAACGCAGAATTCGAACCGCTTGCTGTTAAGTAATTGTATCTCTTTCCCCAGCTATATCGTTGCGCGGGTTTTTACAAGACGCACTTACAACTTAATAAAGGCCAGGCTCGAATAGGTGTTTGCCAACCTCGTTCCCTTCTCTTCCTCGGGTTGGACGTTTGCTTGCCTGAGTGATGACGTAGACGGAACACGACTTCACGCCTTTCATCAGTTTTCATTACCGGAAAAGATACTCGTGGAGAGGCTGACAAACAAACCACTTGTTCTACTATGAAAATTGCCGGAAATAATGCTTTAGATTGCGGAATCTTCGAACAACTTGTGGTTTTTCTTTAGAAATGTTGCGGCTCAATGAAAATTCCTTCAGTGAAACAGATACTACTTAAACGGCCTCCCTGCTTGTCGTTCTAACCATTGGCTCACAGGCCTAACTATTTGGGGTGAAGAGGAAGATCAAGAGAAGGTTGCACCATGAACGTGGACGCTGAGCCTGTCGATCCTAAGGTCGACTTTAGTGATAAAAAGAGTTTAGTAGCGAACAAGTCCTCCCGTAAGACTAAGATCATCGTAATTGGTGTCCTGGCAGTGATACTCTTACTGGGTGCAGCGGTCTCTATGGCTGCATTTTTGGCACTGCGAAAGACGTCCACGCCAACTCGTTTGACTGAGATCAATTTGGAAGAGGGAGAGACCTTAACATACCGCGTTGATCAAAAGCTGGAAGTTATTGAAGGCAAAGTACTCACAGGTAATTTGAATCAAGTTTGTAACTTTTATAAAATTTAGATTTGCTTCAACTGATTTCCACTTTCTTACTGTACTCCTTCAACATGCTTAGTGTCGCCTTGAGAATTTTTCATATTTTTAGCATCCTTACTTTTGAAGTTTCAACCAAAAAAATATCAATTAAAAAAGGACCAACCAAAGCGATAACCCTAGGATAAACGCCATGTTTTCCCAGTCGCACTGTAAAGGCTATAAACCTGTTATAATTATCAGGGTTCCTTTGACTACAAAACGGGGGTATCTCTTGGAAGTTCAGTTTCGATTCAGTTGTTGGGTCTTTGACTGAAATGGTGCTAACTTTAAGAGACATACGTAATCCGTGTTTGCTTCAGTTTTATCTTGCTACGCTCTTAAATAAGAAAGACTCGTGCTTTTTTTCATCCATGAACTGCGTAGAACTGAAAGTCAATTGTGGGTTGCTCGCACATGTTTTCCGGCGCATGGCGCTGGACACATGAGTTTTGATTGGCTCATTGAGCTGTTTGAGTCCGCTATGATAGGATAGTGATTACTTTCGTTTTGCTTTCACGACACTCTATAGTTATACAGACGTGAAACCTCCCCGGCTTACATTTTTCATCTGTCCTTGAACCTGTTCTCTCCTGCATGGGCGTTTATAACAGTGTACTTAATCGTTCCAATATAATACTTATGATTCTGACATTATTTTGTGTCTCAGGTACAATTACTGCGTTGGTTGGACTACGGGTTCTTAACAAGACTTCAGAGGAGTATTGGTTCTTAATGAAGATAAATGTGACTGTTAACAAGGGTGATTTAGACATGAAAGGAATGCAACCGAAAATAACGGGATACTTCCTATTGCGGCTTCAGATTTTGCCCAGGTAATATCAGTGTTTGTGCTACGATGTTTTAAATATATTGACCAGCAGTCTCTGAAGTTAGGACGCACAGCTGTATCTAGTAAGGCCATTCTAGGTGTTTCGAATAGTATTGATGACGTCACTGTCGATATACAACGGCATGCTGGGAGTTTTTATGTGCGAGCTTAGCTCGACAAGCACAATAGTCCACTCTCGACGATTGATTTTCATTGCCTAAGAGGGTGAGACATGGAGCTAGCCATATCACGAGTGACAAACAAATTATTAGCAACCTATACAATTAGAATGTTGACGTTCAAGACGTCACGAGTGGGAACCGGAAGTCGTTTCCAGTTCACTCCAGTCGTTTCTCTTTTTGGATGTTCTGAGGTCAGCGTGTCAAGCCACAGGCGCCAAAAGAAGAATTTTCCTATTAGCATTGTGAAGAAGAAGCGCGTCTGTCCGTAACGTCCGGGTCGTCAAAGTCCTCGTTGGTTAAGGTACCTTCGCTGGTACACACTGTGCATGTGGCCGTAATATTGTTATATTTACTTTTTCCCTTTTATCTCTAGACTCGATCAAGCATCACGAGTTTATGGGCATCCTAACACTTCCAAAGAACTTACTCGTTATGTTCATGGAATCATTGATCAGCTTCTTCCCGCCGTAAAACGTGATCTTTACGAAGACGTGGATGGAGAAAAAGCTGATTCAGAGCAGATGAAGCCTGAAGTACCTTCCCTGTTTCCTGGAGCTGTTAAGATGCACCGTCAAGCAAACACATCCGACAAGAATGAAGTCTTCATCAAGAACCATTTCAATCGCTCTGATTTTGTTAACATGTCCGCTACACTTGATCTGGACTTAGAATATTCTGACTCTGTTGCAATCAACAAAAGCAACGGAATGGTGAAAGAGAGCCACGCCTCCCTGACTGAGCAGCTTAATTTTGGAACAAAGATTCACACTAAGAGAGGCTTTGATGTTACAATGATGAAAATGAAGTTCTCCAGCGATGTGTCACTTGTTGAACCCGACTTTCTTTTCTTTGACTACGCGAAAGAACGTAAATCTCTCAACCTTCGAATATTCGTGAAATTAGTGGTTCCAGTGGCCAATGGAAACTTTACAGTCATCAGAAAACCTCAAGTGGCTCTGACACCATATAACAGCTCATCCAACAGTTCTGCTCAAGCCATCGGAAAACCAGCAAGACGTCGTTACAGGAGAAGTCTTCTTGGAGATATTTGGAAGATTGTGAAGAAAAATTTCAAGGAAGCTCCAATCGTGTTTGAATACGACTTGTTTGACACCTATATCGTTGGAATAAATGTCGAAGGAAAAAGCAAACTGTGGATGGAGAAAAAAGAGAATCGCCCATTAGAGATGGGAGTAGACGTGTCGCTGAAATTTGCAAATGTTGCTGAGCTGGTGTTAATAAATCTCAAATACGACGGTAACCAGATCGAAGCTGGAGATACCGAGCCCACTGTTAAAAAGTGGAGCACAGATGTTGTAAGTAACTTGTTTCAGTCTTATATACTGCTGATAGTCAGAGCGTGACAAGAAAATGCGGGTTTCTGTCAGGTGATTGGACAAAATTAATCATAGACAACTATCCATCTGTTTGTTTGAGTCATGATTGTTGCATATCTACATGCCGTTAGCTGCAGTAGTTAGTTTCCACTGCCTTTTTTCCGCCAAAATAATGTAAGATATCTTGGCGTCGTTTTCGTTGAACGATTAAAGAAAAATTAAGTTCGTAGTTTTACTGCAATATGCCCAAAGATAAGATGTAGACTGCGACCAGTCTCTCTTTTGCTTTAAAATCCGTGCTGGACGAACGGCAAAGTCACGAGGGCGATATTCGAGCGGCGAGCGGCCAAGCCGCGAGTAGCGTGAGCGGGAGAGTGTTATCGTACTCGCTTTCTCGCCGCTCCTCCGGCAGGGATTTCAGAGCAAAAGAGAGACTGCTCGCAGTCTAGATAAGATGCTAGGCGTGTTCTTATTCCTTAGAAACATATTTTACACAGCACGCAACCTACGTATAAAATTAAAGGTCCGGTTTATACGACATGTATGAATTTGGAGATGAAACAGAGTAGACTTCCGATTTCCCACTTTTCAACAGTTCGGAAAACTATTTCTTTTTTGGACAATTTCTCGGGCTCGGAAAGTTTTGCTTCAAGATTGAACGCCTTCAGTGGATACTGAATTTATTTGTTATTCTTTAATTTGACCATAAGAAACAAATGTCAAACACGCCTTGGAAAACGAAAGGGCTATTCGGATTTTACTTTCTAAGCATTCCTCCTTAATTTGTTTCTCTCTTAGAATAAAGAGGTTTGGGTTTGGTACTTTCTACTTGGTGTGGAGTTCGAAATGAGCCTTGAACTTCAGGTTAAAGTGAATTTCCCTGCTGAGGAGAACAAACTAGTTCCATGCTTGTTTGCTTTAGAGGTAAGTATTAAGCTACACAGAGTGGTTTCAACTGGGTGTCCGAGTGTTCTAATAACTTAGGCAAAAACAACAAACAAAGATTAAACAGCCAAACGAACCAATCAGAAATCAAAGCCGATATATCAGACGTGAAACAAAGTCACAATCGCTTTTTAAGTTTTACTTCTAGTTGATTCAGCGAAAGAGAGAGGCGAGTGTTTTTTTTTTTGGCCAATTAAAGAGTGTAGCTAAAACAAAACCAAAGTTCATCAGTTTCTTCCGACAATCAGTTGAAACCCATTTCGTTTGACATTTTTTGCCCGGCGTGTACCTTTGTTTGTGAATACTAAGAAACACTCACTTCACTTACGGTTAAATGAAACATGTAAATAGCCTTCAATGGATGTCCTAAATTGCTTTCAGCGACAACTTAGTTATCAGACATTTCATGCAGAATAACTCGTTTAAAACCTCGCTAAGTTTAAAATTAGTTCTAAAATTGACAGAAATAGTTAAAATCGTTATAAAACTGGTTGCGAACTAACTGAAAGTAATAGTCGCTAAATTTTCTGCAGGCTGAGTAGGGATAAACTTGTCCCATAGTTTGAAAACACACTAAGCTAATTCACAGGGAAAATTCAACTTAGAAGCGTGCGTATAGAGACGGGCTACAGTTAGTATTACTACAGTTAGTTATAATATTTAACAATTATCCTGCGAAATCGCGCGGAATATCACCTGATACTTAGCCGACGGGGCCGTAGGCCGAGTTAGCTAAATCAGGGGATATTCCGCAAGATTGAGCAGGATAATTGTTTTATTATTCAACAAATTCTCATCGACTGGGGGGACCCGCACCGCTTCCAGACGAGGTCTAGGGTTGGTCGAGGAGAACAATAGGTAAAGAACGAAACAATAGCTCTGACCCTGATAACAATAGACGGTGCAGGTTATAGGGACCAATGAAATAAGAGGTTTGGAACCGTGCAGGTCTACCGCATCGACTACCATTTTCATAACGAGAAAAACTATCGTTCTATGATGAAAACGCTAAAAGCTAGCAACACGTAATAAAAATCAAAACAGAACTTCAAGAATACGAAGTTTACTACCTTTCACTTAAAAAAAGGACTTATTTACAAACTCATGTTTGGAAATGAGAAGACAGAGTAAAAAAATACTGCTACCTTACCGAGAATAAGTCCTCTTCCTGTGAATTAAAGTCTTTTCAACTTTACAACTTTCCGTGAGCAAGTGTGCTGCTTCGTTCGCAATACCATTTTCTTGGTTGAGTTCTCACTATGAAAATTCCAAGTCAACCTCTGGATATCTTTGTGAGCTGAAGCAAATACTTGTTACTTTTTGAGGACATTTAATCGAGGAAAGTTTCTTCCAGGGAGTTAAAATTTCCGGAAAACACTGCTTAAACTGCCTCGCTTTTCATAATGTCCGCCAAACAAGCAATGAAAGAAATCTCCGGTGCACTTCCAAATATGGTCATTTACGTATATCGCAGGATATCTGTCAGATATTGAGGTCTTCCTTACCATATATGGGCATAGTGACAATTTGTTGAATAATAAAACCTTATATTCTTGTATTACACTTTTTAGATTGAACCAGAAGCAAAGGCGGTTGCAAGTATTAAAGGCTATGACTCCATCCTCTTCCTCCGCGCTGGTGTTCATGGCGCCGGCACGCTGGTTGATGTCAGTCTACCTTTGAAGTTTTCGTTCCGAGTAGAGCGTAATAGCGGTGAGAAGTGGGGCTTAACACTTTCTGCCCGTATGACCGCTCTGGAGTTGGAAGCATGTCTCTTCTATCAGTGGAAGCGATGTCAATGGTATCCGACTTGGTCATGCCAATGGGGTGATATAGGCGTCCTTTATTCGTTTGGAAAATGGCATGCTTTCAAGGTTGAAAGGGAGCTGTTTGCAAAGTATTTTTAAGCTCGTATCTTTTCCAGGATAGAAGATACGAGCTACTTTAATTTGCAAAATGCGAGTGTAAGGAAATTAAAAATACGCGTGACTAATTTTTTAGGTTTCTCCTTTTCGAAAATTTATGTTATGGCTAATTAACTTCCAGCCAATAAGCTGGGCCTATGTCAGTCAGCAAACGTTTTCGTATTAGATTTAGCCTGAACTATTCCTTTTAAGTTAAAGCCTCAGTTTAAACTATTAAGTCACATTAAAATTAGGTGAATTCACAGAGCATGTTAAGGGTGCAAAATTCGCAATCTTTCGAGCTAGCGATGAAGCCTGCAGTGAAGTTCTTGTAAAGGGCAAAGTATTGGATTGTACGATTGGGTGTGATTTGTGAATAAAGCCTTCCAAAAAAATTATGCTTTTATTCCTTTCCTTTGTAGTATGTTGGGCAATGATCAGTTAACTAATGGTCCCGCCCGCCATAATGCGATACTTAATCTTTCTTTGCGGAGGAAAGTTTGGCCACAACTCTGCGGGAGTGTTCTGGGCAGCGTATCGGACATTTGATTGAAAGGTCGTTATATCGAGGCTATAGTCTTCACGATGTCGTGTTATCCAACTAGACAATAAACTTTACTCCACATTTCCTCTTTTTTACTGAGAGATACGAAGAAATACCGGCGAAATAATGCTGAGGTAACTTTAGGATAGATAAGCATCCTATCCAGGGGGGAGTAGCTATAGTGGTACTTGTAGTTGTTACATGTTACAGAAACAGAAACCTGAATATAGTGTCGGCGGTGTGGATGTCTCCGGCCCGTGTGCGACTGTTCCCAAATATATTAATTTTGCAATTTTTAACGTGTGATATTTCGTGAAGGCGGGATGGACCGTGATTAGCTCATCAGGCCTCAGAGTTCAAAGGACGATGGAGCCATTGTCTGTCTCTTTAGACAAGATAATTTCCTCCGCATTGGCCCAAGTGGGATTTTACCCACTTTTCCAAGTTTCGTAACACAACGGACTTTTTCTTTTCCTATTCTTGACCTACCCTACCGTTCCTACAGCTGAAACTGGACGAAAAAAATATCCTTCCGACTCTATCTTTAACGGGATGGGGAATTTCAAGAACAGAATTAGGCTTGAATTGAACTTATGTTGACTTGAGTATTTGGGAACACTGGATGTATTGACCTTTTTGAAACTAACTGGATTATTAATACCCTGTTTGGACCGCAAATAACCTATAATGTCACTTTACGTGATTTTCTGAGTAAGCAAATCTTAACCCATGCAAGCAGCTGTATTTTGAACAGTTTAAACCATATAAAAGGTTCCGTCGTTCGGATCTTTCACTTTATCAACTTCCAATCGTGTTTCAGCTTTTGCATGAACGAAGGTTTAGACTTACTTTTAAGCGCTCTGCTTAAAGAGAATACGTGGGATTTTTCACGTTTTTGGATGAAAAATGTCAAGTTAATTACTAGCCGGACGAAATGCCAAAAAAAATACTCAAAACGAACGGTTAAACACTTTCTCGTACATGAAATGTTCTTAGATCATTAATAGAAGAAATTTCTTAAAAAGAAATTTCATCAAGCGAGAAAATTTCTCAAAGGAAAAACAAGCCATACTCAGGTTGCGGCGATTTTTGCAAGAAACAAGGGAGAAAGTTAAGAAAATTAGCCTAACGTTTTCAAGTTTGAACCAATTTCCATCCTGGCCATGTGCAGCCAAATACACTCAATTATAGTTTCGGAAAACTGGTAAAGTATTTTAAAAGAAAACTGAACCATTATTTTTGGTTTTCTTTTCTGGATTGCAATATCTCTTTAGACTTATACCTATTTTTTTAAATCCTAATTTAAGTAGGTGACAGAGCCCCTTTAAAAATAGCGCCAAAAGCTATTTCTAGTGAAATCACAAGTCATTTGCAGTCTCTCTCCTCCGCAGAGGCCTCCCACAGCGCTCCCGCTTTCCTCTTTTTTCTTTCACTGGTGTTTACTAACAGGAGCCTCTGCGGAGGAGAGAGATTTGCAGTGTAAACGGGGCATTAATAAACCCGGATTATACTTTCACAACGTCGCAAGCGCAAAAAGAACGATTTTTTTTCATTTTACGTAAGCTTGAATCAGTTGCCATGGAGAAGTTGTGTTCGCTTTTATTACCAGAACGCTTTCGTTTTAAGCAGATGTCTTTCTAAAAACAATTAAAACCTGGGTTCTTGTTAAAACATAAAGCAGGTTCTTTAATCTCGCACCTTTCTGGTTATCAGCTTCGATATATGTATGCTTCATCGTTTTCATTTGAGCGCAGTTTTTAGAGTTAATATTACATGCTCTGGTTAACAAAAGCGCCAAAAGCTTAATTTCTAAGTTGCAAGCGCAAGAAAAAAAAAAAGGAAAATTGTCATTTATCTTGCGTTCACATGTACATTTGTTTTACCTAAGAGTACACGTGTACAAACCAATAGCGCAATTTCGATATATTAAATTCAGTCTTGAACAATAGGCATCATTTTGAGGTTTAGGTGAATAAACCCATATAAATCCTTCTATTAGTCCCCTAAGCCTCGAAGTGATGTTTATTTTTATAAGTAAAATTTTAATATATCGCAATTGGGCTATTTGGAAAAGCGCTTCAAATGCGCATGCTTATTCATTATTGAAGGAAGATTTACCGTTTTGTGACTTTCTCAGCTTGGGAATTTTGGTATCTCAGTAAACTTGAAAGAGAAGACTGGAATTTCACGCTGCAAAATCATTCAGCGCATCCTTACTACGCACGTTGTCAAGCCGCGTCATGCATTGAGCGAGCGCGCTGAGTAAGAAATATAGACAAATACAGCATGTACAGTGGTGGTGGGTATTTTTATATCTATAAACGTGCTTAACTCTCTTAAATGCACGGTGAACCCATTATTTTCTTGGATAAATCACTTCCTTTACTGATTATCTCCATTTTGTCCAAAAACAAAAAAATTCTGAACGTGAGAAGTTTTAATTTTATTGCTATTTGTACTCAGATATACGATCGAATTTTTCTACGAATGCAGGTATACATGACTTACGCTTATTCTGTGAGGCTAATTTTACCTGAAGAAACGATATTACCTGCAAAAGGTACTAAATAGGCCTATTTGCGGTGAAATTAACAAATCAGCATTATGTAGAGTCCTCCATGTAACTCATTTTATTCCTTGTAGCAAGAAAGCCGATTTCGCCTTACACATTAACCAAATCCTCTAAAAATACGTTTCAATACGCTTTATCTCCGAAGCGAGCATAGTGGCCCCCCAATTTTTTGCTTTTCTGACATGAGGTGGTCATTATCTAGCTGCAGCAAAAGTTTGGTAAAAATCAGGTGGGAAGATTTTGGGCGCTAACGTCCTTAAACTGAAATATATTAAAATTCATCACCAGAAGGGGTGTAATTATGCCAAAACACGAATGAAACTTTTATAAACAAGGATATGACGCCAAAACATGGTCACGGTTTAGCGGGGGCGAAAAAGGAAAAATATTATGATAATCAGTAATTCTCAGATAAGAGTAGATATATGAAATAATCACAATTAATGATTATTAATTAATGAGCAATTCTTGCTAGCTCGTGCTTCACGTTCGCTTTCTCTCTATTCTCAGCAGGCTACTTTTGACAACTTTAAATCGACAAATGCAGATACGAAAAGATCCTCCCCTTCGCCTATCACATACAAACAGATGAACCTCCCAGAAACAAACCTTAATTTGTTTGTGGATGAACTGAGTCCTGCTGAATGTAAAATAGTATACGGTAGGACTGATCCTTACGGCAGTAAAAGAAAGACGCAGAAGACGGAAACCAAAAAGTTGGATATATAAAGTAAAAATATATTTAACAAAAAATTGCCCGATGTTTAGGTTAGCAAAACAAATCTTCTTTGGGAGCTACAAGAACAATTGAGTAAATGCCTCAAAGAACCATTAATTGAAAGTTAAAAAATTTAAAATAATTGATAAGGGTGAATAAATACACGTGCTGAGCTGCACAAATGACATTTCCTGTGCAGCTAGTTACCTATAATTATCATTCATTAATCATTTATTTTGAAAACTTCTCCTAGCTCAGAAGATCAGCAAAAGGACAACCCTTTATCTGCAAAAGCTTTATTTTACTAAAGCTTATTCGGGGTGTAATGTAATACTTAACCCTTTGTGGACCAAATTTATTTTCAGGATTTTTTAAATTTTCAACAAGTTCTAGTTAAATTAACATATCTCCAAAACCATTAAACATATTTTGATTATTTTTTCAAAGAAATACTTCTCAGGAAATTGTCCTACTTTAACGCTTAATGTGACGTCAGAAAACATCATACTGACGTCATAGCATTAGTTAATATTTAACTAACTACACAACATAAACTGTCACATGAATGTTTATGTCCAAAATACTCAGAGATGACAAGCTCAAAAAATCCCTTATATGTCTCATTACCCCGCCGTTAGGACGGGGTCTAGTAATACCCATTTTTTTGTCCGTGGTTTCTTTTTTACCCCGCCGTCAGGACGGGGTCTAGTAATACCCGTTTTTTTTTTTTTTTTTTTTTTTTTTTTTTTTGTCGTGGTCACTTGCCCCAGCCCTGCGCTCGGTCAAAACAATACTTGCCGGTAATGTGCGTTCGTTTAGCGTTATTTCGCCAGAATTTTCATGTAAGTTGGTGTAGAAAATTACTGGCGATTTAATGGCATAAAAACCCCTTCGATGAAAGCAAGAACGAAGGTGCTAGCGAGCTTTGAAGCTGGCATGAATTCGCCAAACTTGCCCTGGCACGTAAACATTACATCACTGAAACACAGAAGCCGATACGGGGAAGTCCCTTGCTTTCGCCAAGTTGAATAATTCAACCGTGAAATGCAAGCATTTTTTTGGCAGTTTGGCCTTGCTTCGCCAAAATCTTTAGGGAAAGTTGTGTAGAAAAGTACGAGAAATTCAGTGGAGTTGACTTCTCTTCAATGAGAGCAAGAACGAAGGTGCTAGCGAGCTTTGAAGCTGGCATGAATTCGCCTAACTAATGCCCTGGCACGTAAACATTAGATCACTGAAAACACAGAAGCCGATTCGGGGAAGTCCCTTACTTTCGCAAAGTTGAATAATTCAACAGTCAAATGCAAGCATTTTTTTTGGCAGTTTTGCTTTGCTTCGCCAAAATCTTTAAGGAAAATTGTGTAGAAAAGTACAAGGAATTCAATGGACTTAACTTTTCTTCGACGAGAGCAAGGACGAATGTGCTAGCGAGCTTTAGTTTGAAAGCTGGCATGAACTCGCCATCGCTATGAGCTTAGTAATATTATGATGTGAAGTGTGTGATAGAGTGCCAAGAAGTGAGCAATGCTGCCCTCCATAATTTTCCCCCGGTCACAGGCCATAAAAGAAGAAATTAGAAATAAGAACCAAGATAAAAGAAAAATCTTTGACCCCGGCGGGATTTGAACCCACGACCTCCTGATTAGAACACCGTCGCTCTACCAACTGAGCTACGAGGCCAGGCTGAGTCACGCTATGATCAAGATATTTCATCAAAACTCTTCGTCACGCACGCTAAGACAGGGTGATTAGGCAAGTCATGTCTTGATTTATATTATCATTGCAAACACGTAAAAAATACGATAAATCACCAACTTTTAAAATTTACACCACTTCGGCTTGTATCTTACGTGGCCATAATATATTTTGGACCCCAAGGGCAGTTCGAACAACGGCGGGGTTAATGCCCCTGGGGCTTTTCTTGTTTTTTTTTTTTGTTTTTTTTTGTCGTGGTCAGTTGCCCCAGACCTGCGCTCGGTCAAAACAATACTTACCGGTAAACTTTGTTCGTTCAGCGTTTATTCGCCAGAATTTTCATGAAAGTTGGTGTAGAAAATTACCGGCGATTTAATGGCATGAAAATTCCTTCGATGAAAGCAAGAACGAAGGTGCTAGCGAGCTTTGAAGCTGGCATGAATTTGCCAAACCTGCCCTGGCAGGTAAACATTACATCACTGAAACACAAAAGGTGATCCGGGGAAGTCCCTTGCTTTCGCCAAGTTGAAAAATTCAACAGTGAAATGCAAGCATATTTTTGGCAGTTTTGCTTTGCTTCGCCAAAATCTTTAGGGAAAGTTGTGTAGAAAAGTACAAGAAATTCAATGGAGTTGACTTCTCTTCAATGAGAGCAAGGACGAAGGTGCTAGCGAGCTTTTAAAGCCAATGATTCATGCTACGTGCCGTAGCACATAAACATTACGTCATTGAAACACAGAAGCCGATTCGGAGAAGTAAACTTGCTTGCGCCAAATCACTCATCGAATCACGGCCTAAAATAGACTTTTACGGTTTTTCATCGCTACCAGTTTCCTTTAGATTTTAGAATGAGTTTTTATCAAGAAATCTATTTAAATTTCCGAGCCCTTGCTATTTAGAATTACGCTGACATGTCAGTTCGTTTATTTAACAAAAACGTGACTTAACTGAGTCACGCTATGGTCAAAATATTTCGTCACGTTCTTCTTCGCGAAAGCTAGGACAAGTGGATGACCAAGGAATGAGGGATGGGGTTCATACTATCAGGGATTCATGTTACCACAGGGAGAAGGGTGAGGAGCAGACGCATAAGGGGAAATGGCAGCAAACACAGGTACGATAAATCATCAACTTTAAAATTTACACCACTTGAGCTCGTATCTTGAGTGACCGTAATATATTTTGCTCCCTGGGAGGAGGAGAAAAACGGCGGGGTCCAATGAAAGTAGAAACGAAGGTGCTAGCGAGCTTTGAAGCTGGAATGAATTCGCCTAACTTGCCGTGGCACGTAAACATTACAGCACTGAAACACAGAAGCCGATTCGGGGAAGTCCTTGCTTTCGCCAAGTTGAATAATTCAACAGTCAAATGCAAGCATTTTTTTGGCAGTTTTGCTTTGCTTCTCCAAAATCTTTAGGGAAAGTTGTGTAGAAAAGTACAAGGAATTCAATGGAGTTAACATTTCTTCGACGAGAGCAAGGACGAATGTACTAGGGAGCTTAAGTTTGAAAGCTGGCATGAACTCGCGATCGCTATGAACTTAGTAATTATGATGTAAAGTATGTATGTACGAGTGCCAAGAAGTGAGTAATACTGCGCTCCATAATTTTCCCCCGACCACAGGCCTTAAAAGTAAGAAATTAGAAATGAGAACCAAGATAAAAGAAAAATCTTTGACCCCGGCGGGATTCGAACCCACGACCTCCAACTGAGCTACGAGGCCAGGCTGAGTCACGCTATGATTTTCATCACCCTCTTCGTCACGCACGCTAAAACAGGGTGATTAGGCAAGTCGTGTCTTGATTTATATTATCATCGCAGGCACGTAAAAGATACGATAAATCACCAACTTTTACCTGGCCGTAATATATTTTGGACCCCAAGGGCAGAGAGAACAACGGCGGGGTTAATGCCCCCTGGGGCTTTTCTTGTTTTTTTGGTGGTCACTTGCCCCAGACCTCCGGTTTTCGCTCGGCCAAACAAATACTCGTCGTGTCTTTCGCCACACAGGCAAGGGCTTTTATCTTGAGTGACCGTAACATATTTTACACTCCTGGTGGGGGGGGGGGGGGGAGAACAACGGTGGGGTCTAATGCCCCTGGGGCTTTTCTTGTTATTTTCTACAGTGTCTAAGAATTATTTTGATACATAATTCACCTACCAAATGTATCTACTGAAAAATGAATAAGCCACCTTAAGTGATCCAAGTAGGTCTTCTAGCAACAACGAAACATCAAATAAACAGATGCTGAAGCAATAATCAGTTTTCCGATGGCTCCAATTTCATGTATTTTCAAATGTAAAACGTGTAGGATGGTTTCAGTCTTCTTCCCATGTCAGATAACTGCTTTCTTCATAACTTCTTTCGTGGATTTACTTTGGTTGCATAATTCCTCATACCAGCCACTGAAATAGTACTATTCAAGGCGATTCAAGGTTTCATACACGTTCCAATAACATTCTTTGAAGCCTTCGATACCGGACTTGGGACTGTCACGTGGAATATCGAAGTTTCGATCAAAATAGTCGACAAGATCTTTAAAAATATGGACTCAGTTACTCTTTGGCATGGTGTTCAAACATTGTTGTCGATGGAAAGTCGAAAATTTTGGGGAAAAGTCCACCAGAAACGGGAAGATTTGCCAGAATGAAAGCAACAGGCACTATAAACACAAAAAATGGCTGCGGGAGCCTGGTAGGGAGTATGCACGATCGCTGCTGGCCTAAATACTGCAGTCACCATAGGTGTCCGATATATCGGACACTGGTCCAAGTGCAAGTGGCGTTTTGAGCACGCGTGCACAATATACAAGACACGGAGAGACGACGGGTAAGAGGAATGCTGCACATGCACGAAAGGAAATCGGATGGTTTTTCGTAGAGGGTTTCAAAACGCCCACCAGAACCTCGGGCTGCCAAGAAACCTCTGATCGTAGGGTATGATAAACAAGGCCTTTACGTCAACATTTAGCCGCTATAAAAATGACGCTATTATCATTTCCAAGCAACCATGGAAAAACATACCGTTCTCACAATACACCACTTGTTGTGGTCAACTAAACGGGAACAAAATTATGAGTGGCATAAGAAGCCAGCTACGTAAAATGGCAAGTGGCTATCAGAAACGTATTAAATAAACTTGCAGCATGTTTTGCTATCGTTCGCTAAAAGTTCAAGGTTTATCAAGCGATATGGCGTGGCTGTTTGGAATTTGTCTGTTGTTGTTTCTTCACTCACAAGGTATGTTCGCTTTACGCAGTTTTTCGTCTCATTTCTGTTTGGTTTTTACTCCGTCGACATACCTTATCAGAGTTCAATAGCAAACAAGGAAAATTTAGAGTGAAATTATATGAGAACATTTTGCGAAATCAAAGGGAAAGGTACTGTCGCAAAGTGAGCTAAAGGAAAGAAGATCAGTAGCATTTCAACATTTGAATAGCCACACGATACGATTTAATTCACAGAACTTTTACAGAGTCTATTCACATTACAGCGAAAAGGGTTTAAGACGATTTCCGCTCAACGTTCGAGCAGTAAGTGCAAAAATGAAGTTACCAAAAAATTACTTGCAGCACTGTCACATTTTGAGAACAGATAAGAAGAACTTATCATTACTTTTGTTCCCAAGCTGACCCCGCGAGAGAAAATTGGATTTGAAGTTATCAATATTTCAATTAAAAAGACGCTTCATGTCAGTTCAAAACAAAATGGCGCCCGTTTTTAGCATACTTTTACGAGATTTGAAATTAATTTTCTTGAGAATGCTTGAGAATTTCATCCCGGGGTCACTTGGGCAAGTGAACTAGAGTGAGATGTTTCAAATAGCATTTAAAATGTTACCGTGCTATGAGTGGTTTTTTGGTAAATATTTTTTGCACTTATTGCTCGAACGTTGAGCGGAATCCGTCTTAATACGATTAAACTTAGTTATTGCAGTTGGCATCCGTAACTTGAATATCTAGCCCAATCTGGAATATTTAGCTTAGAACTTTTAAAAAGCTTTTAAAAGCTCAGTCATTTTCAAGCGGCAAGGGATTAAAGTGGCATGCAGCAATTCAAGTTACAATAGATGAGGTTGTATTGAAGACGGAGTTATACGATTAATCAAAAGAAGTCAACCACTAGGGTTCACTTGAAGTAAACTAAACTGAAACTTTTTAAGATAAGGTTAGCTGTACGCGTTGTCTCTACAGAGGTGTTCATTTAATATGCTAGAGCACGTTTCGTTGATGAACTAGTCTAGTAAGAAACATGACAAAAATGTACCCAAAAATGCCCAGTGGAAAAGTAATTCTGCAACGGCCATGTCTTGCATTTTTTTCGTTGTCACAAACGTTGCAAAAAGCTTAGTACCAAGTTCATCTTCTTGCAATAACTGCGGCGTAAGAAAAGATAGTGGAAGCCTTTGCAGGGAATCTTTTTACTGCACAATTTTTTGTCCAAACGGTGTCACAATTTTCTGGAGAGACAAATGCAAGATGCACAAAACATCGCCCGGTCTCGGCCTGTACAGTAATACCAGCTAAACGAAAGATCGGTTACCAGTTATTAAATGAATTCGAAATTGGT
The DNA here is from genome assembly GCA_964030785.1 of Siderastrea siderea. Taxonomy (NCBI): domain Eukaryota; kingdom Metazoa; phylum Cnidaria; class Anthozoa; order Scleractinia; family Rhizangiidae; genus Siderastrea; species Siderastrea siderea. Next base: position 5,068,869 of record OZ034978.1, on the reverse strand, counting down.
CTACAAACTGACCTGAATAATCGGGTTAGAAAGAGCTATGCTAATCAAATTCACCAGCCGTAAATAGCGTTCCAGTGCAATAAGGGATATTATAAAGTAGTGGCAGTTTAAGTGTAGTAAATCCTAAAAATAAGTTCAAGGTAAAGTTCAACTTTGTTTTTGTTAACCAGAATGAGAAAACTGTTCAGCATTTTCACGCTTATTAGTGATAATAGTTAGTATTTTATGCATGAAGGAAGTCTTAAGGGCTTTAGTTGTTGTTTATGGCTTGGGGAAGTTTGAAAGCCCACAAAGCTAATATTATGCATAAATTATCTATTATATTGATTGTTGAGAAAATGTTGTCACACGAAGGCCCCATCAAGGAGCTATAACTTTCCATTCAGCAACGTTCTACATTTTGGAATTCAACATGTTAACGGCATTCAAATTCCGTTCAAGACCATTTAACTTCATCCAACATCATTTTACCCTTTTAGTGGCCAAACGTTAAACGTTAGTGACGCAGCACATACTCGGACTTAACCTTAAATATAACAGTAAATAAGTATTAAATCTCGTTTCTTCAGTAGGCGCTTAGCTTGTAAGCTAAACCAAGCTAGGTTAAGGCATGCCACTCAAATGAACATGACATAGGAAAATGAATCGGCGCAGTTTTTTTAGTGATCATAACAAGTTACTGACCTAATAGGAACGAATGTGAACAAGCTAAGGTTCTTAGAAAGCCAGTTAAGATTTTACTTTATTAGTTTTTTTTTAATCCTGTATTAAAGGTTTACCAACAAAAAAGAATTCCGGCAATCATTTACGCCATATGTAAGAAAATAGCGAATGGAAAGAGAGGATTCCTTTCTTGTAAATGAATATCGCGTATTAGTTTCCAATGCCAGAATCGTACGGCGAATCAGTTAAATCTTGCCAAATTATTATTAATTTAGCCTCATATAGCGTGACCCCCGCAGTCGTTTACGACTCCCCTAAAAACGAATGCATTTGATAAAATTCAATTGCCTTCCTCGTCCATACGTAAACGTTTTAAAACGCCGCCGATCTTTATGGTGGAACTCTAAACTTTAAATCCCACAAAAATCCATAGGAAATGTCAATCCTATAAATTACTAACATTGGAATCCGCAAAACAAAACTCCCACAAAACTTTTTAAAAGTTCTTTCTAAGCAATCAGCTCATTGAGTAATTTTGTTTACAACCAGCTAATCGCTACTCCAACTTCACACTTGAACCTTTCTACTTCCATTACAAAGGCTTTTCGTAAACCGTGCGATGATTTCGGAGTCTTACAGTGAACAAGTACCCTGGGTGCCAGAGGCGTTTTACGCGCGTGCCACAACGCGCGAATGCTTTCGACCGACGAATTCTTCACAAAAGCACGTAAGCTGAAATATTCGATGAGTCAAAAGCTTGTTTACGGCTAGCACTGCTAGGGACAAAATTCTTCTCCGCAAATCATTTGTGCCGCTTTTAAATTCAGGTAATCTGAATTGAAACTTGCACGAAAAAGTACAGCATTGTTTTTTTTATTTCCCAGTAAATCTTTTTTTTTAGTGAACAAAAACCCTGACTGCTAGAGGCGTTTTTCGCACGTGCCACCACGCGCGAATGCTTTCGACCAACGAATGCTTCACAAAAGCATGCAAGCTGAACTATTCGATAATTTGAAAGCTTGTTTACAGCGGAAAAATTCTTCTCCGCAAATCATTTGTGCCGCTTTTGAGTTCCTGGTAATGAATTAAGACTTTGCACGCAAAAGTACAGCCATCGTTTTTTCTTTCCCCATTCCTGTGAATGTTTTGGCTTAAATCGATGCAGTTATCCATGAATCGTTGTTGTTTGTTCGGATAATTGCCACATTCGTTTTATTCCAAAAATACTCCGAATCAAGAGGAATGAAACCCGCAGCAGTTAAATATAGAGCACTGAAGAGTTTTCGGGAAGGTGGATTGGAAGGGTGCGTTTTGCGAACATGAAAACATCTTGTTCTTTCCATCCCCTAAAAACCAAAATAAAAGAAAGTCGCATCCTTTCAACATTTCTGAGGAGGAATATGACAAGATCTCCAGGTATCCTGGTTTCAGAATAACTGGGGCATGTCCGTATGTGTGAACTGCACCCAAGGGTACTTAAACCTCTCTTCGTAGGCAAAATCGCTGCCCGCATAACCGGTTGCGAATGCTTTGTAACGTAGGGTGATAAGGACTTATTTTTGGGATGGGAGATTCTTTTCTTACTATTTTGACGGGGCGAGGAACGGGTATCATTTCGGACATTCAAAAGGTGTGGACTTTAATTTGCTACAACCTTGGAAGTCATTTCTCTCTTCAAACATGAACAAGGTGAAAGATCACACTCTTCGCTATCAGCTCAAAAACAAGACTTCACTTTTAATCTTTGATAACGTTGTTCACTGTGTGTTAACTTGACGACAAGCACAGCTTGATAAACAGAAACATAATAAAGAAAGTTCAACTCCTAACTTTGCATAATAAACAATTTAATTAAATAACAGTGGTACCCTCTTAACTGTGACACCAGCATGTCACAAAAATGCGGCCTTGTTAACGAGATTGCCCGACTTGTCCATCGAAAATGAAATGATAATTGCGGCATAAAAAAGGTAATAGCAGCCTTCAAGGAAGAATGTGACGGAAATGAGAATAGGAAGTATAAATGATGATAAGACAAATCACTATAGATGCTACGAGTCCCTTATTTACGTTACTATACACGAAATGAAGAAGATCTATTGCGGGGATAATTTCCAATGGAAACACTGCAACTTTTACTTGGACTTAACCTATAGTGGCCGTTGGCCGTACTATCAGAGTGACTTGGGTTAAAGGGGTGTTCACTTAACCCTTTAAGCTCCAATATTAACATCCATATTCTCCCCACTATTCTCCTTATATCATTTTTTCTTATGTTACTAGTTGGGAGAATTTTATTAAAAATCAACACATTTGATCATTGGTGATCATTTCCTTTATTCTCATGATCTGCATGTTTGATCAAGTACTAATACTGTAAGGAGAAATTAGATGTTTGTCACTATTGGAGCTAAAAGGGTTACAAAAATGACTGAGCTGAAGGGAAGGGATGTCGGGTTGACGGTTTGTTGTTGGTTCTCGTCCTTACTTCGAGGGTTTTTATTCGGGTTGTTCGGACTTTCTCCATCCACTCTGTTGAAAAACCAACATTTCTAAATTCCAGTTGGATGTGGAAACAGTAAATAGATGAGCCATGCTGTAGACTTCTACTTCAATCCTCATTTGTTTTATTTATTTACTTATTTATTCATTAATTTATAATTTATTTTGTATTTGTTTTTAATAAGTGGCTGCAATAATGTGGTTGCCGCAAAAACGGGAGGTCGTTAACCAATATCAACATGCATGTTCTCTTCAATGATTTCCATTTTCTTGTAGTATTACTTGGGAGAATTTGATAATAAATTAAGACATTTCATTGGTTCTCATGACCGTCATGAGAACATTTGATCAAGTGCTGATGTTGTATAAGGAGAAATTAGATTTCGTCAGCATTGGGCTTAAAGGGCTAAGCCAACTTTTCTCGAGGGTGTCAGTCACTCAGTTAATCTCCTTACAATTTTATTCTTGTCTTTGAAGTCATTTTAGGTCAGAAAGAACACAGTATATCAGCTGAATACCGACTGAGGCGTGAACTGCTGAGTCAGTACGACCGAATGGTTCGACCGGTGTTAAAACCATCAGATGTCATTAATGTCACTTTTAAAGTGGATTTCAAGGCACTCAGTGAAGTGGTAAGAGGTTCTCGTATGGGTTTAACCAATTAAAGTTACGTGGCCTGAAAATTTGGCTGTTAGCCTTCCAAAATTTTTGCTATTCAGTTTAAATTCCATTAGTGCATACTCTCTCTGTTGAAATCCAATTATTATGCTTCAAAGGACTGGAAAAAAATTGGCGCCCTTTTTAACTTCTTGGGCGCGCAAAGCGTGTTTTTGCGATTAGGGACACTGTTTGGCGACTCAGCAACTTTAACTAATTTTGTTCGTGGTTAACATTTCCGTTGTTATACGGTCCATCGTGAGCAAGTGTTTACAGAAAGAAAATCCGAGAAGATGTCCGAAGCTAAACCAATAGCTAGTGACTTTCCGATTTCAGAGTACGGTATTCAAGTGTTCTGGAAAAATGTTGTCTACCAATGTAGTGTTAGTAGCCAGCGGATCTCACAACTGAAGAAAAACGGGAAAAAATGCAGTTTTGAGTGATGGACTAGACTTTTGTACTCTGGAAAGTACGTAAGCCCCAAATCGATCTAGTTCGAAGACGCGTAGGCAATGTTTGGCAGAGGAATCAATAACGACGTTAGTGAAGTCGCACCACCCCGCACACCAAAGCGGGATCGGGTAAGGGCTTTGCAAGATGGCGGGACGGGACAAACATTAAGCACCTTTTGCAACAAGAACGTTAACGTCCTGGACAAATCGGAAGTCAGTTGTTTGGCCTTTTTGCGTGTTCTGACGTCACGGTGCAGGCCACAGACGTCAAAAGAAGAGCTTTTCTATTCGCGCTGTAAAGGAAAAGTGCGCCAAAAAAAAATGCCCCCGAGCACTGCGATGGTTCTCGTTGCTAAAGGTCTAATTAACCCTTTCCAAGCTATGGTGAGTTATGGTGAGATGATTTCTCACTCTAACTTTTTAATCTGTTGACAAAATCCTATTGTGTTACCCTTCAAATGAAACCTCTTTGCAGAACGTTTGCATAGGACTGTTTACTTTTCTTAGAATATTACGAAACGAAATTTGGAATTTTTGTTGGATTTTTTGCTTTGGCCACTTTAGGAGTGAAAGGGTTCATGTGCAAAGAACTTTTCTAGTTACCTTCTGATCATGTTTCCCCTGATCACATCTGCCGACTTGTGAACAGAATATCGCAAGACCTGGTTGATTTCCCAAAAGCTGCTGAAATACATTATTTAATTTATCACTGTGAAAACTTTGTTCTCTTAACAGAACAACAAAGATCAAGTTGTTACCACAGACATCATAATAACTCAGGTACGCTTCTCGCTATCACTGGCGTTACTCACTAGACAATTGCAATGGTTGATTTCTGGTTGTGATTCTTGCATCCACGTGCACACGAGGCTTTCGTTCAATCGAATCGTGTTATCTATGCGAGGTTTCTTTACCAGACGCAACCTTTCACCTGAACCGGCGATGTCCTTCACGGATGAGCCCCTTTGCTTCAAGGGTTCAGTTTGGGAGAATCGCAATCGAAGAAAAATTATGTAGGCTACTTTGCTCAAGGAGAGACAAAACAGGGCACCGTAATTGGTTTTACTGAAAACAAGCACTCTGTTTTTCCCACTTTTTTGTAGATATGGAATAATCCGTTCCTTCAATGGAAACCTGTGGATTATGAAGGAATAAAGCAGATTCTTATGGATCCAAAGGAGATATGGGTTCCGGATATTGTGTTGGAAAATAAGTAAGTCCATTTTCCAGACGAACATAAGTACTACACCGAATTGCAAAGAGATTTCGGGACCTACGACTTCGGACACATTTGTTGGAACACTTTCCCTCTCCACCCCCCAATGCTGATGACAATGACTTGCTATACATGACCAAAATTGGTTCACTCAACGTTGAGGGGAGGGAGAGCCGCAGATTCAGGCAGGTGAATTGTGACATTGAGAGAAGTGTTCCAACACAATGTGTCCGGGGTTGTAGGATTCCAACCTTAGTTAACTTAAATATCGCAATACACATTCCTTAGAAAACTGAACCTTAGTGGCTACATTGCATGGCGTCAGGGATCCAAGATGGACCAGAATTGGCATTTTTGCCCACGCTTCAAGCAGAAAGAAGCTGGGGGATCTGCGTTCCGTTGTTAAAAAAGGCCTGTTTCTGTAGCAAGAAGTAACTGGAAGTATTACTGACTACACCCCCTGGGTGAGATGCTAGTCCAGCGAAGGGTACTCCCACGTGCTTCGTTAGCTTTCTCGAACACGCAGCGTTTATTTTTTCACATCGGCCTGAATGGAGAGAGAGAGTGTGGAATAAAATAAAGGCATAATACCACGAAAGAGGGCAAATTTCAAACCAATATTTGTAAGGTTTGAGGCGACCACCAAGTATTTGGTATGACCGGATTGTGACCAGATTACTTAATCCAGATACATATATCCCTATAACGACCTTTTAGTGCTTTAGAAGCGAAGGTTATTTTCGTGCAAATATTCCTTTAAATAACTTTCTACTGCCAAAATCAGATTTCTCAGTTTAATTACCCCTTTGAATTAATACCTTCCAGTCATAATTTCAGGTTTCGTAATCCAAATATTTCTTTTTGCTCCTTCCACTTCTGATATCGGTTCCCTTAAAGTGCATATAGTATTTCTTTCTTCGAGTTCTGATCATGACGTTCGGTATCGTAGCCCAAATATAGCCCTTCCAGTGATGTCGAAGGACAAATATCTCTCTTTAATTTCTTTACAGTGCTGACGAATTGGTCATTCAAGCAGGTCACTTGGAGAAATTCCGAAGCTTTGTGCTGGTTCGTAACAGTGGAGAGAACATGTGGGTGTCTCCAGCGACCTTTAAAAGCTCGTGTAATCTGAACGTGGAGTTCTTTCCTTTTGACAAACAAAAGTGCAGTATGATGTTTCGATCACTGACAGCTGATAGCTCTCTTCTAAACATGCTCACAACAAATATCGAGAGCGATAATCCAGAGGAAGGTAAGATTCCTGGGTAGACATACAGCATAGCTATTTCCAAGTAGTTTGAACCAATTTGTCAGTCGCTTTGGTCCCGAACACAAAGTCAGGGCCTAAAACGTGCACGGCTTCCAGCCCTTCAGAGACGGAATAAGTGGAAGTTCGAGCACTTCATCGCATTAATAAAAGGCTCTGAAGCAGGAAAAAACTATGGGCTCCAGGCTCTAATCGAAAACGTCCAGGACAATAGGCCTGACTGTAGGATGGCACTGCTAAAGATGGAGTCACGTTGTGTTTAAAATGTCCGTATGTGTCTTGTGTGATCTCAACTTCGCCTATATCGACCTGTATCAAACATTCAACTTCTGATGACCCAACGGCCATATATATTCTCTTTCTTCTACCCCAGAGAGCTCAAATTACCGTGTGGCACTAAATTTTTGCGGGAGTTTAATTTTGCGGATTGGCGATTTTTTGTGTTTTGCGGGAACCAATTTTTGCGATTGGAAAAGACTGCGTTCAAATGGAACTGATAACACTTTGTTTTTTTTTTTATTTGAGTACATGCAATCGAGGTACAGATAAAACATAACTAGGGTACCACTTGATGTATTGTCCCCCGAGTTATCTATAGTATTTTCTTCTTTAAACCAGTATTTTAATTTTTGTATATAATTTATACAGTGGAGTAAATTTTTGCGGAAAAAATGGCAGTAATTTTATTTAGTGGAACTTATTTTTGCGGATCGCGAAAAAACCGCAAAAGTAGCAAAAACTAGAACCTGCAAAAATTTAGTGCCACACGGTAGTACTCATTTGTTTAAAGGTACTTGACTATAACATTAAACTGCAAATATTAATCCGTCAAAAATCTAAGTTACTCGACGAATGAAGGCTTTATCGACAGATGTAACCTGGTAGAAATCCTATGAGGATCCTACAAGATTTTCTAGGATCCCATGAGATTACACAGGATCCTACAGGATCCTAAATGGCATTAATCTTAATCGTTTTTGATAGGATCCTACTAAGGTTCCTCTAAAATCTTTTAGGATCCTGCGCAATAATATCCTGCACAAGGATCCTTGATGTCTTTGCAAAGAACTTAAGGATCGTTACAGGAACCTTAAGTATCTTTGAAAGATTATGAAAGATCTTTGAAGATCTTTAAGGATCCCCCTCAAGATCTTCAAGGGTCTTTAAGAGGATCTTCAAATATCCTTCCAAAATTTTCACCAGGGTATTTTTGTTGGCCTCGCTGCCACATACTTACATACAACCATTTCGCTCCCTCATTCCAGTTATTGATCAGAGACCATTAGCTTACGGTTTTTTCTCAAAGAAGAACAGTCTACAATATTTACATGTATATTATTTAGTCTCAACTTAGGCGATAAAAGAAGACTTCGAGAGATATATATGTCCGTTCAGATGGCCGGTCAGCCATTTACTGGTATACATACGTACATTAACGATCCGCATAATCTCCCTCTTTATTAGAACTCAAACTCACCACACAAAACGGTTACTGGTCTCTGAGGAGCATGGTGATCAAAACCAAAGAAGCAGACACCATCGGACGAAAATTCCGCGAGGTTGTCGTTTCCTTCTTCATCGGTCGCAGGCCTATGTTCTTCGTCCTGTTTTCCATCGTGCCCTGTATGATTATTGGTTTGCTGACACTCGTCAGCTTCTTTATTCCGGCAGAAAGCGGCGAGCGTATCGGACTCTGCGCCACCATTATGTTGGCTGTCAGTGTTTACCTGCTTGTTGTGACCGAGCAATTGCCAGAGCAGTCAGAAACATTGCCTGTTATTGGTGTTTATTACCTCGTGATCATGTTTGAAATCGGACTGGCGCTGGCCGCTACAGTTATGGTACTGAAGGCTCATCACGCCACTTCTCAGCCGCCGAAGATTCTGGTTTACTTAACAGGTTAGCTCCTTTAGATAATAAGATGTATAAAAAAATAAAGAAGCAAGTTGAAAATAAGTTGTAATTTTGAGATGGAAGCCTTCACACGATAAAATAAAGCTAGCAAATTGTTGGCAAATCCAAAATGTTGCGAAAACTCTTTTTTCACGCGACCAACCTTCACAGACATGAAACTGTTAACCTTCAAGCGATCTCACACACAAAACGGTGTCCACGACTAGCTGCTTATGTGGCGTTTACGTGGCAGTTTGTTTGCTAAAGCGTGTTTGGACGTGTTTCTACGCCTCAACGTTGAAAGACTAAAATATGGTGATTAACCTTCGTTGATAATAAAAGCCGATTAAACAGAATCTGCAACCTTTTCAATTAACCGATTTTGTTCCCGATGCTTTTCCTACACAAGGGAGCATACAAATGAACCAAAATGAGTCGGGATCACACATACCGTTTACCACCGGCCCACCGATATTTTTCTCTTTATATTTCGTTAATTTGCATTCACATGGGTGATGTAACGAGAAGAGAGTGATGGCTTCTAAGCTAATAGATCATGTTTGATGACGAAAATAGCATTCATTTCATGATTTACGACAAAAAAAAATCACTATTACTCTCAGCCGGCAAAGTTGCTACAATTCGTAATCAGGGCCCAAGTGCTGAACATCACAACAATTTTTTCTACCTTCACACAGTAGGAAAGACTAAAGTTAGCTTATGTTTCTAGCTATGTTGTGCACGTCCATGAGCAAAAACGCTCAAACTGATAACAAGGAGGTGTTTTGAGCTTGATCACCACAAGTATAGGATGTCATTGCTTGATTAGAAGTTAACAAGGGAGTGGACTCAAGGTTCAGAATTCTGTGTCAAGTTGAAAATGAGTCAGTGATCAGCTGTATGGATAGTGGAAGGCAACAGAATATCATTTTATTTCAGTTTTTAACAGGTTTGTATTCTGCGGAGGAAGGAGGCGGCGCCACAAGTTCCCAAGTTCCCCACCCTCACCAGCACATTCCGAAGGTGGTGTAGAAAACCCAGGCGTTCCAACAGAGGAGGCTGTCGTTGAGCTGGCAGACGCAGAGAGGAAGACACAAAGGCGTTCAGTTGCCGGCGTGGAAACAGAGGAGGTTGATGTTGAGTTAGCAGACGAGGAGAAGAAGACACAGAGGCCTTCAGCTGCCCCCACTGTCATTACGGTAGACGATGACTCAGAAAATGATCAAGAAACTTGGAAGGAGATCGCTCGCGCGCTGGATCGTATCTTCTTCTGGTTATTTTTGGCTTTGTTCGCAGTGTCATCGGTTGTAATATACTCTCAGGCAGGACGACTGGCAACGATAGATGAGTTTTAAGCAAGCTTAAGGGGCTGTTACCGTGCCATGTGGATGTGCAAATTTTAGTCATCCAAGCATAGTAGCATGAGTGACTATACTATGTTCTATTGATGTAGTGAGAATTCATTATGTTTCCACACATGAACTTAAAATAAATTATTGATGCATAAGTTAAATAATATTGAAGAGAAAACGTTAGAACAATATTCGAACCCGGATCAACGCCGTTCTAAGCAGATTTCACTCCAGCTGCCAAAATCCCTAGCCTGTAATGTACGTAAGCCATATCCCTCATCCCAATAAAGAGCTAACATTTCATACGTGGTATTAGATATCATTAGGTACCTCACCTGATTATGTCACTACATCGACTGAGTGCAGAATGGTCACTCGCCGCAGAATACCCTTTCCCGGAGCTGACGATCCCTTTAATGCGCGCCGGGCATAACCTTTTTCTCTTAAACTACAACCTCAAGTGGATATCAAAACCTGTGAATTACACTTTAAAATCTAAACGGATTCTAAAGACGCCATAAGAGCTGTAATTTGCTGTGGTGTTGCCGAGTGTTAAATCAGTTTTGAGTCATGATGAACTTTTAGAAGTGAAAGGGAATGATGTTTTGACTTTAGGATAAGGATAAGGATAAGGATAAGGATAATTTATTTAACGTCAGGAACACAGGGAGTGGTTGCCCAACCTTCCGAGTCAGGAGCTCATCATACAAGTGTTTGACAGAAAAAAAAATCTATGAAAAAAGCTAGCTAAAAAACCAAGAACAAATTAATACATATCGAGGAAAACTAGCTAAATATTACATATATCTATATAGTTAATTGATCAAGTTAGAAGGTAATTAATTTAATTAAAATGCTTGATTTATGTAAAAAAATGTATACACATTGGATCAATGTGTATAAATAAGGTAACATCAAAGGCAATTACTGCATTGGCCGCCGATAAAATTCAACTTGACATGTTTAAATATTTGCGAAACGATGACACATTAGGTACTTTCATGTGTGAGTCCAGATAGTTTTTACCCAAAGTTTGCTGCTCGCTATGAAGTATAGTGGAACACCGTTGATACGACGTGGATGGGCCATTAAAATGACATCGTATTCAGGGGATGATCGTGGGAGACGGATTAACGGGGGTTAAAACAATAGTCGTAATAATAAGGGAGCAGCTGTTTTAAAAGGGTGGTCGTAAGGCGCCTTCCACTGTAATTATTCGGCTCTTACTAATAATTAAAAATAATATTATAATTATAATAAGAACCTTCCCAGAATGCTTTGCACCAGAAAAATTTCAATGCAAAATAACTTAGTTAATTTGTGGTCGAAGAGAATGCTGTACCATGTGTTATTTACAACTTCGGGAAAGTTATCCCTCATATTAACGTTAGCGTGATGACGTCATTATTCACGTGACTATGGCAAAAAATATGTTTTAGCTCACTGCAAGAACAGGCCTCCATCAATTCAAAAGCAGATAACGTGCCCTGATAGTCATTGGAATGGGCAATATGGAAATTGCCACTTGACATCTGGCATTTGAAAGTTAAGGTGGCTCTGTACAGGAGCATTTCCCAGGGGACTGGTAAGGAGTCAGTAACTATGGTAGTTTAAGGCGGAGAGAAACAAAGCTTGGCTGGTTAATAGTACTTCGCATGAAAGTAACGACCATGATATGCTCACTGTTGTGACGTCATTGGTCACGTGACCAGAGCGCACAGAAAATTCAAATCACTTTAAAACTGCTTTAAGCTCAATAAATTCGTAATTTCTCACAGTAATTTTATATCGCAGAAAAAATTGCAAGTTATTCAAAAACGTCCATTATTATTTTTCCTTTTGAAAAAGCACAATGAAAAATGAACCTTAAACTTTTTGATAATCCCCTGTTTTGTGAGGTTTTGATATAAATGTAAAAACGAATCAGCATATTTGGTTTCAAACTATGCTCTTTCTAACTACGTTAACAGTTTTTTTTAAAAAATTCGTTTTCATAGAGCTTAGGGATGTGAATTTGCAGGCACGCGGAGTACTGGGCACCAATGTCACGGATTGCTCAGGAAGACTGGTGCACTTTTTAGGCGCGGCGGCATAGCTAGCGACAAAAGCTGAAAATGGGGTGAAAAGGTGTTTTAGCTTTCTGTGGTCCATTTCTGCTAAAGAATTGTTAATGGTTTCTCCGAAAGAGGACAGCACTTCATTTCTCGCTGCATTGCTCATGTCAGGTACGTGTAATTATAGCTTTTTATTGTCTTCGGTAAACAGCTTAATGTATTAGCAGGGCTTTACCGATCGATCATTTTTGTTTAATGTTTCATATTTAAGCTTATCGTTAGTCCAGTGCTTAAATAATTTGCCATTTTCGTTCCGGTAGCAAAAAGCCGAAAGATAGACACGTAGGTTGGTAGCTAAAGTTTATTAAGTTTCGTAAGTCTTTAAATAAACATTATATGAAGTGATGTAGTTTTTGTATACTCGTCTGTGAATCGTACATGTATGTTATTTGCTGGCCCAGTAAAAGTGTAGCATCGCATCCTTTATGTTTTCAGTAAATTTAATTACAGCGTTGCTGTTAAAACTAATGTTTCAAACAGCTATTGCTTAAAGCAAGAAGGTCAGGCTATTCTCTTAATGTTGATACTGGCAGATAAGCTTAAATTCTTTTGTGTAGCATCATTTAAGCTTACGTGTTGTAAACATCTCATAACAACATAACATAACACATAACATACTTTATTTTATCTCCATCTCCATTTGTTTATTAGCTGGGCTTTTCTTCACTGCTTGCAAATTATTTATATACATCTAATGACTCACGAATGTTTCTTAGATCAAGTAAGGTTCAAAGCTATAGTTGGCATGATTTGATGACAAACAACAAATTTAAATTTCGAATTAGGTACATGTAAGACTTTTATTATAAGTTATGTGTTGATCACTTTTGGGAAAATATGCTTAAGATAATCGAGTTCAAAGCAGGTGAATGTAATTGTTTTGTACATCTCATTCTCTACTTTTACTGATTAAGTTATTCCATAATTTGCAGGGTAAAAAATTAACTTCAGTGCTTGAATCATTGAATTGCAACTCGGGCCAGTATCCTTGAATTCCAACCTCGTCCCCAGGGTCTTTTCACTTGCTCGCTTAGTATAGTGGACCAGGCCATTTAGATAAAGTGGCTTTCAAAATCCTCTAGTCTAAATCAAAAAATTTAAAACCATATTTACTTGAATAGACCCCTCCCAACCTGGGTGAGAAGTAAGTCTTTTATTCAGGGATTTCGCCAATAATCATGTGGAAAAAGTACCACATACTGTAGAACTCTAAGTAAAAACAAACCTCAACTTTTAGTGGCCCTGGTCAGTTTTAAATTGCTACTGGCAACCAGGAGACTGTCAATTTTTAGCCCTGAAGTTGTTGTTTTCACTGATCCTTTTTTATCTATACTAGGCATGTATATGTCAGCAGTGATCAGTGATGCAGCTTTTCTTACAGTGAAGGTATGCACATGGAAGATATCAATCACATAATTATCCCAGCTTACGTACTATCTTACTGTTCAGTAAAATGAACTGGGTCAAATGCAATGATCGGTTTAATTTGGGTTCGGTAGTTGAACACAATTAAACTAATAATATGCATACAGCAGTGTTTGATTCCAATTTCTGAACCCAGTCAAACATAATTAAGCACAGTTAAACAGTTTAAAATCATTCAAATATACCAGAGATTTAAACCATCTGCCTTTAAGTGTGTGAGAACAAGCACAAATTTCTGTAGTGTGGAATTTGAACATGATCTGTTTTATATTGTCGTGTAAACTCATAGAAGACTGGATGGCTAAAACAGCCTTTTCGGAAAAAGAAAATTTGGCAATCCTAATACTCACAAAGGCAAGTAAAAGTTGAACCAAGGAAAAATTTAAATCACAACATTTACATGAGTGTTCCATCATGACTTCCATTGGGGTAGGTGATGAAAACCTTATACCCACTTAAGTTACAAAATCCATTTTTCACGGTGATGTAAGATTTATTCTTGATGGTTAAAGGGTTAAAACTTAATGCAGAATGAATCAAACAGTTATACCATGTATGGGTTTCTGTACCACAGTGATTATTGTGACCCCGTACCACTACTGGGGCAAGCTCACACAGGTATGACTTGTACAGTTATGAGATGTTGTGCTGTAATCATTAAACAAATACAGAGAAACAAGAGGAAATCGCGAGGAACTTGTACCAGAATGAAAATCATGCTGGTATTATGAAAACACCCCCTTAGCCTAAAGTCGAGCAGCTCTCAAAAATGTTTAACAACATCCTCAGAGACCCAGGGGCAGTAACGCCCTGATTTCATGAGACCGGTACAAACTCAGACTGGTACGATTTTGTTTACATGAGACCGGTCTGAAAGTCAGACTGGCATTAAGTGTTTACCTGAGACCAATCTAAACTCTGTTTGTGTTAATATGGTCCGCAACCATCCCATCCTTAAAAATCCACTTTATCTATTATCCAACAGCTTGGAATGCTCCAACGCCACTTATTAAACGTGCATACCCAAAACAAATATCTCAGACCAATTGGAACCCTGTTCATGCTTAAGTGGCTCCCCAGTCTGATTTCAAACCGTTCTGAGTCATTCATATTGGTTCAGCAGCAGTGATGAGTTAAACCAGCCTAAGGCCCTGTTTACATGAGTGACTTTATCCCGGGATGACTTTTATCTCCTCCCGGGGTGACTTTCATTGCGGTGTCTGGTCATTTACCTGTAAATGTTTACATGATTTGGAGCTGAAATGTGTTCACCCTGGGACGATTTCATCCCGGTCTTCAGCACGGGGATGAAATCGTCCTGGGGTAAACACCATTTCAGCTCCAAACCATGTAAAAACTTACAGGTAAATGACCAGACACCGATATGAAAGTCATCTCGGGATGAAATCACTCGTGTAAACACAGCCTAAGATGATAATTATTTTATACTAGCTTCATGTTTCGTACGTTTCGTGTAAACAGAGGTAAGCATTTGGAGTCGATCTGAAGTCGTATCAGCCCAAGTTGGTACCATTCTCATAGACTACGAGCAGTCTCTCATTTTTCTCTGGCGCGTGCACACTGACTGTTCTACTATTGGTAATTGTGATAATTAAAATCTGCTTTGCTTTTCTTACAGGTTTTTATTCCATCAACCTGATGTCAGGAAAATATGGCAGTTTATTGTAAGGGTTTGGTTAAGAAATTTGTACTTTTAGCTATATTCCCAGACACACTTTATCAATTCAAATAAAAAATTTGAAGAGCAGTTTTGAAATAAGGTTATTTATTTTTTTGTCTTTTTCTGCTTAACATTTTGATGTCATTGATTAGTTTGACTGACCCCTCAGTACTACTAAGTGGATGATGTATGGAAATGGATGAATCCTGGAGTACCTTTTAGGGCTCTACTTCAAAATATCTGATGAGCACACCCTGCCCCATATCTTTTTTGGGGGGAGTATCCCCCCCAACTACTATCCCAGGAATGAAGAGTCAGACCTATTTGATTGAATTCTCTTTATGGGGAAAACTATATCGATTGACTGATTCACCAGTCTGATCCCTTTTTGTCAGTTCATTGCCTATTAGGTTTCAGACTATTCTGAAATGATTTAGGAAGAGACTATTCCTTTTGTTTTTCTTTGGTACCAGATTATGGCAATCAGTAACAATGCTTATTGGTGACAAATTATCAAACCAAAAAGAACTAAAGTCTCGAGATCTACTGCCATCACGGTCTGGGGTAGTAAGAGAGTGAGTCATAATCTGTGCATCAAATAAAGTCACTAGTCATTACTGGACCATTTGTTATTCGCATTGGCAACACTGAAGTCACAGATTGATTGATTTATTGATTTATTGATTGACTGATTGATTGATTGATTGATTGATTGATTGATTGATTTTTTAATTGGCTGATTGACTGATTTATCAGCCAGTTGGTTGAGTGGTTGATTGATTGACTGATTGGTACTTAAAATAGATGAATGAATTGATTCACCTGAATTACATGTAAGTAATTACATGCATGATGCTGCACTTCCTCTGGCAGTAAAATAATACCCGGCATCAGTCGAAACATAAAATAATTTTCAAGCCCCAATGTCATGACATAATTGTAAGCAAATAATTTATTTGTAATTAGCAAGTAGTAGATAAGAAGGCGTATTAGAGAGCAGGACTATTAGAGCTTTTACAGTAATTTAAATTATATTTCATATTAACTCCAGTAAGCTACTCCTTCTGAGTAACTACACTATTGGAGAGTCAAGAAAGAAAGCAATGCCCTGCGTTGTTTTAGGGTTCACTACTTCCTACTATTAATTAAACTTCCCGGGGAATTAATACAAGTAAATAAGGTACATCATCATCATCATCATCATCATTCAACTACAGCATCATTTTACCATATAAGGAGACAAATATGAGTATGAGAGCGTCTTACACTGTAGAAAACGTATTGCACTATAGTATCCCGATTTCAAATCACTTATTGAATAAAGCATTTAAATTGCTTAGATATTTAAGTTTATATTACCTACAACAGAGGCTTAATTAAAATTTATGAAACACTGGTTCTAATTTGATGAGAGGTGTATTACTAATGATTAACTAATAATTATAATATTGTTTTCCGGTCTCACTTGTAATAATAATAATAATAATAATAATAATAATAATAATAATAATAATAATAATAATAATAATAACAACAATTGTTTCAGTGACCACAGTGGCAGTCTAAAAACTGAATTATAGCTGGCGCAATCAGCATTTGTAGAGGTTACATTCCAGTGATGAACACACTACATTACAAAACATTATAAAAATTATTCTATATACAATATAGCCTGCCTTTGGAACCAATGGATAAGCAGCATTACTGCTGGCAATGGTTACAAAGTCGTTGAACCGATCTGGTTTTCCCAAAACGCCTTTGCTGCCTGAAGCTTTGACTCCACCTCAAGCTGCCGGTGGCCGTGGTCCACAGCGGCCTGGGAAACAAGGTATCTTAGAGGTTCGGAGTCAGATAAACAACAAATAAGATTGATGCAGGAATGAACACGACATGCACCTATTAGGGCAGTTTAGGCTTTGGACATGTTGATAGTGTAGATTGAGAAATATTGTTCGGAATGCCCTCTTCTGAATTGATTCAAATAATTAGCTTAGCTCAGGGGAGGGTTTGATTTTCTCAATTCAGTACCCCCATTTTCTCACCAAGCCTTTTCAAATGTTTTCATTCTTTGGTATCTTAACCCTTTAAGCCCTAACAGTGACAAAAATGAAATTTCGCCTTACATTGTCACTACTTGTTCAGATAGTTAAGTGATGAGAACAAAGAAAGTGATCACCAAAGATAATATGTCTTGATATTTAGACAAATTCTCCTTACTAGTTCCATAAGAAATGTATGGAGAACAGTAAGGAGAATACACGTTTTTACATCAGTCACATGTTTACGGCCGGCGTTTATCTTCGGTTCAGTTCTGTAGGGTAGAGGAGCCGTGGTGAGAGGATGAAGGAAGAGAGCGAATCATTCCTGCATGGGCCTCTTCCGATGAAAATTATTTGAAATCTATTTCTGGTTCTGTGTCATACTGCGTGGTTAGTTTAAGGACGACACCTCATTGGTCAGTTAGAATGACGTCATGTAATTTTAGATTGATGACATGGAAACAACAGATAAAAATAACCTTCGCAGGATGGGTACGAACTTATAATAAATTTCAAATAATTATCATGGGGCACGGGGATTCACTCTCTTAGTTCATCCTCTCTTGATCGTTAGCACGTTTGACTTTTGATTGATTTTTACATCAGAAGATCGGAGGGTCGGTGATTTAAGGCTAAAGTCTCTGCACTTTCGCGTTGTTTCCTTTGCCAACAAACGTTCACCCTAAACTGACTCTCACTGTATCTATCCAGGCATGCGTTTCTCGAAACCCCGAAACTTTTCTGTCCTATTTCGGGCACGATAATTCACATTTTTTCTTGTAAACAAAGACGTTTTCAGCCATGAAACTTTGTTATAAGTTAAAGTTTTTTTTCCTAAAGACATGTTAAAATAACCGAGCTTTGTAGAATAAGTGCTTCGTGTGTTCATAAAGGTCTTCGGGGCGGAAACGTTTTCGCAGCCTTCGACAAACGCGCACCAGGTGCATGTATAAATGGCTACCAGTGGAAAAATAACTAGCTAGGGTATGGCTGTTGTTGTTGCTTTCATATGATTAATGTAATCACGCCGTGGCCACTGTTGTGT
Source organism: Siderastrea siderea (assembly GCA_964030785.1). NCBI lineage: Eukaryota > Metazoa > Cnidaria > Anthozoa > Scleractinia > Rhizangiidae > Siderastrea > Siderastrea siderea. The sequence continues at coordinate 5,050,563 of OZ034978.1, read as the reverse complement.
AGCCAATGTAAATAAGTGCATCAATAAAAAGATAAAAGAAAAAGAAAGGGTGGTGACATTCATTATTTTTACTCGCTACTCATCCCTCAATGAACTTAGGATGAGTGTTATGCAGAGTAGTTTTGGTCCAAATCACTTACTTCTGTTGACATTTGCCCCGATGACTTATGTAGGGCAGCAATCGAGTTCTGGACAACCCAAATCTGCATGTTTGAATGTGAATTTATTAATTAATAAAGTATCTCCGTATCTCTCCTCATGTTGATTATAATTGGTGTAAATTGGACAAGCATCGCTCTGACGAAAGGTTAACGCCCGAAACGTCAGCTGTCAATTTTTAGCACGATGGCTAATTTCCCTTATCAACTCAGTTGATAAATCCAAATTTTTCAGTTGACGTAAAACAGTGGAAACAATAGCGTACAGCAAAACAATAGCTTACAAACAAAGACAATCTTGTTCTTACACCGAAGTAAACTCAAAAGATCAGCATCGATTAACAAATTCAGCTTCTACCGGTACCTAGACTCTTTAAACTCACAGTAATCCGCTTCATACCTTTGGATGTGACAGCAAGGTTGCGCCATGAAAAGTCCATCAATACTACGCTTTGGGCTCTTTCATCCTTTTTCTTCTATTTAAATAATGCAAATAGCAATCTTAGCGAAACATTAAACCTATTGATTCTCAAGCTCGGTAATTTTTTATGAGGTCAATAGTCCACTGGAAATTCTTATTATGATAACATGCATACGTTGGATACTTCAAATATTTGAACAAATACGCACGCTTACCGATTCCAGAGGAAAATTCTTTCTCTCGCACCGCACGTTACCTAATGCTTGAAAACATGAACGGCCACCTTTCCTTCGTAACGTGTACTCAAAGGCCTGTTTTCACTAGGACATAAGCATAAACACAAGCATAAGCAAGTGAGAACACCGGCGACACAAGCATAAGAACATACGTATGTGCAGAATACTATACTTGGGCTGTGCTTATGTTTGTGCTTATGTCGCGATTTTGACAATGAAAACTGGAGGCGACATAAGCACAAGCATAAGCACAAGCGAACTTAGAACTTGCTACTTACAATTCGGACGCTTAAAACATTAAAGGCGAAGGTTCTTTGATGACACAAAGAAAGTTGCTTAACTGAAATAAACCACTCACTGAAAAGAGACGTGGATGGAAACTGTGATGCTATACTTGAGCAACAACTTGTGAAAAACACGAAGATATTTCTAATCGCAAACTAGCATCTACGTGCTAATTACACTGTTGAAAACAAAACTGGAATATTTGATACGAAAATTTCTTTTAATTTGTTCATTACTCTCCCGATTAAGAAGTCATCTTAAAAACTCGTGCTTTCCTTGTCAATCTTTTCTTCGACAAACAAAGTTCCTTCGCAAATGAATTGGATTGTGTCCTATTCAGCATTCTTGGCTTTTCAACGCTTCGGGTAGAAGACAAAGAATTTGCACAACTAAGAACGCAAAACAATGAACAGGGGAAAACGCCATAAACTACCTACCGTACAATAAACAATACAGTAACTAATTGTTTTGTGTCTTCTACGTGAAGTAAGAGCCGCATTTTTCGAGATCCTTTACAAGACACTTCTCCGTACGCGTTGTATTTCATTGCTTTCCAAAACGACAACCATTCCTTTTACTCTCCGCAGCAGATTCAAGGAAAAATAACAGGTTAGTTTGTATTTACAATTAACATTACATTTGCAGTTCACTTTCGCTGTATTGTGTGGCGGCGGCCAGCCGAGTTTTTTGAGCAAGTTACCAGTAAGTTAAACGTAACCGCATGCATGTCCAGTCAAATATGAAGTCAGTACTACAGTAGAACTCCCTTAAAACAAACCCCTCTATAACTGATGAATACCCCGGTATAACGAATGATATTGTCCAGCCCAGTAATAGTAAAATGTCTGGAAAAGAACCCTATAAAAAAGAACCCCCGTTATAACAATGTTCACTGTTAAGAAATATTCTTTTTGTTATTCAAATGTGCAGCCATTAAAACAAAAGATCTCTGCTTCTGGTTGGCACATTAATAATAATAATAATAATAATAATAATAATAATAATAATAATAATAATAATAATTAAAAACAATATTATAATTATAATAAGAACCTTCCCAGAATGCTTTGCACCAGAAAAATTTCAATGCAAAATAACTTAGTTAATTTGTGGTCGAAGAGAATGCTGTACAATGTGTTATTTACAATTTCGTGAAAATTTATCCCTCATATTAACGTTAGGGTGATGACGTCATTATTCACGTGACTATGGCAAAAAATATGTTTTCGCTCACTGCAAGAACAGGCCTCTATTAATTCAAAAGCAGATAACGTGCCCTGATAGTCATTGGAATGGGCAATATGGAAATTGCCAGTTGACATCTGGCATTTGAAAGTTAAGGTGGCTCTGTACAGGAGCATTTCCCAGGGGACTGGTAAGGAGTCAGTAGCTATGGAAGTTTAAGGCGGAGAGAAACAAAGCTTGGCTAGTTAATAGAACTTCGCATGAAAGTAACGACCATGATATGCTCACTCTTGTGACGTCATTGGTCACGTGACCAGAGCGCACAGAAAATTCAAATCACTTTAAAACTGCTTTAAGCTCAATAAATTCGTAATTTCTCACAGCAATATTGCAGAAAAAATTGCAAGTTATTCAAAAACGCCCATTATTATTTTTCCTTTTGAAAAAAGCACGATGAAAAATGAACCTTAAACTTTTGATAATCCCCTGTTTTGTGAGGTTTTAATATAAATGTAAGAACGAATCAGCATATTTGGTTTCAAACTATGCTCTTTCTACCTACGTTAACAGTTTTTTTTTTTAAATTCGTTTTCATATAGCTTAGGGATGTGAATTTGCAGGCACGCGGAGTACTGGGCACCAATGTCACGGATTGCTCAGGAAGACTGGTACACTTTTTAGGCGCGGCGCCATAGCTAGCGACAAAAGCTGAAAAATGGGGTGAAAAGGTGTTTTAGCTTTCTGTGGTCCATTTCTGCTAAAGAATTGTTAATGGTTTCTCGGAAAGAGGACAGCACTTCATTTTTCGCTGCATTGCTCATGTCAGGTACGTGTAATTATAGCTTTTCATTGTCTGCGGTAAACAGCTTAATATTAGCAGGGCTTTACCGATCGATCATTATAGTTTAATGTTTCATATTTATCGTTAGTCCAGTGCTTAAATAATTTGCCATTTTCGTTCCGGTAGCAAAAAGCCGAAAGATAGACACTTAGGTTGGTAACTAAAGTTTATTAAGTTTCGTAAGTCTTAAAATAAACGTTATATGAAGTGATGCAGTCTTTGTACACTCGTCAGCTGACTCGTCTGTGAATCGTATGTTATTTGTCGGCCAAGTAAAAGTGTAGCATCGCATCCTTTATGTTTTCAGTAACTTTAATTACAGTGTTGCTGTTAAAATTAATGTTTCAAACAGCTATTGCTTACAGCAAGAAGGTCAGGCTATTCTCCTAATGTTGATACTGGCAGATAAGCTTAAATTCTTTTGTGTAGCATCATTTAAGCTTACGTGTTGTACACATCTCATAACAACATAACATAACACATAACATACTTTATTTTATCTCCAACTCCATTTGTTTATTAGCTGGGCTTGTCTTCGCTGCTTGCAAATTATTTATATACATCTAATGACTCACGAATGTTTCTTAGATCAAGTAAGGTTCAAAGCTATAGTTGGCATGATTTGATGACAAACAACAAATTTAAATTTCGAATTAGGTACATGTAAAACGTTTATTAAAAGTTATGTGTTGATCACTTTTGGGAAAATATGCTTAAGACAATCAAGTTCAAAGCAGGTGGATGTAATTTTTTTGTACATCTCATTCTCTACTTTTACTGATTAAGTTATTCCATAATTTGCGGGTAAAAACTTAACTTCAGTGCTTGAATCATTGAACTGCAACTCGGGCCAGTATCCTTGAATTCCAACCTCGTCCCCAGGGTCTTTTCACTCGCTCGCTTAGTATGGTGGACCAGGCCATTTAGATAAAGTGGCTTTCAAAATCCTCTAGTCTAAGTAAAAACAATTAAAACCATATTTACTTGAATAGACCCCTCCCAACCCGGGTGAGAAGTAAGTCTTTTATCCAGGGATTTCGCCAATAATCATGTGGAAAACGTACCACATACTGTAGAAATCTAAGTAAGACTGGAGTCACATGTCAATAAAAAAAACCCTCAACTTTTAGTGGCCCTGGTCAGTTTTAAATTGCTACTGGCAACCAGGAGACTGTCAATTTTAGCCCTGAAGTTGTTGTTTTCACTGATCCTTTTTTATCTATACTAGGCATGTATATGTCAGCAGCGATCAGTGATGCAGCTTTTCTTACAGTGAAGGTATGCACATGGAAGATATCAATCATATAATTATCCCAGCTTAGGTACTATCTTACTGTTCAGGAAAATGAACTGGGTCAAATGCAATGATCGGTTTAATTTGGGTTCGGTAGTTGAACACAATTAAACCAATAATATGCATACAGCAGTGTTTGATTCCAATTTCTGAACCCAGTCAAGCATAATTAAGCACAGTTAAACAGTTTCAAAATCATTCAAATACACCAGATATTTAAACCATCTGCCTTTAAGTGTGTGAGAACAAGCACAAATTTCTGTAGTGCGGAATTTGAGCATGATCTGTTTTATATTGTCGTGTAAACACATAGAAGACTGGGTGGCTAAAACAGCCTTTTCAGAAAAAGAAAATTTGGCAATCCTAATACTCACAAAGGAAAATAACAGTTGAACCAAGGATAAAATTAAATCACAACATTTACTTGAGTGTTCCATCAAGACTTCCATTGGGGTGAAGGTGATGAAAACCTTATACCCACTTAAGTTACAAAATCCATTTTTCATGGTGATGTAAGGTTTATTCTTGATGGTTAAAGGGTTAAAACTTAATGCAGAATGAATCAAACAGTTATACCATGTATGGGTTTCCATACCACAGTGATTATTGTGACCCAGTACCTTTACTGGGGCAAGCTCACACGGGTATGACTTGTACAGTTATGAGATTTTGTGCTGTAATCATTAAACAAATACAGAGAAACAAGAGGAAATCGGGAGGAACTTGTACCAGAATGAAAATCATGCTGGTATTGTGTAAACACCCTGTCAGCCTAAAGTCGAGCAGCTCTCAAGAATGTTTAACAACATCCTCAGAGACTCAGGGGCAGTAACGCCCTGATTTCATGAGACCGGTGCAAATTCAGACTGGTACTATTTTGTTTACAGACTGGCATGAAGTGTTTACCTGAGACCAATCTAAACTCTGTTTGTGTTAATATGGTCCGCAACCATCCCATCCTTAAAAATCCAGTTTATGTATTATCCAACAGCTTGGAATGCTCCAAGGCCACATATTAAACGTGCATACCCAAAACAAATATCTCAGACCAACTGGAACCCTGTTCATGCTTAAGTGACTCCCCAGTCTGATTTCAAACCGTTCTGAGTCATTCATATTGGTTCAGCAGCAGTGATGAGTTAAACCAGCCTAAGGCCCTGTTTACATGAGTGACTTTATCCTGGGATGACTTTTATCTCATCCCGGGGTGACTTTCATCGCGGTGTCTGGTTATTTACCTGTAAATGTTTACATGATTTGGAGCTGAAATGTGTTCACCCTGGGACGATTTCATCCCGGTCTTCAGCATCAGGATGAAATCGTCCCGGGGTAAACACCATTTCAGCTCCAAACCACGTAAAAACTTACAGGTAAATGACCAGACACCGATATGAAAGTCATCTCGGGATGAAATCACTCATGTAAACACAGCCTAAGATGATAATTATTTTATACTAGCTTCATGTTTTGTACGTTTCGTGTAAACAGAGGTAAGCATTTGGAGTCGATCTGAAGTGGTACCGGCCCAAGTTGGTACCATTCTCATAGACTACGAGCAGTCTCTCATTTTTCTCTGGCGCATGCACACTGACTGTCCTACTATTGGTAATTGCGATAATTAAAATCTGCTTTGTGTTTCTTACAGGTTTTTATTCCATCAACCTGATGTCAGGAAAATATGGCAGTTTATTATAAGGGTTTGGTTAAGAAATTTGTACTTTTAGTTATATTCCCAGACACACTTTATCAATTCAAATAAAAAGTTTGAAGAGCAGTTTTGAAATAAGGTTATATAGTTTTGTCTTTTTCTGCTTAACATTTTGATGTCATTGATTACTTTGACTGACCCCTCAGTACTACTGAGTGGATGATGTATGAAAATGGAATGAATCCTGGGGTACACCTTTTAGGGCTCTACTTCAAAATATCTGATAAGCACACCCTGCCCCATATCTTTTTTCTGGGGACTATCCCCCCCCCCCCCCCACTACTATCCCAGGAATGAAGAGTCAGGCCCATTTGATTGAATTCTCTTTATGGGGAAAACTACATCGATTGACTGATTCACCACAGTCTGATCCCTTTTTGTCAGTTCATTGCCTGTTAGGTTTCAGACTATTCTGAAATGATTTAGGAAGAGGCTATTCCTTTTGTTTTTCTTTGGTACCAGATTATGGCAATCAGTAACAATGCTTATTGGTGACAAATTATCAAACCAAAAAGAACTAAAGTCTCGAGATCTACTGCCATCACGGTCTGGGGTAGTAAAAGAGTGAGTCATAATCTGTGCATCAAATAAAGTCACTAGTCATTACTGGACCATTTGTTATTCGGATTGGCAACACTGAGGTCACAGATTGATTGATTTGTTGATGGACTGATTAATTGATTGATTGATTGATTGATTGATTGATTGATTGATTGATTGATTGATTTTTTAATTGGCTGATTGACTGATTTATTAGCCAGTTGGTTGAGTGGTTGATTGACTGACTGGTACTTAAAATAGAGGAATGAATTGATTCACCTGAATTACATGCAAGTAATTACATGCATAATGCTGCACTTCTTCGAATCTTCCTCTGGCAGTAAAATAATACTCGGCATCAGTCGAAACATAAAATAATTTTCAAGCCCCAATGTCATGACATAATTGTAAGCAAATAATTTATTTGTAATTAGCAAGTAGTAGGTAAGAAGGCATATTAGAGAGCAGGACTATTAGAGCTTTTACAGTAATTTAAATTATATTTCATATTAACTCCAGTAAGCTACTCCTTCTGAGTAACTACCACTATTGGGCAGTCAAGAAAGAAAGCAATGCCCTGGGATGTTTTAGGGTTCACTACTTCCTACTATTAATTAAACGTCCCGGGGAATTAATACAAGTAAATAAGGAACATCATCATCATCATCATCATCATTATTATTCAACTATAGCGTCATTTTACCATATAAGGAGAAAAATATGAGTATGAGAGCGTCTTACACTGTAGAAAACGTATTGCACTATAGTATCCCGGTTTCAAATCACTTATTGAATAAAGCATTTAAGACGATTTCCGCTCAACGTTCGAGCAGTAAGTGCAAAAATTAAGTTACCAAAAAAAATACTTGCAGCACTGTCACATTTTGAGAACAGATAAGAAGAACTTATCGTTACTTTTGCTCCCAAGCTGACCCCACGAGAGAAAATTGGATTTGAAGTTATCAATATTTCAATTAAAAAGACGCTTCATGTCAGTTCAAAACAAAATGGCACCCGTTTTTAGCATACTTTTACGAGATTTGAAATTAATTTTCTTGAGAATGCTTGAGAATTTCATCGCGGGGTCACTTGGGCAAGTGAACTAGAGTGAGATGTTTCAAATAGCATTTAAAATGTTACCGTGCTACGAGTAGTTTTTTGGTAAATATTTTTTGCACTTATTGCTCGAACGTTGAGCGGAATCCGTCTTAAATTGCTTAGATATTTAAGTTTATATTACCTACAACAGAGGCTTATTTAAAATATATGAAACACTGGTTCTAATTTGATGAGAGGTGTATTACTAATGATTAACTAATAATTATAATATTGTTTTCCGGTCTCACTTGTAATAATAATAATAATAATAGTAGTAAGGGGCGCTCGTTTGTGGCATATGGAGGCTTCTGATTGGTCGAGAGCAAATCAATGACGTCATGACCCGGAACCGGAAGTCACGTATGTTTAGGATGGGAAACCGCTGACCAGGTGGAAAAAAAGGATCGTGGGCTCATACAACCGGAAGTCACGTGTTTTGGAATGAGAAACCGCTGGCGAGTGTGAAAAAGGGATCGTGGGCTCAAGGGGAAGTAAAACCGCTGAGAAAACGCGGGCTCAAAGTCCAAAGTCCAATTTGGGGAACGGGGGTGACCCATATATGGCCCAGATATGGATTTGATATGGGTTTGATATGGCACATCAAGCAAAAGGCATTTATAAGTTGGAAAGAAAATATTTTAATGTAAATCATATAATCCATGGCTTGCAGATGATGAGAGTTCCATGTCAGAAGGGGAAGCAGAAGCATTGCGACGTGACGCAGAACTTAGTGAAAATAGGATCGCGGGCTCAATCGCGGGCTCAAGGTGGGTTAAAACCGCTGAGATGAGTATTCCTTTTGATAATATGAGTGTTCCTTTTTGATGAGTTCCTATTTAATAATATCAGTTCCTTTTGATAATATGAGTGTTCCTTTATGATGAGTATTTCTTTGAGTTCCTATGTCACGTAATCCTATTACGTTTTGGGTGAGTATTCCATGGAAGTAGATGACGCTTCCATGGACGTAGATGACTTTCATCGCGGTGTCTGGTTATTTACCTGTAAATGTTTACATGATTTGGAGCTGAAATGTGTTCACCCTGGGACGATTTCATCCCGGTCTTCAGCATCAGGATGAAATCGTCCCGGGGTAAACACCATTTCAGCTCCAAACCACGTAAAAACTTACAGGTAAATGACCAGACACCGATATGAAAGTCATCTCGGGATGAAATCACTCATGTAAACACAGCCTAAGATGATAATTATTTTATACTAGCTTCATGTTTTGTACGTTTCGTGTAAACAGAGGTAAGCATTTGGAGTCGATCTGAAGTGGTACCGGCCCAAGTTGGTACCATTCTCATAGACTACGAGCAGTCTCTCATTTTTCTCTGGCGCATGCACACTGACTGTCCTACTATTGGTAATTGCGATAATTAAAATCTGCTTTGTGTTTCTTACAGGTTTTTATTCCATCAACCTGATGTCAGGAAAATATGGCAGTTTATTATAAGGGTTTGGTTAAGAAATTTGTACTTTTAGTTATATTCCCAGACACACTTTATCAATTCAAATAAAAAGTTTGAAGAGCAGTTTTGAAATAAGGTTATATAGTTTTGTCTTTTTCTGCTTAACATTTTGATGTCATTGATTACTTTGACTGACCCCTCAGTACTACTGAGTGGATGATGTATGAAAATGGAATGAATCCTGGGGTACACCTTTTAGGGCTCTACTTCAAAATATCTGATGAGCACACCCTGCCCCATATCTTTTTTCTGGGGACTATCCCCCCCCCCCCCCACTACTATCCCAGGAATGAAGAGTCAGGCCCATTTGATTGAATTCTCTTTATGGGGAAAACTACATCGATTGACTGATTCACCACAGTCTGATCCCTTTTTGTCAGTTCATTGCCTGTTAGGTTTCAGACTATTCTGAAATGATTTAGGAAGAGGCTATTCCTTTTGTTTTTCTTTGGTACCAGATTATGGCAATCAGTAACAATGCTTATTGGTGACAAATTATCAAACCAAAAAGAACTAAAGTCTCGAGATCTACTGCCATCACGGTCTGGGGTAGTAAAAGAGTGAGTCATAATCTGTGCATCAAATAAAGTCACTAGTCATTACTGGACCATTTGTTATTCGGATTGGCAACACTGAGGTCACAGATTGATTGATTTGTTGATGGACTGATTAATTGATTGATTGATTGATTGATTGATTGATTGATTGATTGATTGATTGATTTTTTAATTGGCTGATTGACTGATTTATTAGCCAGTTGGTTGAGTGGTTGATTGACTGACTGGTACTTAAAATAGAGGAATGAATTGATTCACCTGAATTACATGCAAGTAATTACATGCATAATGCTGCACTTCTTCGAATCTTCCTCTGGCAGTAAAATAATACTCGGCATCAGTCGAAACATAAAATAATTTTCAAGCCCCAATGTCATGACATAATTGTAAGCAAATAATTTATTTGTAATTAGCAAGTAGTAGGTAAGAAGGCATATTAGAGAGCAGGACTATTAGAGCTTTTACAGTAATTTAAATTATATTTCATATTAACTCCAGTAAGCTACTCCTTCTGAGTAACTACCACTATTGGGCAGTCAAGAAAGAAAGCAATGCCCTGGGATGTTTTAGGGTTCACTACTTCCTACTATTAATTAAACGTCCCGGGGAATTAATACAAGTAAATAAGGAACATCATCATCATCATCATCATCATTATTATTCAACTATAGCGTCATTTTACCATATAAGGAGAAAAATATGAGTATGAGAGCGTCTTACACTGTAGAAAACGTATTGCACTATAGTATCCCGGTTTCAAATCACTTATTGAATAAAGCATTTAAGACGATTTCCGCTCAACGTTCGAGCAGTAAGTGCAAAAATTAAGTTACCAAAAAAAATACTTGCAGCACTGTCACATTTTGAGAACAGATAAGAAGAACTTATCGTTACTTTTGCTCCCAAGCTGACCCCACGAGAGAAAATTGGATTTGAAGTTATCAATATTTCAATTAAAAAGACGCTTCATGTCAGTTCAAAACAAAATGGCGCCCGTTTTTAGCATACTTTTACGAGATTTGAAATTAATTTTCTTGAGAATGCTTGAGAATTTCATCGCGGGGTCACTTGGGCAAGTGAACTAGAGTGAGATGTTTCAAATAGCATTTAAAATGTTACCGTGCTACGAGTAGTTTTTTGGTAAATATTTTTTGCACTTATTGCTCGAACGTTGAGCGGAATCCGTCTTAAATTGCTTAGATATTTAAGTTTATATTACCTACAACAGAGGCTTATTTAAAATATATGAAACACTGGTTCTAATTTGATGAGAGGTGTATTACTAATGATTAACTAATAATTATAATATTGTTTTCCGGTCTCACTTGTAATAATAATAATAATAATAGTAGTAAGGGGCGCTCGTTTGTGGCATATGGAGGCTTCTGATTGGTCGAGAGCAAATCAATGACGTCATGACCCGGAACCGGAAGTCACGTATGTTTAGGATGGGAAACCGCTGACCAGGTGGAAAAAAAGGATCGTGGGCTCATACAACCGGAAGTCACGTGTTTTGGAATGAGAAACCGCTGGCGAGTGTGAAAAAGGGATCGTGGGCTCAAGGGGAAGTAAAACCGCTGAGAAAACGCGGGCTCAAAGTCCAAAGTCCAATTTGGGGAACGGGGGTGACCCATATATGGCCCAGATATGGATTTGATATGGGTTTGATATGGCACATCAAGCAAAAGGCATTTATAAGTTGGAAAGAAAATATTTTAATGTAAATCATATAATCCATGGCTTGCAGATGATGAGAGTTCCATGTCAGAAGGGGAAGCAGAAGCATTGCGACGTGACGCAGAACTTAGTGAAAATAGGATCGCGGGCTCAATCGCGGGCTCAAGGTGGGTTAAAACCGCTGAGATGAGTATTCCTTTTGATAATATGAGTGTTCCTTTTTGATGAGTTCCTATTTAATAATATAAGTTCCTTTTGATAATATGAGTGTTCCTTTATGATGAGTATTTCTTTGAGTTCCTATGTCACGTAATCCTATTACGTTTTGGGTGAGTATTCCATGGAAGTAGATGACGGAGGCGCAGCGACGATGATGACCTGTTAAGGAGGACTCTCATACTCTGCTCCTTAGCTCTCTTCTACTCTGCTCCTTAGCCAGGATGATATGACGTCATTGCTTGGACTAAACACCTCGGACTCTGAGTCAGAAGCAGAATAAGAGGCGAAAGAAAAGGAGGGTCTCTGGAAGTAGATGACGGAGGACTCTCCTACTCTGCTTGATTTGATAATATGAGTGTTTCTATTAGTTCCTTTTTGATAATATGAGTTCCTATTTAATAATATGAGTGTTCCTTTTGATAATATGAGTGTTCCTTTTTGATGAGTATTCCTTTAAAGTTCCTTTTGATAATATGAGTTTCTATTTAATAATATGAGTGTTCCTATTTAATAATATGAGTGTTCCTTTTTGATGAGTTCCTTTTGATAATCTGAGTGTTCCTTTTTGATGAGTTCCTTTTTGATAATATGAGTGTTCCTATTTCATAATGAGCATTCCTTTCTCTGTTTCTGCAAAGCCTTCCACCAATTGTTAGAAACGGATACCATGGATATTCGACACGTGGCCGTTATAAATAACAACATGGTTGAGAGTGTTGAAGACCAGCAGCCGAAACAGAATCATTCACCAGCGAGTCCATTTTGATCATGGCCTCTCAGCCAGAAGAAGAAGAAGACGGCGCGGGACCCACTGGCCTTTCCCGCTGACTTTAACCACCACGAGGTGTACTCCCGAATTAGTTAAAGCCGTCGAATTGGAGGAGGAGGAGATCCAAGCCAGGAAGCAGCCAAGCAAGCAAGAATGTCAAGTAAACATCAATGGTGTGGGGGTTGAGCCATGAGACCAAAGGATCAACCAGATCCATTAGACCAAAGGAGTAATCAGATCATCGATGAGTGTGAAAACATGAAATGGGACGGTGGTTTTTATAGAGAAATCAAAGGGTCACGTGGGAGGGAAGGGACCAATGAGAGAAAGACCCCATCATGCTTTGGGAGGGGAAGAGGTGGGGGTACCCCCCTCCCCCCTCCTTAGATAGACCATAGTGCATTGTGCGAATGGGGGTATATAAGTCAAGGGAGGCCACAGGACGTCACTCTTAGCTTTGAGCCGGTCTATGTTGACTTTTGTCAGTTGAAGAGAGCAGAAATGTTGGAAACGAGAAGGCCCTTGGGCTCGCTAGCCAGTTGTGTGAATGAGAAGGGAGAAGACGTGTTGAGAAGGAGAGTGCGACCAGAGCAGACGCCCCTCCAGCGCCAAATTAGTGGTATCTACGAGAGACGGGAGGAATCATGGCGCCCCCTTAATCGACAACGCGTGGAGGCGTTCATTAGATTATTTTTAATGTGTTTTGTTCAGCCAGAGAATGGGTTACCTCTTGAACCAGCCACCTATCATAAGTTAAAGAGAACACTGGCCAATCGGATCATCCCTTGGATGGAGTTCCGTATAGTACCGACCATGGAGGAGCGATATTGGCCTATTAGCATGGTGCTGTTTGAGCAGTTGGATTTTTATATGGCTGCGCATCTGCCTGAACTGTACTGTGGTAATCAGTGGGGAACAATTATGCATTTTTACAGGGAAGTGAAAAAACAGGAGAAGGAGAAACGGGAGAGAAGAAAGGAGCGAGCCAGTCGTGTACGACGTGTGTTGGAGTTGTAAATAGACTTTGAACATTCCTGTTGAGTTTCTTTATTGTGAGTCAAGGCTACTGTGAGTCAAGAGACATTATTTATGACCATAGTGCAAACTCAGTGTTGTGATCTTTTTATTTTTTAATTAAAAAGAGTTGATGTTACAAATGGTTGTCTGTATTCTTTGCCACGCGGGTGGGGTGTTCCTATTTACAATTGAAAAAAAAGCTATCTACAATTTGAAAAAATAAAAAGAAAAGCTATGTAGAATTGGAAAAAATAAAAAGTAAAAAAAAATTAAAAAAGAAAGCTATGTACAATTCCAAAAGTAAAAACTAAGAAATTACAAATGAAAGTCTTCCAGTTCCATGCGTAATTGATCAATGTTCTCGGGTAGACAGAAGGTGCGGTTGAATAAGGCTTGAATTTCGGCTCGGGTTTTCTCGTCCACATCCCGGGATCCCACAATAGCACTGCTTTGATGAAGGGTGGGCTTTTTAGGTCCCCAAGGGACAAATTGACTGCCAGTCACCAGGGTGGCGGCATTCTCATTGACTTGGTAGTAATGGTCCGAGCGGTACCATGATTGACTGGGGATGTCAAACAGGTAGACGGGTTTGCCTTGATCCATAGCCAATTGCACAGTCCAACCAGTGCCTCCTTTCACGCGTTTATGATCCGGTTCCAAGATGCCAAAGGCATAGATGGTATGGGCTTTTTTGGCAATTTGATAATTGCGTTGCAGCAATTGCAGGGTGTAAAAATGACTGGGCATTTGTTTGCCTAGTTTCTCCGCCGCCTGGTGAAGATGGGGGTTGGCCAGCATCAGGACTTCCACCGTAGAAGGGGTGATGAAAGTGGATCGAGGATGGTTCGGGGGGACCAGGACTTCTAGTTGCATCCCAAAGTGTTTGGCCTGTTCTTCCACGAGGGCATCCGTACCTTTGGCTCCCCCTGTGTAGACCACATGGCCATGACCCACTTGCAGTTCCAAGGCACCGAGATCTTGTTCTCCGATCATGATGTCTGGGGGCATGGCTTTTGAGAATGAAGATCTAGAGACCAAGGGACCGTCTTAAATAGGGACAACGGACCAATGGGAAGACAAGAGGTCCTTATTTGGATTGAACAAGCTGACCAATGGGAAGATAACAAGTCCTTATATGGGTAGGATAAGCTGACCAATGACAGTCAAGGGTCTAAGGTATAAAAAGGCATGGTCGGTAGGGGTGACATCAACCTTTGAGTACGATGTCTGTCGATCGGAAGAGAAAATCAACCCATCCCCCAGAGGGGAAGAAGAAGAAGAAGAGCATTCAACATATGACGCCCGTGGACTGTGATCCTGTGGTGTGCGACGTGGTGGAAGACACCCGAGCTGCTGTGGAAGATATGATGAAAGAATTGAATGACATGGTGGAGCAATCACCCCCATCACCTCAATTCACCTTAACGACCGTGTATGATCCTCCCAGTTCAGTGGACACTATGGTATGTCCTTACCATGAGGTGCGTTTGGAGGCCAGAGAATCTCAAAAGGGATGGAAGTATGTGAAATGTCCCATGCAACCGTGTTTGTTGTTTTGTGGTCAAGATCAAGTTCTGGAGTATATGAAAGCCGTGTATAGTCAACCTCATGTAGAAGTGTTGGACATGTGGGGTGGTTTACAATGCTTTTGCCGTGAACCCGCTACGCTTCAACAGAGTCATTCGACCCAGAACCCCGATCGGTTGTTTCTGACTTGTTCCAAGAAAACGTGTGGCTTCTTCCGATGGGCCGATCAACCCTTGGGTTCCAAGTACTGGACGTGGTTTCATGACAACCCTCCCAAAAAAGCCGACCAACAAGCTGAAGCACCCACCCGTGATGCTCAAGGATATCCCAAGAGGGGCTATGACATCCCTGGTCCTCCAGTCAGAAGGAAAGAGGACGTGGAACGGCCCCTGACAGACTATGAGAAACAATTGTTACGAGAAATTCAAGATCTCAAGAACCGTCAAGAAATGATGGTAGCCCCGGCACCACCACCCCCCAAGTACAGTGACAGTGTGGAGAACTGGCAGAAAGGTCTAGAGACCATCAGTTGCGGCCGTCTAGGTCTCTTTTAAAATGAGAGAACGAATAAAATTTTTTATCAATGTCACCATGGAGTCTGTGTGTGATGCGTGGGAGTCTATCTTGTCCCTGGGGCAATGGCAATGTCATCAAACCCTTTGTCAAGTCTTATATGATCATCAACCCGGCACCCAAATCCCCATACCCCCTTGTCCCGAGGACACGCATCCTCTCGACCTCTTTGAAGAAACCCATGTGGACCGCAACCTATATCGATGGGTGGTGTTTGTCTTATGGTTAAAAGCTCACCCAGAGGCATGGCGATGGTATCGAATCATTCAAAAGGCGCATCCCCACACGGTCCCTACCATATCGACCTTATGGGATGAATGCCAAAAAGTATGGCCCCTCGAAAGAGAACCCAACGCTGGAGTTCGTCGTCCTCATGGTTGAAGAAAACCAAGCGCCCTGTGTCGTCAACGAAGAAGAAGGCCAATGTCTCGCAACAATGGTTGAAGCGTTACCATGATCCTCGTACCCCGGGGAGTTTAGGTGGGGTGCAACGATTTGCTAAAGCCCAGGGTCTCCCTTTGAAAAAAGCCCAACAGGTGTTGGAACAGGATGTGGGTTACACCTTGCATAAACCTCGACGTCGTCGTTTTGCTACCTTACCCGTGATCGTAGGGGGGTTGGATGATCAATGGGCCGCGGATTTAGTGGAAGTGCAACGTTTGGCCAAACATAATCGGGGTATACGCTACTTGTTGACGGTCGTGGATGTCTTGTCCAAGTACGCGTGGGTCGAACCGTTGAAAACCAAAACCGGGGTGGCCCTCGTGAAAGCC
Organism: Siderastrea siderea; assembly: GCA_964030785.1. NCBI lineage: Eukaryota > Metazoa > Cnidaria > Anthozoa > Scleractinia > Rhizangiidae > Siderastrea > Siderastrea siderea. Next base: position 5,034,210 of record OZ034978.1, on the reverse strand, counting down.
TTTGAGAAGATTGTGAGACAAGGAGGACGTCACCCGAATCGATTGCAAACGGATCGAGGGAAAGAATTTTATAATCGGACCTTTCAACGATGGGTGGACGAGCAAGACATCAATCATTTTTCGACCGAAGGGGATGCCAAAGCCAGTGTCGTGGAACGATTTAACCGCACCTTGAAAGAACGGTTGTACCGTTATTTGACCGCGGCCAACACGTTGAAATTTGACGATGTCTTACCTGAGTTGGTGCAGGGGTATAATGCCACCCGTCATCGAAGTATTGGTATGCCCCCCGAAAACGTGACGTGGGACAACGAAGAAGCCGTGTGGAAACGATTGTATGCCAAACGATTGAAAGGCTACAAAAAACCCCAATTGAAGGTGGGGGATCATGTCCGTCTCAATACGATTCATCGTACCTTTGAAAAAGGGTATTTACCCGGTTGGACCGAAGAAGTGTTTGTGGTGCATCGTGTGGTGCCGGGTCCTGTACCCACGTATAAGATTCGCGAATGGGATGAGACCCCCGTCCAAGGTACGTTTTATGAAGAGGATTTACAAAAAGTCCATGTGTCCGAGGTGTTTCGGATCGAGAAGGTACTTAAGCGACAAAAAGGTCGTTGGTTGGTCAAGTGGAAAGGGTGGCCCGACAAGTACAATAGTTGGATTGCTCGTGGAGACGTGACATCCCTTCGACCCCGCAAACGACGACGACGACGCCGCTAAAACAATGACATTGGTGCCCAACTCTTCGTTTTACGTGACGTTGATGAGTCATGCGAGTACCAAAGAGTTTCCTGGGAACAAGAGTCATCATTTCAGAAACCGATTGCCTAAACCCATCCGATTTGTGGGACGAGGATGGATGGTGGGTATGGTGAGTTTATCCTTACCCACCATTCCCGTGATAGCGGAAGAAGGAGGCGTGGGTGATTCCCATCCTCTGTTGTACGTACGATGGCACGAACGGGTGTATGCCCAAGACGATCAAGGCAACGATCGATGGTGGCATCAACGTCGCGAACTCACTGTCTACGGGCGAGATATGAGAAAGGAATTGGCCTCGTCGACGGGATCGCACTTTTTTCATCAACTGGTGTACCGTTACGTGCAAGCCCGTGCCAAACAAACCGAACCCAAAAACAAATGGGCCGAGGACAATGACGTTAAATTGTACCCGACGTTTGAATGGACTTCCGAAGGGGATTTGGTGTTGAATACCGTCAATGTCGATTACACACGACAAGTAGCACACGTGTCATGGGGCAGATCCTTGGCTCTGAGAATGGGATGGATTGAACAAGTGTCGACGGGCGTGTATCGATTGGGTCCGAATCTCTTGCAAGAATTTCATTCGGACTCCATTCCCACCCCGACGGATATCCGCGATGCCGCCAACAAGCCCCTCTTTTGGAAAGTGGAGGGGGATTATCTGAAATTGAGTATGACGTGTAATTGGCGGTTTGTGAATGTGAACCAGATCTTTCGTCCCTCGTTGGAATTTCCCTCGACACGTCCTTTGCACGTGTATTGTGATGTAGGTACCAGCAGCATGGTAGGGGGCCGCATCACCGATCTCTTAAGAGAAATCAAGTACCAGCCTCAAAACACCACCCACTTTGAACCTCGACATATTCAATATATCCCAGTACGCAACGAAGTGGTGGAAATCGTCAAAACCCAGATGGCCGAAACCAATGGGGATCTGGTGAAATTTGGTGAAGGCCATGCCCTCCTGACCCTCCACTTTAAAAGGGAAGTGGTGGTGTGAAGAACAAAAGACAACATGTCGTTCTACGTGACGTTACCGAGTCATGCCAACCGACGTGAATTTCCCAACAACCAACCCAATTCCTTCAAGATTCGTTTACCTCAACCGTTACAGCTCACAGGGGGTGGATGGCAAGTGGGGTTGAGTGCCATTTCCTTACCGGATGCTCGCGTCAATTTGTATGAGTTGGTGAAGAAAAATGGGTACGTCATGGGGACATCCTGGGGCCAAACCTATCCCAAACCGGGTGCAAAAGACGGGGAAATGACCTCGCGAGTAGACACCGCGCGAAGCATCATCAATGACGTCCAAGATTTGGATTGGGTGGTGGATGGGGTGAGTTTCATGAAAGCCATCATTACTCACTTGGAACAACAACGTATGGGAATGGCCATTCAAGGGGGTACGTTTTTGAACGATCAAGGCAAACACACCTACGTCAAGTTCAAGTGGGAAGGCGAGGATCTGCTCATCGACAACACCAATATCTGTCATTGCGGCACCGACACGCCAGCCCTGACCATCTACACCAAGTTGGCGCTCAAGATGGGATGGTTACGTAAAATTGACAGTGTGTTGATTTTGGGACCCAACTTACAACAAGAATTCATAGGGGATCAAATCCCCAACATGACAAAACCCGCTGACAACGATTGGAACGATGTCACCGACGGTCAGGGGAACGCGGTCTTTTGGACGGTGCGTTCTATTTTACCGGATTATTTACAATTGAGTATGAGTTGTAGTTGGCGTTTCACCAACTTGAATGTAGCATTTCGTTCCGTGGTGGGTGAACCCACACGATCGTTGCACGTGTACTCCGACGTGGCAGGCAGCACGGTGGTGGGCAATCGCGTGACTGATTTGTTACGTGAAATCCAGTACAAGCGTGAAGCACGCGGCAACCTGTATTTTGAACCGTTGCACATTCAATACATGTCTCTTCGTAACGAGGTGGTGGAAATGATTCACGTTCAAGTGGCTGAAACCATTGGTAGAGGAGGAGACTTGGTCAAGTTTGGTGAAGGCCATACCATTGTCACGTTACACTTCAAAAAGACATAAAAAAGAGAGACGAGAGGGGAACCCAAATCAATCATGCCTCCGAAACGACGACGACGACGACGACGCCGACCACAGCGTCCACAAGCGGGGGAAGGGGTCAACGTCGTGTCGGGATTCCTAAGGCCGCTTGGTCCATCACCAAAGGGGTAGAAAAGTTAGCCAAAAAGAATTACCTAAGATCAACGAAGAAACGTATGGAAGAAATGCGAAGTGGGAAACGCAAACGGTGGGCGGGGGAATCGTTTACGTGCAACGTCATGTGAGTATAAAAAGAAAACAAGAGTTGTGAAAACAAACAAAGATGCCCAAGACAAGAGTGCGTCGAAGGAGACGAAGAAGGCAACGAGGGGGTCTCTTGCCCCTGGCGGCCCTCATTCCAGCCTTGATCGCTGGAGGAAAAGCTGTGGCGTTGGGTGCCGCAAGTGGTGCCGCGAGTTACGGGGCTAAAAAAGGGTTGGAAGCCGCTTTTCGGAAAAAACGACGATGATGATGACGGTATAAAAAGGGGAGTCCCATAAAGCCTAAACAAAACGTTTATCCCTGGTGAAGAAGAAGGCACCATGCGTGGGGGAAGTTTGACACGATTTCGAACCGACGAGTGGTATGATCAACAAGGCAAAGGAGTGATGACGGATCTGATGCGTGGGGGGTTGCAAGGTCTTATAAGGACGCGAAATCCTTTAAAATTGCCTAGTAATATCAAGAGAGGCTTGGAAACGGGTTTGACACGAGGTATCAAACGCAAAGCCGAAGACGTCCTTAAAAAGGAAATCACCAAACAAGCCAAGAAAGCGTTGAGTCATAAGAACGTGAAAGACGCCGTGCGTGTAGCCACTGCCTTATTTCCCAAACAAACCAAACGTGCACGTGATATTTTGGGAGTGTGAACATGGAACCCGTGCATTCACGACCTCGACGGATTCGTAGTAATCGAGGGTTGTCTCAATGGGGTGGACTGTATCCGTTTTGGAAACTCATGCGACGACAACGTGGTGGATGGTTAAGTCCCGAGGTGATGCGAGTCCCCGGGTTTGATTTGACACAACGTTTAGCACGACGACGACGACGCTATAAAAACCCCTCACGACGACGACGGGGTACCACTCGACGACGTTAAACATGCCTGACGTGAGTACACAAACCGCCCCGGCTCACGAGCGTTCCGAAGGGACCGTCAACCCTGCCTTACGGATTTTCAAGGTGCCACCGACCGACATTAGCATCAATGCCTATCGCATGGTCACCATCCAACCCACCACCACGGGTATCAATCCCATGGAATTCATCATTCCAGGGTTGGACGATTTTGTGGATTTGGGACGCAGTTACTTTACCATGGAATTGAGTTTGAAAAAGGAGGATGCCGGGAACTTGGTGGCCAATCAGAAATTGTGGCCCGTCAATAATTTGGCCCATTCCATCATCAAGCAAATTGACTTGCAGTTGAATGGCACGTTGATCAGCCCACAATCCGACACGTATCATTACAAAGCTTACCTAGAAACCTTGCTGAATTATGACCGAGAAGATGGCAAGACCGTGTTAGGACCCCAAGGATGGTTCAATCAAGTGGATTTCCCACCCGAATGGACTGCCAACAATACCAACACAGCAGCGAATGCTGGTGCCGGACATGTAGACTACCAGAATCTCCCTGCCCATCACAAAGGGGCCTTGGGCGCCATGAAAGCTGAAGTGGCCAAGTATGCTGGAGGTGTCACCCACAGTCTAGTGTTTACCCCCCACTTGGAAGTCTTTCACACTGGCAAACTGTTGGTGCCAGGCATCGAAATCAAGATGAAATTTCATTTCAACGGCCCCAGCCTGTTTTTGAATGGAGTGGGTCTAGCTGGCCGATTGATGGAAGGGGATGTGAAACTACGGTTTCATCTCTGTCAACTGCGTTTGAATGACGCCATCTACCAGAGTATATCTAGCAAAAGACACAATGAAGGAGAAGTGGCGGCTTACCCGACCGTCCGCAGTGAAATCCGGACCTTCAGCATGCAAAACAACCTGGTCCGCTTTGATATCCCGAACCTGTTTCAAAACAGAATACCTGACCGATTGATTGTGGGGTTACTGGACAGCCGTGCCTTCAATGGAGATGTGACCCGAGATCCGTTCTGTTTCCAGAAATTTGGTCTGACCTCCATTAAACAGATTGTCAAAGGAGAAGAGTACCCTTATGAAACCCTCCAGTTAGTGCACAACAATGGCACCCGAGATAATCTAGGCTACTTCCGTTTTCTGCAAGCCAGTGGTGCCTGGTGTAAAAAGAAAGGCAATATGGTAGAACTGCTGGATTGGGGCGAAGATAAAAATTGTACCTTGTACATGTTTGACAATGTGGCCAATGGATGTGCTGACAGTCAAAACCTCAACCCCAAGCAAACGGGAGATTTACAACTGGTCTTGGAATTTGGAGCTGCCCCCGGTGTCAATATAACCGTACTCGTGTATGGAGAATTTGAGAATTTGCTGGAGATTGACAGGAACGGAGCCGTGTTGTATAACATTTACCAGCACTGATGGAACATGTGGCCTTGAATAATGTACAGTTGGATTATTTAGCCCGAGACGACCCCCAATTGAACCCTGTCTTTTACGGGACGGTGGCCTGTGATCGTTTACCCAAGAGTCCTGTCAAGACTACCCCTCAAGGGTACATTGTGAATACCGACCCACACGATCAACCGGGACAACATTGGTTAGCGGTGTGGACCGATGGAAAGGTGTGTGAAGTCCTGGACAGTTATGCTTTGCCATTGGATACGTACGTGCAAGCTACCCCGTTACGAGATTGGATTGTCCAACATTGGAAGTATGTAGTGACCAATGGCAAGTCCCTCCAAGCCATTTGAAGCAAGAGTTGTGGTGATTACGCCTTGTTGTACTTGAAAGCCAAAGCCCGTGGACGGACCTTGCAAGCGTTTTTAAATGAGTTTTCGGATCATGATTATGTTAGTAATGACCATCAAGCGGGTCAACGCCTTCAACAATTGATTGTAGGCCAAGAAGCCAGATGGTATCAACTCTGTTGTCATCCGTATCATCAATGTAATGCTTAAATAAAATTTGTTGGAAAAAAGTGGTGTCGGAGTCGTAGCTCAGTGGGTAGAGCCTTTGGATCCCCCCTCGAATACATGAGGAGGGTCGTGCGTGGGTTCGAGTCCCACCGATTCCAATAAAAAGGTGCCTTTTTTTTCTAAAGGGTAGTTCGTCATCATCATGCAAACGGGGAAACCGTTTCGTTTTCATACGCCTTCCTCTATCTTGGTGGTGGGACCTTCGGGATGTGGGAAAACCGCGTTTACGGAAAAACTCTTGGTAGACAACCAGGAGTTGTTTGAAACCCCACCGACCCAAATGCATTATTGTTATGGCGCCTGGCAAGATGGATTTCAAGGCATGCAAGATCATGGGGTGGTGTTTCACGAAGGGATTCCCGATCATGAGGCCTTAGTGCAATGGTTTCCTGAAGGACAGGGGGTCCTGGTTTTGGATGATTTAATGGACGAAGGGAGTCACGATAAACGCGTGTTGGATTTATTCACCAAACATTCACATCATCAAGGGGTGACCGTCCTATACTTGTGCCAAGACATGTTTCCCGTGGGTCGCTATGCGAAAAGTATATCCCGCAATGCCCATTACATCGTGGCGTTCAAGAACCCCCGAGATCAATTAGGGGTACGCAATGTCATGCTTCAATCGTTTCCGACCACTTGGAAAGACACGTTGGAGACGTTTCATCAAGCCACCACACGACCGTATGGGTATTTGGTCTTGGATTTACATCCGGCCTCGTCCGATCAACAACGGGTGTTGAGTCACCTCTTAAAAGACGAAGGATGGACTCGCACCTATCAAAAACGACTATAAAGGCACCCCCTTGGAACAGGTAAAAAGAGAAAAGCAAAGCATGGCCGATGATGACCGTCAACCTCCGCAATCGTACGATACCGTGTCCCCGGCGGGGGTGGGGGCATCCAGCAGTAATCAAATGTCCCCAGGCACCCTGCAACAACTGTATTTCACGGGAGACGAAGGCCTTGTGGACGTGGCCATGGAGGAAATGCACCCCGAGGTCCTCCGTGAGTTTTTGAGAAGTCTCCCCTCCCCCAGGACAGTGGCCACCTGGCCCGATTTGGATGGTGCACCCCCTGTACAGGCCTCTTCCCCAGCCGGGGTAGGAAGTCGAGCATCCCATTCACCCCCATTCCAAAGCCCCCAGACCACCCCGGAGTCCCCGAGAAGTCCACCTGGTTGGCGAACAGCACCAAGTGGCCGGACAGCAGCAGCGGGTGCTGGGGGTAATGGACGTGGTGGTGGTGGACGTGGTGGTAGTGGTGGCCGTGGTGGCGGACGTGGTGGTGGTGCTGGTGGAGGTGGTGCTGGTGGGCGTGGTGGTGGTGCTGGCGGTGGTGGTGCTGGTGGTGCTGGTGCTGGCGGTGGTGGTGCTGGTGGTGCTGGTGGTGGTGGTGCTGGTGGTGCTGGTGGTGGTGGTGGTGCTGGTGGTGGTGGTGGAGGTGGTGGTGGTGGTGGTGGAGGAGGTGGTGGTGGTGGTGGTGGCGGCCGTCGTGGAGGACGTGGTGGACGACGTGGGCGACGACGAAATACCCCCACTTCCCCTTTGACACCGGCCTCTAATCCAGCCACTCCTCGAGGATCTTGGACGTCTGGGAGTTCTGGCCGAGCCCCTCGCACCTTGCGTCAAGCGGATTTACAACGACGTTTACGGATGCTGTTACAAGATCAAGAACAGTTGGCCCAAGGACGTGAAATTGCTAATGTCACCATGACCAATAGCATTGTCACCAGTTATAAACAAGGAGGAGCACCGAGCGTACAAACCTCGTCGTCCCGTGTTTCGCCGTGAGGATGAAAACCGTCGTGTCGTTATTGAATGGATCGAAACAGCATGGTCTTCCCTTCCCCCCGGAATTATTACAACGGATGGATTCGTTGTATGCTTTTTATCATCAACAATGGTGGTGTTATCGAAAAATGTTGAATCATTACAGGTGTATCAATGCCTTGTTCAATGGCATGGCCTTACTCCTGATGGCCGCGGGTATGATTGCGGGCCCCCTTTTGGAAAACAGTACATTGGTAGCGTGTTTGGCGGCCGTGGGCACCGTGGTCAAAGGATGGAATGATTTTAAACAATACCGATTTAAAGTGACCATGAGTCGATTTGCGTTTACCACCTATGCCAAAGCCTTGACCGAATTGAAAACCCATGTGCGGGGTATTCCCTTGGAGGATCTGGAACGATTTTTAATCAAGATGCAAACCTTGGATGATACCATTGTGGATTTCACCCCTCCGTTACCCAAACGATGTCTCCAAGATTACCATGGTCATTTTGTGTACCAACCCTTGGAAGGCCTATGCTATGTAGACGGATGTCCTCGTCCCTTGAGACCCAAAGACTATTGGATCCATAAAAAGCCGCTCCCTCCTAGTCCCACACTCTTAGAACCATGGCCGTCCAACCACGACGACGACGACGCAGAAAAAGGAAACAACGAGGAGGGGCTTTAATGCGTCGCAAACCCCGTTTGGTGGATAAAATTGCCCATGGCATGAGTATGTTTCTATCAGGTCCCGCCCCTGGGTTTGGACTGGCTTTAGGCAAATTAGGGGGTCAAGCCTTGAAAGGCATTACCGATAATGTACAACATTACCGACGACAACGAGGTGGGGGTTGGTGGTCCGATTTCAAACGCAATACCCGTCAAGGCTATAAAGAGACGCAAGACCTCATCAAACAAGACAAAGCCCTTCAACGTCTATTGACGGGTCGACCATGGTGAGGAGGAGAAGACGACGCCGTCGTCAACGAGGCGGTTTTTTAAATCTATTGGTCCCCGCCATGGTAGGATTGGGGAAAGCCGCGGCCTTGGAAACGGATAAACGTATAAAACGCACGATTCAAAAAGCCAATCAACGGTATCGTCGTCGTCACCGATAAAGGATGCAACGTCTTCGACGTCAATTACCGTTTTTACGGTCCATGTTACAAGAAGCCAATGGTTCCAAACGTCAAGAGTTGTTACAACATGCCAATGCCGATCAAATCAATGCTGTGAGTGAACTGGTGTTGAACTTTTTAAAAAACAAGATTCCTGTCACCCCACCCATGCTGGCTAAACTTCAACCCTATAAAAAGGTACTACGTGATTTGGGACGTCGTCAACATTCCGTCAAAAAACGTCGTCAGTGGTTAGTCCGACAAAAAGGAAGCGGATTGTTTCAAGGACTTCACGAGGTGTTATGTCAATGTGTTCGTTAACCCTCCCTACGTGGATGGCTCTATTACAAGAGGCCAATCGGGCCACCGACAAGTGGAAAGACGAGTGTCATTATTGGAAGCATAAATATCACCTGTTGTATCGAGAGTACCAACACATCTTGAGGGCCCGTCTTTGTAAGAGTTGCCGTGACCAGGAAGACGGGGAACTTTGCCCCGACTGTAGTCAACGATCATGGACGAAGTGTACATGATTCCCCAAAAGGACTTGGAACAACTCATTCAATATTACAAAGGAGAACTCACCGAAAATGCCTTGTTGAACAAAGCCGCAACGCTCGCCGCCAAAAAACATGTGTTGTTAGCCAATCCCCAATTACCTCCCGCCCTGGTCAATGCTCAAACCAAACCGTTGAGTCAAGAATTAATCAAGTTAACCAAACGCATTCGTCAATTTCCTGGCGGGGTGGGGGTTGGTGCCCCGGGTGCCCCGGGTGGTCCACCAGGCGAAGAAGAAGAAGCCGGGGATTTGGTGACAGGACCCGTGGAACAATGGTTGAAGCGCATGATAAAAGGAGGTCCGTCGGCTCCCAAACCCACCATTACCCCTGCTACCAGGGAAGGCGCGAGAGAACAGAGACCTTCTACCAGTCGAGGAGAAGAGAGACCTTCCACCAGTCGAGGGGATATCCGATCGCGTTTAGAAGCCGTGCGAGAACGACGCAAGGCCTGGGAAAAGCATTTAACCGAAAGTGGTGCCGCGAAAGGCAAAGGCAAAGGCAAAGGCGTCTCCCGGGAAGTGCAACGATTGAAACCCTTACCCGGTTGGGAAGATTGGACCAAACCCAAACAGCCCCGACGGAGACGTTTGCAATACGACAGTGAATAAACATGCCCACCAAGAGGAGAAGGGGTATTAAACGGAAACGCCCCCAACGAGGAGGGGCCTTGGATGTCCAAAAATGGATTGCGAAAACGGGGAAGGAATTTCATTGGCCCGGTTATCAGTACATGGGCCCTGGCACCCATTTGGCTAAACGTCTGAAACGTGGGGATCCCGGGATCAATCGCTTGGACCAGATTGCTAAGCAACACGACATTGATTACAGTCGTGCCAAGAATTTGCAAGATAAATGGAAAGCCGATACCAAGATGATCCAAGCCATTGATCGATTACCCGGCAAGAAAAACAAGACGGAACGGGTGGTCAAGAAAATTATGCAAGCCAAGAAACGTTTAAAATTGTAAACATTTAATTAACATGTTGAGTCAAAAAATGAAAATATCACATTGTTATTCTGCAGTTCGTGTTGAGTCTCAAGCAGGATTGGCGAGACAAAACCCCTTGTGATGTAGACACTCCTGATAAAAAATAAAAAACAATGTCACTTGTGTCATTTTGATTGATGAGTTGTCACAAATACTAATACGAATGTTCTGTCAAATACTGAGACGGATGTTCTTCCAAAATACTGAGACGATTCTGCCAAAACATACAAAGACGAGGGGGGTTTAACTGACAAAGTCATCCAAATCAAATGAAGGATCCTCCTCCATCATGTCATTTACAAAGTCAAACAAAGACTCGTCCGATGACAAGTCATCGAGTAAATTGTCTAAAAATCCTTTCCCATCGTCCCACATGTCACAAGAAGATTCGTCACCTACGGAATGATCCAGGGGATGAAGGACCCCCGAATCCATGTCCATGAGGGTACTAGATTGATCCATGGCATCCTCAGGGCTGGGCGACAGGGTATGGCAAAAGTCCGACATAAAATCCTCCAACGTGACCGTTAATTTGAGGGGCCCTAAGGCTTGGCGTTTCTCCTCCGTTCTCTTTTGAACCATGGCCCTTGTGAGGGCAGCGGCCTCACGCTTTCTCACTATGTATTGTTGCTGCCACTGCTGACCTGCTTTCGAACGGTAGTATTCTCTTTTATAGGCCCGGAGTCGTTCTACATTCAGGGCATAGTACTGTTTCTGGTAGGCTGCTATTCGGTCGCGGTGTCTGGCCCGGTACCTATTACTCTCAGCCCGTCGCTGCGCCCGTCGTCGGGCTTCTTTGGCACGGAGCTTGGCCACTTCCTTGTAAACGTCGTCCTCAACGCTTACCAGGGGGGTCTCACTACCTTTTGCCTTTCTGGCCTTGCGCCTGGCTCTGCTAGCCTTTTGCTGCGCCCGTCGTCGCTCTTGTTTCGCCCTGAGCTCTGCTAATTCTGCCAGGATGTCATCGTCGTTTGAGTCACTGTCGTTAAGGTCATTGTCGTTTGAGTCGCTGTCGTTAAGGTCATCGTCGTCGTTAAGGTCATCATCATTGTCGTCGTTGTTTTCGTTGTAATTCACTGGGGGTCTGCGACGGTGACTGCGGCGGACCTCTCTTTCGGGAGACCTCGGGCGAGGGGGGCGGTGCTGGTGGGGATGTCCGGGGCCACCCATGAGGCGCTGGTGGGGGTGTCCGGGGCCTCTTGAACTGGTGGTGCCAGTTGGTCCAGCAGAAGTCGAGGCCCCGGATGTACCACGCGGTGGTGATTTGGGGGTAGCAGCCCGGGTTCCAGTGCTGTTGCACGTAGGTGTGGCGTGCTGCTTGGGCTGCTTGGGCGAGCAGCCTCCTTTTCCTCCTTTCTTCCAACAGCGCTTCCCCAAACTCTCGGATGTCTCCGTCGTCGATTGCCCACTCCTTAACCTCATTTAAAATTTCGGCCACTTCAAACTTCTCGAACTTGTTCAACAGGTCGTCTACACTAGAGTCCATTTTGAGATGACTGACCTCGAGGGGCGATCTGTTTTATAGTCTCTCATTCGTTCCCGTGATGCACCAGGGGTCCTAACTAAAGAGGGGGGAGGGGGGTCCCCCCACCCCGTCCCACCCCTCCCTAGGGCACCCCTGGACCCTCTCTCTCTCATTGGCTCTTTCCCCTCCCCTAGGCATCCCGTGCTCTGTTTGGTCATCCTCCCCTAGTTAGCCCAGCATGCTTCGCGTGGAACCCCCCTTAGAGAGACCACAATACTTTGCGTGGAACCCCCCTTAGAGAGACCACAATACTTTGCGTGGAACCCCCCTTAGAGAGACCACAATACTTTGCGTGGATCTCTATAAAAACAGAGCCCCGATCTCCAGTGAGTTCATCTGATCATGTCCTCACAAGACAATGTGGCGGGGCCAAGCGGCCTCGCTACACGTGAGATAATGTCCATGCTCGGTTTGGACATCTCTGATTCAGAAGACGACACCAATTCCTGTATGGGGCCTTTGATTTGCACCGAAAACATGGCGGACAGTGACGACGACATTTGTGAAGAGGCCTTGGACCAATGGGAACAAAGCGGGGGTGGATTGGATCCCTCTGCGCAAGTTACCTTCCAATTTGACTTAGAACCTTTTGTGAATCGGAAGAGTGATCGCATGGGGGTACAAGAACGTCATTTCAAGACCCAGTTACGTCAAAGGGGGACCTTGATGCCAGGTCAAAATATAACCCAAGCTCTCCAAGATGGATTACGTCGAGCCGTCGATCAAGTGTTAACCACCACCCCCGACCTCCACGATCAAGATCGCCTCTACTTTACCATAGCATCCGATCGCCTGCACAATAATTTTCAGGGGTGGGGATTACGTGCAGGTGAATGGCGTCGAGACACAGAACGTGTGGAGGCCCTGTTTCAACGTTTAGCCCAAGCCCTCAACAGCAACGAACAATTTGAAATGGATGACTCCTTTCAAGTCTCCATCACTCAAGTCCATCATGCTCCTCAAGGTACCGGCAGACCCCGTCGTGGGAAACCAGGCCATCCTACCATGACCATGTTGACAACCAAGAAAACCTCGGTCATCCGCATCCAAAATGATGATGAGCTCTGTTGTGCCAGAGCTCTCGTGCTCGCCAAAGCTCGCGTGGACCAGCACCCGAAATACAACAGCATCTGCAAAGGAAGACCCCTGCAGAGAACCCTAGCTCTGGACCTCCAGAATGAAGCCCAGGTACCCTTGGGTCCTTGCAGCTATGACGCCTTGACCCAATTCAGTCAAGCTCCCTCCCTCACCGGTTACCAGATCATCCTGGTGGATGCGCAGCGATCGTTCCACATCACGACGTTTGGACCCCTTTCTGACAAACAACTGATCCTGTTGCACAACAAAGACCATTATGATGTCATCACCAAATTGCCGGGATTTTTCGGGTCCAGTTATGTGTGCGGATTGTTGGAAACCCTATGACCATGAGGGACGTCATCGATGCACCAAGACCAAGGTGTGCGGAGCCTGTCGACAGAAAGATTGTCCAGACTTTCAATATGCTTACCCCCGGCACCTGAAAGCCACTCAACGTTGCAAGTCGTGTCATCGGGACTTTTTCGGACCCGCGTGTTTCGAAGCCCATTCCAGCAAGACCCATGCGGGCAAACCCGTCACGGACCTCCAGGCCTCCGTGTGCTCTCAACGACACCGATGCCCTGACTGTTATCAACAAAATGTGGGCTTGTCCCGCATTCAACGTCACCTTTGTAAGCACGTGGATTGCCCTTCTTGTCATCAGTACGTCCACGCTGACGACCACCGTTGTTTTATACAAAGAGCCCCCAAACCTCAAGACCAAAAGAAGAGAAAGAGGACCCGTCAAAAAGGTCCTCGCGCCAAACGAGGTGCCGCCGCCGCGGAACCCCATGCCTCCTCCGAGGACGAGGACGAGGAAGACCTGCCTCCCTTACACGTCTTCTTTGATATCGAAGCCATGCAACCCCAGGGAAAACACATTGCCAATCTCGTCGTGGCCGAAACCGAAGACAAGGATGAACCCAAACCTTTCCCAGGTCCCACTTGTATCCGTGACTTTCTGGAATGGTTGGATGCCTTGACACTCAACGATACCCGTCAAGTCAATGTCATCGCTCATAATTTTCAAGGGTACGATGGGTACTTTATCATCCAAGAATACTATAGGGACAACCGGATCGTCCAACAACTCCGCAACGGGTGTAAACTCTTAGAGATCAAACATGACCGCATCCGGTTCATTGATTCCATGAGTTTCTTCCAGATGCCCCTCTCCGCGTTTCCCAAAACCTTTGGTTTGACAGAACTCTGCAAAGGGTATTTCCCCCACAAGTTCAACATACCTAAGCATCAACACTACGTGGGCATCCTCCCCTCACGCGATTACTACATGCCTGAGAGCATGTCACTCGAAGGAAGACAAGCCTTTGAAACCTGGCATCAACAACAACGCGACCAGGGTGTGGTGTTTCATTTTCAACAAGAGTTATTGGCCTATTGCAGCTCCGATGTACGACTCCTCAAACAAGGATGTCTGACTTTCAAACGCATGTTTGAAGACTTAACAGGCTTCAATCCCTTCGATCACGTCACCATTGCCTCCGCTTGTAATCGAGATTTACGTATGAACCGGATGATCCCCAACAGTATTGCCAGCGAACCCGCCGGTCATAAGGGATGGAGAAATAACATCAACCAGTCCATCCCAGCCCTTGAATGGTTAACCTGGTGCGATCACCAACTACGTCAACGCGCCCTCCAAGATCTCAACCCCGACGATCTACTGGCCAGTGCCAATCCAGAGCCTCAGTACATTCAACATGTCCGAAATCAAGGCGAGTATAAGATCCCCGGGACCAAGATCTATGTGGATGGTTATTGCCGCGACACCCACACCGTCTACGAATTTCAAGGCTGTTTCACCCACGGATGCCCTACCTGTTATCCCCATCGCTACGAAAAACATCCCCGCAACTATGATCGAACCATGCAGGACCTCTGTGACGTCACCCAAGACAAAGTCCAAAAGCTTACCAACCAAGGGTACAACGTCATTCAAATGTGGGGATGTCAATGGGACCACCTCCGAGACACCCACCCAGAGATCGACTCCTTCGTCCGGGAACTCAACTTTATCCAACCTCTTGAACCTCGGGATGCTTTCTGTGGAGGTCGTACCAATGCCATCAAACTCTACCATCATATTACCCCTGGCCAAAAAATTCACTACATCGATGTCACCTCCTTGTACCCGTGGGTCAACAAGAAGTCCACCTACCCCAAAGGGCATCCTACCATCTATTATCTGCCGGGTCACACGGACATACACCAGTACTTTGGTCTCATCCAATGCAAAATCCTGCCTCCCCGTGAATTGTACCATCCCGTGCTGCCTTACCGTCATGACAACAAACTGCTCTTTCCACTCTGTGCCCGTTGTGTGGAAGAAGAAATGGACAAACCTCTTTTGGACAGATCCTATCATTGCCCTCACCCCGACGAACAACGCGCCCTCACCAGTACCTGGTGTACCCCAGAACTGTATAAAGCCGTTGAGCTCGGGTACCAAGTCCAATACATCTACGAAGCTTGGCATTTTGAAGAAACCTGTGAGGGCCTCTTCGCCGATTATGTCAACACCTGGTTGAAAATCAAACAAGAAGCTAGTGGGTGGCCTAAGGACGACATGACAGAAGAAGAAAAGCAATGTTACATCGAACAGTACTTCCTGCATGAAGGCATCCAGTTGGAGTACCACAAGATCGAATACAACCCGGGCCTGCGTACCCTAGCTAAGCTCATGCTCAACTCCATGTGGGGCAAGTTTGGACAACGCCTCAACAAGACCCAAATTCAAGCCTTTGATGATCCTCATGCCTTCCACTGTTTCTTGGATAGCGATGCCTTAGACGTACATCACGTCGCCGTTATCAATGAACAAACTGTGGAAGTCCACTACCAAAATCAAAAAGAGGACATCCGCGTCTCACCCAACCTCAACATTTTTGTGGCCTGCTTCACTACCTGCCACGCCCGCCTTAAATTGTATGACGCCCTGGAAGACTTAGGGGAAAGAGTCCTCTACTTTGACACCGACTCCGTCATCTACCTGGAGGAAACACCCACTCAATTCAAACCTGTATTGGGTTCCTATCTTGGGGACTTCGCCTCCGAATTAGATGATAAAGAATACATCCAAGAATTTGTCAGTGGAGGACCCAAGAACTATGGGTATACTACGAATAAAGGAAAAGTGGAATGCAAGGTCAGAGGCTTCCGACTCAACAGTGAAGGACACACTCAACTCAATTATGACGTCATGCGTCAAAATGTCAAAGAGGAAATCCAGAAACCCCTTCCCAAACCACGGGAAATACAAGTCACAAAAACCCATCACATTGTTCGCAACCCAACAAACTACACCTTGCTCACTGAACCCCAACATAAATGGTACAAGTTGGTCTATGACAAACGAGTCATTGATCACAACACCTTCAAGACCTACCCCTATGGATACCAGTGAAAACCCCAACAAGATCGTCGATTGTGATGAACATTAAGGAACACTTATCAAAGAGGAACTCAAAAGAAAACCACAGTTATTGTAAAACAAACCAATAAAATGTGATTTATTCATTTTGTATTGTTTTCACTCCAAAGGACCACCCACGTTCCAGAAATTGGACTTTGGACTTTGAGCCCGCGTTTTCTCAGTGGTTTTAACCCACCTTGAGCCCACGATCCATTTTTCACATTGCTCAGTGGTTTCCCATTCCAAATCACGTGACTTCCGGTTCCCATGAGCCCGCGATCCTATTTTCACACTAGTCAGCGGTTTCCCCCACCGGAAATGACTTATGACGTCACCGGAAGTTCCTCTAGTCACGTGATCGCTCTCGACCAATCAGAAGCCAGAACGAGTGCTATCTGGGCCCAACTTACTACTAATAATAATAATAATAATAATAGTAATAATGATAATAATGATGATGATGATAGTGAAAATTAATAAACACTTCTATTGCGCAAAGTCCAAGCTAGGCCTTGTTGAAATGCGCATTACAGATTGTATTAAAATAAACTAAAATTAAAATATAGCAATTTCGTACAATTAACAAATTGACGTCAGTTTTTTATGCGTCTGTCCTCTTATTGATGATAAATTTCGTCATAACATTGTCAAAGTGTTGTAATTCCGTCAAGAGCTGCCGCTATTTCGGAGGCATACACCACATTTCAACGTTGCAGTGGGATGAACAATCGGTGAACAATCAGCGAACGATCCCTCCCTTACTTTTGTGTCTTACGAACGTTGTTAAAGCACATGGTCACGCACCACGCCGTAATAAAACACCACGCCGTTGGAAGCTACGTGTATTCTGATTGGCTAAAATTCATGTTTTAAAAAACATAGAAAGGCGTGTTTTATTGTTTTAAGGTTTCGGTAGCTAACGTTTTCGCCATATGTTTGTCAACGGAAGTTGTACACAGATTATCAACTGAGAAAATAATGATCTACGTGTAATTTGTGATCTGAATAAAGAACCTGTGCGGTGAAGAAATGCCTGAAAACTCTTTTCATTCTCGCTCTTTAGTTTACTGAAGTTGCATGGCATACAAACAGGACTGGTCTCCTACGCAGCCGTTCTTAGAGTCGTCACGCAACGCTCCTCCCCACTAAAGGCCGTTAGTGGGGAGGAGCGTTGCGTGACGACCCTAAGAACGGCCGCGTAGGAGACTAAAACAATAAACGAACATACAGAAGGCAAAACCGTTCATTGGGTTGTCATAAAACAGTTCGGGTACTCGAGAATATTTGTACTTTGAGCTTTTTAATTTTTATCGTTTACCACGACATAATGTATAATTATGCTTTTCTGAACTGAATTTTTATTTGTAAATAATTAAAGGAGCATGTTTAACGAATTTGCTTAAAATAGACGTTTAACGCCCGTTACTTTCGGCTTAGTGTGCAAACACATCTTTATATTCTGGCTAATTCTTCTGATCTTTTTAAAAAATTATCGTCTTTGTGTACTGTCACGGTTAAATTACTAGTACCTACAATTACCGTACTTGTAGCGCTAGTTCCCTCATTCTTCCCTCAACGTTGAGCTTCGGTCTGACAGTGCTAAATAAAAAATTGATTGGGGCAGGGAGTGGGAGGCGAAAGGACTTGCTATTTTGAGCCGTGATAAATCTCGACTTTTCGTCAAGTGCCTCCAACTGAGAATGTGTGCGAAATTGTAGGTCTCAACATATAACAAAGGAGGTATACAACAGCCAATTCAGTCAGACATTTTTCTGGTTTTCTTTTATAGCAAACTCATAATCCACTCTCTAAACAAAACTATAAATCACCTGATTTCCTGCAAAAGTTAAAACTCTCCTTCCAATATTATCAGATTACAACAGTGCATGCTTTTGTCCAGTGTAAAAACGTTACAGATACGCAATCGAGTTTTACCTGGATGCCCTCTGCTCCGTATATCTTTAACTGGAGTCCGGAGAAGAACAGAAAATAGATTTCATTACAGTATAGACAGGCTGTCGGAGACAAGGTTATTTGCGTGACTGTGATTATTTAAAACTGTAAATGGTTTGAACCCAAGAGTCATGTCAGAGGTCGGTAAATTATCGGTCTGGGTAAGTGTAGTCCTTAAAAGACACTGATAGACGTTTTTCATGCAACCTTGCAATTGAAGGACCTTATTTTATTAAGTATACTTTAATTTGTAGCAAAAGCCAATCAGATTTTACAATGTACCCACTTGTATAAACTATCGGACGGGAAGGTGCGAATGGGGACATAAATTAAAAACCCAAAAGAATTCCTTCGGCTCGGAAGCGAAACTCAAAAAAATACCCTGGACCACAACGAAACCCCAAAAATTCCATACTAAATTTTGGAGCCTTACAAGTACCCAGAAGGGACTAAATGACAATAACGAGGAACAACGGCACTTTTAAGTGGTCGTGTTTCCTTGTTTATCAGTATCCGTACTATCGCACTAAACTTTCCCAGATCTAGTAGACGTTCGTAGAAAACTAACCGAAAAAAATATTTGCCAGTATTTTCTTACCCAAAATATCCCAAAATAGTGAATTTCAAACCCCCTCCCCCCAAAAAAAATCCTTTGCATCTCCCCGTTACTTGAAATCCTGTCTCCCAATCCCCCTCCCCGGCTCTTACACACCCGTTTTATAAGCGAATCTTAGTCGACTCTGTTGATTGAGATTAGTTACCGTAGTGAAGGGGGCAAGGTTCACGAAACGGCACTAGCGGCAACGTTTACGGGAGTCACGTTTACGTCCACCATTAAAAAAATAAATATAGAAATAAATAAATAGATAAATAAATAAATAAAAAATCTAAAAAAAAAAAAAAGAAAAAACAGGCCACAGTATAATACCTGTCTTTTCTCGCGAATTATAAGCATCTTTGCGCTTTGCAGTAAACTTCTTTCCTTTTCCAGATAGATCTCAGGACTGAAAACAATAAAACAGGGCAGTGGTTCGTAACCATATATATTATCTTCAAGCTGGAAACATAGCAAATGTAGCAAATATAAAAATCTCGAGCATTTCAATTATTTTGACTTCCATGTCCTAAAATGCTGGATCCAAGGAATAACATGTACCTTTAGGTTAAGCTTTCAGGACCTTTTAGAATACCCGGCCACTTATTTGCCGGTTATTGAATAATGCGGCTTCTTTTGTTTTCATGTCTCGTTCTCAACGTTAACTGCTTTCAGAGAAATGTTGGTAAATGTGTAAATAAGTGTTTCCAATTTTCTTCCATTTAATCGAAAGGAATAAAGAGACCAATGCTTGTTTGGTGCTTTGGCGATGAAAACGTTTTGTTAACTCTGCCAAGGTGTTACTCCCGTGACTGATGGCGACAAGTTTGAAGTCGAAATTGCACTATTTTCATCGCGAAAACGGCTTTTGAGAAGTACCATGTAGGCTTAGGCTTACAATCATTTTTCATACCTATCAAACTATCAAAAACAGAGGAAAAATATTTTGTGTCATATGCAATTCAAAAGTCACGAAACGTCCCAATAACAATATCCGAGCTTTCCAATTCTTTGAGTAATGGATTGCGTTACGACTGACCAAGGACGCATGCGTTGGAGGCTAACTATCGTCCCGTCGGAATATTAATTTCTGTCTGCCTATTTGCCGATGTCACTCACTGACAAATACATCTTTCACAAATTTCTCTCTAGTTCGTTCCTTCTACACCCCTTTTCTACCCCGCTGGGGTTCTGTTGTCCCCGTTCGCATTATTGAATGAACCTGAAAAATACACACTAATTTCTTTGGATCTCATCTGCAAGACACGCTTCAATACGCTTCGAATATTTCATTCTTTCCCAGTTGCAAACTATATTCATTCCTTTTACTTTCTGTTGCGGATTCAAGGGGAAAACAGGTAAGTATACCTGCTAATTATTATTATTGTTATTATGTAGTTGTTCCGCTGAAATAATGACCACTTGGCCTAGTATAGTCCTTGGCCGGTGATGTTACACAACCTTTGGTTTAAGGCCCATAATTAGTTACGCAAGGTCTTAACATATAATAGAGACGGTTTGCAGGATTTCAATCGGCATCCATCAATTAATTGTGGAGAAAAAGATTATCTTCTGTCCTTTATTCGACAAACAAAGCCCGTTTCGCAATTGAATTGAATTTGAATTGAATTGCAGAATAACACTAATTTCTTTCGACGTCATTTGCATGAGGCTGTTTGTATGCCATGACTGTCACGCTTGCATCAGCTTGAATACGCGTCGAATATTTCAGTTGGAGACAAAATTCATTCCTTTCACCGTCTACGCTGCAAATTCAAGGAAAACTAACAGGTATGTTTATCACTATATTAGTATTTTTTTTTCATGATTGTGTGCTTTGACCGAACACTCCACGAAAAGGTGCAAACACAGGTGATCAGAAACAAATATTATGTAACTGTCAGAGAAACTCTTTTTGCCGATGATCAACCTGTCCTTTCACCGATGATTAACGACGAGGTAGTTCTATGTGTACAAACAAAAACTCCAAAACTTGCCGGTGATCAGTGGTCGAGGCAGTTCTGTCTGTACAACCAAGAACTCCTGACCTAAAAACCCGCTGATGATCAGCGGCGAGGAATGTTCTGTCTGCAAAAGGATTAAGAACTCCATCGGCGAAGTAGTTCTGTCATTTAGCCGGTGTGCCGATAGGGAATTGCAAGTCGTTAGATGGAAACGTACTGAGTTGACCTTTATAGCTGCTGTAGAAGAAAATGTTGCCTTGATATTGAAATTCTACTGAAAGGTAACTCAACAAAAGGTGTCGAGACGCACGTTGGAACCGAAATCGGCAACCTCATCACTATGCCGATTTAGCTTGAATAGTGCGGGTCCGATACGGCATGAAGTAAACTGTAGAGGAAAAATTTCTCGTTTGAAAAGCTTCACAGCTGAGACTATTTCTTTCAATGACGTGAGTGACACAATCTGTTCAGCGTATATTTCGTCAGTGTACAAGGTGACTATACAATTCGTCCAATTTCAAAAAAAGAAAAAAGTCCAGTGCCTGTTTTGAAGTATTAGCACTTTTCTCATCCCCCACCTCCCATCCCCCCCCCCAAAAAACAAAACACTGATTCCCAAATAAACCCAAAATGTACGTTTACAACATTTACATTTATTTTGAAAAATCTTGTAAATATATATTTTTTATTCTAATGATAATTGTTTTAGGATATAGTCGTGTACACAATAGCTTTATTCCGTTAATATGGACAAGAGACAATGATGCTCCGTAACGCGTCACGCAAAAATATCAGCAAAACAAAGGCCATAAGTGAAGTAACGCGAGTGTTTGTGTTGTCTGTTCTTTTTTGGGAGGGAATGGCCTGTGTCAACTGTGTACGTCGTCCATTTTATAGGCGCTTCCTTCTTTCTTTGTGGAGATGAAAGCAGAAGTACAAGACAAACAACTCATTTAGTGTTTACTAACGTTTGCGGCACTGTATTCAAACTAAGTCTTTAAGGACGACTTTTCACAAGAAGGCGAATGAACAAAACAACTGTGGACCGCACGCGATAATTCTTACCAATTTCCTCAAAAGTGCAGTGCGCGAGTCAGATATATAACCGATAATACACGCATCGAGTTTCTCGACCATTGCTCAGCTCAACAACATTACTGCAGCCGTTATTGGGAGCCCGTGTTTCTGGCCGTTGCCGTTGCCCAGAGGTGGCTTAAATTATGAGGAAACCTATGGATCTTCGGCCGGGCGAAACATCTTGTAAATTTGAAGCCCTTCTCAATGTCGACGCTAACCGAAGCAGTTCCTGTGCAGGTCTGAAATAGGGTATCGAATTTTGGGTCAGGTCTGAAATAGGTTAGGGGAAAAAATCACATATTTTGGTCTGATATAGGGTAGGGGGTCCCAAGGAGTGCGCCGCACACTTCCACACAAAATTTTCTAAGAGTACCCCCCCGGGAGTTATCATCACTTCATATCTCAAAAGGGCCAGCAGAGTAATTTGCCTATTACATTCTCAACCTCAGAAATCGTTGCTGAAATTTCATTGCCATATTTCCGTGACAAAACGTTTGCTTCGTGGCAAAAACGTTTGAACGCCGTATAATGCAAGAAAGCAGGATTGTTTGCTGAGAAGCTAGAAATTCAATTGGAAAGACGTGTTTTTCTAAATGATGTTCGCCTACAATTCTTACCATGCAAATTGTCAATCTCTGATGAGGAAAGTGAAAAGTGAGGTGATATTGCGTGTAGCTATGTGACGTAATTCGAAATTTGGCACCACTCTCCTCTAAGCGAGAAATGGCCAAGGCAAACAACATAAAACAAAAATTGTTGTAGCTTTTTCAAGCTTTCACCTTGCAACGGAGGGTACATAGTTGTGCACATATACTTTCTGTTGCATCTGAAAGGGTTGTTGCCATTGTTTTTTAGGGGTAGGTGGGTATCCATCCTTTGAGCGATGTATTAGACTGTTAATAAGACTGCAAAACGTTCTTGACCATGTCAACGTAATTTTATTTCGATTTCAGGCAAGAGCTCAAAAGCAATTATGCAGACACCCTTAAAGGTAAGCACATAACGTATTTTGAACCTGCATAGTCAAGAAAACGTTTTGCCAATTGATGCGTTTGTTGCTACTATGACCCTAGAGTTTCAATCACATAGATGATTTTTTTAATTTTTATTGCAGTTAGACATGTGCTTTTTTTGTTTTTGTTTTTGTTTTTGCACAAGAATACCCTAATTAGGGAGGCTCGTAACAGTTTTTTTTTTTTGGTCTTGGAGTGCATCTTTTGAAATGAAAATTGACTAGCCTATGAATGCAGCCGCCTCTCATCGCTCTTGGCCGCTAGGGGCACTGCACCCTTAGCGGCCGGGGGCGACGACAGGCGGCTCTATTCGCAGGCTAATAGAACACAAACTTCAATTTCCTTGATACTACACCATCTTTTCAGCATATGACCAAAGTTTATTTTCATCGGTTTCCTAGCAACAACTGTCACTATAGCAATGGTTATGGACAGCCCCTTGTTTTATATAAAGTCGATTATCTCAAATTTAAACCTAGTTTGGAGGATTTGAATTACACAATCTACACAATGTGTTTGCGAAATACGAGAATATTCTGTAAGAGCATTTTCCAAATATCTCGATTTATCCGTTTATTAGACTGAGAAAACAGCTGCATTTCGCGAGGTCGCCACTTGAGCCCTCGCAAAACGACGTCTGAGTAACGAGCGCAGAAATTCCATACTGATGACGTGCACTACCCAGATCTTGGTAGTGCTTCTGGTTGGTTCAAAGAAAATTCCCTCGTGGCACAACCAATCAGAAGCACTACCAAGATCTGGGTAGTGCACGTCATCAGTATGGAATTTCTGCGCTCGTTACTCAGACGTCGTTTTGTGAGGGCTCAAGTGGCGACCCCGCGAAACGTCGCCTGTTTTCTAAGGCTATCCGTTTATGCAAATTACGAACTTTTTGACTGATTTGTGCTTTATTTTAGCAGTTCTCAAACATAAATATCTTACAATCACAGCCACCTAGGAAGCTTAATGTACATTTAGAGTGATTTGCTATCATAAAAGTTCTTTGAACTGGAAAGGGAAAGTATTAAGAGTTATTTTTCGTGAAATATTGGAGACAATTGCAGGAATGACCAAAATCAGCCTGTAAGAAATGATTCATGATTTACTTGAAAAAGGTCTTACAGATTTTTCTCTAATTTTGCATACTCACTGTGCAGGTTGCGAAGTTCTAATCTTTCAAGTTTTATCATTAAGTGTCTACTAAATTGTGAGACAGTCGATGTTATATAAAACGAACGGCTGTCCAAAACCATTGTCCATAACTGGTAGCTGTTGTTAGGAAACAAAAATAAACTTAAGTCATTTGCTGAAAAGATGGTGCAGTATCAAGGAAATCAAAATTTGTCTTTTATGCGAAAATTTGATTTCAAAAGATACATACGCACCCCAAGGCAAAAAAAAAGCCTCCTTAAAAAACATGTGTTTTCTGAGAATAGCGTTATTAATAACACAAAACCGATTTAAGTGAGCATTATCAAAGAAGGAAGTGGCTCCATGGGGTGGTAAAGACATATTTATTGGACTTATGTGTTGACGGGTACCCCCTTTCTGTGGTTGACTCTTGGGCCATTAGACATGCATGACTGTGTTCTTACTTCACCTTACTTCTGCTTTAGATTTTGCACGTTTTGGGTTCTCCCTCAGATGACTTCAGTTTTAATCTAAACCTTCTCTATGTTGGCTCTTTTCCTGAGAACATGGGTGCTGGAAAATACTCCTTCAGCTACGCTCTTGTTCGACCCGACGGCACTTGGTCGTTCCTTAAGAAACTCTCTGAAATTGTGGACATCGAGAAGATTGAGGAAAAAAAGAACGAAGTAGAGAGAGTGGACATCGCATCTGCCGTTCAACACATCAAATCTGTGATCAATCCTGACCTAGCTTTAGTCCATTTTGTTTGTTTGAAAGGAATAACAACTTACAGGTTAGACATTCCTATTTCTACTAGACATATGTTGCTCGAAGAAACAGTTGCCAGTAAGCAAGTTACGATTCTTGACCCAAAAGACTTCGCTGTAATTGTGAAATCACAGAACAACATTGATTGTAACTCAAAATGAAATTTGAATTAGTCTGCAAAGTGAACCTAGAAATCATGCACTATACAGTAACTTCCTTAGCCTGAATTTCAGCCGCCTCCTCTGGTCGCTCACTCCCGAGAGAGTGGCTGAAATTCAGGCTTAGGGGGTGGAAAGGGAAATAATGAATAACGAATAACGAGGTAAAATGGTAAACGAATAAGGAATCTTTAAGGCTTGAACATTC
Organism: Siderastrea siderea; assembly: GCA_964030785.1. NCBI lineage: Eukaryota > Metazoa > Cnidaria > Anthozoa > Scleractinia > Rhizangiidae > Siderastrea > Siderastrea siderea. The sequence continues at coordinate 5,008,944 of OZ034978.1, read as the reverse complement.
GGAATAATGAATGATTCAGTCCCTTTAAAGGAAGAACGAATATCGCAAATGTTGTATGCGCTCAACTCTGTAGAATCTTTATCGGTGTTTGCGACTATGTGTGAAAGCCTGCTAAAACAGTGGGCTGTAATCAATCATAGTTACTCTGGAAAATCTGTATTCAATTCAGGGCTCCTGGGTGCAAGTTTATACCGTAAGCGCGTTGCGAATCTTAAATGCGCCTATAAGAACCTTATTATTATTAAGAAGTCTTTCCCGGCGACTTTCTCGTGATTGGTGTGTCTTTTAGCAGTATTCGATTGTTTTAAGGGACGGACCACTTGACTTCTGCGGGGAAGAGAGTTGAATGATTCTCAAAAAAGCATCCTGCTAGCTGATTTTTGCAATGAAGAAATCCATGTGTAACACTAACGTCGGAAAAAAAATTGCTGTATATAGTTGGGCCGAAAACAAATTCTTACTGCAAGAAGTTCCTATGGCTGACACAAGCAGCGTTATATTAGACGTAACGTTTAATATAGAAGTTAGCATATATATAGTTAGCGTAAAAAGTGAGTTGAATTTACAGCAATTAAAACACTTTCATATGCTCCTCAGAATTCAGAAAATCCCGTTTCCGAGGACTAAACTTTCAATACTCCTGCCTTCGCCAAGTGTTTGTTTGACGCCCTTTCTCTATGTTCTAGATCTGCACCGGGTGGTGGGTGCCATCTCTTTCATAGGCTCCATGTTAAAAAAATCGTAAACGGGCCCTGATTAAGAGATATTTTAGAGTTAAAAAACCTTGAAAAGAGCCAACGTGTCTTCGACACATTCTTCCCTTTTTCTTTATAATAGTACACTTTTTTGTGCATGTATGCACATGATTCACATATGATATGGAATTAAACAATTTGCACCCCTTTTCAAACTTCTTAAACGGTCTCAATATTTATCTCCTATCTCATACACATGCTTTGCAGCTGAAGTTGCCCAGCAAAATTTGAATCGCAGCTAGACGCAATTATGAATAAGGAATATCCGTAAAAAACTTAAATGAATAATGAATAAGACAGAAAGAAAGCGTGAGGAACAATGAATAAGTGAGGCACGATTATTCTGCTTCCACCCCCGATCAGGCTAACCGCTTCCTCTAAATTGCTCGCTTTACGACTCTTTTCAGTCTACTCATTTTAAAGTAATTGAAAACGATTGTGATAGTTTACTAAACTTTGTTTGATTATTCAACCTACTAAGTACCGTTCGAATAACGTTCGAAACGAGTACATTAACAAATATGCCGCGATACTCATACAGCTTAGTTATTCGTACAGTGAAAACCCGAATTGGCAGTTATTCGCACAGTACATAAATAATTTGATGCCGTGCGTGCGCTCATCATGTTACACTTGTTTTTCATAGTTTTCTGTGCTACTTACCCTGAAAAAGGTTATGTTGGGTGATAAATCTCTTATTAGAGTTTTTGTTTTGTAATGCCACTGTATATCTTTACTCGTCGTATTGCACTGTGACTCGCGCTGTGGGTTCGTCAAAATACAGCACATCTTGAAAATATACAGCGACACTACATACCAAAACATCTAATCGGAAGATATAGTTACTAATACGTGTGATAGGTTGCCCGAGGAAATTTGATGTTATACGAAGTTTGGAAATCAAATTTCCGAGGGAACCTATCACACATAGGGCCTGAGGAAGAAGAATTCTATTGTTTTTATTGTACAGCGTTACATTTTGAGCGTAATTTGCCAAAAACGGGCACTATGCGCTGATAGGCGCCCGCTGAGGAGAGATACTATCGCGTCACGTGATCGATTTCGACCAATGGGAGCACGCCAAAATTAAGCGTTGTGCTATATAATAAGATATATAATTATTATACCATCGTAGGGGCCCCGCTCAGGCTGTTCTATAGAAAACACATCTGGCTCTCGATGGGTAATGATATACGGATCAGTCTTTCAGCCTAGGTAATTATATTTAACAATTGGATTATGAGCTCGAGATTTCTATCGCGTGATAGTTGATGAGGCCGAAGGCCGAATCAACTATCACGCATAGGAAACGAGAGCGAATAATCTAATTGTTTTAGTATAAATCTCGATTAATATACCACGAAAGTGAAAACTTTTACTTAATTGCATTGTTATTTTGAAGTATAAGACTGCGCCTGCCACTCACCTTTTCGCTACTCACTATCTATCACGCCATTAGTATAAATCTAATAGCGTTCTATCATAAATGCTGCAATCTGATTGGCTATCCTACTCGCTATCTATTCCGTGATAGATAGTGAGTAGCGAAAAGGTGAGTGGCAGGCGCAGTCTTATACTTCAAAATAACAATGCAATTAAGTAAATCTTTTCACTTTCGTGGTATATTAATCGAGATTTATACTCAGTAAAACAATTAGATTATTCGCTCTCGATTTCTATGCGTGATAGTTGAATTGGCCTTCGGCCTCATCAACTATCACGCGATAGAAATCTCGAGCTCATAATCTAATTGTTAAATATACCATCAACTAGAAAGATTGTTATTATGTTAAACGTTACAGTCCTACGATTTCTAGAACGCGCTTATCGTAATCAAAAGAAAAAAAAACTGTAAAATCACGGCGTGATGGCTACATTTTCTTTCAGTGATTGGATAAAAAAGTTAGACTTGAAAATGGGACTTTGTTTTACTCTTGTCCATATATATGGAAATACATATCAAATTGGACGGACATGTCACCCGATTTCATACCAGGTGAAATTAACTGGTGAGCTATTAAGACGGATTTCTTTCTAAAAAGTCTCTTTTTTGACTTTGCAGGGCACTTTTTGAGGCCTTGGATATTCCATTGGTGGGTGGATCCGCGGAATCGCGTTACCTTTCGATGGACAAGCTAAAAACACGTAGTGTTTTAATCGCCAATGGCAACGTCTCATGTGCTGAGGGATTAGTTTATAACAAAGGTACCATGCTTAGACGTTTCTTAATTTCCACGTAACACCGTCAAATCCTGATTACGAGCCGAAGTAGCGCAAAACCTTGAGTGTAGTCTGAGTAGGCTTATAGCTTAGCCCAGTTACTTTAACACTTCTTTCTCTATTTAGAGGATACAAGCTGCTTTCGCTTCAGACTAGCAAAACCTTTTCCGATGCTAATTTGACTGCCTCCTTTTTTCTCAGTCTGGTATTGACTGGAAAACTTCGTTATTTGCCTAAATGTTGTATTTAGTGGGGTTTGCTACTATTACAAATCGTAATTGGTCCTATTTACATGCATCGAAAAAGAGGAGGTCAGAGGCAGCTTTGTATTAAAAAAGCTCAAAATAGGGTGGCTTCCAACAAAGCCGTGTTTGAGTGACATAACAAAAGTGTAAAATATACAACTAACAGTTATTATCAATATACTACGGACCGAGCTATTCTGGATTTTTGCGCATTCATCATGGCATGGCTGGAAGAGAATTCAGTAATTCACGTCCGTGATACAGAAAAATCTTTTTTAACATATATGTTTTAGGAGTGCAAAAATATGGCGAGCGTCTCTGAGGTCATAACTGAGCAGATCTAGTTTTGGGTTTCTTTACTGATTTGTATTTTTCTGAAACAGGAGACCCAGTAGCACCTGACCAAGTCAATTATCCATGTGTGGTTAAAGCGAGCAAAGGGGAGGATACCAAAGCAGTGCGACTGGTAAAAGACCAGCAGTCATTGCATGCAGCTATTGAGCATGCGCTGTCTTATTCTGACCACGTGATCATTGAAAGGTGGGAAATTGTCCCCGGAAATGAGCTTTTTATCTAAAGCCTTCTTCAATGTATAGAATAACGATTACCTTTGGACGTGCTACGTAAACGGCCAAAAGACCATTCAAACTGCCAAACGACTAGCTGTTTTTCCGGTTGTGTTTACAAGAAGCGACAAATACTGCAAAAATAAATAAATAAATAAAAAAATAAACTATTGATTTCAAATGATTGAAGGAGCATTTACCTTACACGGCTCCTAAATTACAAGATAGACAAGGTAATTCAAACTGAATATTTAAGCATACTCGATCAGCGCTCGTCGGTGACTCCTGGTAGAACTGAGCTTTGTTTGGTGATAAATAAATCTATCTTCATCACTCGTCAAAATTCGAATTCAAACGTAAATAAATCTGTTAGTCTTAGGTACATCGCCTATCGAAAGATGGCATGTTGAAAAATAGTCCCTGTGTACTCTCACTTCGTTGTTATTAACTACAGGTTTTGTTACTGTACCAGCAAATGTTTGTTCTTGTTTTTATAGGTTCATAGAGGGACGTGAGATTCGCTGTGCAGTCGTGGAATCGGTGAAAACTGGGGAGCTAAAAGCGTTGTCTTGTATGGAGTACAATGTACGACACGACGATATTAGAAAGACGGAGGCCAAGTATTTCTTAAACGAAAAAGGATTGCCTATAAGTGAGTATTCTCCTTTACATCTCTAATAGGATTTGAGGAAAATGACTGAAAATCGGGGTTAAATCTATTTCAGGGGAGAGCTCGGTATTTGTACCGTTACAAAAGTAAACTCAGGCGTCTGTTTTACTGAGGAGGAAATAAGGAAACAAAATCTAAAGATATTACACCGTCAAGGAACGGTCTGACTGGGCTTTGCTAATAACCTTTTTCCGCCAAACACACGACGACATACCCAATTTAACCTTTGATTTCCGTGTTTTTTTTTTCTTCCAGGCAAGCCTAAAGAATCTAAAACCTGGTTTCTTGATCCCTCGAATGAAGGAGAACTTATCAATCGCATTCAACGGCAAAGTTGCCGAATTTTTCGGCAATTAGGCCTACAAGATTTCGGCCTTTTCGACTTTCGTGTAGACCATGATGGCAATCCTTTTCTTCTCGAAAGCAACCTGTTCTGTTCCTTTGGTCCACAGAGTGTCATAAATATAATTGCCAAGGATTCAGGCATCACAGATGAAAGTCTATTCGACATGATGGTACAAAACGCGTTGTTGCGGAAACAAAAGAAGTAACTGTCACACAAATGAGCGTAGATACGCAAGGAACCGCAACCGCCTTATATAATGATTATGTTGGGAAATTTAATGGGATTAGGCTTAAGGTGGCTCCATACAGTTTCTCATCAGTTTCAACAGACAAATATACATAACTTTTTTTGATGATTTTCAGGACATTGATTTACATTTCACTAGGGAAAAGCTACAAAAGCAACTAGCCTAGCCTTTATACTTTTCAAAAAAGTCACAATTTCTGGGCCTGGCCCGTTTCCATGGCAACCACTGATATAGTTGTTTGGCTCATTTTTTAAGCTTACCCAGTTTCTTCACGTCATTTCTTGGTTTTTACACGGTGAATTTTGGCTATTTTTTGTTGTAAAGATGTCGTCGTTTGAGAAGTCTCAGCTGGCAAGGCTGTGAGAAATTTTGTACATAAGTTTTGTCAGAATAGTAAATTTCCGTTTTCGACGATTAATGCAGAAGTGCATGTACAAAAATTACTCTTACTTTAGTATGACCGAAAACACAAAAATCCTACAAATGTTCCAATTTTAAAAAAATTTCACTGAGTGGAACACGCGCAATTAGCGTTTGAAAATGCCTCAAAACCCACCTTTTTTCTTCACGTTACCAAAATAAAAATTCTTCAAGTTACGGGGTTGCGCATGCTCATGATTCCTTTTGCGTGGACGAGCGTGGACAGCACGCGGGTAAGCGGTAGAAAAGCTTTTCTAAAGCTTTTCTTTCCAAAGAACAACATTTTTCTGGACAACTGCTTTCCTTTACTGTAAAGGAGCCATGTGACCAAAAAATTCGCAAAAATAAAGAAAGAAACGAACAAACAACAAAAAAGAAGCAAATTTATACCGATTCGCGATATAAAAACTCGAACGAAGCCGCCACTTTATTGCCAGCAGCAAAACATTTCCTTTAACGTCAGTTTCCAGAACGCGGAATCATTAAACCACTTTCAGTTTCATTTTTACCATTAACTGATTACAACCGTTCTTCAAGAAAAAAACTAAAGCGGTCATGTTTGCTCTTAGAACATCTTTTGGTATGCTACCCGAGAAAAGCAGGGAAGCTAGTTCTGTTTATGTTGTAAGCTCAATATTTTGTCTGCCGAGACCCGCGTTGTTTCTTAGCTGCTACTTGCGTGTTTGATAACTGCATGGAATAGCAAATAGTATATAAATAAGCTTTCAATTTATATTTAAAGGCAGACGTTGGAGAAAGGGAACAAAAATGTCCACAAGAAATTATACGTTTTGAAAAAGACTACATTATTTTTCTGCAAGGTTCAACAAGTCAACAGAACGCCTGCGAAACGCCGACTGTTTTAGAACCGGCCGTCAACTCGATACTCATCCTTTATTCGTTCACTGAATGCCGTCATTCTAGGCATAATTTTTCGTAAAAATAACAATTGTATTTGAGCTTAGGTACAATTGAACTTTTTTCAATTTTCGGTTTTATTTTAGACCACCGAAGCTTTTGAAGTCGCACATTGTCAACACAAGTGAAACTTAGATCAAAAGCTACCGGTGACTGATAAATAGACACTGAAATATAAGTGTCCTTTTGAGTTTCAACTTCTATCAAAATTCAATGACAACTGTTACCTCATTACAAGTGTGTAATCTATTCATCGCTCAATAAAATTCACAAGTCAGCTGTATTTTGCTGAAACCGTATGAGAACGGCCGTAGAGACAACTTACCCGACAAAAAACTAGACGGCTTGTTAGAAAGGCAAAAACTAAGCACTTTTCGAAAAAATTACTTACACTTAGGCTCGATCCAAACAAACGTAAGCTTCTCATCCCAGAGATTCTCGACAGCTGACCTGGACAGCACTGATATTTCAAGTTGAGAACGGAAAGAAGTTCTTCACGCATAATTCTTGATGGCGCATAATAAGTCGTGCAACGTTTTCAGTCCTCTCTGTGTTGCTTGAACTTAAAGATCGCAATCAATCCAGTCCTACAATCGTAGAACAATCGTAGGACTGCAACTGTCAGCTACAAAAGCGATTAAACTAAAGGCTTTTCATAATTTCACTGCTATGTGCTCGACAGGTTTTGAAAAGGTAAGCCATAAAGATGCCTCAATCAGACTTTGGAAAAGTTCCCCTGGGAGGTTGATTGGCACATGTCATCTGACTTGGACTGTCGCGCTCCTCACGCGCGCGCTTGTGCCAATTTAGTTCCCATTCCTCGCGCGCCGAAAAACTATATGGAGCCACCTTAACTACAAATATACAGATATTTTGGAGAAATTTGAAGAATTGGAGATATTTCGGGAATTTTGTGGTAGCTACGTGAAAAACATTAAGCGCTACTTTGTATCCTTCAGAGAAATCACTTCGAAATGTTGGGAATCTGAAGACTATACATGAGTATGCGTTTCTTTATCGGCTGTAACCTGATTCAACGGTTGCTATTTTTAAAAGTATATCCCACAATTAAACATGTCAGTGGGATAAACAATCTTTTAATATTAATCTTGTTTCTTATGGGCGTTGTAAGCAAATTTTCAAGCATGGGCACCATAACGGACTTTCTAGTGAAAACGACGGCAACAAAAATATAAAAACACATTGAAGTATAGAAAGTACAAGTGCACTTATTCCTCTTATCTGGTTTCCAGTTTAACATAAGCACACTGCACTGTGACACGAGCAGAAGGTATAGAAAAATAGAAAAGCGCCTTTCTTCACCGTAAGAGAGCCAGGGTGTTTGAACTGCTGGAGATGCTCGTGAAAATAATAATAACAATAACGTTATAAACGTGTTAATTGCTATTTTAAAAAATTGGCTACAAATTGTTGTTTTGTAAGACTAAAACATAGAAAAGCGTGTTTTACAAAACATGAAGCTCAAGGTTGAAGGAAGTATTTTCCCTATAATTCTCAGCTGATTTCTTTAGATCTTAGCCTAGTATGTGTAGATGGACGGGTAATTTCCATCAATGAAGCTGTCAGCAGTGAAAAAATAAAGCTCTGAAACTCGTCTCATTCTTAGGTTTTAGCTTAAAATCTAAATTTATACACAAGCACATTAAGAGAACAAAACCATGCATTTTTTAATCAGGAAACCTTGCGAACCGAGGAAAGTATTCATTTTATGTTCTCTAATTGTTTTGTCGGTTATGACAACATAATGTGTGGTTGTGCTTTTTCAATTTCGTCTTGTTAAATCCTGTGTTAAATAATTTAATGGAGCACATAAGGCCGGAATGATTTGATTTACGCACGAGATGTTAGGTAATTTTTGAGTGCAATAAGAAAACTCAAGCAAATTTAAAGGCAAACCAAACTGCACGAACCTGGCAAGTCAACTCCAAAAAATCAATTGCGGTCTTTTAGTCATTTATTCCAAAATTACCAAGATAAATAAAAACCAAAAAGTTCCAAAAATAGATTGTGAAAGGAAAGTATATCTCTCTGATTAAACTTATTTCAACTTTTTTCAGTTTTCATCTTTTCGGACCGTTGTCTCTCAAAATATGTTACCAAACCATGCGAACGAATAAACATGTTCTCACTCTTATTTTGTGACGTCATTATCTTTCAAATACAGACGGAGCTACTTCGCTGTCAAACATCGGCGAGTTTTCCGTTCTGTATATTAGCCACTTGATAATTAATCACTGAATTAACATCCATATAAAAAAAATCCGTTTCTATAGATATAAACATTCACATAATATGTGACTGTATGTACACCCTTTGTTAAAAAACTGATAAACGGAAAACAAAGGTTTGTTGGAAAGAAAATCTCTATTAGTATCGTCCTACCAAGTTTTACTTTTATTCATAATATATTTTTAAAAAGTAGTTTCCATGTGACGACTTTCTCAAGAGAGCTGACTAGGCGCACACAACAAAGGAGACTAATGTCGCGCATGCGCACAATTCTATTTGAAATGCCTTGAATTTCATTCGAAACGCGGGAAAAGAGGAGATGGCGGCGGTCGTGCTGACAGCTTTGATTTCATTGAATGTTTATCCTGTGTTCTGGGGCAAAGGACGCCGTAAGAATGTATAGTTGTTGAATAACTTCCAAATTCAGGTCATCATCTCAGCTTTTCCGTTAAGATAATTCATCGTGAGGAAAATCGCAGCAAAGGATTGCAAATCTGAGAAATGAGACGAGTCAGAAAAGGCTACGGTGAATTGAAAGCTCGTGACAAGCAGACGAAAGTTTTGCCTTCCTGTCTTCGTTCTCCATCATCTTAACAGACTTCAACGCAAGACCAAGTACTGTTTAACAATAAAGTAAGTTGAACATGAATGGAAGTGCGTAATGTTTGTCGCATTGAAGGATAATTTGTGCTTGAAAGGGGCAGAAAGACAAATTCCTTGACAAGAGGGAGGTAAAAAGTGGCGTCCGCCTCGTAAACTACATGTTTTGGGGTTGTGAATGATTTCTGACGTTAAAAAAACGGAACATATAGCCGAGGCAAAAGTAAAAATCGATACGATCAAGGAATTATATGGTTTTTGCTGCTTAAGCGAAAATATTGTGCCCAGACGCAAGCAGTTAACAGCGCAACTGCAATAGAAAAGCTCAATTTTATTCCAAACAAATATTTTGCTTCAAGTATCCGAGACTTTTGTCGGGGGTTTTGGTACACGAAATCCCTTTTGCTGGTAACAGTTTATTAATTAAGGAAGCGACTTTTCAAGAAAAGATATTAATAAAAGTGGCAGGGCTCAACAGGGAGTCGTCAAGGTGTGTATCACTGTCAACGACATACGATGAAAATTACGCTACCGTCGCATCTCAGTCTACTTTGCTTCGTTCATTCATTTGGCTACTTTGATTTCTAAAAACTCCAGCCATGAAACAGTATGAAATATCGATTCTTATCAGGGGTTTTTTAATTGTATTGCCACGATTTGTAAAAAGGAAACCCAACAAGATGACGCGCCAGCAGAAAACTGTGAAGAAAATAACTCGAATCTTGTTGCCAGATAGGAGTTGTTTGGGCTATATATCCTACAATAGGGCTTGGTACAGCGATCGCTTTCAACCGAGAATAGAATAATAAGGTAAGAATAAGTTAGGCTAAACAGTGTTAACTTTAAAGTGGCAAGGCGTGCGGAAAGGAACGGGGAAAGCGAGGCTACAAGAACGTCAAAATAGTTCCGTGAGATGAAAGAAACAAGGACAAGAGCTGCAGCTGTTATCAATAAAAGCACGCGGAATGAGAAATTTAAACTTTTAAGTGATCGGTACTTCACCAAAAACCTACCAATTAGTTATAATATTGAAGAAAACTACCCAGTTAGTGATGTTCTAGGAACTGTTTAAAGTTTATTAAGGAACAATACATAGAAATTTCACCTCCATGTCTTTTAAACAGACCTATTCATAATGTGTCGAATTTGCTCTTTACATGTTAAGCTTAAAGTACATTGTGAGTTGTATTAATTTTTATGATTGTACACTGTGTTTAATACTAAACAAGATTCATATAAGTACATTTCCAATTAGAAAAGTTTAATTCCAGACATAAAATGTACACATAGCATCTACTAAAAATAGAAAATATCATGTTTGAAAAGCAGCACACACAGATCTAGAAAGAACAAATAAATTATTTGTCCTACTCTTTACTTTTCTTGACTTTTAAAAGGAACATAATAAAAAAATTATTTACCTGTAAAACCCAGCAAAATAACCAGTAACAGTTCTTTTGTGTTTAGTTTACACTGTAAAATTTACCTGTGCTTGAAGTAATGAAACCTATCTAGAAGATCACTAAAATTGTAGAAAAGCCGCTCTTTCTTTTCTTACCTAAAATGCTAATAACTATATTTGTAACATGAACTCTCAGTATGAAAAAGAACACATGCACATGATTTTGGTTTGTCTTTCTTGGGAATATGTCTGAATTCACACAAAGACCAACAACTCCAAGCTGGCTTGATAGCTCAGTTGGTAAGAGTGCTGCACTGCTATCATAAATAAATAAATAAATAAATAAACACTTTATTTCAGTAGGGTGCATAATTACAGTCAAACTGTAGTCTCCCTTATGGCCCTACGAAACATCAAGGTCGAATTGGAATTTGGAAATGTTGGTTTTTATGGAGGGAGGAAAACCGGAGTACCCGAGAAAACCCTCGGAGCAAGGACGAGAACCAACAACAAACTCAACCCACATAAATTATGACACCCGAACCGGGAATCGAACCCGGGCCACACTGGTGGAAGGCGAGTGCTCTCACCACTGCGCCATCCCTGCTCCTCCATTGGGTTGACATGTATATCCCAACCAAGCCTGTATTTTTTCAGACTTTTTTTGGAGTTGCCTAAGTTGCACACACAGCTGCCATGGTCTTCCATTTCGTTAAACTCCTAATCTGCTCAAATGAAAACCTAGAGTATGTGGGACCAGTTAGGGACTCGTCAGTTTTCTAAAGGAGCAGGGGGAGGGCAATGAAATGTTATGGACCCAAAATCAATTTTGACCCCTCAGAGGACTGGTTGTTTTGGATGATCATAAGACAAGGCAAGTTCCTTTGTTTCCTTTAACAAACTTAGGAGGACAACAAGGACAAAGTTGTACTTGCCATTTCTAACCACTTGCAATGTATTTTGTGGAGTCAGCTTCTTGAAAACTTACTGACAAGACAACAACTATGTGAAAATCCTTTGGTTCACAAACATTTTCTAAGAATATAAATCAACAGCCCAAACATAAGCTCATGAACTTATATTCAAGGTTACTGGGTGTTGATCTCCTTTAAAATCTCCTCCTGAAAGAAAAGGTTTCAAGACTGGTAAGACTGATGGAAAACTATGATAGGTGCTAACTGTGTACATAACCTAAGGCTTCCTGTTGCCATTAAAATTAGACTCCTTTATTTAAAATTTTAAAGGGTAGCTCTTTCAGAAGTCAAGGCATTTACTATCAATAGGAGCCCTTAGAGTGTTGGAGCATAATTATGCATCGTAATTGTCCAATCAGGATAAAGCAAGACTTTCCTGGGATAAACCTATTAATGTTAATCGATTCATAAGTGAGGTGCGAAGTAACGGTCGAGTTGCTTTTTGATCCTTCATGTTGTGTGTGAGCATGTGAATTAAGATACTGATTTTTAGATGCTCGCAGACCACTTCATTTAGAACTAATACCAGGATTCTGCTGCCCTGAATAAAATTATACAACATAACCACCTTTCTGTCAAAAAACTAAGGTAGTTTTAGACTATGCAAGGCAAAAATTGACGGCAAAAACACTTTACTGGTGACAAACACAAATCAAATCATACAAAACTGAGTTAATTCCAACAAGGAATCCTTTGGTGTAAATAAGGCAACAAGAGGCCCATTGGCTAATGAGACAGGACTCTTGCTTTACAAATTTTAACGGCCAAAAAGTCAATGTTTGTAAACATCAAATGTTCTCTTTATGTCCTTAAAATTCTTCAAGCAAAATTATTTTGCATTTCCACTTTCACAAATGGCCTTTTGGGTCGTTATAAAAAAACTTAAACAGTCCATCGGATGACTACAGAATGAAAAAACTTCTAAATGAAGATCAAACGGAAAACCGAGCGGGGTCCTTGTAAAAATTATTAGCTGAAAGTGTGAACTGAAATGATATTGTACAAGTTTATTTTAATGTTATTTAAGCTGAGATAATTCCCGTTTGCCTGCATTGTTAATCAGCTAGTGATTAACTGCAGGTCTTCTAAAGTAGTTTCAGGGTTTTTTGCACCTCCTTGACTCTGAGATTACTTGACCGCTGAGTCAGACCGCCACGGCCCCTTCAAACAAGGAAAGTTCACTGATCGATTGATGTGTAGCAAAAGCTAACAAAAACTTGCAAGGGAACACTAATTTTTAAAATTGTGAGTGGGATAGCTTACCTGCTTCGGTAAAAACGGCAGCTGTAAGACTTCGAATATCCCTGTCCTCTCAGTCTTTGAATCCCTCCTGATTTTATTATGACATCTAATCTTGTCTCCCTCACTTCATAGAACCATATATTTTCTTGCGGTGTGAAGGAAAAATTTTCCTGCTCACAAATGCAAAAGCCCGTGCTAAACACTCGTTTTCCGCTTTAAAATACCTTAAACCAATTTCTTTATGCCACCGAGAAGTTAGAAAAGCGCCTGGAATTGCCATATGTACCAAAAAGGTTAAGAATAAGTGATCAAGCAATGAAAACTACATCGTTTACTCAGGCCGCCATCTTTGTTTATTTCAGTGGCGCGCACGTTTCAGGAATCTGGGTACTAGGAAAATGATTAACCAATCAGACAAATGGCACACACTGCATTTAAGTCTTGCCATTAAAGTTCTTTAATCTTCACTGCCCTTTTTATCTGTTATGTTCATTTTGTTCACCCGAGTAGACCGCGTGCGATTTTGCATTTAGCTACGCAACTGTCAAACAAATAATTTTTGCATTGCTAATTTCAACAATCTGCACTGCCAATTTCATCTTTTTGGACTGTCAATTCCACTTCATTGGATAAACTGACGTACTCTCAGCCAATCAAAGGCAGAAATTCTTGCTGGTTATGTATTATTTGCTCATCATTAGTATTGATGTTTTAAAACAAATAGTGAGGGAAGTTATAGCATACGATCGTTATATTAACTGATGCAATCTGACGCACAGTGCATAAAAAAAGCTTTTTTCCTGACGTTTTCAAGTTAAATTTCAAGTGGTTTGGGGCCGACATGTAAAACCTAAGCTGCAATTATGAAATATGTAGCATTTTTACACGGAGTTGTCTTCACTGGCTTAATTTTGGGTGAGTATGGAATCCATACAATCCAATTTCACGGTGTAATGCTCTTTTTCAATCAGCTGTGTTTGATGGAACAGAAGTTCTCCTTCTGTTATTTCCGGAAATAACAAAGAACAAATTAAACAACTTACACAAAGCTACTGAAAAGCCTGGCAAATATCACAATTACATAGGGTTGAAAAGTCAACATGTCTGGTGCCCGCCAAAAAACCGTTGTGTTAGTTTTGATGTTGATCGTTACGTACAAGATAAAGTTCGTTCTTTCTCAGGAAATTTGGTTTTCACTGGTGACGTAGCAGAAGCGCCATCATATGCATGATGTATCAAGCTATCTTGTAAAAAGTGGCTGCAACACAAGTATCATACACATAAGAAGAAAAAAACTTAGTTTTCAACAGGATCGTGAAAGAAATATAAGCTCTCAACACGAGAAAAAAGCGTCTTTTGTTCTTGTGCCGATGGTTGTTGCACCGAGCCTGCAAAACGGGTTGGGGCTGTTCTGTATCTGCTCACAACTTTAAGTCGGGCACGAGTGGTAAACCAAGCCAGTATATCCTTGAGTTTATGCTTGTTCCCCTACCCCAAAAACCAGGCTGTAATGGAGAAATGTTTCCAGCCCCGCTCTAAAAGTTATGCACATACATCTTATTCGATGGCTTAACATATAATACGCGCGGATATTTTGCGAGTTGCGTAGCCGTTTTTCCAGCCCCGAATTATCGAAGGGACGACGAAAAATACGAGCAATGAGTAAAATGTCCGCGCGTATAATATGTTAATCCATCGAATAAGGGATTTATTATTCCACTTGAAAAATCACATCAAAATTTGGTCTTTCCAATCCTTCGGCCAGAAAACCTGTGAAACCTGGATTTTGCAGTTCAATGCATAATTTTACTGTGTAATACCGTGGCATATTTTGCGCGTTCTCTTGACCTTATATGGTAAAATGGCGCAAGAGTGGAATAATAAAAGTCATATAATCCAAGTTCTGTCGTAGCAGGCTTCCAACCTTAAGTTTTGTTCTTTTGAATGAGTCAGAAGAATGCATTCTTAACATTTGTTTTCGATATAACGAGAATTATATTGTTTATTGTCCATCGTACTTTCCTTAGTTTTGTCATTCTATATCCCACAGTATAGTGGACCTGATCAGTTTCTCTCGCTACCTGACAAGGAGTTCATCATAATCCTAAGCAGTAATGTTTTTGCCGTGCATTTAAAGAGATTCTCGCAAAACACAATATTTAATTATAATTTGTTACGAAATTAGCTTTAAATTGCTTTTGTCGCAAGCTTATTTTTTCTTTAAAATTCATCAAAACACTCCTGAATTTTAATTTTACATTAACTTAATGGCCAAAAGATAAACATTCATGCAAAACAGAAATCGATTTACCAGTTAATAAAAAGGGCTTCATTTATTGTTGTCACCTCAGGTACTTGTGGTGAGATAGTCAAGCGCTATATAACCAAATATTTTTTCGACATTCTGCAGAAAAAGATGCCTACTAATTTTTGTTCTAGCTTTAATAGATTTGACGTTGTCACAAAAAGTGACCTGTGGCGAACACCTTGGATGAATAAATGCCATATGTTTAGAGACGTCTCGCAAAAAATACGCCGACTATTTCCTTAAAAAAAAGACAGTCTTGCCAAGGACAAGTTGTACTGTTGAAATTCTTTTTCGAAACCTTGTTTATCCAGCCAGGCAAAATGATAGTTCGTTTTGTTCTAACGTACACCAGAGGGCGCAAGAGCCTCTTTGCCTAATTTATTCACGATGCCATCAACTGTATGGATATTTGAGTGGAACTAGCCTTTTAAAGAAGTTAAACGGCATGAGAACAAAGTATAGCGAGAAATTCAAATTAAACGCGGCTGAGTCCACCCTGGACCAAATTTGGTTGACAGAGGTTTTTTTAAGCGATCCTTTTATTGAAGTTTTGTCCTCTCCGTTCGCTTAATTTTAAAACCATCACAATACAAAAAAATGAAAGTAATTAAAAGTTGCTTTGTAATCGTTCCATGAAGTCTGATTGCGGTATGTGACTCGGTTTCTGAGATACACAATCATTAAACAAGTCCAGCACGTTCTCTGAGCACACAATATCCTTACATAATATATGTAACACGCAATATTGCTCAGTTGCTCAGCAGATCTTTGCTCACGTCATTGTTAACATCTTGAAAATTGAAAATCATCCGATAAACAAACAAAGATTATAACTAGAAAGAGCATGTAACATTTAGTTAACATGTGAAGTTTGTAGGAAAAAGGATGGAAACCAGTCCTAAATGATGCTTTCAAAATTTACAACATTCTTAAGATTTACAGACGTTTGTATGGCTGGGTGGCAACTCTTGCCACTCAGCCATACAAATGTCTGTAAATTTGACCTTTTCAAAAGGTATATCTCCTTCAATTTTCTATACCCTCCTCTCATATTTGCTAATTTTACTAAATGTGCATGTTTTTCGTTTGCCAAGCTAACTAATATAAACATTTTTCGATAATTTATGATAATGCGGCGATCAGACTGCCGACATAATCAAAGATCGGCCTATCGACTGACTGTGTCAGTCTCTTTCAAAATGCGCAGGCAAATGCACCAAACTATGTGACTTTTCCCGAAATCTGTCTCGAACTAATTTGATATCAGATGTCGTTGGTAGAGAAAAAGCTGGTATTTCCGTGGCCACCATATTTTGACAGCATTCAAATTTGGGATTTACCTGTTTTTAAGTGTGGTAAATATTAAACTTATAGGCCGTCTTTTTCAGTAGGGGGTTTATTATAAGAGATGATGCTTTATTTTGATATTAGTCTGGATAAGAGAAAGCTTCTTGAATAGTGCTGAAAGGGTTCGAATTTTGGAAGGCTAAAGGCTTTCAGGAACGTATTCAGTATGACAGTAGTTTGAAGTATCAATAAACAACAAAATCCCAACGGGGGTGGTGTTTCATTTACTCATCCCCTCCCCCCCCAACCCCAAGTACCCGAGGATAACGTGCAGAAGCGACGACCTTTTGCCGTACAGAAAGTACCTATTGCCCATTTAGACAAATCCTTAACAGTTGCATCTATTTGTAGCGAATACGGTTTACAAGACTTATTTTTCTATTTTTTTTTTTTGCAGTTGTTCAAGGTAACTACATTGGGTACCCTTGGGCAGGTAAATTAAAGTAACAGTTGCATTCCACAAACATTTGGAATTTGTCATGAAAATCGTAGGGTCGATTTAGACGGTGCGACTTAAAGACCCATTGGCACTTACCGTGATGCACTGCGCATTGTTTATTTTGATTCGACCGGACAAGGGCCGCGATCTCTCGAGAGGAAAAATTACAGCCTCTCATCTCCAGGAAAAAATGAACACTGAGTTTGAAATGTCCGTCATAATAAATTTTTTAGTCTCAACGGGCAGCCTTGTCAGATATCAAAAGCCCGCCAAATACTTTTGCGGACTTTGTTTTGGGCGGCTCAACCCGCCTTTATTGTATAGCAGTCGCCGAGGACATTTTCTTCGCCTCCAAAAATCCCATTTAAAAGAAAAATAATAACGCCAAGACGCAGGAAAGTTGTTCCTACTTTCACCGAACGTTTGAAATCGATGCGAACGAAATTGAAACCTCCAGCAAGCCGTGAAGTTTTCTGGCTTTACCTCGGTGTAAGAACCTGTGAAACTCACGGATGACGTAAAACAAAGGAAACAAAAACATTTTAAACAATACCGTACAGCAAAACAAAAGCTAACAAACAAAGAAAATCTTGTCAGGTTCTTACACCGAGGTAAACCCAGTTTTCTGTATAAAAAGCATACTTCCAGTCGGCTCTTTTCTGTCCGTTACATCTAATTTGCATCGGGCATAATTTCAAATGAGCACCGCCGGTGGACGCTGTTTTTAGCCACTTTCGAAACTCACATCGAAAAAATTTCGACGGCCAGAGACGCGGAAAACCTCCTTCAACTTTCGCCGAAAGTTTTATTCCAATGCAGAACAAAACGAAGCCGCCAGTGAGCCGAGACGTTTTGTACTTCATGCCGTGCAGACAATACTTTGTTCTGGTCGCAGTAAACGAGTACACTGAAAAGAGATAACAAAACGATTCGAGAATAATTTGTAAAATACAGGGGCACTTATAGGCGATCTAACAGACTTATTTCATTTACATGAAAGACAGAATTTGTGAGCCAAACTCGAAGGTTGCATTTTTTTGCCGGCCTACGGCTCGAGCCTTTGGCGTCATCGCTCCACGGAAAAGTTCCAATCACGACCAACAATGGCTTCTACCACATCACAACGCGAAATATCACGTAGAATATATGATATATATTTCACAGGTGCTTCTGCTTCACAGGTGAGCAAAATTGGCCGAACATTGCGCGATGGAACCAGATTACTTTGGATCTTTCAAACAGTCGCGATGGCTGAGTATTTTCGTGGTCCACGAAATTCAATTACGACCGCGTTGCATTATGGAAAGTGCCAATGGGTCTTTAAGCTTTCTACTGTCGCACGCGACCTTTGGAGCGCGTGCTGCTTACGGCATAGAAAAAATCGTAACTAAGCAACTCACATCACAGTATCATCGCCTCTGGCTGCGATCCTAGTAAGGTTTAGGTACTCCTACGTCCCCCCCCCCCCCCCCCCGGGACGTAGGAGTTTAGGTGTCGAATGGTTCCGCTGAGCGTCGGAAACCCTGACCCCAGCCTGTTTAGGACAACAAAAAGCTCTAAAATACCAACCCTGTCTACAACAACACCCTCTTAGGTCCCTGTTTGGGACGAATGACAAGAACCGGCAAACATCGCCGATCTACGATTGCTAAAAACTGTATAAGGCAAGCCATATTTAAAGACGGCAATCGTACAACCATACCCTGTTTAGGACAAGTTCAGACCTCTTTAGGACAGACTCTCATAAAATTATACATCCTGTTCAGGACAGAGAGGCCAAAAACTAAAGGCTTCCAACGGCACGTCCCCGTAAAGGCCATGTAAGGGAGTACCCCTGGACCCTACTTCATTTTTTATGTCGTGCGCGAGAATCGTGAACACGTTGTAGCTTTGATTTATACGAAACACGCATACAACAAAGTTCTACCGTTTAAATCGGCCCCTACACATTAATTTTGTTTTGTTCCCCTAGGTAAACAGTGTCCTTCAACTGCGACCGAGTTAAGCCTCAAAGATAAATGCCACACGCTTTTGGATGTATCTTCCAGTCATAGACAGTTCCTGATACAATGCTCACCCTTCTGGAGTAGCTCTTCTTATAGTCCATGTTCCAGGTGGGGTCAATTATTTGCCACGTGTTTCAATGAGACCAAAACATCAGAATGGGTCAAACGGTGCGCAAGAAAGTTTCGCTCATTGTCCCAGGGATTCATAATTGCCACTGAAGACAGCCAAATTTCTTCATCTGTCGCAGACATTCGTGTTAGGCCCTGCAGGCTATTCTGGGTGCGCTGGTTTTTTATTGAGATAAATACATGCAGTTGCAGTGACGGGGATAATAACCGCGGTATGTAGACAACTGGTTTCTCCATTACCTTAGAATTACCATAAATGCTCCCTTACAACATCACCCCCTCCCCCCCCCCTCCCTTGCACTGTTTTTGTCCGTCCCATTCTAGTATGCCCTCTATCTAACAAAGCCTAAATAAAGATTTTTAGACGGAAAGTGGCTTGAATGAGACTAGAAGCGCACAGAAAATGTCCACGTGGATTCCAAGGACAGATAAAATATCGAAAAGATTTCAGAACCTGATCAGCGGAAATTGCGACTGATTTTGAGTATTGAGGAAATTTTGGTATTGGTGATTTCTTAAGTTTCAAGGCCAAACATAAATTAACTTTCCATTTCTTACTAAGTTAGAAAGATAAGCGGGACAAGATAAATTTTGTTTAATTTTCGCGATTTAGCTAGAGTCCTTCTATCCGGATGTTGAGTAATTCTGAGAAAGGAGATCTATTTGCTTTGACTGTATTTTCAACAAACCCTAATACATTTCTTCTCGCAAGAAACAGACCCTTGTTCCATCAAGATTGAAGAAGGTTATACCGCTTGCCAGCAGCTGAATGGAGGAGCACGCTTTAAGCCCCACAAATGTCTTCAACTACTTGTAGACAAAGTTCTCCGTTTGCCATTTCAATATATGAACCCGCTCTCACAGAAAAGTACAAAGAGAAAGGCATGTCTGAAAGGTGTGAATTTTGATACCACGCAGAGAAACTCGTCAGACTCTACCATCTACGTTAGTGATTTTGGTCATAATGATGAATGGAACCTCTACAAAATAACTGTAAAATGGCAAACAAAAACTGCAACTAACAGAACACGTCGTGTCAAATCTAAGAAGTGTTCCTGCAATTACAAGAGTAAGTGATATAACATATGTACATGTCAGCAAAATATCTTCTATTGTCTTATCAAAACTATACTTAAGTCTATCAGAACTTAAAATTACCAATACAGGATGATATATATATACACACTGTACTTTCTAGAAAAATATTAGCTTACATTTATTCCGTCACAGGTGTCATGTTTACTTAATTCAAAGGGCTGAAGAGAAGATCTTACAAAATCAAAAAGCTAAAAGTTTCACTTTACCCTTCTTTCCCTGGTCTCCTCTATAAGCCTGTGACTTACTCTCTAGTTAATTTATGGTCAAAGAAATCATTGAAATGTGATTGGCCAAGAATGTAGAACTATAATTAATAGTAACTAACGCGACTTTTTAAAACTTAAAAAAAAATGTGGCGGTCACTAAGATACTTTTGTGTTGTTTCACCGAGCTAAAAATGATAAAAAAAAAAAAAGACTTCGAGAAGATGTGAGTCGATCGATATTGCGCTGAATTAGCCACACGGGTATTGCTTATCTTATCAGGGACATGCCAATAATGGAAAATTGTATCCTCCTCGTGCACATGTTGTGAAGGTTAACATAAAAAATTGTTTTCTTTCTTTCAGCCTCCACGGATAACAAAACAGAAATTTTTTTTCCTTCTACTCCAGAAGAAAATGTCCCAATTTCAACTTCAGAGCAATTGGTAAGAATTTCCCCAGTGCTATTAAAAGCAGTTTTTTTTAACAAACCCACGATAGTCCACTGCCTTGATATGAATATAATTTTGAGTGCGTAAAATAAGTTATGTATCGTATCAATGATCAGAAACGCGGCTTTTAAAATCATACAAACAGCGACAACTCTACATGTCATTACAGTTGAATATGTTCTTGTAAAACGAACCAGTTATACCAAGTTCTCAAGTATTGTGATGCATCTATCGATTTGACCCAGGTGAACGTTTGGAGAACACAATTCAAGAAAACGTAAAAGAAATGAGAATTTCTCGTGGCGAGCTTCACAAGCAGGGGATTCTCTATAAATTCTCTATAGATTCTCCTATAGGAGTTTTTCTTTAGGAAAGAAGTAATGCGAACAGCTGAAAAAAAAGGGGCCTGCATGTAAATGGTTCATTTTGCCACTTCTCACTGACCTGACTTTTACTGACGATTAAGTGAGACTTGTAAACCTCCTTACTAATCAATTTAGAAATAAACTTTGACAGCGATGGATATTTACGGATAACATGAATATTTCATGTAAACCACAAGTTATTGAGCTCTTGCTCTGTTTATCAATAAGACCACGAAGTCCAGTTTCCTAGGGAAAGACAGCAGACAGCTAAATAATCGCAATCGGAAACCGTTATTTAGGCCGTATTTACAAAAATTCCAAAGTAATTTTTCTTTCTAGGGAAGTACGGGTAACACACGTGCTTGTTGTCTATCAGCGAAAAGACAATGAAAATTCAGCCTTTCAGTATCGCTTATGGGCGACAGACATCAGTGAATGTCCAGTGACCTCACCCTTACATTTGTTTATCAAATATGAGGAGGCCAAACCATTGCTTTATGACAGCATGTTTTGCGGTCAAGATGGCATTTAAGGCTGGTCTCCATATGATCGTCATGATCGCTACGATCGCTGCAATACCTGAAGAAAACGTTCAGCAATCGTTGCTATCATACCGAAACCATTAACTTCAGCGATCGTAGCGATCCGCACAGCATGAAACCGAGTGGTTTCCATATGATCGCAACGATTGCTGAACATTTTTTCCGGCGATCGCAGCGAATCTCGTAGTGATCGTAGCGATCATATGGAAACAGCGTTAAGGTGCTTTTCTTCGATCTCTTAAAATTTAGAAATATCACTCTTTTCAGATAATGACGTTTTTCATTTCCCTCGCCGATGAAATAGACCCCAAAGAAGAAAATTGCACACAGGTAATGTGTCAATTAAATTACTATTATATTTATAATTTTTCTGTCGTATGCTTCAAGTCTTTAGTATTTTCTGCAGGGTAGTAGAAGATTTTATTTTGGCTAAAATACATTACATTGAACGGAGACCCTAAAATTACTATGTCCAACTTGAAGTCTTCACATCACAAAAATGAGGTTTTGTGCTTCCCTCGCGCTGATGAAATAGACCCTGGAGAAGAAACTTGTATACAGGTATAGTCTAAAAAAATGACTATTTTGTTTTTAGTATTTTCTCCAGGGCAGATTTTATTTGGCTTACCTTTTCTTCAATAGATTACATTGAACGTCCAACCAGAAGTCTTCATATCACAAAATTCACTTATATAAACAGCCTAGTTATAGTCAAATCTTAGTCAAGAACGTTCGGTTTCCAGAATTATACCTCTTCTTTTAGAAATTGGTTCAGGAACATTAAATTAAAATTTTTTTTGCAGAATGCATTGTCTTTGCTGGTCAATACCATCCGAGACATCAAGAACGCGTTTCACAACAAGCGATTCCTAACAAACGATTCACAACAGGCGAACACATCAGACGAAGAGCTACAGGAAAATGCACATATCATGACAATTGCTTATGAAGATTTCGTTGTCAGATTTGCTCGAGAACAACTAAATAAAACTAGACCACAGTATGATGTCAGAGATAAAGTAGGTTAGAGGAATTTTATTCAGGACTTGTAGAAGAGATTTTTTCCAAATACTAAAGCAATTTGCAAGGATTCCTCTCAATGAGGAAAAGTAGTATCTTTTAAAACAAACTAAAGATTCAGTTTCGCCATTTGCAGGCGAAGATATCGATTAGAGGGGACTTCTCCCCTCAGCTACTACAGTTTTGACACGTTAATAAAGTTATTATTATTATTATTATTATTATTATTATTATTATTATTATTATTATTAACTTTACCCGCTTCGACGACATACCTGATTCTGCGATAAATGTTGAGTGAATAAATTTACAATTGGTACATAGGTGACCTGCGATCAGGCTTTCTTTTCTTTGATTGACTTTTTATGTTTTTCTAACGCACGTGAAAGACGGCGGCGGCGGAAGAGAGGGAGAAAAAAAAACGTCTGATCTAAGGTTAGCCGGTATATAGACGAAACTACTAGATCGGCTGGAAAAAATTCCGTGAAGATTAGTGAAATGCCACTGACCTATGGTCCAATGAAATTTTAAAAGCCGCAGATGGAAAGTATCAGCCGTTAAGGTCTTAATCACAAGTCAGCTCTACTTTCTACTTAACATTCTAGATTTGCAGGTCAGGCGAGTTTTCCACCAAAACAAGAAAGAGTTTATTTTCAATGACACCAAAGGAGATAACTCAATCAAAATTCCCGCTGAAAATTTCGAAAACAACGGTAAGTACGCCAAGTTTCAAAGTTGTTTAGCTTTGACGGTTTTAATTAAATCTACATGCTGTAATCTCTACTGGTGGTATCGATCTGAGAATTGCGTTGGTTGGTATCTTGAGATCGGTTTTAACGCTACCAAATTTTGACTTTGCCTGAAAAATACCTGGAAACAATTTGATATCACTTGGGGATAGGTAAGGATACTTCTAGAGACCATTAATCATATTTTGATAGCCTTTTTTTCCGAAGTTTGAATTTTTCCTGGTATTTTTATAAAAAAATATTGATGCTTCTAGTAGTTGTTACAGTTTTACTGTGTTCAGACCATTTTAGCATTATTCAACGCGAGACATTTCCACTTGTGCAAACAAGTCATTGCAAACTACTTACAGACTGTTTGCGTTGTCACGTGTCTATGGAAACTGCGAATGATGAGAGACATTTCACTACTCGAGGCCAATTTGCCTTTGCGAGGAAAAATGGCTTACTGTCGTTAAAAAAAAAAGAAACAAAACAAAACATAACAAAACAAAAAACAAACAAAAAAAACCCACCAGAATTTTAGGCCAAGTTCAAAAGTTAACATTTTGGAACCTGTTAAACTGTGGTGTTTTTCTTTTTTTCAAATCAGATTCAGTGGTGCTGGGAGTGATATACAAAGATCTTCATGAACTATTCATGACAAAATCCAGCAAAACGAATAAAACCAGGTTTGCAGTAAAACAATGCCTTTGGAATTTACTATGGTGGCTTTAGGGTTAAATAAAAGGTGTTACGCGCTTTCCTTGTTCAGCGCTGTCATCTTTCTAAGTACTGCATTGCTAACCGTTTAACTGTTTAAGGTTTAGGTATAATTTGTTTTTGGAGACTGTAGACAATACTCAAAAACTGTCGCTGGAAAAACTAAGGGCTAATCAAGAGGGTCGGTTATTTTGACGGTAGTGGTATGCTTACAACACCCGTAAGACACAAATTGTGTTGTTAAGAATCAAACCTACAAATTGTAGATGGACCCAAGTCGTGTTTGAAGCGGTGATATTCGAAAAAGTGTAAGAAATCGTTGCGTATAGCTTTCATGCTTTGAGATGGGAATTTTTTCTCTTGTTCAGTTTTGAAAGATCTTGAAACATTCATTTTTTGCGCTCATTAGTATCGAGTAAAATGCGTGCATCCAGGTATTTTTTTCTGTCTAATGACATTAAATTTCTTATGTTAGGATGATTAACACATTTATAATGTCAGCTGCAATATACCCTCGGTCACCAGTGTTGCAAAAAAGTATCACGTTGGTCTTCAAGAACTTAAAGGTACAACAATTTTTTGATAAATGAGGGTAGGGTTGAACCAATGTCTTTAACAATGGTACAATCCAGGGAAGCCTGGTCACATGTTTCAATTCTGTCTCTCTCCCTCTCTCTCCTCTTTTCTGTAAAGAAACTAACTCCACATTGTCTCTCCATCCCCAGGTGTATTAATGGCTTCTGTTCAGAAACTAACTCCACATTGTCTCTCTATACCCAGCTGTATCAATGGGTACCGGCAAAAAATCTACTAAGAGTAGCCCACAATGAGGCGGGGGAGGCGGGAAAGTGGGAAGAGGGGAGATAGGGAGGGTCGTACTCTTAGCTGTTTTATGCTACAGACACTGGAGTTAACCCATTAAACCCCAAGAGCGATCAGCATGAATTTTCTCCTCATCATATCAGTGCGTTATAACACATACAGATCATAATAATTTAGCAAATGATCACCAAAGATGAAATGTTTTGATGTTTGAAAACGTTCTCTCAATTGGTAATCAATAAAATCTATGGAAAACAGTAAGGAGAATTTGTATAATGATCTTGGGGCTAAAAGGGTTAAGTAATGGCCGAGTGTGCCGTTGTCCGTCTTAACTTTCTTCAATGACCTATTTGTTTGTTTACCTTTTTGTTTGTCTGTTCCTGAATGCGCAGTGCTTTTGCCTCTAAAGATAATACACTATTGACACTCCTGAATTCAATCAATTCTAGCTCCCCTGAACCAATATGCATATGTTTGCTTCCAGCCTGCAGGAAGAAAGAGGGAATGCGTGTTTTGGAACTACTCAGAAACCAAGTAAGTAAGTTAATTGTAGGCTACAATATTGAGACAGTTTAAAAGGCCGAAGCCGATAACGATACCAGGTAATCGGTATTATCGATTGTGAAGATATCGATGCTGGCTCGATGGTTTCGATACCGCTCGATACTATTTCATATTTCTCTGAATGATCCTTCGGTTCTGAAACACTGACTTTTTTGTTTTGTTTACCTTGGGCAAATCATAGTTTTGTATGAGAAGGCTCTACTTCTAAGTCATTCGGCTTATCCCTTTAGTCACGGTTTTTAAACACTATTGAGGTTTTAAGATTTTGAGAAGACACATCTTGAGCATCCAATAACAAGAAAAAAAAATATCATTTATTAGTGAATGTTGTCTTGATGTACCGGTACCAGCAAATAAACCACACAAAAATAAATAGAATGGACACCAATTCATTAGAAGAATTTACATTGTAATATTACTTTAGTTCCGGATGGGATGGTCGGGGGAAGACTGTTATGCGAGGAAAATAACTAGATCAGAGACGGAGTGTGTCTGCAATCACTTGACACATTTTGCTGTTCTTATGGATTTCACTGATGGCGACAATCACTCGACCGCCCCGATAGTACTAGTAAGTTAACAATTACAGGAAATTTTATATCCAGTTCTGGTTAGTGAAGTGACATTATCATAACGACCCTCATATTTTCATGATCCTTCTCCAAAATGGTAACAAAAATTTAAAATCAATCTTTGTCCCTATTCAAAAAGGGTTAAGCTATCCGGGAGTAGTTTCAATTTTAATTAGTTTGATGGTTCAGTGATGTGGATTTCTTTCACGAAATTATTTTTCTTAGTTTTAACTTTGAATCTTTTCAAACTTTCACTTGAAACTAGCACTTAACACTTCTTAACAAGAGAAACAGAAACATTGGTCAGTTTTCAGGCCGGGCTAGCGCTGGATAATCCGCTTTTAAAACAAACGGGCGCTGTTGGGTAAATAAATCCAATATCACAAACGTGCGTGGTTTAGATGTGACGTCTGAGACTCGCTCAGACGTCTCTATCGATTGTAAGCGGTCGCTTCCCTCAAGTACCGGGTTCTTCCACCTCTAGTGAGGGCAAAGGGAATCTTCTTTGTATTTTCAGTATTTTTCGCGGGTACTTCGGTCAAAAGTTGCCGATACTGAAAAAGTTATTCCTTCTCACTGACGTGTTTCTTTAATTGTCATTTAACAGCTGCCACATGAGATTGAAGTACTAAAAATCCTCACGTAAGTGGGTCTGGCCCTGTCTCTGCTTGGATCTGTCATAACTATAATCTGCTATTTACTGCTCACGTATGTTATGAAACTGCCATGGTTTGATTGATTGATTGATTGATTGATTGATTGATTGATTGATTGATTGATTGATTGGTTGATTGATTGACTAACTGGCTGGCTGTTTGATTGAATGACTGACTGACTAACTGACTGATTGATTGATTGCAATTGATTGATTGATTGATTGGTTGGTTTGTTGACTGATTGATTGTTTCATTGATTGATTGAGTGGTATTTAAATTAAACCACGTATAGTGCATGAGCCAGAGGGGGTGAATGGTACCACTTGGGGGGACAAAGAGTGACATAGATTTTTGGAAAGCTCTTTACCCTTAGTAAAAGAATATATGTGATAGCATTTGCCAAAGTGTCATCTTCCATGATTTTTCAAGGGGGTGGGGTGAGTAAAATTTTTGGTCCTATCCTGCACTTCCAGTTAATCATGAACTTCTACTGGCCTACCCATCTAGGGTGTGGGGATTTATCTTCTGCAAAATAAGAACAAAAACAACTCTTTTTTCTTTGCGATCTTATGATGATAATTTTTATGCACTGAAAAGGTTTTAATGAGCCTTCAGTCCGAGCCGCTGACCACTTTGACTCGTGTCACAGCCACAAGTTGAGTTGTTTCACGTCAGCTGAGGTTTCTCATGAAGAAACCGTAAAAAATGCATAACTGACCCTCCAGACGATTGAAGTGTGTAATGAAGAGGTTCAGGTTAGACTTTTTTAATTGAAATATCAGGCAATTATTAAGTTAGGTAGAGGGTTAAAGGAAAGTTTCTTTTGGAAAAGGAAATTGAAAGCCACAGGCTTACAACCACAGATATTACAAATGTCACTGACAAGTGTTCTGCTCACATGCGACGTTCCATTACGGATATGAAGTATACCAAAGCATACCACCTCATGGCCAATTCATCGAGGACATGTTGTTCCAGACAATTTTCCAGTTCCAGAATGCCTGGTCAGATTCTTTACTGGAGTCCTCCTTGGCGACTGCACCGCTGTTAATCCATCTACAAGAATAAAGATGTTGATCAACTTTTTCAGCCAAGATCTCATTTATGCAACATCTGTGGCCAAAGCAAACCTCCTAAACACATTCTGTTGTCGTATGGGGTAAAAGCTCTGACTGAAAATGTAGAATTTATACAAATGCTGAATAGACTCGGACATGGTGTGTCCTATTCTCAGCTCGAAAATAATGACACAGCTTTGTGCCTACAGAAGATGGCAGCAAACTTAAATCAGAAGCTGGTTCTTCCAGGGACTATTCAACCTAACGTGTTCCCCAACCTGGCGTGGGATAACATCGACAGGTTAGAGGAGATATACACAGGAAAGGGAACCACTCACCGTGTTAATGGAACTGCTGTCTGACTCAAGGCATACGGACCACAGCCCCCCAGTATACAGCCTCCAGTTATCAGCAAACGAAAGCAGAGGACCATCACGCAGGAAGTTCAGCCTCTCGCCGCATCCATCTTAGGAGACAGGGTAGGACCACAGCTCCTCAGAACAGCTACGATTGAATATAGTGGCCAGGAACAGATTTCTAGAAGAAAGGACCTACTTTGGCTTATTGCAAGACTGGTTAAAGGAGACAATCAGCGGATCCCAAGATGGATAGGCTTTAACGTCAAGTTTCATAGCCATGAACCGGTTATGCAAGATGGTGTTGGATATCTTCCTACAATAAATGCTCCTGTGACTCAGGTATCCACAGCCAATTAGATCTTGCGTCAGTCAGAGGGTGTCAGGAAGATTTTAAATCTACCCGAGATTGTGGTTGTCATGGATCAAGCACTTTACGCCAAAGCTTGTGAGGTCACCTGGAAGCACAAAGATCTCTACGCTGAAGTTCTTCTCAGGCTGGGAACGTTTCATACAATTTTTACCTTCTATCCATAATTGGCAAACGGTTCCAAGACGCTGGTTTGCGCTATATCTGCACTGAATCAGGGATAATCGCAGAAGGTTCAGTCTCAGACGTCCTCAAAGGAGATGTACAATCATGCAGATCGAATTCACAAGTGCATATACCAGGCCTTACTGCAAGAAGGTAACTGGTTGCTACATATCTACGCAGTTCATCATATGCAAGATATCTGGCGGACCTTCCAGTGGATCATCCTGATGTTCGTACATTGGAGTTTTATGGAAGGTCATTTTTCTGTGCAGCTAGCCGGTGGGAGTCCGTTTAGGAGGATTCTCGTGGATCAGACCATGGACGTAACTTTCAACAAAGACACAAAGACGACAGGGATCTTAACAAGATTCATCTTGAAGACCGGCGCTGTAAATAGATTTTACCTTATGGAAGAGTACAGGTGTGCTTTTCTCGATCAGCTGAGGAGTTTAGTACAAGCAAAGTGACCTCAATTTCACCACCATGAGATGCCATCACCGAGAATGCCTAAAGATGAAGAGCAAGTATTGGCAGTTGAAGCCCTCATCGAGAGCTGGAATATTCCATTCGTAGGAAACCAAGACCTCAACAGCATCTCGACAGCGAAAGATGCTCCCGTAGATATGTCATCTGACTTACTTCACAACTGTGGGAATTGAGAACAAAAATTCCCGCAATTCAAGGAGGAAAGGCTTCAAAGCTCCCCTCTTAAGAAGAAGTTTTACGATCCTGTGAAGTTAAAAAAACTGAAGATGTTTACGTCACTCAGTAAGAAGAAAACAGTCTCGACTCAGCGAAGAACCGTGATACTCAAGGCCGACAGATCCCTTTTCGGGAGAATGATAATTACGGGACAAAGACGGAAGATTGAAGTTAAGGAAAAGCTGCAACATAGCCTTGGTCCTATGCCTTGGGCATTGTCGACAGCAGGGATTTTCCTCGAAAGACCAACAAGGCGGCATTGGCTTCTTACCTGCGAAAGAATGTCCAGCTAGCAGACGGGTCACCAAATAACTCAGCTACGGTTTTTGATGGGATGGCTCTCGTACAGAAAGTGAGCTTCGAAAGCACCCAGATCGCTTTTGGAAGCCTGGCATCCTCCTTGATGGGCATGGTCTTACTTGAAGGCTTAGATAGCAGCAGGATCAACTTCGTTTCCTATAAGGAAAATTCCATTAAGAATACAGAAAGAAGCATGCGAGGGGAAGTGCCTGGAGTGTAAGTAGTAAACATAATCGCCCCACAGCTGATTAAGCAACAGAAGACGTTCCTGAGCCAGGTGAAGAACAAAACAAGCTTGATAAGGTTTCTGGTCGAGGAATGGCAAACTGAGCAGTACGTCCAGAGAATTCAGCGAAATAGAAAAGAGCTGTATGTCACGTGTGAGGAGAAATGCTGAAGGATTTCTGGAGACAGAACAGTGGAAGTGCCGGAGTTATGCAGCTGCCAAGAGGAGGCTGTCACTCGTCTACTGCTACGTGCAAGGTGGTTATGACGCAGTGGTGGTCAGGTCAGAAGATACCGATGTGTTTGTGCTGCATCTGGCCTTTTCCAGTTCCATTGATACCAGTTTGTTCCAGAAATGCGGTACTCAGACACGCACAAGGTTGATTGACATTAGTAAATTGGTTGCTACTATCGGGGAAGATGTTTGTCAGGCTCTCGTTAGTCTTCATTTCCTCACCTGATGTGACACAGTTGGTGCTTTTGCTGGTAAAGGCAAACTCATCGCCCTAAAGATTGTCAAGTCAGACAATGATGCAAAACAAGAATTCACTGAACTGAGTCAATTCTGGGACCTTTCGGACGACCTTTTCCCCAGCATCCAGAAGGTACCCGCTCTTTCTACTCATCTGGGGCGAATGCAAGTGACGTGAATGATCATAGATACATTCATTTCTTTGCGAAGAATGGAGAGATTGAGTCGCACCAGTTACCACCTTGCAAAGTCAGCCTTCAAAGGACACCATGCGGGCAAACTTTCAAGCATGTATTTGGAGGCGCAGTCTGCAGTGTAGCCCATCAATCCTCGACCCAGTTGGATTCAGATGGAGCATGGGAAGCTCAGCGGACGACGAATCAAGCCTGCCAATTGACTGGATGGATTGAAAGCCTGCTCCCGAGGCAGTGCTGGAGCTTCTTGCATGCAGATGTCCCAGATCGTGCAGACTTTCAGACTGCGTTGGCATGGCGAACGCCCTAACATGTACACAGACTTGTGTTGACTGCAGGACCCAAGCCGCACAGGAGGATGTGGAAGTCATTGTTGATCGAGATAGCGAAGAGGAGGATGAAGATGGTTACTGAGAAATCCGCTTATATACCTGATACTCCATTTTATTGAAGAAGTGAAACACAGTTGACTAGCACCTTTTCTATTTGAATACCTCTGAACTTAGAGTGAGACTAAAGAACTCTGGCACATGAAGATTAATGGATACTCAAGAACACCAATACGGTGTGAAAGCATGTTTTACTGTGCTAAAATCAAGTCCAAAATAGAGCAGTTTTCAATTGACTGTCGAAAGTAATTTGCATTTGCTTTGGTTTTGCCTTACTTTGCTCTGCGGTTGGTAAAAAAAAAAAACACTTTCTCAACGAATCAAAAGTGAAACCAAACCAATTCCGACATGCTCGCAATCGTTTCGTGCTTGGCATCGGTTACATGTATTTGCTTGTCCTTCTGATTGGTTCATTGTGTTTTTGGAAAAGAAAACCGCTCCAACACGTGACAGTAACTTATTGACTGACTCAAAGGAAAGTATTAAAAAGAAACTTCACATTTCATGATGAAACTTAGTCCTATTTCCATTTTTCAGAGCAATTCAAATTAGCAGGAGCAGACATGATTTATGCAATCCAACTAAATAGCAAAATTTGACCAATTAGCAGCGATAGGCCACTTTGTTTAGTTCGAATGAAATCTAGGGGACTGGGTACTAGTTATCAAGGATGCCAAAAAGTGAAATTTTGTTGTCACAGTAGATATTTTTTCGGCTTTAAAGTATTGTGATAATGATCTCTAGCAAGTAGGAAGAGATTAAAACATAAAACAGTGTAATATTATCGAATAAGAAAGCACTAGAAAGAAAAGAATGCGTTTTCGACTATTAAAGCTCACGTGACCAGTCATGTGATTACACCTTGTCCAAAAGTATTGATTGAAATGGTGTACTAGTTGACTGGGCTTCATTTTTGACCTGTTTATTAAGTCGTTTCCCCAGTTCCGTGCAATAAAGTAAGTAAATTATGTTGGGAATGCTATGTATAATTCTCACGTTGGAAAATGGCTCAAGGGGGGAGGGGTAAGAAAAGGTGTCATTTTCCCCCTGAAGGTGACATAATTGGCAATGCTATCACCCGAAAATGTAAACTAGGGATGTTGGCCTACATCACCATGGACATTAGCCTTTGTCCCTCTAGAGTGGTACCAATCGGCCAAATTTCGGGTCCTGGCTCATGCACTAGTATTATCGGGTTATTAAACTAATTAAACCGGTTAACCTGAAAGTGTTGCGTCTTTCACCGTGAAATACTTTTAGAAGGCGTTGGATAGCACAGACGGAAAAGCCAACTGACCCTCTTAGGAGTAGTTTTAAAGGACTCAACTTTAAATTCTCTTATATTTTAATAAACTAGGTCTAACTTTAAGACGCCACTTAAAAGTAATGAGCGGCCAGCAGTGTTTGATTTAACTTATTGTCGATGATTATAAATAAATTTAGGCAAGAGACCCTGAAGGAAGAGAGCGAATCCCCCATACATAGGCCTCTTCTAATGAAAATTATTTGAAATCTGTTTTCGGTTCTTTGTCATACTGCGTGGTTATTTTAAGGACGACAGCTCATTGGTTAGTTTCAATGACGTCATGTAATTTTAGATTGTTGACATGGAAACAATAGATAAAAATAACCTTCGCAGCATGGGTGCGAACTAATAATAAATTTCTATTTTTATTTTTATCATGGGGCACGGGGATTCACTGTTAGTTCATCCTCGCTTGAGTTAAGCAAATGTTAGGCAGCATCAGATGTAGCACTCCAACCAATGTCCCTAGGGGATTTCTTGCAAATTTAGTCCGCTCCGCACAACATTAGTCTCAGAAGTATAGTCCTTTCCATATCCCTCATCAATATGTTCATCTATAACGATCCCGCAGTCAACTCTTCTTTCGTCCCATAGTGGGGGACGATGATCTGAGCAGATAAAAGGTGAGGAGAGGGGGGGGGATTGAACAAAAATTCCTCCACCCCCTCCTACAAGGTCCCATTTTGTTCGCCCTGCTGCCCACTGTCCGGACGCCTAGAACAGGTTGAACTAATGAAGCAAAACTCATTACAAACTTCTTTTTACAGGTAGCCTGTGTAACAATAGCAGCTCTGATGCAGTACTTCTTCATGGCCACTTTGTGCTGGATGCTTGTGGAGGGAATTTACCTTTACTTGTTTGTTGTTAAAGCTTACAACGTTAACCACAAAATGTCCGTGTATCATGGCATGTCGTGGGGTAAGGATGATTAGTGACGCATTGAAAGCGATTTGAGAGAAGCAATGGGCCCCAGTCGGAGTGAAGAAGTTTCTTCAAGTACCGTACAATGAAGTATTGCCCTCTCAAAACCGCAACTTGTTTTTTAGGAACGATTCAAATAATTTGGGAAAAAAATTAAATTGCCCTCATTCAAATATAAATTCTTCTGTGTGTGTACCTGTTTGACTTAAGGGTCAACGAAACCAGTTTATTAAAGTTAAAGAGATAGTAGCTAAACAACTTAAGTTTTAAAAGGAATTTGGCCAGATTAAAAAGGGGAGAGCATGGTACCTGCATGCAACTCTGAAAGCCCGCAAAAAACGCGAAAATTTGAAAAATTTTGTCACTGGCCTTTATGGTACAAATGGATGCAATTATTGCTCTAGCACATGGAAGGGTAATATTTCTATATAAAAAAACTAGTGTGTAGGAGGAGAAAGATATTTGAACCTCGGGACTGATTACCCTCTCCAAACTTTATTCAGCACTGCCTCTCCCCGGGTTTGTCCAAGAAAGGGGGATAACCCAGTTAACCCAGGGGTTACCCCAGTCTTAACAGTGTAGTGCTTCTAAACAAACCACACGAAAACCTAGCTGGCGTTTGCCGTTTTTTGGTTAAATTCCATTCTAATTTCATTATATATTATTTTAGAGATTCCTGCTATTTTCGTCGCCATATCGCTGAGTATTGCTGCAGGAATAGATGGAGTCGAGAGTTTTGTCAACGAAAAACAGTAAGAAAGAGTAACCCTTTTCCCTGAAATATTCTTGGAGTTTCTGATCTAGATTATTGTAATGTAATAGGAGTATTCTACCGCCGCATTGTATTTTGCCTACTTTTCTTATGTTCTGAGTTCCTATATTTTTCTTTTCCTTCAAATGTTAGCTGCTGGTTGTCATCTGATTGCAATCTCATCTGGATATTTGTGTCATTTGTCGTGGTCATCGAGCTTGTAAGTAAAAAAGTTGGCCATATAATTTGTAGATCTCGACTGATTCAGCAAGAGTTTAAACCCGGATGCATGTTCATCGACAGGATACGGTTGAATTTTTTCATTTCATGTTGCTTTCACACCAATGCCCGTTAACCTCAGCACTCAGAGGGGGAAAGTACTCAAAATAAAAAGTGACAGGGAGGTGAGAAGCACTTTTTGGCGTTTTAAATTTGCACTTCTGGTATTTTTTTTTTATTAAACTTTTCAACTCAATATTCTTTTGATTAGCAATTAGATTTGGAACAGGGTATGGTATTAAGTTTAACTGGTTATTGTTTGGATCCGTTTGGATATATTAAAAAGAATGCTATTTTTCCTTGTTGTTGAGGGGGGTTACCAGGGTAGATTCCATCCACGGGCCTCCCGGCTCTGTGATTAAAGCAAGCTCGCCTAGAGCGTTAATAGTCATGAACTAATCGACCAATTCCGGTACTTTCCCAAGTGCCAGATGTTTCATGTCCTTGTCGAGCTTGGCTCGGGTATAGGTCGACATTAATACTCATAAACTACTATCCTATCAGAATTAAGGGAGCAAATGTTAACTCTCAGACGTACAAGCAAAGTCACACCCCCATCTTCGTGCAAGGGGCGGGGGGGATTGATGGAACTCCCCCTTGGGTTCTTGGTGTGTTACAATATTTCAAAAAGATTTTACCTTTGGTAGATAGCCTGTGATGTTCTCTACCAAATAAGGTCTATACTATGGGTTGTGACACTACTGGGGGCCTGTGATGTCATCCAAGATGGCGGCCATATTGGCCACCATTTTCATTTTACTTAAAAGTAAAATTTCTCAAAAACCCGGCGAAAATTGAAACGTTATGCTAGGCATGTAGAATATGACATAATTAATCAATTCGTTGCTTTTTTAAACATTTCTTTCCTTTCTTTACTTAAAAAAAGGCGAGAAACACTCATTTTTATTTAAAACTGACTTGACCACCTGCTACTTATGAAGTTATATCTCTTAAGCATAGCAACCGATTGCAACAATCGTTTGTCAAAATGTGTCTAGGGGACATGCGTACATCTACTGAAAACGGTAGGTGCAGATGAAAAATCCACCGGGAAGAAAATTAAGAAAAGCCCTGTGGAAGTGGCAGCCACCCCCCACCCCCTCCCTTGTTCGATAGGGGGTTAAATGACAGGAACTTCGAATTCTTGAGTCGACCAATTGAAGAGCTTTCTGAAGGATCATGTGTTGCAGGAATATCAATTTTAATAACTTGCAAATTCGATAATGTAACACAACACCAGTTGCGCTTCACGCATGTCACACTGCGTGACTTGACCGCTTTCTTGACTATGGATCGGGAGTGAAAGATCTGATTGTTTTCGATTCTTTTTCCCAGGTGAACGTGCTGATTCTTGTGTTAGTTCTCAAGGAAATGGCATCAATACAACATGCAAAGGACAGACACTTGGAACAGATAAGGTAAGAATGACTTCCTTTCTGTTATTCTCCCAGTTTGTGTTTAGAAAATCTGGTTTTGAAGTCAGCTCTTTTTAATTTAATCCATTTTCACTGCATACATGCAAAAAGGTATAAATTAAAATAAAGAGAGAGAGAGAGAGATGCCATGGGGAAAGACTAGAAAGGAACACAGCCTTCATTTCCATTGCCTTTAACAGTTCCTACAACACATATCACTTTTGATTTTATTTTGTTTGTTTGTTTGTTTGTTTGTTTGTTTGCCTGTTTTGCACGTTCTATTGTGCCTTTCAACTACTTTATCATGACTCTGACGCTTTATTCGTTGAGGTTGACGTTAATTTGATTTCGGTTTATTTCGTTGCAGACTTGGCATCAAAGCATGCGTGGTATTGATTCCCCTGTTGGGTCTCACGTGGTTGTTTGGTCTTCTGTTTCCATTACACAAGGTTTTTATCTACATTTTTGTCATCCTTAACTCCACTCAGGTATTAAGACCACGCTCAGTTTTCTTTAGATAAGAAGCAACCATTACTTAGGGGATGTTTATTGTGGCACCGGTTCGACTTTCCGGAACGGAACGAGTTCATCTACCTTCCCTGGTACTGTTGCTATGTAAAAATCCGTCCCTGAAGCTCAACCTCTTGCAATTAGCGTTGGACGAAGGCATGTCGAGAAATACTCCTTGTTCCATCATTTTCCAGAGACTGGAATTAAGTGCCGCCCGTGTAGCCAGAATGAGACATTACTTACCCACAACCCTATCCACCGACCTGCCTACCCATAACAAGGGGAACACTTACACGCTCGTTTTCACTCAAAGTTCAAACATTGCCTTGGGTCATATGAGCATTATTTTAGGATTTTACAAGATTTGTTTTTCCAACAGGGCTTCTCTATATTCATCCTTCATTGCGCAAGAAATAGTGAGGTAAGATTTGATTGGTTATAGTTAAGATAAAACAAGCCTTGTGATTCAAACATAGAGAAAAATTAATATTGTAGATGTCATCACAAAGTCTCAGAACTGACATTTCAAGACACAAACATCTGGCAACCAGTTCTACAGCTGCACTCAGGGTAGTCAGGAAAAGCAACCTACATTTTCTATTGTTGAACGCTTTCTCAGCTAAAGGAACGGGAGGGGTCATAACCCCATTCCAGAAGCCCCCTCCCCCACCCTCCACCCACCGTTTCAGAAAGAGTGCTAAAATGGGACTAGCTGTCCTATTTCATCGCATTTTGGTGTTTCCAGCAGAACATTATGGACAAAACAGCGTTCATGGGTGAGAAAAAGGGTATACTGTGACTGTCAACACTATTACACTATATTGTAATGCTAATTTTACTTAAACGGTCTGCCAATTTCACCTTTTTATATGACTGCGAGTTCCTCTGTTTGGGATAATTGACGAGCTCTCCGAGCCGACCTGAGAAAATAAGAATTCATGCTTGTACATTTTTAGCTCAGATAATGGTGACAGTTATAATGTACGACCGTCAGATTAAGTGGTGCATTAAGCTGACGCACATTGCATAAAATGTGAAAGCTAAGCTCTTCTTCATGACATCAGACAAGCAGGTAAATTTAAGTGGTTTCAGATCCAAACGCAAAGCTACATAAAAAATCATGAGAATCGCAGCGTTTCCAAGAAGGATTATCTTCATTGGGTTGTTTATGAGTAAGTATAGATACCATGCATGTTTTCATGTTGTTTTGCCTTCGGTTCTTGTTTAATTGGCAACAGAAGTTTTCTTTCTTCTTTTCGTAATAACGAAAATAGCGTAAAACGACAAAGGAAACGTAAACAAAACTATTGAAACGCTAGGCAAATATCACAAATACAGAGGGGTGAAAAGTCAGCATGTTTGGTGGTTAAAAAAAGTAGACCATTAGTTAAGTTTATGATAAAGTACACACTAAAAGGTTGGATTATACTGGTTTGCAAACCTTGTTTACAACGGATCAAGCAAGGCATAATGGTTGTTCTAATCTACATTAGGAAGCTTAAAAACTCGGATGCGAAAACCAACTTTTTAGAGAAGTTTAAAAGTGTATGAAAGTTAAAAAAACCTAAACTGTTGATCTAGAACTATTAATAAATAAACTATTGATCTCATATTGATCTTCAAACTGCATATTTAAGTATACTAGGTCAGCGCTCTTCCGTGACTTCCAGTAGAACTGAGAAACTGTTTGCATGCAAGGAATATCTCCTTGGTATTCCCCACCTTAGTTTGGTGATGAAAAAATCCATCGTCATCACGCGTCAAAATTCGAGTTCAACCGTAAGGAAAATTGTTAGTCTTGGATACATTGCCTATCGAAAGATGGCATGTTCAAAAATAGTCCCTGTATACTCTCGAGCTCATTTCGTTGCTATTAACTACAGGTTTTGTTACTGTACCAGCGGCGAATGTTTGTTCTTGGTTTTACAGGTATATAGAGGGACGTGAGATTCGCTGTGCAGTCGTGGAATCGGTGAAACCTGGGGAGCTAAAAGCGTTGTCTTGTATGGAGTACAATGTACGACACGACGATATTAGAAAGATGGACGCCGAGTAATTCTTAAACGAAAAAGGATTGCCTATAAGTGAGTATTCTCCTTTACATCTCTGATATAGGGATTGAAGGAAATGATTTAAAATCCTGGTTAAATCTATTACAAGGGAGAGCTCGGTATTTGTACTGTTACAAAAGAAACCTCGGCCGTCTCTTTTACTGAAGAGGAAATAAGGAAACAAAAACTAAAGAAAAATAGTAAAAAAAGCTGTGGCCCTGTCCGTTAAACGGCAGTTATTAAACCGTCAAGGAACGGTCTGACTGGGCTTTAATTTGCGAATAACCTTTTTTTCGCCAATAAACACACCCCGACATACCCCAATTAACTTTGTTGATTTCCGTGTTTTCTTTCTCTTCCAGGTAAGCCTGAAGAATCTAAAACCTGGTTTCTTGATCCCTCGAATCAATCGCATTCAACGGCAAAGTTGCCGAATATTTCGGAAATTAGGCCTACAAGACTTCGGCCTTTTCGACTCTCTTGTAGACCGTGATGGCAATCCATTTTTTCTGGAAAGCAACCCATTCTGTTCCTTTGGTCCACAAAGTGTCATAAATATAATTGCTAAGCATTCAGGTATCACGGATGGAAGTCTGTTCGACAGGATGGTTCAGAATGCTTTGTTGCGGAAAGAAAAGAAATAACTGTCGAGGACGCGTTAGGCTTAGCTACAAATACACAGATATTTTGGAGGTAACGTAAAATTGCGATAATAAGCCGCCCGAAAATAAAACCTTCCCGAATATAAGCCCCCCCCCCCCGCAAATCTCATTCGCAACAAGCCCTCCAATAATACCCCCACCCCCCCCCCCCTTCGAATATATGCCCATGGGCTTAGATTAAGTTAAGATTCAATCATTAACGCATTAAGTTTATTGTCTTCGTTCTCCATTCTATTTCATGTTAATGATCCTGAAAACTTTACTGGCATCCGGTATTTTTTAAGATACAAGCCCAGGGCTTATTATCGGAATTTTATAGTTACCGTATTTCAAGAAATCGGATATAATTCGAGAATTTTGTGGTGGTTAACCCTCTTCCGCCGAGTGGATTCGTATACGAACCCTAAGGTGATATGCGGACTCAAATGAACATTTTTAACATATATCACATATTTTTCGTGAAGAAATCAGTTTGATAGGCAAAGGATTAAAAAAGAATGCATACACGCCTCATTTTGGAAATTTTAACCACATCTTCCCGAGTTACATACAAAAGAACTATGAACGTTTTCTACCCAAATCAATGTCAAATTTGGCTATTCACCTGTTACTCTTTCCAGGTAAAATTTTCCACTTTTCTAAAACGTTAGCCAATCACGTCCCTTCTACAGAAAAGTAAGGCGATAAAGAGGCTACTTGTAGCTAACAAAGCAATAAAAGTGCTGGGGGATAAGAATCGTTTCAGTTTCGTAAAAAGTCCAAAGTTTAAGTTCTGCGCTTGCTCCAGAAATGAAAATCTCCCCAAGTTACCCCCAACTAGATGAAAAGATAGATAAGTTTTTGTAGAAACTGGCACTATTAGCCATTTAATGCAAATTAACAGCATAACGCCAGAAAAGGAACTGGTAACTCAAAAGTGCCCCAGAATTGATCAGCATTAGTTTTCTCCCTGTAATGTTAATCCAATATTGATTATGGGTGATGGGAATTAAGCAAAAGATCACCAAAGATGAACTCTTTTGATATTTGAACAACTTCTTCCAACTAGTACTGTAACAAATGTATGGCGACCAGTAAGGAAACTAATAAATTGATGTGTTGACACTGGGGCTTAACGGGTTAAACGTTTCCATGGGATAAACAATCCATTAAGCCTTTGTTTTTGATGGGCTTTGTAAGCAAAACTTCGAGCATGGGCACGGACTTTCAGGTGAAAAAGACGGCAACACAATTATGAAAACACATTGAAGCATAATAAGTACAAAGGCACTTATTCCTCTTATCTGTTTTCCACCGTGACACAACCACGCAGCACTATAAAGAAGCTATAGAAGCTATAGAAAAATAGAAAAAGCACCTGTCTTCACCGTAAGAGAGGATTTTTGAACTGCGGGAGACGCTCGTGAAAATAAACATAATAACTTTATTAACATGTCATAGAAAACATTGTAACCAGCCAAGCCTTCTTTAGCTTTATAATACACACTGGAAACTACGTCCATTCTGATTGGCTACAAACAAATTTGTCTTTTAAAGAATAAAACAGAATTTCGATCAATAAAGCTCATGAGCAGTAAAAAAAAATAAAGCTCTGAAACCTCGTCTCATTCTTCGCTTACGATTTAGCTTAAATTCTTTATTTTTAGAAAAGCGCGTTAAAAGAGCAAAACCATGCAATTTGTAACCATGAAACACTTGAGAACTGAGGAAAGCATTTATCTTATGTTCTATAATTGTTGTCGTTTAAGGCAACGTAATATGTGTTTATGCTTTCTTTATTTTTGTCTTGTTAAATCCTGTATTAGATAATTTAAAGGAGCACATAAGGCCGGACCGATTTGCTTTAATAAATGCAGGATGATATTTACGCATGAGATATCAGGTGATTTTGAGTGCAATAAGAAAACTGAAGCAAATTTAAAGGCTAACAAAATTGCACGAACCAGGCAAGTCTAAAGGTGGCTCATCTTGATTTTTCCGAGGCACACCAACCCAACTTTGAACGGCTAATACTTTACTGTCTGAGCTCAGTGACGCAAGCCGCTTGACACATTTACTAGAGACTGAATGAACTTGTCAAAACAGTAGGTTTGATTGACATCGGTGTAACCATAACAACGAAATGATGACGTCATGATTTTTGTATATTAGCAATTTTCTCGACATCAAGACCTAAACTTTTAAAACGACCTATTGTCACTTATAGTCTAGGTGTGGATCTTCAAGACTGCAAAGTTTGAAAAAAATTCTATGAGAGCGTTTTCGAAAAAAATCGGGTTGACTATTTCCCAGTAAAAAATTACAGATTTAGGTTATTTTCTATTGATTCATCGATACCAGTGTTTTCCTGACAGATTGAAATGATGTTCTTACCATATGTCATAGTTGTAGCATACGGCTACTTTTCCTGAGGGTTTTATCGAGTTTCCTTCACTAGATTCAAATGATGTAATCAAAAGTAATGTCTTAAATATGCTCATTTTACACAGAGAAGCAACGTGTTTGTTACGGAAACTTTTATTCAAAAACTAGTCGATAAATTTTCTTTTAAATCTTGTGATCTCAAGTCTAACATGTATTGCACTATCCCTGTAAATTTCAAGCGCATTGAATCATTTTAAGGGCACGAAATACAAATAAAAGTATAGGAAACTTGTGCACTTGTTGACAGCTGGTTTATTTCAGGAGTTTCTCTTGTCTGTATTCTACATATTTGTGTATTTTGGAATCAACAAGTTTGTTATGCCTGCTTGCTACGCTTCGCTGGTGCCAGAGGGATCCTGAAAATTCTGTTCTCAGCACAATAACAATGAAAGTCTTATGTTAATTGCCATTGCACTATGGACAGAATCTTCACGATTCCTCCGGCACCAGCGAAGCGTAGCAAGCAGGCATGGCAAACTTGTTGATTCCAAAGCACACAAATATGTAGAATGCAGACAAAAGAGAAACTCCTGAAATAAACCGGCTGTCGACAAATGATGCGGCAATGAAAATTTTGGAGACGAGTGCAAAAGTCTCCTATACTTTTATTTGTATTTTGCGCCCTTAAAGTGATTCAATGCGCGTGAAATTTACAGGGATAGTGCAATACATGTTAGACTTGAGATCACAAGATTTAAAAGAGAATTCATCGACTACTTTTTGAATAAAAGCTTCCGTAACAACACGTTACTTCTCTGTGTAATATGAGCATATTTAAGACATTACTTTTGATTACATCATTTGAAATCTAGTGAAGCAAACCGGATAAAACCTTCAGGAAAAGTAGCTTTATCCTACAACTATGACATATGGTAAAAACATTGTTTCAATCTCTCACTAAAACACTGGTACCAATGAAACAATAGGAAATAACCTTCATCTGTAATTTTTTACTGGAAAATATTCGACCCGATTTTTTTCGACAACGCTTT
This sequence comes from Siderastrea siderea, assembly GCA_964030785.1. Lineage (NCBI taxonomy): Eukaryota > Metazoa > Cnidaria > Anthozoa > Scleractinia > Rhizangiidae > Siderastrea > Siderastrea siderea. Next base: position 4,966,577 of record OZ034978.1, on the reverse strand, counting down.
CATAGAATTTTTTTCAAACTTTGCAGTCTTGAAGATCTACACCTAGACTATAAGAGACAGTGGGTGGTTTCAAAAGTTTTGTCTAGATGTCGAGAAAATTGCTAATGGTAACACTGATGTCAATTAAACCTACTTTTGTGACAATTTCATTTAGTCTCTAGAAAATGTGTGAAGCAGCTTGCCTCACCAAGCTCAGTCAGTAAAGTATTAGCCGTTCAAAGTTGGGATGGTGTGCCTCGGAAACATCAAGATGAGCCACCTTAACTCCAAAAAATCAGTTGCGGTCTTTTTGTCCTTTATTCCAAAATTACCAAGATAAATATAACTTATTTCAACTTCTTTTAGTTTTCATCTTTTCAGACCGTTATCTCTCAAATATGTCACCAAACCATGCGAACGAATAAACGTGTTTTCATCCTTATTTTTGTGACGTCATTATCTTTCATAGTTGTTAAAAAAAACTGATAAACAGAAAACAAAGGTTTGTTGGGAAGAAAATCTCTATAAGTATCATCCTACCACGCTTTACTTTTATTCACAGTATATTTTTAAAAAGTAGTTTCCATGTGACCACATTCTCAAGAACGCTGACTAGGCGCGCCTTGCTTTCAAGGCTTCCCATTAAAGTTTTGAGATCTTCACTTTAATCTTAATTTTGTCCGAGTAGACCGCTTGCGATTTTGCATTTAGCTACCACAACTGTCAAACAAATAATTTCATACTGCTTTGCATTGCTAATTTCACCAATCTGAACTGCCAATTTCATCTTTTGGACTGTCAATTCCAGTTTCTTGGACAAACTGGCGTACTCTCAGCCAATCAAATGCAGCTGGAAATTCTTGCTGGTCATATATTATTAGCTCATTAATTATTGATGTTTAACAGATAATGAAGGAAGTTTTAGCACACAGTCCTCAGATTAAGTGATGCAAGCTGACGCACATTGCAGAAAATGTAAAAACTAAGCTTTCCTCATGACGTTTTCAAGCAGTTAAATTCAAGTGGTTTTGGTCAGACATGTAAAACCTAAGCTGCAATTATGAGATCCGCAGTATTTTTACACGGAATTTTCTTCAATGGCTTAACTTTGAGTGAGTATGGAATCCATGTATGTTTTCACGGTGTATCGCTCTTTTTCGATTAGCGGTGTCGGTGGAACATAAGTTTTCCTCAGTTCTATTGATTCCGGAAATTACAAAGAAGATAAAGACAACTTACACAAAGCCACTGAAAGGCTTGGCAATATCACAAATACAGAGGGATGTAAAGTCAACATGTCCGGTGCCAAAACAAACTGTTCTGTTAGCTTTTAATGTTCGTTATGTGCATGATAAAGTTCAGTCTTTAAGATTGGTTTTCACTGATGACGTAAGTAGAAGGGCTATCATATATCAAGCCCTCAGCTCTTGTAAAAAGTGGCTGCAACACAATACACATAAGAACTGAAATGAAAACCTAGTTCCCCTTTTCTATTTTTTACCAGGACTGTGAAACAAATATAAGCTTTAACAAAAGGAAAAAAGCATTTTTTATCCCTATGCCGATGCTTGCGTTCATGCTTGCGTTGGCGCCGAGCCAGTTTTTTCGTAAGAATAAAACGTACTGGGACTGTTGTGCATCTGCTTATAAGTTCAGCAGACTGAGTAGTAAATTCAACTAAACTGTATCCTTAATTTTATTCTTGCGTCCCTACCCAAGAACTGTAGATTGTACTGGAGAAATGCTTGTTGCCAGGATAGTTTTTTGTTTTTTTATCCGTTGTAAACGCATGTACATAATATTCAAGTTGTGCTGTAGAAGGCTTCCATTTATTTCTCAAGACATTACGTGTTGCGTTATCTAAATTTTCTTTGGTTAAATTCTTTTGTTCGGCTGTGCTTTTATTACAAGCTAATTTTTGTGTTTTCCAATGAGTAAGAAGAACGCGTTCTTCTCGTTTTTGTTCTATATAATTTGAACTTAACTTTATTGTTTAATATCCATTGTAGTTTCGTTTGTCATTCTACATCCTACAGTTTGGCCGCCCTCATCAGTTTCTCTTGCTAGTTGACAAAACGTTTACTGAGTTTGACACCATTGTAAGCAGTAATGTTTTTTGCGTGCAGTTAAAGGGGTTCTCGCAAAACAATAATTGATTTGGTGCGAAATTAACTTTAAATTGTTTTGTCATGAACTATTTTTTCTTTAAAATTACTACTTACCAATTTTAACGTTCCATTTAAGTTAATGGCGAAAAGACAAACATCAGTGCCAAATTGAAATTGATTTACCAGTTAACGAAAAAGGATTGATTTCATATATTACTTGTGATAAGATAGTCGAGGGACTGACATAACCATACTTTTTTCGACTTCCTGCAGAAAAGGCGCCTATTAATTTTCGTTCTAACTTAAATAGATTTAGCAACGTTGTCACAAAAAAGGCCTTATGGCGAACATCTTGGATGACTAAATGCCATATGTTTAGAGAGGCGACTCACAAAAAATACATTGTCTATTTTCATACAGACGAAGTTACCAAAGACCACGGTTGGACTGTTGAAATTCTTTTTCGAAGCCTTGCTTATAATTGATCTAGCACTAACCGACATTAGTATAAACCTACTGTACTATAGAATTCTAGCACAATTGCTGTTATATATCTGATTGGCTACGCTACTCACATTCTATTCAGTGATAGAATGTGAGTAGCAAACTAGATGCTTTCCCTTGTCTATAGCGTCGCAGTTTCGTCAATGAATGGCGGTAGCTTCTTCATGTTTTTGGTGTCGTGTTAGAAGAGGATTTAAAAAATTTACCAGAATACATGACCAGGAAAAAATTACAAATTATGTCATGGTAAGGACAACAGTAAACATGGAGGTAAATCGATTTTTTTAAACTTTAAGTTTAAGTTTTGAAGTTAACACAACAACCGACTGCAATGTCTCTCAACCAAATTTTGGAATTCACCACTTTTTAGCTTCCACATTCCCATAATACACTTTGTTTTCCCCCCAAATTTTGCACAAACTATTGTTTTCAATTTCTCTTGGGAACATGCACGTTCCCAAGAGAAATTGAAAATAATGGTTTATGCAAAACTTGGGGTCAAAGCAAAGTGTATTATGAGAATGTGGAAGTGGTCAATGGCTCGTCAGCCGCTACAGTTTTTTCGGATCTGTTCGGCAAAAAAATGGAAGTGAATGTAAAGTTTCTTTGCCACAAAGCCACGCGCAAAGCAAAGCCCGAAGAAACGTTTGTCTTGTTGTCGTAACTTATAACGGCTACTTGGGTTATACTAAAACCTTTTCTATATCATTGGCTCTCGATTTCTATGCGGCCTCGTCAACTATTACGCGATAGAAATCTCGAGCTCTTGTTAACTAGAGAGCGTGAGAACTTCTTTAAAAAGTAGCCTATCTATTCACGATGCTATCAGTTGTATGGATAGTTGTATGGATATTTGGACATTGGATTGCAATCATTTCACCAAAACATACTAAACAGCCAAATTAGCTGATCATGAGGATAGACTATATTCATATATTTATGTTTGTAATATCTTGTAGGAAACTACTTAAAAATTGATTGTTTTGTGGTTTTCAGTTGCTGTTCATTGCATTTTGCTCGGGTTATTAAAGATTAAAAATAAGTCGTAAAATGGAATTAAAGTGGTTTCTATTGTCCGGTAAACTTAACTTGTAGTTTTTCTCTATATTTTGAGTGACTTTTAGATTTTTCGATTGTGTTCGAATGATTTTGATTGAGTTAGATTGGATTCGATAGCGTTTGGAAATCGAACGCAATCGAACTCACAATTTTTTTAGTTTGATTGCGTTCGATTTGCGAGCCAATCAAATCCAGTCGCTTGATTTGGTTCAAGGGTTCTATTAAGTTCGATTACCGAACGGTTCGATTTGTTACGTCAGGAATATGCTAATTGCTCAGTTACTCCGTGGTGATGACTCTTTCAAAATGTCCAAGTAAATGCCGCCAAACTTTGTGACTTCAGTAACGCGAAATTTATCCAGAAGGAATTTGATATCAGATGTCGTTGGTAACGGGCGTTGGTGTTTCCGTGGCCACCTGACATTTTGACAGCTTGGTTTTTCCAAATTTGGGATTTTCCTGTCTTTAACTGGGGTAACTTTTAAGGTTTTTGACTGTCTTTTTGATAGGAGGTTTTATCATTGGAGAAAATACTCAGAATAGTTTGGATGCGGATAGAGCTTCTTGAATATTGCTGCAAGGGTTCAAAGTTTTGGGAATATTTTTACTATACTTAGTTTCAAACTTAGTCCGTTTTAGATCTCCTTATCTTATCGAGGACGCGGAAGGCAATCTATTGATATGACCGTAGCTTCAAACTTTCTAGCATAACGAAATCCAAAGGGGTGGGGTTTCATTCATTCCCACCCCCTTATTATAACAATATTTAAATAAACGCAGAAGTGTCGCTCGACTTCGGTAACGAAAGTGATAGGACTGGTCGATTTTGAAAAATCCATTACAGTTTCATCTTTTTTGTCTAAAGTATGCGGTTATGTAAAACTTATTTTTATTTCTCTTCTGCAGTTGTTCAAGGTTTTTATTATCAGTCTTCTTTCCCATTAGTAGGTAAGTTAAAGTAACATACTAGCATTCTCTAACTGCCTCTAACATTGAAAGTCGAAATGAAACGTTTACACTCTTAATTTTGATTAGCTGCCCAGGTAAACACTGCCTGCTAATGTGTCCGAGTTAAGCCTTGGAAATATAAAGAAACACCAAGAATTCGGTTATAAAACTTATTTATATATTTTTTCTGCATTTTCAGGTTTTGACATTTTGAGCCTTTGGCGGGGCGTAGTAGGTAAGTTAAAGAAACATAGTTGCATTCTCCAAATGAAAATGAAAATCTTACGCTCGTAATTTTGTTAAGTTTCCCTAGGAAAGCAGTGTCCTCCTAAAGCGTCCACGTTAAGATATGGAGACGTAAAGAAAGACAACAAGGAAACTGACTGCCAGAAGCTTTTGGATAACAGGCAGTTCCTGATACATTGCTCACCCTTCACGAGTGGCCCTAGAAGACAATGTTCCTGTTGGTGCCGAGTGTTTGCCTCGCGTTTCAATGAGACCAAACAAACCAAATGGATCAAACGGTGCTCTGACAAGTTTCAGACGTTCACCCAGCGGTTCATAATTGCTAATGAAGACAGCAAAACCTCGTCTCTCGCGAACATTCGTATAAAGAATCGTGGTATGTAGCAGCAGTTTCTACATGATTCTTAGTTACCGTAAACGCCCTTCTCCTTCCGTCTTTTTTATGTCCTTAACTTTAAAAAGCCACCCACATACAAATGCTGTAAGGAAGATTTTTTTAAGAAAGCTGTGTCAGGTTAAATGAGACTGGACGACTACAAACAGTGTTCACATGGACGGAATTAAAACGCTAAAAATGTTTTAGAATAGATCATCGAAATCTACGACTGTCCCAGAGATTACATTTACAGCGATTTATGATTGCCGACTGACCGTCCAGGCTGATGTTTCCCGTGTACCAAGTCAAGTGTACCAGATTTAAGTTTTCTTCATAACAGTAAGCCAAAGTAACATGTTTAGAGGAAACCTTTTTAAACGAAACATGCTTCCCCTAAACGTGCTTGTAACGCATTGTTCACATAGTATCCGTTTCCAACACTTTTCATGCCTGGTTCCTACTAATTTATGCTCTCAGCCGCCATGTTTAACGTATTTCTTCCCGTTTTGATGAAATCTACTTCGGTTGGTACTTCTATCTGATGCTCAGAATAGACATGTTTCGAACTTCATTCGCCCAATGCATCATCGCCTGATGTGAAACCTGTTTCATTCGCAATGAAACTATACATTTCGACCTTCATGGTGTGTCCGTTTAGTTTTGTCAGTTTTACTGGCTTGAAGTAGCGTCCTTTTATTAATTTGGGCCATTACTATAGAGGGCAGATCTGTTTGATTTGATCCTGCATCTAACAAACGGATTAATCTCTCCTCTTAAGAAACAAATCTTACCACTGCAGACACAGAAAAGTGGCCCACGTCACTGACAAAGAATGGCTTGAGTCGTCGGAAACGATTTCCGGGGTTCTCAGCGAGATTTCTAAAGAGACGGAAATGTCCGAGAGGTCAGAATTTTGATACTACTCAAAGAAACTCGTCGGGTTGTACCTTCTATGCTGATGTATTTGGTAATGGGAGTAGCCTCTTAAAATTCTGGCAGGAAAGAACGCATCCTGTCGTCATTCTGTCGTGCTCCTGCGATTACAAAGGTATGTGATAACGCATGCATGCGGTTTCAGCAACAATATTTTGTAGGCAATCGGAACTTAGGATGTTAAACTCAGTGTATTTTAGTGTGATTTTCGCTCGCTCTTGTGTGCCGGGATTTTTTTGAACCCGGCATTTTTTAATGAATGTTCATTCATGTTTTTATAAATTCGGTCAGATCTTTTCCGTCACACTGAGGTGTCGAGTTGACAGAAAACTGACTCAAAGATGTGCGGTGAGCCACTTTAGTCTTCTTGCATGCCTTGGACTCCTTTATCAGCCGTTTAAACTACTTGTTTTATGTTTGTTTTGTTTTTAAGCTAATTAATCAATTTTTAATCCATTTCACTCCATACTGACATAAGATAAAAATTCAAAAAAGAAAAGAGATGCATTGGGGAAGAACTAGAAAGGAACATGGGAACCATGTTGTTGTTATTGTTGTTGTTGTTGTTTTTCTGGTATTTTAATATCGGCTGAGAAATTACTTAAATGTAACTGCTCACGAATAGAGCTGTTTAGAAGTAACTTTTTTGCTTAACAAAGCTGACCAGTGGTTTTTCAACGCAGCGGCGATGTTTCTAAGTACTGGTGGCTGATAAAAAGAAATGAATCTTTTTAAAATTTAACCCGTTCACGGCCGAATTCGTAAGCGACCGTTTTAGAAAAGTCAAATCGCTGCACATATGCCTCAGGTTGGTTATTTTGGCCGATTCTAACAGAGTTTTATTGCAAAATCGATAGCAGATTTGGCTATATATCCACCTAGCTAGTGCTCTTAAACTGGTTAAATTGTACCCTTTTCCTCGAAATTTAGCCGGACACCTCCATTAAAATGAAATAAAATAAAAAGGGGAAACAAATAAAAGAAAGAAAATGAGAAGAAAGAAGCGAAGAGATAACGATCGACTTAGTTTATCAAAAAAGTCCATTTTTTAGCTATGCCGATCAGTTAATTACAATTCATCAGCCCTGATGTCTAATGTGAACAAATAATCTCACAAGTTGTACACGATATGTGCAAATTGCGCGGCGTAATATTTAAAAATTGTCCACCAGACTATTACTCAACTCTTGGAATATTACAAGGTGGAATAATTTTCGAATACCAATCCAACTTTACAGATAGCTATTTCATTTGATAGTGACATGTTGAAATGAAGATGTGACCATTGCAGTCATGTAATCGCAATTCAGTTAAGCAATTACGAATTAAGCCCGAAAAAAGAAGATTTTCGGGGCATGTTGATACAGTAATCAATTTTCCTTCCTCGTGTTTCCAAGGCTAACGTGGAAAACTGTTTTCTTTCTTTCAGAGCCTTTTCAACCACCAGGAGAAATGTTTGCTCTTTCTCCTTTAAAGAAATCGGTAAGAATATTCATTGTAGCATTAGAACCAGTTTTTGGAAAAAACTAATTCTAGTCCACAGCCTTGATAAAAAGCATAATATTTCTCTGCCAAACTTAGTCGTGTTTGTCAATGGTATGAATGTTTTGTTTAGGAAAAGTAGCTTTTAAGCCACGCAAACGACTACAATAACTATTTTCTCGCAATACTTAAGAACTAGTTCATCCTAAGGGTGGGTATATCGGGTCAGCCGGGAAAATTTGAATAACACTTTGCAAAACGGTCGTAAGGGCCGTGCATGGGAACTGCTCATAGCGAGCTTCAAAAACAGGGTTTGATCTAGGATTTTCCTACATTTTTTCTCATTCAACAGCTCGGTGAACAAGAAAACGATTAGTTATCAGTTTCGGTTAAGCTCAAGCTCAAAACATTAATTTTCCTTACATAACTATTTGAACATGAGTTCCAAGAATTTGACGTTTCATCAAGAGAATGCCCCATCATTGACGATTTTCTTTTGTATCAGCAACTCTCCGCTAAGAGTGTGAAGACGTCCGAAGGTGCTTCTCTTCATTAAAGCAATAAAAGATCTCTTAAACATTTAGAAATGTCCTTATTTTCAGATGATGAGGTTTTCAAATTACCTCGCCTATGAAATAGACCCTGGAGAAGAAAATTGCATACAGGTAATTTCTAAATAAATGACTATTACATTTATCATTTTTCTGTCGTATACTATAGAACTTAAGTATTTTCTCTAGCATTTCTCAAATAGATTACACTGAAAGGAAACACTAAAGCCACCACGTCTGACCAGAAGCCTCCAAGTTACAAAATTCACTAAATATGTACAAAAAAACTGCCTAATTATAGTTAAGTGTTAGTCAAGAACGTTCGGTTCTCGGAATACCTATATTCCTTTAGAAATGGATTTAAGAATATTTAAGACTGATATGTATTTTCAATTTGTTTTTTTGCTTGTGTTTTTTTGCAGAATGCACTGTCTTTGTTAGAAAATACCACCCAAGACTTCAAGAACGCATCTTCAAGCGATTCACAACAAGCGAGCACAACAGACGAAGAGCTACAAGAAAATGTACATTTCACGACGATTGCTTATGAAGATTTCGTTGTCAGATTTGCTCGAGAACAGCTAAATAACACAACACCACAATATTATTTCAGAGATAAAAAAGTAGGTAAGTGTAATTTTTGTTCAGGATTTATGGAGAAGAGATTTTTTTCAAATACTTCAGAAAATTGCAAGGATTCCTTCCACGAGAAAAAGTGATATTTCAACAGACTAAAGATTCAATTTCGTCACTTGCATGCGAAGATATTGATGACCCTACCTTCGCAGACATACATATTTCCCCTATTAATCTTGAATTCACAAATTGAAAGTGGCTATATAGACGAAACTATTAGTGTCGGCATAAAAAACTTCCAAGAAGGTTAGTCAGATTAGTGCCACTGTTGAATGTAATTTATAAAAGTAACCTATTGAAAGATCAGCAGTTTAGGTAGTAGTCACAAACCAGCTCTACTTTGAACTTATTATTCCAGATTTGCAGGTCAGGCGAGTTTTCCACCAAAACAAGAAGGAGTTTATTCTCAGTGACACCAAAGGAGATAATTCGATCAAAATTCCCGCGGATAATTTCGAAAGCAACGGTAAGTACGTCAAAATTGTTTAGCTATGACGGTTTCATTAGCCGGAATTTTTTAAGTCTAAAAATCCCGTAATTTTTGGCTGGTGTTCTGGTAATTGTATAATTGCAAACCGTCTTAAACAAACCGTGTGACTGAAAATTATCTGGAACAATTAGTGATATGACTTGGGGTTGGTTACGGAGTTTGATGCTTCTAGAGAATGTGAAGCATATTTTTCTGGCATTTTTTCCTGATGTTTTTATGAAAAAGAAATTGAGGGGGTAGGGGCGAATTACATTTTTCTGTTTATAGAGCATTAACGCATTTTTCAACTCGAGGTAGCTGCGCAATCAATCCATCACAAACCGTCTGTTTGCTGTGTCAGTGTGGTGCGTGTCTATGGAAAGCACGAATTATGAGAATCATTACGCGACTCGGGCTTAATGTCGTTATGTCGTTTATGCCCTCTTTTTTCAAACCAGATTCAGTGGTGCTGGGAGTGATGTACAAAGATCTTCATGAGCTATTCATGACGGAATCCAACAAAACGAGCAAAACCAGGTTTGCAGTACTGAACAATGCCTTTCGAATGTACTATGGCGGCTCCAGGATTCAATAAAAGGTGTCAGCGCTTTCCTTTCCTTCTTCGACGCTGTCACCCGAGCTTTCTAAGTACTGCACTGCTAACCATTTAAGGGTTAGATATAATTTGTTACGGAGACTTTAGACAATACTAAAAAACTTTTGCTGGAAAAATTAAAGGCTGATTAATCGGGTACGTTATTTGGTCCCATGTGGCATGCTTACAACACGCCTACAAATTATAAGAGGCAAACCTACAAATTGCAGATTTTCCCAAGTCATGTTTGAAACACATATCGGAGATGTTCCAAACAATTGTGAGAAATTTGATCGTGGCTTATAGCTTTTATACACATATAGTACGTCTGCTTGGAGATAGGGATTTTCTTTTCTCGTGTTCTATTTGATATGCTGTTTTTTTGTTGTGGTAACTAGTCACAAGTAGAATGCGCGTATCCATGTATTTTTTTCTATCTAATGACATTAAAATTATCATTTTAGGGTGATTAACACAATAATAATGTCAGCCGCAATATACCCTCGGTCAACAGTGTTGCAAAAAAGTATCACTCTGGTCTTCAAGAACTTAAAGGTATCCAACGACATCATTTTTTGATTTAAAAAAGTGTAGGGTTGAACAAATGTCTTTAACAATGGCACAATTCGGAGAATCGTGACATTTTTCAATTCTCTCTCTCCAGATTTCTGAAACGAAACTTAATTCCACATTGTCTCTCCATACCCAGGTGTATCAATAGTTTCTGTAAAGAAACTACTCCACATTAATTTCTCTCTATATCCAGTGCATGTGTATCAATGGGTACCGGCAAAAAAACCTGCAACTAGCACCCCACACATGAGGGGGGGAGGGTGAGGGGGATAAGGAGAGGGAGAGTAACACTCGTAGTTGTTTCATGCTGCTGACAACGGAGTTAAATACTAGCCATGTGTGCCGTTGTGCGTCTTAACTTTCTTCAATGAACTGTTTGTTTGTTTACTTAAGTGCTCAGTGCTTTTGACTCTGAAGATGACATATATTGACACTCTACTAAGCCAATATGCATATGTTTGCTTCCAGCCTGCAGGAAGAAAAAGAGAATGTGTATTTTGGTACTCAGAAACCAAGTAAGCAAGTTAAAGGGGCTGTATCACGGGGTTTTTGCTCGCGTTTCGTCAAAACTTTGCTAAAATTATGTTTAAATGCATTCACTCACACTCAAAATGCTCCTGGAACACCAAAAGGGAGATATCAAGTGAATTTTCGCATGGACTGCAACCCATAATAAGTTTCTTAATGAATTTTTGTAAAATACAGACACAGAACTTGAAAACGTTCGCCGAAAGACGCTTATAAATAGTTTCACAGAATTAGTTTGTGTCTGAACAGGAAAGTGACCATTATTTTTAGATTTTCATTTACAAACGCGAGCAAAATCCGTGATACTGCCCCTTTAATAGTAAGCTGCAATATTTAGACAGTTAAGGGTAAAGCCAATATTGATACCATGCATTTACTCGATGTTGTCGATTTGCTACCTAGCAGGATCGATGATTTCGATTCTGTTCGATACTATTTCACATCTTGCCAAAAGGTCTTGTTAGAAGGAAACAAGTTAATATTTTAAGAAACAACACAACACTTTTAAGTTTTAAAGAAGACATGTTTGCAATAGTGATTAGAATTGTAAATGAAAATATAAGCAAGAATGACAAGAAAAAAGCGTGATTATGTGAAATCTAAACATACAATTTTAGAATTTACAATTCTAATCACTATTGCATATAAATAGCTTTGTTGTAACTTTTTCCTTCAACTGAGGATGGCATCAGGGATGCCGAAACATGTCTTCTTTAAAACGTAAAAGTGTTGTGTTGTTTCTTAAAATATTTCACATCTCTCTCAATGATCCTCCGTTCCTGAAACACTGACTGTTTTGTTTTCTTTACCGGGGGCAAATCACAGTTTCGAATGTCCGGACTTCACTTTTAAGCTCCTCAGTGACCCCTTCAATCAACATGATCAAGGGTTTTTAACACTTTTAAGGTTTTAAGATACACATATCTTGAGCATCCAGTAGCAAGCAAAAATTTATCATAGATTAGCGAATGTTGTCTTGATGTACTGGCACTATCCGGATAATTCCAACTAACGTTTAATTTAATAAAATGGACAACAATTTATTAGAAGAATTTTCATTGTAATATTTCCTTAGTTCAGAGGGATGGTCGGGGAAAGGCTGTTATGTGAGGAAAATAGCCAGCTCAGAGACGGAGTGTGTCTGCAACCACTTGACACATTTTGCTGTTCTTATGGATTTCACCGACGATGACGTCGACTCGACCGCCACGCTGGTAAGTTAAGGTCTTTTATCGTGGTGAAGTTACATTATCGTATAACAATCCTAATATTTTAATGATCCTTCCTCAGCATGGCGTCCGAAATTTAAAGTCAATCTTTGTCCCGGTTCAAATAGGGTTCAGCTATCCAGGAGTAGCTTCAATTTTTAATTCATTTTGATGGTTCAGCGATGTGGATTCCTTTCATGAAATTATTTTTCTCCTACGTTATGACTTTGATGCTTTCAAACTGTGACTTAAAACTAGCACTTAACAAGAGAAACAGAAACAATGATCAAGTTTTTAGCCCGGGTAAGCGCTGGATAATCCGCGTTTACAAACCGGCGCTGTTGGGTAAATACATACGGTATCATAGATGGACGTAGCCTAAATGTGAGCGATCTCCTCTGAGACTCGCTGAGACGACTTAGACATCGAGTGTAAGCGGTCGCTTCCCTCAAGTGGTTTCTTTACTTTCAAACTCTATTTGGTCTGTTAATTCTCACTTATGCGTTACGTACGTTCTTTACCTCTAGGGAAGGGAAAGTATTTTTTCGGGTGTGCTTCATACATTCAGAGTGTCTTATTTTAGGATTAAACGTTTCCGACACTGAATGCGTTATTGCTTCTCACTGACGTGTTTCTATGTAATTGTCATTTAACAGCTGCCAGATGAGATCGAAATACTAAAAATCCTCACATACGTGGGCCTGGCCCTGTCTCTGCTTGGATCTGTCATAACTATAATCTGCTATCTCCTGCTCACGTACGTTATAAACCTGACATGGTTTGATTGATTGATTGATTGATTGATTGATTGATTGATTGATTGATTGATTGATTGATTGATTGATTGATTGATTGATTGATTGATTGATTGGCTAGCTGGCTGGCTGGCTGGCTGACTGAAGGACTGACTGACTGACTGACTGCTTGCTTGCTTGCTTGCTTGCTTGCTTGCTTGCTTGATTGATTGATTGATTGTCTGGCTGTCTGGCTGGCTGACTAAATGGCTGACTGACTGACTGACTGACTGATTGATTGATTGATAGGTTGATTGATTTATTGACTAACTGACTAGCTGACTGACTGACTGACTGACTGACTGACTGACTGACTGACTGACTGATTGTTTGTTTCATTGGTTGATTGGTATTTAAATTAAACCTCGTACTATCGGGTTGTTAAACTAGTTTGAAGAAAATTTCTTTGTTATTAAAAAGCGTTATTGATAGTGAATCATTGATTATTTGTTTGTTCGTTTGTTTGTTATCTGCTACTAGAGACAAGCATGCGCCTTTATCTCAGATCCGCGTGAGTCTGCTCGCTTCCCTTTTATCAGGACAAATCATCTTTCTTGCTGGTATTGATGCCACTGAGAACAAGGTGAATTTTGATTATTTGTTTTTTACGGCCAGTCCATCTGGTATTCGGAGAAACCAAAACTACATTATAGTACAGACATTCGGTTCCGTTCCTTATTTGATGTTTGGCCACAAAGCGTATAGGACCGATTAAATAAAAGAAAATTTTTCCAGGTTTAACAAAACCATGGATCAACTCGAATTAAACCGGTTAACCTGAATTCATGTGTTGCGTCTTTCGCCGTGAAAAACCTTTAGAAGTCGTTGGATAGCACAGATCGACGGAAAAGCCAACTGACCCTTTTATGAGTAGTCTTTAAGAGGCTCTGACTGTAAATATCGAGAATCGGCGGACAAGCTCAGAAAATCGAAAATCCTGATAACTTGCCAGAAGAACACTTTTGGGGAGCTATCTTCGAAAATATTACTTAAACCTTCTGGAATTCTATTGTTTTCGGGAAATTCTGTAAAACGGTTTTGCTTAATTTATTACGCAATAATCAGGCTTAAAATTAAACAAATTGAAAACGCTTGCTTTAAAACCGTTTGCAACGCCAGAAAACAATTTTAATTTTAAATGATAGCAATACCCTTATACTTTCTATCAATGGGAATTGCATGGAGTTTTGCTTTATTTATGTGGTTTGGTGGTTCTTTGAAACAAAGGCATTTTGCGCACTTCAGAAAAAGGCAAAAATTGGTAAACTACAGAGGCTTAAAATGGGTCTTGGTATGTCTAATATCGAATTGAAATAAACGCTGTGATAAAGTTTGGCCCTACTTGTATTATGATATGAAATAAAAATTCTGGGCAATTCAGGCTCGCGCTGACAAAAACAAAAATTCGCGAACCAGTGTTGCCAAAATTTGCATAATGAAATGAATGGAATGAAAAGTAGTAGTTTGGGTGAGCTTAATTTAGAGAATTTTATTCACTGAAGACACACAAAGAATGGACTAAAACATTTCTTCAATCTATTCTTGCATTGTTTTGGGCTTGTACTATTTCTACGTAAAACTAAAGAGAAGGAGAAGAAGTTTTAAGAGTTCTACACAAGTTGTTGCGTGACCCGTGTCACGTGAATATTTTTGTCAATTTGTCAACCCACTTACGGCAGTTTTTGAATGCGGTCTCCTACATTGGCCGCTGTTTTATACATGGCTAGTTCTCCAGCGAATACCGTACGCATCCCTGTGTTTGGGGCATACTGTCATGTGCAGTTGATATTCTACTGGGACGAAAATTTCGACAGGCAAGTCTAGAATTAGTTTCGTATACATATGACAGGGGCACCCAACGAGAACATTTTAGCGAAATACTTCAAATATTATTTTCTACTTTCTGAAATTGTTTCAGAGCTTTTAAAAGGCATATTTGTGTCACCTAATACAGGTTGATCTGTTCGGAGGTTTTAGCTGAAAATTGAGGCCAAAGAACTGAAATTTTGGGAAACAGAGTCCCATCCGCCGAATTTCCGAGCTGCTGATAGCTCTCCAAAAATACTAGCTGACCTTATTTTACAGTTTAAACGATATATTTGTCCCTCCAAAAGCAATAAGAATTAATCAGTCCCCTGGTTACGAAGGTCTGAGGTGATGTTTCGCCAAAGAAATCTCTAGGTTTCACTGCAGTTAAATCCGAATATCTCAGGCGAGTTAGGCCTCACCGAACAGATATTTCCCGAAAAGAACCGTTGGGTGCCCCTGATATGACACCTTTCTCTTCGAGAGAAGAAACCTGCGACATAGTATGTTGTTGTGTACGTGACTCGATCGCTCTTTTCAAACGGCTATTAAGATTTTGGGCGACGTTTTAAAATGACACTGTTTTGGCCGGGAAGCAAAAGTGCAAAATTATTATTATGATTTATACGTATTTGTCAAAACATGTGCTGTTTCTATCAATATTATTACACTTGGATAAATATGTTTAAAATTAAACGCAAACCACAGACGGGATCGGTATTTATGAGTTCTTAATGCGGCTGTATATCTAAGAGATATCAATACACAGTTTGTTTGGTTTTACTTTGCAAGATCGCTGAGAACTCTTTCACAGTTTTGGAGGAAAAGATTTTCATTGACGAATATTTTCACGTTTGCAGGAACGTGCAGTGATCGGTTGCGTGACTCGATTATTTTGAGTGGTACTTTGTGTTCCTTACCTTACACAGCCATTTTAGCTCTCAATTTATACGCGTACGTCAACTTTAATGATTAATAAAAGAAACCGTTTGGATTTTCGAGAACATTAGTATTTTCCCAAAGAAACTGCAAATAACAAAGAAAGGCCAGTGGTGCTGCAGAGTAAAGACATCTGACAAAATATGATAACCCACTGCACTCTTAGGTTTCACCAACAACTTTCCAAATTTGTTCGTAATTCTTCGGAAAGATAAATGAAGATACCAGAGAATGCATCATCTAGTAGAAAGACCATCTGAAAATAGTTACGGTAAACGATTTGTCGTATTTCAAGTCGTCCTTCCATTACAGTTCTTTTTTCTATTATCCAAATTATGCAAATTTTGGCAACACTGGTTCACGAATTTTTGTTTTTGTCAGCGCGAGCCTGAATTGCCCAGATTTTTTATTTCATATCATAATAGAAGTAGGGCCAAACTTTATCACAGTGTTTATTTCAATTCGATATTAGACATACCAAGACCTATCTTAAGCCTCTGAAGTTTACCAATTTTTGCCTTTTTCGGAAGTGCGCAAAATGCCTTTGTTTCAAAGAACCACCAAACCACATAAATAAAGCAAAACTCCATGCAATTCCCATTGATAGAAAGTAGAAGAGTATTGCTATTATTTAAAATTAAAATTGTTTTCTGGCGTTGCAACTTGTTTACAAACAAGCGCATTCAATTTGTTTAATTTTAAACCTAATTTTTGCATAATTAATTAAGCAAAACCGTTTTTTCCGAATATCTCGAAAACAATAGAATCCCAGAAGGTTTAAGTAATATTTTCGAAGATAGCTCCCCAAAGGTGTTCTTCTGGCAAGTTATCAGGATTTTCGATTTTTTGAGCTTGTCCAACGATTCTCGATATTTACAGTCAGAGCCTCTTAAAAGACTTACTTTAAATTCTCTTAAACCATGCAGGTCTAACTTAGACGCCTCTTAAAATAATGATCGGCCAGCAGTGTTTGATTTCGCTTATTGTCGATGATTACAAATAAAGTTAGGCAAGAGAGGATGAAGGAAGAGAGCGAATCCCCCATACATAGGCCTCTTCTGATGAAAATTATTTGAAATCTATTTTGGTTCTATGTCATACTGCGTGGTTATTTTAAGGACAACACCTCATTGGTTAGTTACGATGCCGTCATTTAATTTTCGATTGTTGACATGAAAACAACAGATAAAAATAACCTTCGCAGCATGGGTGCAAACTAATAATTAATTTCTATTTTTTTATTTTTATCATGGGGCACGGGGATTCACTGTTGGTTCATCCTCTCTTGAGTTAGGCAAATGTTGCGCAATATCACACGTAGCACTCCAACCAATGTCCCCAGGGGATTTCTAGCAAATAGCCCAATTTCGATATATGAAAATTCAGTCTTTAACAATAGGCATCATTTCGAGGCTTAGGGGAATAAACCCATATAAATCCTTATATTATTCCCCTAAGCCTCGTAGTGATGTCTATTGTTTTAAGTCGAATTTTAATATATCGAAATTGGGCTAATTAGTCCGCACAATATTGGTCTCAGGAGTATCGTCCTTTCAATACTCCTCATCAATATGCTCATCTGTAACGTCCCGCAGTCAACTCTTCTTTCTCCTAAAATTAGCCTATATGTCATTTTTATCTGGATTTCGGATATGCCATTCTAGATATGTGGTTATCATTGACACGTTTTCTGAACTAATAACCAAGCTACCACAAATATGGTTGATAATTGCAACAGTAACAAAGTGAGATTGAATCTTTTTTCATTCACGGATTTGAACTAGCCTGTTCAAGGCATTCAAATGGAAAAGAGCGCTTACTTGATAAGCGAAGGAAGGTTCCCTTGCCCACTCCACCCAGTCTCGCATTTTCTTCGAATTCGCGCCGATGCTCACTATCACTATCTATCTATCACTGATCTGAATTAATAAAAGCAATCTCATTTCAAATTTCTTTCCACAGGTGGCATGTGTAACAGTAGCAGCTCTGATGCAGTATTTCTTCATGGCCGCTTTGTGTTGGATGCTTGTGGAGGGAATCTACCTTTACTTGTTTGTTGTTAAAGTTTACAACGTTAACCACAAAATGTCCGTGTATCATGGCATGTCGTGGGGTAAGGATGATTAGCGACGCATTGAAAGCGATTTGAGAGAAGCGACGGGCCCCAGTCGGAGTGAACGTACGGTACTGGAAGTTTCTTCCAGTACCGTACAATGAAGTATTGCCGCCTCAAACTGACCGCAACTAGTTTTTGGGAAAGATTCCAATAATTTGGGAAAAAACGAAAATAGGTGGACTCATTCAAATATAAGTTCTTTTCATAATTAGTCGTAAAAAGCTGTACTGACGGGAACGTTTTACACGCAATCAAACGTTTGTTTGTTTGCTGAATGAGACCAGACAAATTCAAACGCGATTTGTTGTTTGTTTCTTAGTACCAGATAACCATCTTGACAAGCCTTTTATACCCTAAAACGCTTTCAAAAACATGATTGCATAACAGGTACAAGCACAGAAAATCACTGAAAACCTCCACATAAGAACGAGTCAGCGCACTGAAACAAAGGTCAGGCTCAAAAGTTCAAAGAAACCGTTTGCAGGTCTTTTACATTGACAAATATGCTAAAAGGCGTTGAAAGCTTGTTTACTTGGGAGTGTGTTGAATTAAGTCAGACTCAAGTATTTATTCAACATAGTTTGTACAATTCTTCCACGATTTAATTTGTCGACCAAACGCACGCGTGCATCTTTGTTTTCAAAATTTATAAATTCAAAATGGATAATTTGAAGAAACAAATTACAATTCGAGGTAAAAGAGCGTTCATGTTTGCAAGAAGATGAAGATGACTGGAGTTTGTCTACGATTTTGAAAGCATACTAGCTTTTATACGTTACATTACGTAGAGGTCAGCCTTCAGATATCTTCGATCGAATAATGATCAACATGAACCGTAAATAAAACTGTTCGATAAAAAGTATCGGGAATCAACGAAGCAATAATTAAGAACAAAGTAACATCACAGCGCCGAGTAGGAAAGTGATAGGAACCTTATTCTTTTCCAATTTTTGGCATTTTTTTTTTGTAAATGACCACATGGCTCGATTGAAACGGTTTCAACGGTCTGCACGTAATTATTTTCGCTTCCAACACTTGACCAGCATTCGCTCAACATTAACCGTTTTAGGGGACCTTAGAGTTTCTATCAACCTACCTGTAAATTTCCTTTCATTCCTTCCGGGGTAAATATTAAGGGAAAATTACCGTAAAGCATTGCCGAGGATAAGGATTGTTTTTCCACACGCGCTGTTTACGACAGCGAGTGCAAGTATTTATGAGTGGGGTCGCGTGCCAGTGCAGCCGCATTTGATTTTGGCGGGAAAATGAGCTTTTGTGATTTTGGCGGGAAGATAACCTCTGTTGCTCAGTTTTTCTCTTTAAAATTTTTATTTTAATGTCTTAACTGAAGGGTCAACGAAACCAGGACAACTTTTTAGTTGTTAAAAGTTTTAAAAGGAATTCTGCCCGATTAAAAAAATAATAATAACGGAAAGCATGGTACCTGCATGCAACTCAGAAAGCCTACGAAAAACGCGAAAATTTGACTATTTTTCACTGGCGTTTATGGTATGTTAGGGGCCGTTTACATGAGAGAGGGTGCCCCTAGGTAGTAGGGTTACCCTCGATAGTAGAGTTTCCCTTCTCCTTTGTATCACACAGTTCAATTTACATGCGAGGGAGAGTGCCCCTAGGGGTAGGGTTTCCCTACCTTGAAGGTAGGGAAACCCTACCTGGTAGGGACAAGTTTTGTTTACGTAAGCCCTAGTGGGTAGGGCTATGTTTCGTTGTTCTCAGATTACCGCTGGCCACGCGCAAAAGGCACCAAATTCGAGCATGGCTTAGAACTCTTCAAGCTCAAGCTACAAACCTGGAGAGTATTTTCGGAGATTTCAACTCCAAATAGTGACTGAGGGTTCAGAGACAACAAGGGATGCAATGGAGGAAGATCTGATCAAGGAAAGTGCTTTCGAGGTCGAAGAAACCGACCAATACACAGAGAGCGAGCGCGATACCCAGAGAGCAAGCGCGCATTCTTTTACAAACGTCAACAAACGAAAGGCTCCAGCAGTTTAAAGTAAAAGCAACAAGAAGGCGAAGACGTTTTCTTGGTGAACGGAGAAAATGGAAGTTTTGTAAATTTTTTAATCAAGTTGTTAAAAAAATTAAAAAGAAACAAGTTCTACAACTTAAGTTCGCGCGATGCTGCTTACTAGTTCAGGTTTTAAAAAATTGTTTGAAAATTTTTTTCACTTTTTTTTTTCAAATTGTCCTTTGGTTTAGCCTCTTTATCTCTTGACCCTGCTAGGGAGGGTGCCCCTACCATCTTCGAACTTTGCATGTAGAACGACGGTATCTTCAACTCTAGTAGGTAGGGTGCCCCTTTCCCCTAGGGGCACCCTCTTTCCATGTAAACGGGCCCTTACAAAGGGATGCAATTATTGCTCTAGTATAAAAAAAATAGTGTATAAGTGGAGAAAAATATATTTGAACTTCGGGGCTGATTACCCCCGCCAAACTTTATTCAGTGCCCCCTTCCCCTGGGTTAGTCTAACAAAGGGGATAAAAAGGTTCCGGTTCAAGTTCGCCAATACATTCCATCAGTCTTAACAGTGTAGTGCTTCTAAACAAACCACACGATAATCTGGCGTTTGCCATTTTCTGTAAAATTCCATCCTAATTTCATTATATATTGTTTCAGGGATTCCTGCTATTTTCGTCGCCATATCGCTGAGTATTGCTGCAGGAATAGATGGAGTCGAGAGTTTTGTCAACGAAAAATAGTAAGATAGAGGAAACCTTTCTTTCTGAAATATTCTTGGATTTTCTGATTTTGAATATTAAAAGAGAAGTATTCTACCGCCGCACTGTATGTTGTTCTGAGTTCCTATATTTTCCTTTACTTTAAATATTAGCTGCTGGTTGTCATCTGATAGCAAACTCATCTGGATATTTGTGTCATTTGTCGTAGTCATCGAGCTTGTAAGTTAAAAGGGTGGCCATAATTAGTATAACTTGACTGATTCAGTGAACGTTTAAACCCGGATACATGCATATGTTCATCGACAGGATATGGTTGAATTTTTTTCACTTCATTTTCCTTTCACACAAAAACCCTTTACCCTCAGCACTCAGAGGGGGAAAGTACTCAAAATTAAAAGTGACAGGGAGATGAGAAGGACTTTTTGGCGTTTTAAATTTGCACTTCTGGTATTTTTTTGTTTGGATTAAAATTTTCAACTCAATATTCTTTTCATTAGCAATTAGATTGGGAACAGGGTTTGAAAGTAAGTTTAACTGGATAATGTTTGGATCAGTTTGGATACTGAAAAAAAAAGAATGCTATTTTTCCTTGTTGTTGAGGGAGTTAGATTCCATCCACGGGCCTTCCCACTTTGTGATTAATTAAAGGAAGCTCGCCTAAAGCGTTAATAATCATGAACTTTTCTACCAACTGGGGAGCTTTTCCCAAGTGCCAGTTGTTTCTTGTCCTTGTCGAGCTCACCTCGAGAATAGGTCGGCATTCTGATACTCATAAACTGCTATCCTATCAGAATTAAGGGGAAAATGTTAACCCCCGGACGTACAAGCAAAGTCACACCCGCATCGTCGTGCAAGGGGAGCGGATGGGGGGGAAGGATTGATGGAACTCCTCTTGGGTTCTTGCGGTGTTACAACATTTCGAAAAGATTTTTCCTTTGATAGGTACCCTGTGATGTTTTCTACCAAATAAGGTCTATACTATGGGTTGTGACACTGCTGGGGGCCTGTGACGTCATCCAAGATGGCGGCCATATTGGCCATCATCTTGATTTTACCTAAAATTAAAAATTCTTAAAAAACGACGAAAACTGAAACATTATACTAGACATGTAGAATATGACATAATTAAACACTTTGCTACCTTCTTTAACATTTTTTCTTTCTTTACCTAAAGTGAGAAACACTCATTTTTATTCAAAACGGACTTGACCACCTGCTACTTGTGAATTTATATCTCTTAACCATAGCAACCGATTCCAACAATCGTTTGTCAAAATGTGTCCAGGTGAAATGCGTACATCTACTGAAAATGGCAGGTGCAAGTGAAAAATCCACGGGGAAAAAATGAAGAAAGCCCTGTGGAAGTGGCAGCCACCCCGCCACCCCCTTCCCTTGTTCGATATAGAGTTAAATGACAGAAACTTCTTGAGTCGACCAATTGAAGAGCTTTCTGAAGGATCAGGTGTTGCATGAATGTCAATCTTTTAAGATTAAAATAACTTGCAAATTCGATATAATGTAACACAACACCCGTCGCGCGTCACGCATGTCACACTACGCGACTGGACCGCCTTATTGACAATGGATTCGCAGTGAAAAATCTGATTGTTCTCAATTCTTTTCCCCAGGTGAACGTGTTGATTCTTGTGTTAGTTATCAAGGAAATGGCATCAATGCAACATGCAAAGGACAAGCACTTGGAACAGATAAGGTAAGAATGACTTCCTTTCTGTTACTCTCCCAATTTCTGTTTAGAAAATCTGGTTTTGAGGTCAACATTGCATACATACAGAAAGGTATAAATGAATAGAGAGAGAGATGCCATGGAGAATGTCTAGAAAGGAACACAGCCTTCATTTCCATTGCCTTTAACATTTCCTACAAACACATATCGCACTTTTCATTTTATTTTGTTTGTTTGTTTGCCTGTTTTGCTTTATGTTCTGTTATGTTTTTCAACTACTTTATCGTGACTTTGATGCTTTATTCTTTGAGGTTGACGTTAACAGATGTTCTCATGTCAGTATTTTTATTTTAGTTTATTTCGGTTTATTTCGTTGCAGACTTGGCATCAAAGCATGCGTGGTATTGATTCCCCTGTTGGGTCTCACGTGGTTGTTTGGTCTTCTGTTTCCATTACACAAGGCTTTTATCTACATTTTTGTCATCCTTAACTCCACTCAGGTATTAAGACCACGCTCAGTTTTATTTAGATGAGAGGCAACTGTTACTTAGGGGATGTTTGTGTGGCGCTGGTTCGACTTTCCGGAACTGAACGAGTTCATCTACCTTCCCTGGTGCCGTTGCTAGGTAAAAATCCGTCCCTGAAGCTCAAACTTCTTGCAATTAGTGTTGGAGGAAGGGATGTCGTGAAATACTCCTTGTTCCATCGTTCTCCAGAACCTGGGAGTATTAGTGCCGTCCATGTAGCCAGAATGAGACATTACACAACCCAATCTACCGGCCTACCTACCCATAACAGGGAGATCACTTACACGCTCGTTTTCACTCAAAGTTCAAATAATGCCTTAATAATAATAATAATAATAATAATAATAATAATAATAATAATAATAAGAAGAAGAAGAAGAAGAAGAAGAAGAATAATAATAATAATAAGAATACTTTATTTAATGAGGGTAACATAATTTACTGGTTGCCTAGTAGTTTTCAATATGGCCCTCCCTAATTTTACATAAAAAAGAAAAAAGAAAAGATATATGACGCGATTAAAACCAGAACCTAATTAACTACATACTATATTCTAACGACTAATAATAATAACAAAAAATTGAACTTTGTACTAATAAGATCTAAAAAAGGCTGTTAATTTCAAAGTGTTCTAAGGCAGCCTTGTGTCATACGAGCATTATTTTAGGTTTTTACAAGATTTATTTTCCCAACAGGGCTTCTTCATATTCATCCTTCATTGCGCAAGAAATAGTGAGGTAAGATTTGATTGGTTATAGTTAAGATACAACAAGCCTTCTGATTCAAACATAGAGAGAAATTAGTAATGGTGGCGTTCATTAGCGTATATCCTATTATAATATACTCAGTACAGACACCGATTTTTCAGTGACCTGATTGGTTCTCTACTTAAGGTATATCAATCACTGCACCGGCGCTACCTTTCTTGGAAAGCCTACGTTTTCAAAAGAAATTGGCAACGTAAATCATTTCGCCCTTAGGGTTTCGTCACTATATCCATTAAGGTTCATTAATATTGTAGATATCATAACAACGTCTCAGAACTGGCATTTCAAGATACAAACTTCTGGCAACCAGTTCTACAGACGTACTCATGACAGTCAGGAAAGGCAACCGAAATTTCCTTTTGTTGACACTTTGTCAGCTTAAGGGACGAGAGAGGTATTAGCCCCATCCCAGAAGTGCACCCCCCCCCCTCCACCCCCAGTTTCAGAAAGAGTGCTAGTGCTGTCCTGTTTCATCGTATTTTGGTGCTTCCAGCAGAAATTTATGGACAAAACAGCGTCCACGGGTGAGAAAAAGGGACACATTTGCCTTAAACTGTCCTCTGTGAATTCTGATGGACAAAATTATGGAAGGATAGTTACACCCTTTCAGTGCTCGTACAAAGCGTGCAAGTGACATAGACAGCACGCACACTTACAATGTACGTGATCCAAGAGATGCTCATTGGGGTCCTTTGTTATTTTTTTTTTCATACAGATCAGGGCACGCTTTAAGAGACGGATCCAGACAGATGGTCCACTAGCGGTGAAATCTAAAGCTCGAGCCAAGAAAACCTCGCGATCGCAGACTACATGTAATCAAACCACTGACAATGATGTCGATTGAGAGATACACGAATTGCAGGAGTAGAACTTTTTCAAACTTGCAAAGTTGCGTATCTAAACGGTTAGATAAACTTGTCAATACAAACGCCATATCTATACCCTTCATAGTGCGCACAGATGTCTCCTATTTCCTTTGCCTCACAGGAAATAGGAGACGTCTGCGCGCACGCTAGACCGTCAAACCATTTTTTTTATATAGAGAGACCCAAACTCAAGTTTATCGAAAATAAAACATTGCAAAGTGTGCTTTCTTGTTTTCAAAGTGAGTGGTTCAAGACAACACTCTTTAAAATGTTTAAAGGAAGTGTTTTCTCTGTATAATTCTCAGCTTACAGTTAGAATGTACTTGTGTAGGTCTACCGAGTGAGGAATTTTGATCAATAAAGCTCATGAGCAGTGAAAAATAATGTTCTAAAGCTCGTTTTGTTTTAAAATGTTTTAAAGCTCATTTTGTATTTTAGTTTAAAGAAAGGTAATTTAAAGGCTAATAAAATTGCAAAGCCATGCTTTGTTGGGAAAAATGACTCTTTTTCTACTATATGGTGTCTTCCTACTAGATTTGATGGTGTACTTCCATGTAACCACTTTTTGAAGATAGCTGAGCCAGCGTACATTGCCTTTAAGTATTTTTATTAAAATTACGAAATATTCATTGTTATCTTTTCTTGTTTTAGCGCACTGTTTCCCTTGAGTAGTCTGAATTTGCATGCAGCTACCGTGACTGTCAACACTATTACACTATATTGTTATGCTAATTTCACTTAATTGGTCTGCCAATTTCACCTTTTATGACTGCGAGTTCCTCTGTTTGGGATAATTGACAAGCTCTCCGAGCCGACCTGAGAAAATAAGAATTCATGCATGTACATTTTTAGCTCTTTAATTATTGATGTTTAAACAGATAATGGTGACAGTTATAATATACGACCGTCAGACTGAGTGGTGCAAGCTGACGCACATTATTGCATAAAATGTGAAAACTAAGCTCTTCTTCATGACATTAGGCAAGCAGGTAAATTCAATTGGTTTGAGACCCAAATGTCAAGCTCCATCGAAAATCATGAGACACGCAGCGTTTCTAAACTGGATTATCTTCATTGGGTTGTTTATGGGTAAGTGTAGATACCATGCATGTTTTCGTGTCAGTTGTTTTGTTGTCGGTTCTTGTTTAATTGGCAACAGAAGTTTTCTTTCTTCTTTTCTTAATAACGAAAATAGCGTAAAACGACATAGGAAACGTAAAAAAACTATTGAAAAGCTAGTCAAATATCACATTAATACAGATGGGTGAAAAGTCAGCATGTTCGGTGCAAAAGAAATTAGACGTTCGTTAAGTTTAAGATAAAGTACACACTAAAAGGTTGGATTGCACTGGTTTGCAAGCCTTGTTTACAACGGATCAAGCAAGGCATAATGGTTGCTCTAATCTACATTAGGGAGCTTAAAAACTTTAACTGTAATGACATTTTTTGCGGATGCGAAAAACAACTTTTTAGAGAAGTTTAAAAGTGTTTAAAAGTTTAAAAGTGTGAGAAAATTAGGCACTATACTTATATTTATATTAAAGGTTTTAGAGGGCCTTAAGAAAGGGTTTGTTAGTTGATCAGAATTACATGTCCTGAAAAATGGTGACCAGACCTCTTATTATTAGAAAAAAATTTCAAGAGGGTTTTGAGCAATATACGGATAAAAATTATCCCATTCAAAAGCTGGAAACAAATGGGAAAGCTCTAGAAGACTCGATTGCAAATGGACTGGAGGGCTCAACGCAACGAACTAATTCTTGAGGACAGAAATATAGCATTTTTCTCAAAGAGAAGGCTTAGACGAATGTCGGCAACTGAAAAATGTGGCATACATTCCGGGTGTCTTTCTTCCTGAGGTTTTTTGAAGCCTCATCTGGAAGAAACAGGAGAGTAAGTTACAATAAATTATGAATTACTTTGCTATGACCATGAACTTGTAGCATCTGTCATTCGTCTTTTTAACACAGAATTTGCAATTCATGGATTTCAATTCGAAATCTAGCTCATATCTAAAAGAGGGATCGAAAACGCTAGCATCTACACTGGGTTTATTTTGGCGAATCAAAACATCTGGCGCTGAAAACAAACTTAGACTTGAACAAAATGCAAAAGTTAAGAATTTATGTATTCCGTGAACCTAGGTGCTCACAACTGTATAACTCCAGCTTTTAAGGGCCTACCTTTGATAAACAACATGTTTTCTGGTGTGCAACTCAACTAATGACTTAAAACACTCCAAGGAAAATTTGCACTTCTAATACCTTTTAGACGGTTGTGTGTTAATTTTATTTTTAAATTCTCTTATTTGTCTTTTCCACATCTTTCAAACAATACTATGTCAAATTTCTGAATTATAAGGTGCTTTCAACACAGTCTGTTTTAGTTTATCTTTCCGATGATGGTTCAGGTGATCTATTGATAGTTACACAACTAGGGAAGACTGGCCCATTAGGCATGGGTTATGGGGATACGGGATATTTGAGGAAAAAAGTACAGGGATAAGGGATACCGAAGGAAAACGTATAGGGAGACGGGATGTTTGAAAAAGAAATATGGGGATATTCAACGCGAAGTTTGGGGATACGAGAATGCACAATTAAGGGGATATGGAATATTTCAAGAAAAAGTTAAAGGGATATGGGATGCCAAGACCCCCCTAAATGGGGTGTTAGGGAAGGTGGGATTTTTCTTGTTCCCCTCTCCACGGCAACCAAATAAACACAAAGTGTGGAAAATTTGGTCGTTTGATGTTTATGACGTGACATCTTTTTTATAAAGAATACAACTGTGAATGCTATTTTTATATAATTTTTATGCAGTTTACGTTGCTCAAGCGCTAAGAAGAGAAGAAGGTAAGTCAAGGAAGTAACAACGTTGCATTTTTGAGCATTTGTTTATATATTTATTTATTTTCCGCACCTACATACACGTTAAAATGAAAGAAGAAAAAGAAATACATTGAAATAGAGGCGCGGAGGCTTAAAAGGAACCGTGGGGCTTATGAATAATTAAGCCTCCTCGATCTTAGAATACGTTGTCAGATTAATCAAACTTACGTTATCAAAGGGACGGCAACATGTAACCTACTGGTTTCTAAAAATAAAAGACTTAAGTTTTTTCTCAAAAAAAGTCAGAAGTCGCATCAGCTGTTCATTAAGAGCATGAATTCTAAATGAAAAAAACAAAAAAGAAAGAAAACTTATGCTACGTTCTACATTCTACGTTGTACGTGGCACAGGAAGACCAGGTAAACAGTGTCCTGATGATGTCCCGAAGTTAGGCTTTAGCCACGCAAGACACCAAAAAAAGACACCAAAACAAGACACCAAAGAACGCTGCCGAAGTCTTTTAGACGGATCTCCTAATGACAGACGCCGGTTCCGGATACATTGCTCGCCTTTCAAGGGTGCCGATGTTCATGCTCAATGTTCTGATTGGTGCCAAGTATTTGCCTCCTGTTTCAATGTGACCAGAACAAAAAGATGGGTCAACAGGTGTACTAGAAAGTTTCGCTCATTATCCCAGCGATTCGTGATTGTTGAGGAAGAGAACAAAGTTTCTCCGTCTGTTGCGAAACTTCGAATTAGGCCCTGCAGACCATCCTGGAAAGGTTTGTTTCTCATCGAGATAAACACATGCAGTTGCAGCGGCGGGGATGAGAATGGCGGTATGTAAGCAGCAGTTTCTACATTACTTTAGAGTAATCACACGTGTTTATACCCTCTCTCCTTTGTATCTGTATCCAACTCCAAGAAGTACTTCTTCAACAGTAAAGATAATAGCTAATAGATAATAGAGGAAAAGAGCTTGACTGTAAGGAAAGCAGCTTGACTGATATTGGAGGACCGCGCAAAAAGTTCTTCCGTGGATGGCAAACACAAAAAAAACTTCAAAACTGTCCCTGAGAATGTAGCAAGGTTTTGGGCTGTCGACCACCAACCTACTTGTAATGTCTCCTGTCTTAACCCTTTAAGCCCCAGTAGTGATCAGCATCAAATTTCTCCTCATCATATCAGCGCATTATAACACATAGAGGTCATGAGAATTGGAGAAATGATCACCAAACATGAATTGTCTTGATGTCTTAACAAGTTCTCCCAATTAGTACTCGGCCAGATGTATGGAAACCAGTAAGGAGAATTTGAATAATGATCCTAGGGTTTAAAGGGTTAACAAACAATACCTTTTAAAACTTGCTTTTGTTTTTCTCAAGTTTCTTAAAGCAGATTTATTTTGTTGTCAGTTTACTTTAATGTTAGTAGTTTGCATTGATTTAGCGTCCTATCATTAATTTTGAGCAGTTAGAGAGAAGATCTAATATTTGATTTGACCACGTATTATGGAAATTAAATGGATGAATTTCTTCTCAAACAGATGATGTTACCGCTTGCCAGCAACACAATAAAAGATCAGTCACAGAAAAAAGGTCCAACATTACGTCACTGCTGCAGAATTGTTTGGGTCGCCGGAGACGGGATCGCCTAGCATCATATAGGTGGCTCCCGAAGGAAGGTCCAATCAAAAGGATGTGTCAGAGGGGCGTACGTTTTGATACCATTCAAATAAGTGCGTCTCGTTTCACCATCTATGCCAGCGGCTTAGGTGGAAGGAGAAACCTCGTTAGGATAAGTGGCAAAAGGGACAAGAATATCGGAGTTCAGGAATATTCCTGCGATTACATTGGTAAGTAATAACGCATGCATGTGGCGTCAGCAATAATATCTTGTGTTGCATTATAATCCTCTACAATAGTCTACTTAAGTCAATGACAACATTGCATTATCGATACTGGATGATTTCGGATCCTTCCTGACGTCGCAGGGTTGCAGCGTCCATTACCAATCTACTCAATTGTTCAAAATCCTATTAATCGGACAGAATGCCTGGACATCATTAATTATTCATGACCGCTAAAGCGGCAAATTCAAATACAAGCACGTCTTTGAAAAGCCTGGAATAAGAGAAGAAAGGGGCCAAAATGACTCAGTAGCGTTAATAAAGCTCGCTTTTCTGATTTCCAGAAGTCTCTACTGAAACATCCACGCACGGCTTTTGGAAGAGGAATGCTGTCTGTGTATATGTCAGTTTGTCTTTAAACAAATGAGTTTTATAAAAGTTTAAAGAGCCATTTTCTTGAAACTTACACTGATGGTGGGTGATATTTAAGACAATTTTCGAGATAATAATTCCCAAATATCATAAAAACTTTGAGATAACTGATACATATGACAATGATATGTTGATGCAAGAGAGGATGAAAGGTAATAGAGCTACTCTCCCATATAGGCCCTATCCCCATCGTAATCCCTCTTAAGTTATTTTTAGTTACAAAATGGCGGGAAATTCAAATTGCAAATAACAGGTTTAGTTTTAAAGCAACTACCATGAAATTTCGCAGAAATATAGAACTCGTCATTCTGTAAAATGTCGTGATTTTAGTTTTTCCAATTTTGACAATTTTCACCGGGAAAATGACGTCACAAAGTTGGCGTCAAATTTTGCCTTGAGTGTTATGGGATATCTTATGACCGTTTCTGAAAAAAACCTTGTTGCAACGATCTCAAAACTGAAAAAAAATTAAACATGTTTATCCACTCAAAAGATTTAGCGTTTTGAAATTTGAAAATCCCGCCAGTTTGTTACTAAAAATAACTTAAAGAGGGATTACGATGGAGATAGGGCCTATATGGGAGATTAACTCTCTTACCCCTTTATCCTCTCTTGGTTGACGTAAATGAGTAACCTTAGATCGTTCCTCCTGTTTCCAAGGTTAACATGGAAAACTGTTTGCTCTCTTTCAGACACTAAAGAAGATGTTACTCTTTCTCATTCAGAGCA
The DNA here is from genome assembly GCA_964030785.1 of Siderastrea siderea. NCBI lineage: Eukaryota > Metazoa > Cnidaria > Anthozoa > Scleractinia > Rhizangiidae > Siderastrea > Siderastrea siderea. Next base: position 4,936,339 of record OZ034978.1, on the reverse strand, counting down.
ATTGGTAAGAACTTCCAATGCAGCGATTAAAAATGTTTTTTGGAACCAACCAGTGGTTACCACCATCTTGACATCAAGCACATTTTTTCTTCAGCAAAAGAAGCAACGTGCTTATCAATGATATGAAAGTGCTCTGTAGGAAATGCGGGTTTTTAGAACCACACAAATAGCTACGATTGTATTATGCACGCTTCCTAACCAATTAACGATGTAAAACCTCCTTTCATGAAGAAGAAAACGGACAGTCGTCACATTCAGTTGAGTTCGAGCTCAAGCATTACTTTCGTAATTCGATTCCTTTCATATCTGTTTTAATGAGTTCCGGGAATTTGGTGGCCCATCAAGACTTTGTTCCGTTGTTCATCGTTGACTATTTCCATTTTATCACTGTTGGATTAAAATATATTACTATTTTTAGATGAAGAATTTTTGTACTTCCCTCATCGATGAAATAGACGATGAAGAAAAAAATGCCATACAGGTAATAGCTAATTGCTACTGTATTTACTATTGTCTTGCAAATATACTTAAAATCTTCCAGCATTTTCTCCGAGTGGTCGATTTTGTTTTAACTAAGCTTTCCTCAACTAGATTACACTGAACGGAAAACCTGAAGCCAGTATGTCCAGCCAGAAGTCGCCAAATGAGAAAATTCACATACGCAGTTTAAAATGGTCTAGCTGTAATTAAATTTTCGTCAAGATCGTTTGGTTTTCAGAATACCTATTCCTTTTGAAATTGGTTTAATTTATTTTAGAATATTTCCTTTCAAGTTGTTTGTTTGTTTGTTTGTTTTTTCAGAATGCATCGTCTTTGTTGGAAAACACCATCCAAGATTTCAAGAATGCATCTTCAATAGTTGAGTCTCAACAAGCGAACACAGCGGACGAAGATCTACAACAAAACGCATATTTCACTACGATTGCTTTTGAAGATTTCGTTGTCAGACAACTTAATAGCACTAAACCAACATACGATGTCAGACAAAAAGTAGGTGGGTGTAATTTTTGTTCAGGATTTTAGGAAAAGAGATTTCTGGACAAACTAAAGCTTCAACATTGTCAGTTGCACGTAAAGATATAGACGAGGTCAACTTCGCAGTCATAGAATGTCCTCTATTAATACTGAGTGAACAAATGAAATTGAAAGTTGGCCCGCATATAGAAGAAAAACTTTGACCAGAATTCTTATATTCTATTGTGGACCATCTATTGGAAAGTTGGAAAATAGCTCGGTCTTCGCAAAATGGTGTGATTTGTCAGTGTCTCGCATCGGAAAAATGATAGCTTTGCTGGCCACTGGCAGTTCACAATATTTTGCGCAACTACGTCCAATAATTACTTAGTTTCGGCATAAAATTTTTTCCATGAGGATAAGTCAGATTATTGTCACCGTTGAATATAATTTATGAAACTACAGATTACAAAGATCAGCAGTTTAGATTTTACTTAATCTTCTACTAATCATTGTAGATTTGAAGGCCAGCCGAGTTTTCCACGAAAGCAAGGAAGAGTTTATTCTTAATGACACCAAGGGAAATAACTCGATTAAAATTCCCGCGGAAAATTTCGAAAACAACGGTACGTAGATAAAAAATTGTCAAAATCTTTTATGTCTCTCGCTCGTTACTGTAAGCCCCGGGACTGCTGGCAGGTCGAGTGTTGCTTTACGCAAACTCTCTTGGCTGGAACGGAAAATAATACAAACCCATTTGAGATGAACTGTGCCACGGGCGTGACCGTTTATTTAAATCAGGCGTAGGAATCTGTAAAAATCCATACATAAGAAACATACCAACAAATGTGCGGGCACACCAGCCATCCAAAGGCAAACACAATATAGAAAGAGAAGTAAGGAGGGAATGATAGTATATAAAGACTTCGTCGAAGCACCCAATGAAAAAGGGATAAAACCACGCTCTCGTGACTTAATACCCAAGGCTACATAGTGCCTGGATGGCAGGAACGCCCACTTACCGGAAACTTTAGACGGTGGTCTGGTAATTGCATAATGGCGTGTGCAATCAAGCATTTTTCTTTTACCTGTCCAGGGTTTAACGCTATTAAACTTTGTGAATTTTCCAGAAAATTATCTGAATTAAAGCAATTTGATGCGTCATGTCCCTAGTGACGGAGTTTAATGTTTCTTTCGTACGGTAGTCATATCCTGATAGGCTTGTTTTTTCAAATTTTGAATTTTCCTGTATTTAAAAAATTTCTATATTTCTTCGAGTCGTTTTTACATTTTAACTGTTTTCAGAATTTTAGCCTGTATTCTATTTAACGAATTTCCACTTGCGCAAACAAGTTATCGCACACTGCTTCCGACCGCTGGCGAAGGTGATGCATCTCTATGGAAACCACGACTTAGGGAAAACATTAGACCGATTGACGGGGAGGGACAGGGGTTAAATATCTTTAAAAAACTAATCATGTTAACATTTTGGACCTTCTTAAATTGTAATTTTTGTGTTCTTCTTCTTTCAAACTAGATTCAGTGGTGCTGGGAGTGATATACAAAGATCTTCATGAGCTATTCATGACGGAATCCAACGAAACGAAGAAAAACAGGTTTGCATTGAAACAACGCTTTTCGAATTTACTATGGTGGCTTCAGGGATAAACAACTTGGATTTGCCGTGTCAAGCGCCATAATCTTTCAAGTGGTGTCATTTGCTAAACACTGCCTTGAGCGAGAATATTTTAAAACCGATGCTAGAAAATTTAAGGGCTGATTCAGACAGTACACCATTTTGTTGCATGTTTACTTACATCACGCGTACAACGGAAACTTATTTACAAAAAAATAAAACTTGCAACTTGTAATTAAATTATAAAGGGGGAACCAAGTCGTGGTGGAAGCATGCAAATTTCTTATGACCTTCCGAAAATGCTCGGGAAAGCTTAGAAAATGGTTGGAGATATTCGGAACATTGTCAGAAAATGTGTTTTATAGTACATCTTTCCTTGTAGAGAGGAACCCCCTTTCTTGTGTTTCATTTAGAAGCACTCGTTTACTCAGGGGCACCCAACAAGAAAATTTTAGCAAAATACTTGAAATATCATTTTCTTCTTTCTTAGATTTATTCAGAGCCTTATAAAGTCACATTTGTGTAAGCTAATACAGATTAATCTGTTCGGGTTTTTTAGCTGAAAATTAAGGCCGCAGAAAATATTAGGAAGCAGAATCGGATCCGCCGAATTTCTTAGCTGCTGATGGCTGTCCGAAAATGCTAGCTGACCTTATTGTGCACTCTAAACGACATATCTGTCCCTCCGAAAACAGCAGGAACTAACAAGTTCCTTTGTGATGAAAGTCTGACGTAATGTTTCGCCGAAGAAATATCTAGCTTTAATTTCACCGCAATTAAATCCGGAAATCTCAGGCGATTTTAGTCCTTCCGAACAGATATTCCCGGAAACGAACCGTTGGGTGCCCCTGTTTGCTGTGTTCACTATTATCGAATAGAATCGCATAAGTCAAAGAAAACTGGCATTCTGATTGGCTGTCGAAGCGAAGGTTTTTAGGGTAATTTGCATGTCTGAGAAGTGGTCTTGAACTAGTGCAATAGTGTGTGTGGAATCATTTTTTTTATTACGCTAATTTTGTGTCCTTGTGAATAGAAATGAATTCAAAATAATTACAATCAGCTTTCATTTAGAGCAAAAATTACAGACATTTCGTTCACAAAGAATAAAATAGAGTGCTGAGGTTTCGTTAAGTTTTTACCAGAATTTAACTACATTTGGGGGAAACCTGCTACAATCTATCAAGAAATTTAACTGCGATACCGACGAAAAAGGTATTTCTTGGGCAAAAAAGCAGCGCAGATGTCTAAATCAAACAAAGAGGCTTAACCCTATTTAGCCTTGGGGGGGGGGGGGGAGCGGGGGCACATTGTGCCCGCGCTGACTTTAACGAACTACAACTTTTAAACGGCTAGACGAATAATCACCAAATCTCGTGACTTTTCCTGAAATTTATCAGAGAAAATTTTCTTTTGTCAATGACGTGTCTATGATGATTGACGTTTCCATAGCAACCGTCTACTCAGGAGGTGTTTTGACTATTTTTTGCCTTTTTCAGTCTTTTTTTGAGTTTTTTCCCCTTCGTTTGAAAAAAGAAGATAATCCTTTACTTTTTCGTGCTTGTTTTGATTAAGTATGTTTCTTAGAACAAATTCATATATTTTCTATGACGTCATTGTCAACTGTGTGACTGCATGCTCGGGATTCAAGATGGCGGCTCAAAATTCAAAATGGCTGCTTTCTGACGTCATTGTGACGCATGAAACGTCATAATCGACACCTCATAACCCCAATCTGTTAAACTAATGACGTACTATTAACATGCCAAGTTTCATCACAAGAGCGTGAATACTTTTCCAGATCTACAGGGGGGGGGGGGGGGCACTTTGTGCCCCCTCCCCCAGGCTCCGAACTCAAAAAAAGCCCAGGCGAAATAGGGTAATCCTTTACAATAGCTCAAGCAATAAGAATATAACTAAAACGGTTCCCTCAAACCTATTTGAAAAAGTCCAAAGTCAAATGTTGTCTGAAATAGTTGTGATAAATGATTACAGTCAAAGATCAAATACCCGAGCTATATTTCAGAAGGAAAACCTGAGCCCTAAACTCCAACAGAAGAACTGGTAACAAACAAAAACAAAATGACAATAAAATAAGCAAGATATTCCTCGAACTTCACAGGAATGGGCCTCAAAGATATGCTATAATATAAGCTGACGCAGGAATTCACTTATTATATTATATTACGTTACGCTATGTTATGTTTTGTTATGTTATGTTAAATATTTACTATCTAATGGAACTTATTGTCTCATTTCAGGGTGATTAACACGATAATTATGTCAGCCTCAATATACCCTCGGTTAGCGGTGCTGCAAAAAAATATCACCTTAATCTTCAACACATTAAAGGTATGAAACGACATCATCTTACAAGGCACGTTCGACATTGCTGATTCTAGCGGCATGCAGGACGCCTGTCACCACGAACTCAGTTAATATGACCCATGCTTTCCACAAGTCTCCTAGTAGCTCAGTGGTTAGAGCGCCGACTGGTGAACGGGAGGTCATGGGTTGAACATTACTGAGCGAGAAGTCAGTCAGGTTGTTACTCTAAACAGGAAGACCCCCAGATACCCTAGTTATCTGATGTATGAACGCCTAAAAATAACAAATACCACCGACATAGCCTGATGATGCAGCGAAGCTCCTCTCTAGGGAATACCAAGGATCTCTCGAACAGCAGCTAGTCTACCCGAGAGCTCACGAAAATAACCACAGGAACGGCTCAGGAATTCGCTCAACTCCAGTGCAATATCTTGTAGTTGCTATAGCAACCACTAGTTTAACATGTTTAAAATAAAAATAGCACAATTTGGGTTGAGGGTAACATGGAAGATCAGATCCAGTCATTTTTGTAGAGGTCGGATACAAAACTAGTGGTAATATAGAAGTCTGAAATTCACGTTTTATAAGAAAAATGTATAGTGTGCTAATAATGACAAACTGACTGACCGAGAACATTTGCCAGTACAAATTAGATGTTATTTTTTATTTGATGCAATTAGTCTCCAGTCTCCATTAGTTTTCATTTCAATCCTCTCATCTTTTCTGTAAAGAAACTTTACTCCACATTCTCTCTCTATACCCAGGTGTATCAATAGTATCCCTTCCATGAGGGGGCGGAGGGGGGGGGGGGGATGGAGAGGGAGAGGAATGCCTTTAGCTGGCTTATGCCACAGTCAACCAGACTTAAGTGCTGGCCGTGTGTGCCGTTGTGCGTCTTAATGAACTACGTGTTTGTTTACCTTTTTATTTGTCTGTTCCTGAATGCGCAGTACCCTGCTTTTGACTCTAAGGATGATATACTGTATACTGTTGATACTCCTGGATTCAATTCATTCTGAACCAATATGCATATGTTTGCTTCCAGCCTGCAGGAAAAAAGAGAGAATGTGTATTTTGGAACTACTCAGAAAACAAGTAAGCAAGTTAATTAATTGTAAGCTACAAATTCAAACAAGTAATGATAAAGCCGATATCGATACCAGGTACTCGATATTACCGAAATTGGAGAATGTCGATACTGGCGATGATTTCGATGCCGTTCGATACTATTTCACATTTCTTTGAATTATCCAAAGGTTCTGAAACACTGACATTTTGTTTCGTTTGCAAACTACTTCTAAGCCTCTTAGTTGCCCCTCTCAGTCAAGGTTTTAAGGATTTTAAAAACACACAACTAAAGCATCCAGTGGCAAGCAAAACTCGTCACTGGTTAGTGAATTGTTACACCGTTACCCTCAAATTATTCACACTAAAATTAACCAATAAATTAGAAGAATTTACATTGCAATATTCCTCTAGCACCGAGGGATGGTCGGGAGAAGGCTGTTATGTGAGAAAAATGACCAGCTCAGAGACGGAGTGTGTCTGCAATCATTTGACACATTTTGCTGTTCTTATGGATTTCACTGACGATGGCTCGACCGCTGCGTTGGTAAGTTAAGATCTCTTATCGTGGTGTAGGCAACGACTCCTCCAATATTTTCGTGATCCTTCTCGAAAATGGTGACTTAAATAAGATCATTCTGGGTCCAGGTTCAAAGAGGGGTAACCTTACCTATTGGTGGTTCAGTGATGGGATTCCCTTTAAATTCTCTTTCTTCTACATGTTGACTTTGACCACTTTCAAATTAACACCTTTAAACAAGAGAAACAGCAACCTTGAACAACTTTAAATCTCGCATTAGCACCGGATAATCAGTTTTGGGGCAACTAAACCCACTTTCATAGAACTGCTTATTCTAGATATCAGTCGTCTCCTCTGATCGCATTTTAGTGGTCGCTACCATCAAGGGGTTCTTTACTTTCAAATTTTATATAGTCTATTAATTCTCATTCATGCGTTAAGAATGTTCTTTACTGCAACACTGCAAGGGAGGGGAAGGGGATCTTCTTTGTACTTCTACCCTTTTTTCGGAGCTGCTCAGCCATACTTTCAGAGTGTCTTATTTTGGGATCAGACATTGACAGTACTGAACAGATGTAACGCCTGCTGCTCTGATTTAAATGTTCCCTCTACTGAAGTAATTTTTTTGTCTTTTGACAGATGCCAGATGAGATCAACATACTAAAAATCCTCACTTACATGGGTCTGGCTTTGTCTCTGCTCGGATCTGTCATCACAGTAATCTGCTATCTCCTGCTCACGTACGTTGTAAACTTAACTCTTTAAGCCCCGGCATCTTTATTCAAATTCTCTTACTGGTGTCCATACATTTCATTGAGTACTAATTGGGAGAACTTGTTAAGACATCAAGACAATTCATCTAAAGTGATCTTTATTCCAATTCTCTTGACCTTTATGTGTTATAATGCACTGATATGATGAGGAGAAATTTGATGCTGATCACAATTGTGGCTTAAAGGGTTAAGTCTTCTAACAGCTGGTTACGATCGCATCCACCGCAACCTTCATTAACTAACACACTCGGTTATATACTAAATACATGATTATTTACGAACGTTGGCCGATACAAATTCTACAGTACATTCCGCACATTATAAATGATTGACACATTCTATCGAGATACCACACTACATACGTTAGGAAATTGCTTGGGGGGGGATTACGTCTGGTAGGAAAGGTATTGCTGGGGGAGGAGGTACTGCTGTAGGGGGGTGAGTTAGTGTTGGGGCTGGGGATGGATGCTTTCCTGAGGGTACAGGTACTCTTTGGGGAGGAAGTACAGCTGGGGACGGAAGTACTGCTAGGGGAGAGAGATACTCTGGAATATGTGTTTAGTTGACAAATCGATGACAAAACATGTCAGTTCTATTGCAGACCAAAAGGATAAAAAAGAATTCACTCTTGGTGAGGCACATACATGTAAACGTAAATTAGCTAGGGAATATCGCCCTTCGCTGGTGAAGAATTGTTTAAGAAGTCGATCTTGAATCTATTTCTTTTATTTTCTCGCTTGACTGGCCGACTGATTAAACAGACAAACTGACTGCACTGATCGATAGATTGCTGCAATGACTGTCTGATTGACTGATTTGATTGACTGACAGATAGACTGGCTAGACCGATAAAATCAATTACTGGACTGACTGACTGACTGACTGACTGACTGACTGACTGACTGACTGACTGACTGACTGACTGATTGACCAACTAACCGATCGATCGATCTATCTATCGATTAACTATTCAATATAAGGTCTTAAAACTAATTTCAAAACAACGTGTTATTAATTAATCATTGATTGATTTGTTTGTTTGCTTTATTTTGTTTGTTTACCTGCCACTAGAGACAAGAACGCACTTTTATCTCAGATCCGTGTGAGTCTGCTTGCTTCCCTCTTAGCGGGTCAAATCACTTTCCTTGCTGGTATTGATGCAACTGAAAACAAGGTGAGAAATGGTAAAGTGTTTGATGTTTTGCTTATAAGTATTATAAGCAAAGTAAGCTGAGTTGAGTTCGGTCTTATTGATTATCGCAAGAACAATCCACATTGCTTTGGCTTCAGAACTATCGCCCCTTCTATACTCCTCAAAAATATAACCAGAAAGATGGTGCTGCTATTACCTTTCCTGCCTCCCGAAAGTAAGCGTACAGTATATGATCTTTTAGGAGTCAGGTTTCGCCATGGGGTATTTATTTGGGTGTTAACTTTGCCGCTTGACTTTCACTTATAGACATCGCAGTATCTCCCCGGGTCTGAACCGAGGTCCCATGCTTAATGAGTGACTCAAGACTTATTCTTTACTCTCGTTTGAACTACAAACCTTCCTATCGTTCTTGAGAAACTTTACTAAACTTCACACTGCAATCACAGTTCCCCCCTCCCCCACGCAATGTTGATTACAAGCATCGTCTACAAGATGAATTAATTCCAGAGCTGTCAACATTGACTGGAGAAGTGGTATCGATAAAATAGTCCGGCATAATATGTCAAAAGAAAAAACGTTTGTCACGAGTCAGCTAGCCTGTCCGCTGGCAGTGTCAAAATGATGCATTTTTTGGGCGCGATTTTGTCAGCCCCCCCCCCCCCCCCGCCCCCCTCTTTCAAATAAAGTTGGCCACGATTGTACCAAAGTGGGAGACGGTGATCTGAGCAGATAAAAGGTAAGGAGAGAAGGGGTATTGAAGAAAGTTTCCCCCACCCACGCTTATAAGGTCCCATTTTGTTCGCCCTGCTGCCCACTGTCCGAACGCCTAGAACAGGTTGAATTAATGAAGCAAATCTCATTGCAAACGTCTTTCTACAGATGGCCTGTGTAACAGTAGCAGCTCTGATGCAGTACTTCTTCATGGCCGCTTTGTGTTGGATGCTTGTGGAGGGAATTTGCCTTTACTTGTTTGTTGTTAAAGTTTACAACTTTAACCACAAAATGTCCGTGTATCATGGCATGTCGTGGGGTAAGGATAATGAGCGATGCATTGAAAGTAGTTTGAGAGAAGCGACGAAGCCCAGTCGGAGAGAACAATTTTCTTGCAATACCGTGCAGTGACGTATTGCTGTCTCAAAAGCGCAAGTGGTTTTGTGCTACGGTTTAAATATTTTTGGAAAAAATTACAGCAAAATTGAACATTACTTGCACACATTAAAATACAAATTTTTTCATAATTAGTCGTAAAACGTTGTACATAAAGCCGGTTTTTTAACAAGAAACCAAATATTTTTATTATTTCAGGAATTCCTGCTATTTTCGTCGCCATATCTCTTGGTATTTCTGCAGACCAAGATGGACTTGAGAGATTTGTCAGCGAAAAACAGTAAGCTAGAATCACTTTTTTTTAGGGTGATCCCTTAGTATTGTACTGCGCATCCCATTGCGCATAATTTCGCGCGTAATTCCCACGCGCGAGCACACGCACATTAAGAAGGTAAGACAATTAGACGATCGTTCTCTCGTAAACGAGCATGTTGAACAATAATTTTTTCGCAAATTCTAAGTTAGCTATTTATCTTCTTTCTGTAAAGCGAGTATAGACAAATTTCCCTCACAGAAAAATTAATAATCACTGGAAACGTGTACAAATAAGTGTTTTTATTTGACCAGTTTTTTATTTTATTTTATATTTTGAACCATTACTTCGAGATGTTCAACCAGGGAAAATTTCAGTGACTTTTTATTTCAACTTTTATTTTGATAGAATTACCTTACCGTTCTCAGATTTTCGGGTTCAAAATTCTTATGACGTGTGTTCTACCGCCAGTCTATATTTTGCTCATTCTATGTTCTAAGTTTCTATGTTTGCTTTTTACTTTGCGTCTAAGTTGCTGGCTGTCATCTGATAACAACCTTATCTGGACATTTGTGTCATTTGTCGTGGTAATCGAGCTTGTAAGTAAAAGTTAATTAGCTACTAGTAGACCTCGACTGATACAACCAGTTTCAACCCCTGGTGCATGCTCATCGATAGGATATGGTTGATTTTTGTTTCGCTTCATTTTCCTTTCATGCAACAAATAAACGTCCCCCCCCCCCGTTACCCTTTCAAATCTCATGATACGGAAATTCTTTAACCTTTATACCTTTTCCACCTCAAGAACTATGACTCTACTATCCTTCTACGATCTACACGCACTAAACAATCAATCAACGTGGTGCCAAAATTTGGATTAATGGACAACTTTCCACTCTGTCAGCATTAACAATTATAAGCCAACTTTTCTTTTAGAAATTAAAATTTGAGTGATAGGAATGTCTGAATAGACCAGTTGGCCGCTTTCTGAAGAGACAGTTGTTTCATGATTTATTAATGTCCTAGTCGAGCTCAGGTTGAGTTCAGGTCGACATAATAATCATGAAACAACTATCCTTTCACAAGACAAATAGTAGAAAAACCAATTTGGGAATTGTCTGAGAAGACAGATGTTGCCTGACTATCACACTTAACAATTAACTCAAAAATTTGAAAATATAGTCCCGCGTCAGGAGTGTCACACTATGCGATTTGGCCGCTTACTGAAATGAGTAGGGATCTGGAGCGATATATTAATTTCGATTCTCTTTCGCAAGGTGAATGCTGTGATTCTCGTGTTAGTTATCAAGGCAATGGCGTCAATGCAACATGCAAAGGACAAGCACACGGAACAGATCAGGTGAGAGAGACTTCCTTTATCTAATTCTTCCAAATCTCTTTCACAAAATTGTTAAGCCCTTTGTTTTGTTTTTATCCTTTACTTTTCATTTCGTTCCTTCTCTTTATATGTTCCGCTATAGTTCTGAACTACTTGATTTAGATTGGTTCTCTCTCTTGCACATTCTCCGGCTATTCGTAGGTTATCCAGTTGCTGTCAGATGTTTTTTGTCACAAGTGGCAATTAGGCGTGCAATATAGGGCTGTATACGTTTAACAAGTTTGGCGGAATTGTTAACCTATACCTTGAGAGTCGTAATGGGGTTAATGGAATTATTTGTGATTTGCTAGAAGTTTTGACACTTAAATAAAGTTGATGATGATTACAGCATTTTCACGGTGATCACTGAATGCCCAGTGATTGAGGATGACACTTATTCAAGCCCTCTGGCTGACGGTTAAAATTTCAAGACTTTTACGCTTTATTCTACTGAGACTGACGTTAGCAGATGTCCTCATGTCAGTATTGGATCACAGTTAAATTTAATGTATCTGATGGTTGACAGTTAACTCGCTCTATTTTTATTTTAGTTTATTTTTATATCACTTCCGTTTGTTTTATTGCAGACTTGGTATCAAAGCATGCCTGTTTTTGACTCCCCTGTTGGGAGGCACGTGGCTGTTTGGTCTTCTGTTGCCATTACACAAGGCTTTTATCTACATTTTTGTCCTCCTTAACTCCACTCAGGTATAAAGTCAACGCTCAGTTTTATTGAGATAAGAAGCAACTGATCTTTTTACATGACACCTGTTCAACTTTCGGTACTAGTCCATCCCAGTTCCCTATGGTTGGTGTACTCGGTTCTATGATTCCTGTCCAAAATCTCCTATCAGTACAAGTCATACCGTTCCGAGTAACATTTCGCCCTGGTAGCTTTAATGGACCGATATTCTCGTTCCGGTGCTAAACATCTACCATTATCATGTGGAAGCTATTTGCCTGTTCGTTCATATTCAGTTATGTTTTAAGCCTCGGACGTACAAGCAAAGACACACCCCCACTGTGGTTAACAAAGGGGAGGTTCATAGACCCCCCCCCCCCCCTCATGGATTTTGTTGGGTTACAATATTTCGAAAAGACTTTACCTTTGTTAGTTAGCCTATGACGTGTTCTACAAGATGAGGAATATATGATGGGTTGTGGAGCTGCCGGGGACCTGTGACACGATCCAAGATGGCAGCCATCTTGGTCGAATTTGTAAGAAGTCTCTACTGTAACAGTTATAGACGGGTACAAGACTTGAGACGGGTAGGTAGATTGGCAGGTGGATGGTGTGTAGATCAGGTGGACAACGAAAAATGAAAAACTCTGATGCTAGACATTTAGAATATAACATAACTGAATACTTTGCTGTTTATTATCAACATTTTGTGCTTTTTTTCCCGAAAAGGTAAAAAAAAAACACGCATTTTTCTTTAAAAATGACTTAACAACCTACTACCTATGACGTCTCAACTGGTAAGCATAGCAACCGCTTCCAAACCTGTGTAGAAATGTGTGCATAGGAGTATGCGTACATCTACTGAGAACGGCAGGTGCCGATGAAAAAGCTTCTTCAATATATTTAAGAATAACCTTGTGTACATCCACGGTTTCAATACAATAGGCGGCTATTGCATCAGAGTAGGGGACTTGTTTGTTTATGTTTCACAAACCGAAGGGAAAGTCAGCCCTGAGGCCCGACTGAGACTTTTTTAATTACTTACCCCTGATCAAACCATTTACCATCCGACCTGCCTATCTACCTACCCGTCTCTAACGGTAGAGACTACTTACAAATTCGTTTTTACCTCAAATTCACTGAATTCCTTGTATCTTATATGGTATTATCAAAAGATGTGCGGTTTTTTTTCAACAGGGTTTCTTTATATTCATCCTTCATTGCGTGAGAAATGGTGAGGTAAGATTTGATTAGCTTAATTTGATAGTTAAGATATAACACGCTTCGTGACTGGTGAAAAATATATTATAATAATGGAGGCGTCCGTTAGCTTAAGTCCTATTATAGTATACCCACTCAGGATATCTCAACGAGTTTTCAACAATCTGATTGGTTCTCTCTACTAAGGAATACGAACCAATGTAACGATACTCCCTTTTTTGGCAACTTATATTTTTTCCTCTTGTCTTGACGTTAACAGTTCGCCAGGTAACTGGTATTTTATCCCGAGGACGAGCATAATAAAAACAATTATCAGTTCTAATCAGCCTTCCTGAACATGAGTTCATCGGACACCCCCCCCCCCCCCTCCCCTCCTCTTTAGGCTGGTGTAGAGAGATGAAGCAGGACTACCTGTCATATCCTATTTTGGTGCTTGCTGCTGAACGTTGTGAACAGAATATCGTCCACGGGCGACGGAAAAAGGGGTGAATTTTATTACGTTGCCCCCCCCCCCCCCTCCCCGTGATCTGTGATGGGAAAAAGTAATGTGGAAAGATAGTCACTTGCTTTTTCTGGTGGGGGTGGACAGGAGGCTGGAGACCAGGAGAAAGGGGGCGGGAGGCGGGAGAAGAGGGGGTGGGAAGCGGGATTCTCAAGGTGGCGGGAAGCGGGGAAAAAGGGAAAAATTACGCAGCATTGTGCAATATTTTGCAATCGAAAGAATGCAAAGAGGCGGGAGCCAACAAATACAGGGCGGGAACCGAGATTAAAGGGTACGGGAAGCGAGAAGTTTAAACCCCCCCCCCCCCCCCCCTGTTCTCCGCCCACCCTGCCACTTTCTGTGGTAGAGCAAGACGGGTAAGTTGGGTGGGTACCACTCACCCTTACATATATGCTCATGCAAGGAGATACCCACTGGGTCCGCTTTGTTATTTGTTTTCTCATACAGATCAGGGCGCGCTTTAAAAGACGCATCCAACCAGTTGGTCCAGGAGGAGTCAAATCTAAAGACCGAACTAAGACAACCTCGCGATCGCAGAATCCAAACTCTGGCAATGAAGTAAATGTAAGCGAGATTTACGAATTGCGGGACTAGTTTGTCTTCAAACCTGCAAAAACCGCGCCGCAGTTTTTGTTTTCAGTTTGTAAAAATCATTAAACTGAAGATACAAAATTCATTTTAAAATTAGCTAAACGTGTAAATTTGATTGTTATACCTAGATCTTGCATAAACGAGAAAAACACATTTCAGTCACAATTTTTGCAACGTAATTGATTAATTGCTTTTTACATATGAGTTTATCAAGTAAATGCATGGGATACTATGTTCGTAAATATACGTAAATGTAAGTTTAACAATTAAATGCATGGGATACTATGTTTGTAAATATAAGTAGATGTATACTAAGTAAATGCTACTTTTAAACAGGGGCACCCGACGGTTCGTTTCGGGAAATATCTGTTCGGAAGGCCTAAAATCGCCTGAGATTTTCGGATTTACAGCGTAGTCAAAGCTACAGATTTCTTCATCGAAACATAACATCGGACTTTCGTAACAAGAGGACATACTAGTTCCTGTTGTTTTCGGAGGGACAAATATGTCTTTTAGAGTGCAAAATAAGGTCAGCTAGCATTTTCGGAGAGCCATCAGCAGCTCGGAAATTCGGCGGATAGGATTCTGTCTCCTAAAATTGTCTGTGGCCTTAATTTTCAGCTAAAAAATCCGAATAGATCAATCTGTATTACCTTTCACGTGTATGCCTTTAGAGAGGTCTGAAACAATCTAAGAAAGCAGAAAAAGATATTTCATGTATTTTGCTAAAACTTTCTCGTTGGGTACCCGTGTTTTAAATGCTACTTATAACCCTGAAATAAAATGAACTGAAGTGGCTAACCTAATAAAACTTAATTTAACAAGTTAATATTGAATTTCGTGCTCGGTATACAGGTTAGGTTAACCCTTTTAATCCCAGAGTCAAACCTTGAGTCTGACGGGGTGTGAAACCTAGACTTGCCCACAAGTCGAGGCCAGAGTTTTTTGTGGAAGCACGATTTAGGCGCGAAAAAAAAAAGCCGGAAATGAGAAGCGAAGGACTTTTGAGAAAGTCTATGTGAAACCCTAACGCGTGGCCATTTGCCAATGACATTTGAAAATAATCTGACCATTGAACAATGTTCAATGTGGTATCGCTTGTCTTTCAACACAACATAATCTCGATTGCTAGAACCCTAGTAACTCTAACATCTGACTAACTCCGACCAAAAGCGGTCTTCCTTGCTTCGGCGTAATTTAAAACCCTGGTGACTTGAGTACTTTTTTCCCCTCGCGTTTCGTGTTAAACTGTATCGGGATAATTTAGATTTCTGTGAATTTTGAACTTGCCATGGGGCGCTATTGTGTGATCCAAACCATCTAATATAGACATGAGAGTTTTTGTTTCGTTTACTGAATCACTGGCTGCAGTTTCAGCAATCCCATCACACCAATCGGACGCTCACGAAAGGGGATTTCTTTAAGAAGCAGTGTTTTTTGTACACTCAAGCCACAATAATTAAACAAGAATCTCTAGTATAAAAGGGCCTTACCCGGCTTTGTTGTACTTAAAATATTATCCCACGAAATCGAGTAGTACATGAGCTCACAGACAACGAGTCACGCAGCTTCGAGTTTCTTGAGTGTTCATTTACGACGAAATTGAATGGAATATTTGTGTTATTGTATAGACTTTCTCTAGATTTTAAGAATTATTTTGTAATTGTCCAAATGAAAATTTTCTGCTGAAAGAAGCATTGGTCTCGCTATCTATTTCTTACGATTTTCTCTACTCTTACGATATGAGTTCAATCAGAGTGCGTGCTTGCTCATATCCACGTATCCAGGAGCTGTCTATACAATTATTTATATTAGCTGTAAATGACAAACAATGCCGCCTTTGATCGCCATTTTGACACACTCACGAGCGCTGTTTGACACTCGAGTCATGACGAAAGACGTGTAATTTCTACACCTCAAAGATTTGAAATGAAAAAAGGTTCCAACCGCCTCAAGGAACACATCTAGCCTGTAGTGCAGGCGTATTGTGGCTCCAAACTTCCTTCGCTTTTTCAAGCTACCATCTTGGACTGGAAGAACAGGGGATAGCTTGGTCGTCTAAAACTAGCGACTGATGGACTAGCAGTTCTTTCACTCCTCTTGAATAATCCAAGATGGCGTACGCACGAAATTACCCTTTAAGCCCCGATAGTGACCCACATCGAATTTCTCCTTACCACATCGTTGCATGATCAAACATACAGTTTATGAGAATGAGGAAAATGATATTTAACCAAAAATCTCCAAACTTGTATCACAGCAAGTATATATGAAGAAAACATTCATGTTGATGTTGGCGCATAAAGGGTTAATTCATTGCTCGCCCGCCAAAAATTTCTTTAGCGTGCTAGAACATACCTGAAGTGTTTTAATTACGAAGGACATTTATTTTAACCGTCTTAAGTTGCTGTACGAAGTCTACGTGATTCTCTAAAGAGCGGTCGACAAGGTTTAAAAAAAACATTCCAGTCTACAAGTATATTATGGCTTAAAATTTGAAACAATTCAGTGTTGTAACGAAAGAGGGACGTTAGGTTAGCTCGAAGCAGTCCAGAAAAGATTATTATAATTGAAGTGTCCAGGTATGGTGTCTCTGAGTGCCCTTTGAAATCATGTAAGTTGCTAATAAAGATGATTATTTCCATGGGACACGTGTGCCAGCATTGGCAAATAATGTATGTGGCTACCATCAGAATTATAATACTGACCTCTTACAGCCCTTTACAAGCACTTTTATTGAGCTACATTCTACAATTGCTATATCATCATCATTATGTCTAGTTTTGCTGATGTCGCTTAGCGTGGGTCAGTTATTGCCAGGTTCCTCTCAATGAATTCGTGGTATTTCAATTATTGAAATAGTCAGAGAAACTTTTACACTTGGTGAAGGTTCTATGGTGGTTGGTTCAGTCGGCGTAGTCAGTGCAATAATCAGCGTAGTTACTCTGGTAGAATCTTTGCTCTTTGTAGTAGAATAAGTCGATTTAGTTTCTCTAGTAGTTTCCAGTTTGGTCAGTGAAGTCTCTTCAGTCGGTTTAGTTTCTCCGGTATTTGTTTGGTCGGTGTAGTTTCCTCAGTCGGTTTAGTTTCTCTAGTTAATTGTTTCTTTAGTTGGTGTAGTTTCTTTAATCAGCATAGCTTCTCCAGTGGTTTGCTTAGTAGGCGTGGTTTCTTCAGTTAAGTTTTTTCAGTCGGCGTATTTGATTTAGCTGGTGTCAGTTTCATTGTGGGCTTATTATGTGCATCTTGCAAACAACCTCCAGTTCCTCTTGATGGCAGCCCATGTTCCAAACTTAAACAGCGTGTTCCGCTTACCCCAGTTTAACCTCCGGCTCAATACTCGTCTCTGATAGAAAATTCCGGCACTTAACTCCAGTGCGGTCAGGCGAGCATACAGGTTCAGACACCACCTGCCTTTATCATAGGACAGTGTCAGGGGGAAACCAATTCGCATCATTGTGCCATCTCTGTAGGCGCCAGCTCGGATAACGAGGGCCGACACGATCCTGTAATACTTGCTGTCACTTCGACAAAGGGCTCAATCTGACAAAGAAAATACGACCGTTTTTAAGTGGAAAATACGCTCTGAATTTTAGGCAACACTGGTGATAAAATTTAACGTGTCGTCTTGTTACATTACCATTCTAGGTAATAGAAAGCTTAGAATAAATGTCTGGAATTTAACGGTTTTTTACTTCAACACATGGACTCAGATGTTTCCTTTATCTAGCTCGCGTCTAAGCTAAATACAAGCTACTTGTTACACGACCGCTGCGATCGTCGGGCTGACAGCACACCTAGAAAGGACTGTTATCTTCAGGGTCAAGTAGACGCTGTAGAATGTGATATTTCTGCCTCTGGTAAATAAGTTTCTTTTGTGAACTAAAAGGACAGTTTTGCAACTTTTCAGTGCGTCTATTGTTAGTGACATTGTCAGTTTGATCATGATCAGCTATTCATCTATTCTGTCTATTTTTTGACTGTTCCACAAAGCTTCAAGTTTTGAAGACATAAATTCCTAATATCCTTCTTTTCCAGATTTTGAGGATTCTGCAAAAATTTCAAGAGCCCCCTTGAAAGTCTTTGTTCTCGATTCTCTGCCGTGCCTTCTTGTGCGTATTTTTGAGGCCTTCATCACTCAATCTTAAAGATCGTAAAGCATATAAATTTGACTTTCTTATAATTTCAGGGTTAAACTATTTCTTGCCTACAGAGAATAAGCAGGAGGACTTCTTTTTAAGCGTCCCAACCATGTGTCTAAATACCCACAATTAATTTGGGAAGCAATTTGGACAGTTTCTTGGACGTTTTTTTCTTAAAGGTGTGTATGAAGTATGCATTGGTTCAAAGGTGTTTATTCTAAATTGGTAAACCAGATTTCGAATGTTATACCTGTACGGTTAACTTGGGTGGAATTAGTAAATTTCCCCCAGGAGGAAAGCTCAGCTTGTACTGGACTCTGAATTTTAAGCTGAAATCCACTCCAAGTCGTACACCGTATACGAAAACAGAAATGGACTGAAAAGAAAATAATGAAGAGTGAGTATTCACTTTTTCACAGAAACACATTTCCACATTATAGTAAAGGATTAAACCGCAGGAGTATCAGTAACTAGTATGTTGAAAATGGTGTCTACTCTTAACTGGGAAACAAGATCATTGTGACGCCATTTCATGGCGTTTCCTCATGACTCATGGTCTGCCACCTTTGACATCAGCAACCCGCCAAAATTCACCCACGAGTAACCAACACTGAAACGTGTACGTTACCTCTTGCTCTAATGCCTGTCAGAATGATTGTCGTGGAAATGTGAAGTTCAATAAACTTGCTGGTTTCGATGTAAATTTTTAGGCAAAGCATTTTGAAGATAGGAACTTTTGACCGATGAGATAATCCCCACCCCTTCCCCCAGCTGAATAGGAAATGAAAAGCAGTAACTTACTATTTTTCTTTTCAACTGAAACCCTGTAGTGGTTCCTTTTCCTTGCTGCAACTGTTTTCGTGTGTACGTCTTTGAAAGCACGGTGAAGCTTTTTCTTCCTATAGCGAGCTTAACTTTGACTTGTATTTGCAAACCCTTTTTATCTTTCACCGAAACGTGAGCAGTTCCTTTTATTTTGATTCCAAGAACTTTCTTCTGAAACAACGTTACTGGGAGGTTGACATTTAGTTTAGTGGGCCCCGCTTTTTGCCAAACTTGAGCAACCACCCTGTTTCCTCTTCGGACCCGGCTCAGAGGGGCTAAGGACGAGTTTGTTGAGTTATGCTGTTGACTAGACGATGACACGTTTGATGGCGTTTCTGTAGGATCTTCGTCGACAGACCAAATAGCCGCAGTTTTTGGAACAACCAACTTCACAAAAAGGTGGAACCTAACCGCTTTAGATTCGGCGTACCCTAAGTAGTCGGTTTCAATGAGTGAAACGTGGCTTTTCAAAGTTATTTTCATCACTGTAACATTAAAACCACCTTTACTGTGAATCGGCTCTCCCAAATTTAACTGTTCCGAAAAATAAGCATGACTCTCTGAGATCATTCCAGTGCTCTTGTTAATGGACGCAATATCAGAATATTTCATGTCCAGATCGATCTCTGATGACATGTTAACGAAATCTAAGCGATTGAAATGATTTTTGATGAAAACTGCGTCCTTGTCCGAAGTGTTTGCTTCTCGGTGCATTTTCACGTAGCCCGGGAGCAAAGGTGATTCTTCGGGTTTTGAATCAGCCGCTTTTTGTCCATCCACCTTTTCGTAGAGGTCGCGTTTCACTGTTGGGAGTAGCTGTTGGAGGATGCTGAATACGAGTCGCAATTGTTCTTCATCCGTGGAATTACTTCCAAAGACTTCAACTGACTCACACGGCCTGCTCGATTCCGTAGTTTGGTTTTCTAACAATACAGAATCAGACAAGAGATATCAAAAGGTAAGCACATTTTTATATTAGGCATTAGTATAATTGCTCAGGTGATTATAGAGAAACGCGTGCTCCGATTGCTCGAACGTCATATCTTGCTATAATCACCCCCCTCGAGGTGATTATAATACTGAAGGACTAATTTTCAAAATGGACGCCACACGATTTTTGATGTTTCTGGAAAAAAGAAAAAAGAAAGTGCATTTGCTTTAATAATCACCTGAGCAATTATACCAGGACAATTATTCTCCTCAGGCTCAGCGAATATTGTGGAATAATTCCCTCTACGAATATTCACTTCGCCTTCGACGAATAATTGTCAACTGAAGCTGAAAACCCTGGATCATCACAGTACGATTGCAAAAGAAATAGATCTGACTACGTTTCCCCAACATATCTGCGGTGATTAGGCCCCTGTGCCCTGGCACCACAACGTAAGAGCGACGGGTGGCTCCAAAAAACGAGTATGATGTATCATATCGCTTGACAGAATCTCTCCCCCTTCCCCACCACCCTCCTTCCTCACCCCTTCTTTAAGGTGGTCATTTTTGGTCAGTTGAGTTTGCTGCATCCCTTTTAGTGAAGTAACTAGCACATAGTATTTCTTGCTCAGATATGCAGTATCTATGGTGCAAAACTTTTCCACCTTTAAGGGAATCAAATATACGCTTTTCAAACCTAAAACTAATGCTTTAGATACAAGTAATCATATTCAAAAAAATGGATGACAATAGTAACCTTAAATGAAGCTGCAGTCGAACGAGGAAGTAGCCTGTCATTATTTGGAGGCCTTTAATGTCCACATTTCCACTCACGTGAGACAGGTTGAATTTCATAAGGAACCACTACTCCTCTGATGTCTTGTTAAGAACCCGGATGCCAACTATCGCACGGATAGCACCTGAAAATACATAACTCTCTTCTACGCCGGTTTCAATATACTTTCAGTACGTGTCAGCTCACTGAAGATCTCACTGATAGCATATCATGTCAAAACAGATTACAGTATTTGATGTTCTAATAGACGTGGTAAAGAAATAGCAATGAAAATAAAAATGTGGTATCTAGTTCTATCAATTGGGATTTTCGTAATTTTAAGTTTTGAGGCGCATGATGAAGTGGCTGGGATCCGATAGCGTTCATTATTATTCATTCTAAATATTTTGTCCGTTTCTGATTGGCTTACAATCCTAGGCTAAGTCCGGCTAACCAGCTAAGAGCGACCAAATTTGGAAGAATTTTCAATTATTGGACGATTAACGTCAAGCGTCAAATAATATAAAAATTATTGGACGATTGACGTCACGCAACAAAGGCTTTGGTAGTACAAAGCTAGAGAGCGCGAAAATGGCTAGTGGTTGAACGAAGAAAAAATTGCTGAATTATTGAATGACAAAGATAGAAAGGACACACCGAAAGCTACGAAGGGAAGTCGCTTGATTTTTGAAGCGCATATCTTCAGGAGAAAAACACCCGAAACCTGCAACAGCCGGGGAATTAGCGATGGTTTGCTTGTTTGATTGTCTTGTTTAGAGCTCTGGAAAAATTTGAATGAATAATGAAACAATTATTGAAATTGGCTTTCGTATGCTATAAAGAAAATGTAGATCTCGGAGGGGCTGAGGCGGAGAACACCCTCCGAGACCTGCATAATATCTTCATAGCATACTCAGCCTCATCCAGTAATCGTTAAATATGAATGTCAAGTTACATCCTTAAAGAAGATGTTTGTTTTACATTCTTTTTGTTATGAAGTATGGCAACCGTTAAAACCAAGACCCGTAGATGTATTGTTGGGAGATTGACATCAGTGGCCGACTTCAACTGCACATACACTGTAAATGACACGGATAGAGATCTTTCAGGTAATCGACATCCAGCACATTGCTTTTCTAGCTAATATCCCAAGCTCTTGCACTTTAAAATACTAAAAATGGCAAAAAGGTAGTGATAGAGATCCTTCAGGTAATCGACATCCAGCACATTGCTTTTCTAGCTAATATCCCAAGCTCTTGCACTTTAAAATACTAAAAATGGCAAAAAGGTAGTGGCATTATTAATTATTTGTACACTTGGTTAACTCCTTGACGATTACCAAAGGCTCTCAGTCTTCAAAATTTTTCAAAGGACACCCGATGTCTTCGGAAGATTCCACTGAGCACCCCAAAAACGAAAGAAAGGCTTTTCAAAACGTATCCGAAGGCTTCCGAAGAAATGAACCTGAACACTTTGAACGATTACTGACAATAGCTCTAGCCTTGCCAAAGATCCTAGAATTTTGAACGATTCAATACAATGCATTATTATTCCCTCCCCGAGTGGGTTTTCAGGACTAATTTAAAATAAAAATAGAGTTTAAGAGCGACTAAATCAGTAAATTAGAGAAAGTACAAAAACTATAACTTAATGTGACTGTAAAAGAAGAAACTAGCTATCACTCGAGCCTGTGTCCAGCAGGATAACTCTATTGTCATCAAATAAGTCCAAAAACTTAGTGAAGTTCTTCTGCAAACTGCCAAAAAAACCCAAAATCATTTAAAGGCTTCTTTATTTGCAATCACAAGCCAGCACGGTGGGGCCAAACCACCCCCCAAATGTGTTATTTATACTAATTTTGCTTCTTTTTCATATTTCTTTTCCAAACTTGGCAAAAAACCTTGGTTTGTCGACCAATTTATTTTAAGTATGAGAATGACTAAAAAGGCTAAATTGGGACGTCATAATGGATGACGTCACAAAAGGAGTTAACTGAAAATTTCAAATTTGAAATAAAATGTTATGTCATCTGAAAGAACTTGGCAAGGAGAGTAAAATGCTGAAAACCGTACCTCGCTACGACAAACGTATCTTGAGTTATGGCAATTTAAAGACATTTAAAGTGTCCCCCCGGAACCATACTTTTCTTCTAAAAACAACCCTGTTGATTTTTTTGTACAGTTTTTTTCCATGCAAGCTTATAATCTGGTAAAATGGACTTCTTGTTGTTCCAAAAAATCGTATCATTTTAGATTTTAAGTTTTTGGCTTGAAAACGATAATATTAGCAAGTGCATAATTGATCACGTAACACTTAATTACGTCACAAAACTGGTTTGGGGGCTCTAGCTCTTGTAGGAAAAATTTTTTCCGAATTTTTCTTTTTCATTTAGCTTCCGTCATTTAAGACATCTTATCAGCAACTTAAATGGTGTCGTTGACGAAACAAAACAACATTGAAATTCAATTGAAACGTATTACACAAGGGGAACCCTATTTTGAGACTGTGAAATTTTCAAAATCTAAAATGCCATATCTCATCCATTATTTGTCACATCGACAAACTGTTTTCAGCATTCAACTCCTCTTGACGTGTTCTTTCTAAAACACTAGAAAAAATTTACATATTCTAAAATTTTATTTTAGAGAATAATATGACGTCGCCAATTATGACATCATAATTTGACATTTGGCATCACCATTCATGTCAAATTGTTTGGCACAAAGTCCCATATCAAATTACAAAGCTTGGTAAAGAAATGATGAAAAGTAACAAAATTATTGAAAATTAAGCAAAAACCCCACTTTTTCATGCAACATTTAGGGGGTGGTCTGGCCCCACCGTGAGTCACACCTTCTTCGTTCATTGTTGAACGAATTTCAAAGTTGTGTAGTAAACATCACGCAGACATCAGCGTAAAGCCACTTAGATGTTTTTCGTAACTGATATGGAAAAAAAAATGACGTCTTTTGTCTTAAGAAGCGGGATGAAACGAGTTACAAAAAAAAAAAACTCCAGCCAGGAATTTTAGAAACTCCATAGCTAAACCCCAAAAATCGGTCGAAAATAACATTCCGTTCCCAAAAACATTCTGCTACTTCGATCAATATTCAACCAGACAATATTAATCCGAACAAACGACTGATTCTAAAATGGCCTGGAAAGATACTCGTAAACGGTAATGTCGAATTTATCAGAGCTTTTTTATGGGTTTACCGAAGGTTTATAGCATTATCTTTTCAGTAAAGAAATACTTGAAATTTGGCAAAAACAAGAGAAATAGTAAAAAATTCTCTCCGTGAGCACAACAAATATATAAAGACACAAAATAGAAGTGTTTAAAAAAACATACCCTTCTGTATTTTTCCCACTTGCACTTCTTGCACTTGCACTTGCCGAGGGTAAATAAAGGACATTTTTTTTTCTATGTTCTGGCCAACTTGATATGTCAGTGTTTCGCCTTCTTTCAAATTGACTTCAACCAAACGAGCATTTGGCGTCGCTTTCTTCAGCGCGAAAAACACAGCAGCAGAAACGACTGCCCCGAGTAACAAAACTGCTGTTAAGACACTGAAAACAGTGATCTTAGTCTTACAGGAAGACTTCATCGACCATTCTTTGTCACAGAACTCCACTTTCGGTAAGGGTGCGTTTTCGTCAGCCATGGTACACCTCTGAAATGCTTTGATCATCCAGCAAATGCAGAGATGAAGTGATGAGTACGATGTCCGAGCCTGACACTTTTATAAGCGCCCCGCTTCATTCATCGCGGAAACAATTCTCCTTGCACGTACAATTTAGTTAAAAAATGCGGCGTAATAAGTCATGCAGTAGTTCAAGTTGTTTTTCGACCTGTTTTAATACCAGCCGGTACATTCCTGCATGTCGATTTGTTTTTCACCCCTACTCAGGAAAGACAATCATTTCAATCAATTTAAACCTTAATTTTAGACACACAGACAGACACCGAAAACTTCGCTCGTTCAATATTCATAAGTCTTATTCTTAGGCCGGGGCCAAACGTCGAAGTTTTCACGTGCCGAACTAATTTGCATTAGGTTTGGCACATGTGAGGTTCCACATTTGGGCTTGGTCTTAATTTCTTTGTTCTAGGCTTAGATACAAATATCTCAAAAAATGGTCTAAATTATATCTTACCGGAAATTCTTAAAAACGTTCTGAATATCCGCCAAAAATATCAAAATATCTCAAAGTTTTATCTTCTTCTTCTTCTTCTTCTTCTTCTTCTTCTTCTTCTTCTTCTTCTTTCTTCTTCTTCTTCTTCTTCTTCCTTGGATAGCCCACCTCTTTCTTAGTGAAGATTCTCGTGAGCGTCAGTGCAGGTGCTATTTAGAAAAAGTCAAAAACTGTGCAGGTGCTTAAAAATAACTACTTAGGGTATGTTCAGTGGCTATTGCAAAGTGGCACCACAGCCAGTCCTAGGCGCCAGTACCACGGAGTCTGGGAGGCTATCCCATTCACGAATAGTTCTTGGCAAGAATGACATTTGATGGTAATTTGTACGAGTGAATGGGACTTCATAGCCCAAATGTCTTGCTAAAGTTGCTAAAATTGTTTAAAATATTATAATTTTGACTCAAAAGGAACTATTATCAGTCGTTTTAGTTATGGTGGTCGTATGTCAGCTTTACGGCATTTTTCACGTCACAAAATAACCAGGATCTTCTATCATTTTGTTCTGCATTGGCTTCCGTAAGTCTCATGGGATGCAATTTTCAGAGGGAAACCGCTGAAACAGACTTCTATTGACACTGAATTAAGTAACAGCCCCAAACGCCAAGAAACTACGGATCAGAAATAAAATAGCTAAAGCCTAAAAAACTCTAAATATCCATGAAGTATCACATGTTTTCTAAATATCTAGAATTTAAAAATCGTGGATGTTTCTATCCGGATATTTGCATCTAAGCCTACTTCACTCCTACTGGAAGAATTATTTCAAACAATTTAAACCTTTGTTTTAAGCCACAGACACCAAGAACTCCGCTCGCTCAATATTCAGTAGTCTTATTCTTAGGCCGAGGCCAAACGTTTAGCTTTACATGTGCTGAACCTAATGGAAATGAGCAAAAGCTAGCGTTTTTGCTTTTTGCATTAGGTTCAGCACTTGTACAGTTCGACGTTTGGCCTTGGCTCTAATTTCTTAGTTGTCTGTTCACGTCATGTAAAGGGTTGCATTTAGGCTAGGACGCCTGGAATTGCACTAGAAAAGGCTTAAAAAATATTCTCTATGAAACCACTTCTCTCTTTTTTCATGACGAGGGGCAGAAGTTAATCAGCAAGTCAACATAATTCACCGTAGCAATTAAAATTCATTCCATTGGGGTTTATATCAATACAAAAAAAATTATTCTTTTAAGATCAATACGAGAGAGGAAGTAACCTCCTGTCCTGAATTTTTCGCTTGGGAATGTTGCGCTCCTTTAGCACTAAAACAGGGGTGTCTGTAAAACCCGGAACACCCCGGAACATCCCCGGAACACCCCGGAACACCCCCGGAACAGCCCGGAACCCCCCGGAACAGCCCGGAACATCCCCGAAACAGCCCCGGAACAGCCCGGAACAGCCTGGAACAACCCCGGAACACCCCTGGAACATCCCATAATACCCAGGAACACCCTCGAAGCAGCAAGGAACACCCCCGGAACACCAAAAATAGTGGTCAGCGGTCAGACTGCTCACGAATAGACTAAGCCGAAGACCTCCGAAGATTCCCAATTCTTCATAAGACTTTTGCGGATCACCCTGAGATTTCCGAGCATTTCAAGAATGCTTGGAATATTTTCGAAGCTTTTAAGAACAGCGAAAAAACCATTAATTAATAGGAAAATATACCATGCACGTGACCTTCATATCAATAACTTACGATTTTCAGTGATATGAAAATGTGACAGTTGAACTGTTAATTCTGCATTGATTTTTCTCGTGCGAGGTTTGCATTATCACGTTCAAAAAACAGGTGTGACCTCAAGGACATAACAAAACCAAATGATACAGTGTCACGCAATGCTATAAGGTCATTATTCCGAGGTCACACGATCGTCATCGTTTTATTTCCACACGCGCATGGAAATGTTTGGCCGCCGGTTCGTTACGCTAATGTGCAGTGAATATATACACCTCATTTAAAAAAACCTCTAGTTTATATTAATTTGAAGTATCATACCGTAGTGCATGAGTGCTTCAGGAATGTTAAAATCCGAGAACGTTTTTCCATGTCTAATAAATTCCCATCTTGCAGCTTTCTCTTGTCATATTTGAATAACAACGTTTTTGCAGTTAGGTCTGCATATATTTTTGGTTAACAAAAGAGCGTAGCTCGGAAGATAAATGAGTAGGAGAAATGTGCGCCTGCGAAAAAGTACCCACTATAATTTTGTAGAGGTATCCAAGGGCTTATAATGTAGGATGTCACAACGTAACCCGGGAGCAAACGGATCGAACGAGTTTACACTCTTGTAGCGAGAAAAGGAACAAGTATTTTATTTACTTTCACAAGATCTAGTTAGACTTTAAGAGAAAAATTCAGTAAACGAAAAAAGGAAAATATCAACGATGAGAGTACATATCACATTTCCTTGAACTTTGCAAAGTTCGTGTGCTCCCTCAATAAGCCAGCTTTATACGTTGCGATAAACCTTGAGTTACAACTTACTTCTCAAAACTATTCAAACATTTTTTTAATTGGTCTTTAGAAGGAGCGGCGGTGTTTCTTTGCCCAGTTCATACAGTAACAGCAAGTGGGGCACTTATTGAGAAAATGTGGTAGTACTAGCTACATAAATTGAAAAGGAACAGCCTTTACGGAAACAGAATAAATCCTATAGACGTTTAGCAGCCTGCAAAATCTGTTTTGTTTTGCGTGCAAAATCTGTCACGCGATGCCCAAGAGTAAGTTATCGCCTCCGTGACGTGTTATATGGTGAATTGAATTATTATTCGGGATGCCCACCCCCAGAATTTTACTTATAGATGTCACATCGGTTTGTCGAGAGTTATAATGCAAATCTAGCATGAGTTACAACAACTTCAATAATTGAATTGAAATATTCAAAATCAAATCTTTGTCGATTTAAAGGATACCAATGTTATTTTTTATTTTATTTTTGTCAGTTTGTCTTCGGGTGATCCGCAAAGGTCTTCGGAAAAATTCGGAAATCTTCGTCAATCTTCGGAGGTCCTCGGGACAGTTTATGCGTGAGCGGTCTGACCGCTGACCAGAATTTTTGGTGTTCAAGAGCGTTCCTGGCTGTATTGAGGGTATTCCGGGGCATTATGGGATGTTCGGGGGTATTATGGGATGTTCCAGGGGTGTTCTGGGGTTGTTCCGCGCTGTTCCAAGCTGTTCCGGTGGTGTTCCAGGGGTGTTCCGGGGTGTTCCGGGGGTGTTCCGGGGTGTTCCGGGGTGTTCCGGGTGTGTTCCGGGTTTTACAGACACCCCTAAAACAGTCGGTAGTTATCAAACGTAAATCATTCTAAAACTATAAAAGCAAGACCTCTATCTCAAGCAATGACGCCAGATATGACCGGTATGTCTCGCTCGTTTTTAAGCCCACGTGTATTTCGGTGCGTTTAAATTGTGGGCGCGTGCTACTTCGAAAAATGGTTCTCAAAAAGCCTGAAAGTGCTTGATTTTGCTACAAAAGATCTGAAAAACAATATTACTGAGTCTGATATTGAAATTGCTTGTGATTGTCACACTGAAACTGTCGGTTTCGCATTAGGTGAGATTTCGTTCAAGTCTAAAACAAATAGTTTTCCTCCACTTATACATCAGAGGTACTCGACGAGAAAATTTAGCAAAATACTTAAAGATCATTTTCTGCCTTCAGAGCTTCTGACAGACATATTTGTGTAAGCTAATACAGGTCAATCTGTGCGGCTGTTTTGGCTGAAACTTTAGGCCGCAGAAAATTTTAGGAAACGGAATCCTATCTACCGAATTTCCCAATGGCTGTCCGAAAATGCTAGCTGACCTTACTTTACACTCTAAACGACATATTTGTCCCTCCAAAAACAATAGGAATAAACAGTCCCCTTGTTACGAAAATCTAAGGTGATGTTTCGCCAAAGAAATGTCTAGTTTTACCGCAGTTAAACCCAAATTGCAATGTGAGGAAAAGGTAAAAAACAAGTGTTAATAAAGTCACCAGTGTTCGGAGAGAGATGTCTGATTTCTTCATTTTTAAGACAAGTTGTCTTCTTTTTCCTGGAGGAATTAGCCAGAGCTGCTCGCCTTTACATCTTCTTAAATTGATCTTCTCTCCTCTTACTCTTCCTGATTTTCTTCCTCTTGCTTTTGTGTCCCTTCTTGTCTGTCTTTACATTTATGTGTTCTTTTTTATAGTTTTCTTTCGTATTAATACATACATTCGACTACACACGAGTTAACACGTTTGAAATCAATTTTTTTCACCTGTTATCATAAAGTTTTCAGTAAAATACAAGGATTCCTGCTAAAAGGTGTTGGTCTATGATCAGGACATCTTTGGCCTTTCTTGGACAATTTTTGGAGAAAAATTCGCAAGCGATCAAAATCGTTCGGAAGGCCGTAAAGTAGTAGTATTCAGAGAATTTTTTGAAGGCCTTCGGTAATCTTCAGAATAGCACTAAAAACTTCCATTACAATGGGTTCTCCTTGGACTACAAGCGGTTCATCTTGTCGCTCAGGGGTACTCGAGGACGGAAAAAAATATATATATATATATATGTAAAGATAATGAATTGAAGGCTTCATCAGCCATTAAAGTGCTCAATAGATAAACTAGAGCAATGTGTAGATTTGCAGAGTTGGATTATTTGGTCGAAGACATTTATTGCTACTCAGAGTTTCATGCTTCTTGCGAAGCAATCATCAGGCAACTGCCAAAAAAAAAAAAAATATATATATATATATATATATATATATATATATATATGTATATATATGCGATCTCACCCGAAAGTTGGCTGTCGCGTTGAAACGTGAGGGGCGTGTGTTGAGCTCATCACAGGGGTTTCACGTTTCTACACGGCAACCCACTTTTGCACGCGTTTTTTCCGGCACTCAACTATCACTGAGAGCAAGGAGTCTGGGTTCCCCTCAGCTTTTTTTTTTCAGGTCCAACTTCGGAATACTACGGATTGTGTAATATAAACATGATGAAAAAATGAAAGATATATGTGGTCGTATAGTACTTGTACGTGACTCGTATGTACTTTTATTATATAGACAAGAGTGTTTTAGTGGAAAATAGACCACTTGTAAAGTTCATACCAAACTACATCCGAGACTCCAGTGGCGTATTTTCCATATCCTCACTAGTGAGGATATCGCCGCTTTTACACTGTTGTTTGTGCAAAAAAACTCATGTCTATATTATAAAAAGAAAATTACACGGAGGCTTGAAGATATGAATTCTCCTTTCTCGTGCTAAAAAACAATAGTTTACTCACTCGCTGCGCTCTTTCTTAAAATACTGTTTTTACCACTCCAAACTGGATTTTAAAAGCTAACGATAACGTTTGGGGGATTTTTAGTAAATAAACTGTTTCCGACGCGGTTGGTATATCGGAGGATAATGCCCGAGGTTGAACGATTGTCCGAAACTGAATTATCAGTTGTCTTCGAGAGTGCATGTAACTGTCAAATTTTGAGAACCATCTTTTAACCAAGGGCATTATCCTCTGATATACAAACAAGCCAAGCAGGGGTCTGTTTATTTTATAACCCTCCGATTAATTTCATAACGCGCTTTTGTCGTGCTAAAGAAGAAAATATTGCATTAATGATCATGGCTTGATTGTGCAGCCGCCTTTTTTATTTCGAAGTTACTGGTAGCCTGAGAAAACAACCTACGTTTCGCCAGGTCACCACTTGAGCCCTCGCAAAACGACGTCTCAGTAATGAGCGCAGAAATTCCATACTGATGACGAGTCACTACCCAGATCTAGGTAGTGCTTCTGATTGGTTATAATGAAATTCCCTTGCGTTTCATCCAATCAGAAGCACTACCTAGATCTGTGTAGTGATGCGTCATCGGTATGGAATTTCTGCGCTCGTTACTCAGACGTCGTTTCTCGAGGGCTCAAGTGGCGACCTCGCGAGACGCCGGCTGTTTTCTTAGGCTAAGTTACTGGCTGAAAAGCATTTTCTTTTCATTCTAGGAATAATTAAAATTTTTGTCCCAATCTTTGACCTGTTTGTTTGTTTCTTTGACTTGTTAAGCTGGTATTAGTTATACAGAGGCTGGACGATGTCAGTTACTGTCACGTTAATTTCTTGTTAAAGAAGTTCTAACCAATCGCGGTGTCTAACTGGATTCTGGAAAAAAAGAAAAGTTGCTTTTTTTTTTGTTTCGTCACAACAAAAGTAAGTTGAAATTTGGAATAAAGTGAAGTTGGTGAAGTCATACTTAAAAAAGGGACACGAGATGAGTCATGCTGGATCAAACAAGAAAACGTTTTTTGCCCAATAAATAAAATCGCCGCATTCCACTGCTCAAGAGGCGTGTAGCTGCTTGTTACACAAAGCCTTCCGTTAGCCACTAAAAATAAAATGGCAAACAATCGCAGAAAACACCCCGGTCAATGTCATGCGCGCTTTGGTATTCGATTGTTTTGAATTATCCGTGGATGTTTACCATTGTAAATGTATCTCAAAAAAAAAAAACCGCAACACGCACAGCATTAAGAAAACTAAAGAAAGAGAAAGACAAATAGAAATGGTTCTGAAAAAATAATGGGGGGAAGCTTGCAAGTTTTACTTTAATTTTGAGAAGCTTGTAATTTTGTTGTTCAGCTTAAAAGAACGACCCCAGTGCAGGGAGCGTAGCACTATTATATATTATATAAGGGATGTTCACTAGGTTTCTTTGTTGCTTCTTACTTGTGATACATATAGATCAGGGAGCAATTAAAATGAAGGCCAGCAGCGAGCAACTTCAAATCTGTATCAAGAGAAACTGACGTAGTCTGATCAAAACTCGATAGCAAAATTGATCCACGTGGTAGTTGCAAACATCGGGGTAACAATGGTGGATCAAGGGGGGGGGGGAAGGAGTCCGCTTCATGTTACACATCACTCCCACCCCCTTCATCTTTTTTAGCCCGTGCCCAGAACTTATGAAGACTTGTGGATACCAAGGGTGTTATTTTGAATTCGGGCTGAACAGATAGAGTATAGCTTTTGAAATGATGGTATGAATACCAGTCTACTGCACTGAAATATGGCGTAGATTGCTGCTTAAAAAACGGGATATAGATGATAAATTAAGGTTTGAATAAGAGGTTTGGCCTGGAATGGGGTAAATGTTTCAAGCTCTTGGAGCACAACCTTACCCACAATTCCTTGGGGTGAATTCTACTCAAACATTAAATAATCTGCGTCCAAACTATGTAAATGAACGAGACTTAAAAACTAATCAAACTGGTACTACTTGGCTGTACCACTGAGAGTACACAGAGTTTTCTGTAAGAGGAAAGGGGTGTTTTAACACGAATGGAACATCCCTCGATCGAGCTCCGATTTAATAGCGCAAACTGAGTTTTAATATTATAGCGCTAACACGTCTAACAAGTGCATGAATGGTAAAACACCTTTAATTACGTGTTAAATATTACTTCCATTTACAATCAGTAAATGAGACTAAAAAACTTCGATTGTTTAAGTTAAGGTGCTTGCTTCCCGGAATAAAACGTAAAAAATGACGAGCTTTGAATCACTCCAATGAAGTTAACCACAGGGTCGTAACAAGGTATGTGGGATCAAGCATCACAGGACTGGTTCTACAGGGTGCAGGAACGAGATCAGCACTTTTTGACGGATCAAGGATCAAACTTTTTTACGCTTTCGAGAAGAAAATTTTAGGTGTAAAAATAGTATCAGTCATTGATGAAGAACAATCTGGTTACGACCCTACGATCACAGCGTTTTTAAGCCCATTCGTTCTGCCAGCAAGACGTTTGTCCTGTGACCTAAACTAACACGCTAAATGAAAACCGTTGAGAGTTTTTCCAATCAAAGAAAAAAATTAAGATAAAGAATGTTTACCCTAAATATTTCATGTAAAACTTGACTGAGAATGACCGATGCCATTCAGCGTTGGACTAAAAATATTTCATACAACTTGCACGTTGTTTCCTTGTGTCTTTGTTTTAACTTGTTAGCAAATTATGCCACAATGATGACGCTGTTTTTGGTCAAAACCATGCATCTGAAACAATGACTACTTACTAAATTTTGTTTATACTTTAAATGTTTGGGCTGAGGCCACTAAAAGAAAGATATTACGCAAATTATCGAAGGGGGAAAACTTTTAGGGCCCGAGAAAACAACTTAAAAAAAGTTGGCCCAACTTCCTCAACGTCCTTTTCTCAAATGTAGTTTCAAATGTTTTTTTTTTTTAGTTTCATGTGACGACCCACGGGGTAATTCCTAAACTTTAAAGCCTTAAATAAAAACATTAGTAATTAAAGTGCATCGATTCCGAGGAAACATATGCAAAAATTATAGTAATAAATTGGTGAATACAACACCATTGCGAATATATATATCACTGTACTAGCTCAGTTTACGATAGTACTAAATCCTAACTGAGACACATTTGGAAGTTAAGGTAAGTCACAAAGTTTCAACAAATGCTGGTGTTGTTACAGTTCTGAATTTAGTGAATCCGAGGATGCCAAGGTAGTTGCTGTGGTTTTAGTATTGTAGAACCTCAAAAAACACAACAGAAAACTAGCAAGGGAAAATCGGCAAGTCAGGACTTAACGTATTTGGCACGGAGACACCACAGCGAAGATAGTCAGCATGTTGTTAAATTACTCTTGTTTATTTTCTTATTACATGGTGGCCAATTTTAAATGATTGTAAGCATGCGCTGTAGCAAGGTTGCACATCTTCCCTTCAGCATAAGTTTGAATGTGAACACGACTCTTGAAAATGGCAAGATGTCGGTTTTCGCTTTCGCTTTGTTTGCATGGTTTCTTTTTGCTATTAATAAGGTGAGGCGCGTTTTAAACAATTTACTCAGCACAATTTTTGGAGGTCGTCCTTACTCACTTTTTTCTGCTATCTCAGTGGGGATTTAACACCAAATGTTTTGGTATTTTTTTGGTGTAGTTGTTGAAGCTGGTGTCGACCTCAGACAGTTTTATATCGCCTTTGTAATCTATCAGATCGATGCACTAGCTGAAACTGAAATTGAATCACTCGGTGCAATGGACGTACTCGGAGCAGTCGACGTGGTTGGTGCAGTCGATTTAGTTGGAACCGTCGGCGTGGTTGGTGCAATCGATGTAGTTGGAGCCGTAGACGTGGTTGGTGCAGTCGATGTAGTTGGAGCCGTCGATGAAGTTGGAGCCGTCGATGTAGTTGGGGCAGTTGATGTAGTTGGTACAGTCGATGTAGTTGGAGCAGTCGATGTAGTTGGAGCCGTCGATGTGGTTGGTGCAGTCGATGTAGTTGGAGCAGTCGATGTAGTTGGGACAGTCGATGTAGTTGGAGCCGTCGATGTAGTTGGAGCCGTTGATGTAGATGGAGCCGTCGATGTGGTTGGTGCAGTCAATGTAGTTGGAGCAGTCGATGTAGTTGGGGCAGTCGATGTAGTTGGTACAGTCGATGTAGTTGGACCAGTCGATGTAGTTGGGGCAGTCGATGTAGTTGGAGCCGTCGATGTAGTTGGAGCCGTAGACGTGGTTGGTGAAGTCGATGTAGTTAGAGCCGTCGATGTAGTTGGAGCCGTCGATGTGGTTGGTGCAGTCGATGTAGTTGATGTAGTCGATGTAGTTGGGGCAGTCGATGTAGTTGGTACAGTCGATGAAGTTGGAGCCGTCGATGTAGTTGGAGCCGTCGATGTAGTTGGAGCCGTCGATGTAGTTGGAGCAGTCGATGTAGTTGGAGCTGTCGACGTGGTTGGTGCAGTCGATGTAGTTGGAGCCGTCGATGTAGTTGGAGCCGTCAGCGTGGTTGGTGCAGTCGATGTAGTTGGAGCCGTCGATGTGGTTGTTGCAGTCGATGTAGTTGGGGCAGTCGACGTAGTTGGGGCAATTGATGTAGTTGGTACAGTCGATGTAGTTGGTACAGGCGATGTGGTTGATGTCATTGATATAGTTGGTGTAGGTAATACAGTAGATGAAGACAAATTTTTGGTCATGTTGCACACATTAAGTAGCTTTACGTTCACATTGAAGGGAACTATTCTTCCGATCCACAACAGACAGCGCCACCTCCACTGCCACCGCCATTGCCACTGCCACTGCCACTGCCATTGCCATTGCCACTGCCACCGCCACTGCCAGCTCCACCACCATCCCACCCACACCCTCACCCTCACCCTCACCCACACCCTCACCCACACTCTCACTCTCACTCTTACCCTCACCCTCATCCTCAGCCATCTGCACAACCTCCACCACCCCCACCACCTCCACCTTCCCACATAGTAAATGCGAGCTCTCAGATCCAGCGCGGTGAAGCGAGCAGACAGGCACACGCACAATTTTCCATCGCAGAAGGACAACTTCAGGGGAAGGTTGAGACGCGTTAATGTTCCTTCTGCCTCGGCTTCGATTTGGTAGAAGAAGTAGGAAAGAGATCCTCGAATTCTTGCTAACACTTCGACATGTTTCTCAATCTACACGAAAAGAACAAAAAAACGTAATCATTTCTCGACCACAGGAAACACTTTGAATTTTCAACATCGGTGACTAACGGAATGAAACTGGAGCTCAGTGTCTGTAGCATAAACGTCTAGACCCCTTTAGATGGAATTCCGTTCCACTGCAGGGTAACTCTACCAGTTTAAGACACATGTTTAGGGTGCTTTTTTTGGAAACCGTTCTGGAATAAGAATACTTTGAATGGCCTTTTGGCGCATTTTTATCACCTGTTCTCATTCCGGAATCGTTAATTGAATGGTAGCTTATGCCATTCCATGTATTCTGCTATTTGGGGCAGAATGAACAGAATGAGCAGAATGAAAAAAAAGTTTTTTATCTCTTGGCAATAACAAAATGGCTGACCAAAACAACAGTGCGTCCATGGCAAATTTAAATTCTCGTAACAAGTCTTAGGACAAAACCTGCGATCAGTTTTCAGTCCATTTTTGGGACGATCGTTTTTTCTTGTTTCGTATTCCAATAAATCTGGTTATTCCCATTTTGCTTATTCTCAAGAAAACATTCCCATAGTCAGTAGTCAGTAGGAAAAGAAGACTAATTGAACAAAGAATACATTTCCGAAGAACAGAGTCAGGAAACTCTAAGCTAAGAATAGGGAGTGCATGACACCTGAGGACAACACAACCACTCTCAAGTGTAACCTAACTATTCTTTGGTTACAATCCTTATGCTTTTGCAATTATTCAGATTAAAGCCTCAAGCTTATGCAACAACATTAAGAGGTAGAATGGGTGGTGTCTAAAGTTGGACCGTTGGTCTGGCGTCTAAGTTGCGCGGTTGTCAGTGCGATAGGATGGAAGAGAATGCCATAAAACCTGCGTTGGTGTTCCCTTTTCTGTAAGGCGGACTAGGCAATCCTCATTTTGACAAACTTATTTTCAAAAGAATGACACCTGAGATGTCTCAGTGGTGTAGACTTAAAACTTTGACTCCTAAAATATAATGTTAATCTGAATAGCTGTATAATGATTTAAGTGTAACCCCGCAGTAAGATTTTATTACCTTCACGGTTAACTTCAGGGGAATGAGTGAATTCCCATCCTGAGGGAAGAACAGCCAGTACTTGACTCTAAAGGTCAGGCACAACTGGACTCTAAGACGAAAGCCGAGTATACGGGCAAACAGGTCCTAATTAAGGAAAGAAAGTAGCTTTAATTACAGACTGAATTGCAAGAAAAAAAGTGAGGGCGCTAGAACATTCTTACTGGCAACCCTTTATACGCAATGTTGAATTCATGGGAGTTATAAACAATTTTTGCAGAGCTTAAAATTCAGGAAGGGAGCAAAATTGTTGCATCTTAATCGGCTCTCCTAGACTAAATGCTAGACAAAGTAATTGCACCATGTCCCGCTTCACGCCGGAGCGTGCCCAAGCTAAGGAAAAACTGAGATTTGTTTCTTATCGTGCAAACTGAAGCAGTTTCTAGGTAAATATACGGAAGCCCTTATTATAAAACATATAAGAATGCCTATTTCTGTAGAACAAATACTTAAGGGAGTGACGAGGGCGCTCAAAAAGTGGGAAGAAACAGTCGTCTGCAGCTCGCGTTTCAACTCACTCCTTTTTAAAGTGCACCATTTCCTTGCGTGCTTTGTTAAACAAGCTTACTTTGAGCGGATTTCAGCTGAGTGTGGACAGAACTAGCATTAGTTTTATTTGCGCTCCTCACTACATTGTTTGACTGGCTGGAAGAACTTTTAGAAGTAAAAACAAAACCAATATCGTGACTTGTTCTTACGCGTATTCCCTTGGTTACATTACTTCCTTGCGAGCTCTAATTGATTCATTTCTTTTTGCGTTACTGTGATTTGACAGTATGATTACCTTGCACGCTTGGAAATTATTGATTGAAATTGGGCCAACTTTTTTTGTTACAATTTATCTCTGTGAGTTTTTATGCTATTGACGTCAAATTTTCTACATGAATAGATGTGTGCATGGTAATGGGAAATGTCATTTTGGTTTTTTAGTTTTGGTTATTTTTGGCGGGAAAGTGACGTCACGAATATTGGGTGAAAATTAACATTTTAAATTTTGATACATTTTATAATAGCTGCTGAAAGACCAAGCTTGCACAAGGTCAAAACTGAAGAGATAACTAAAATATAAACGTTTATTCAGTCCAGAGATATGGTTGTTTTAAATATAAAATTTCCGCCATTTTGTTACTAAAAAAAGCACAAATGGAAATTTCAACTAGTTGTATCTCCGGACTGAATAAACATATTTTGGTCATCTCTTCGGTTTTGACCTTGTGTGAGCTTGCTCTTTTAGCAGCTACCATTAAATGTATCAAAATGTGAAATGTAAATTTTCACCCATTATTCGTGACGTCACTTTCCCGCCAAAAATAACCAAAACTAAAAATCAAAACAATAGATCTCTTTACCATGCACATATCTATTCATGTTGAAAATTTGACGTAAATAACATAAAAACTCGCAAAAATAAATTGTAACAAAAAAAGTTGGCCCAATTTCGATCAATAATTTCCAAGCGTGTTGGTTTTGACTTAAAAAGAAAACAGATCATTTGTTTGTAAGGCATACTTACTAGAGTTACTTTCCTTTGAAATTGCAGATGAATACCAATTCCTCGCTGCAACTGGAGTGTGTATCTCTTACAAAACACAACCAAGGTTTGACTTCCAACGTGCAGCTTGAGCTTAACTTCAATTTCTGGGATACCAAAAGGACCAATGTCTACCGACACACAAAGAACTGCCTTCACTCTGATTCCGAAAATAATCCTGTCAAACAGTATGAATGTGCGATTCGCGTTTAAGTACACACGAGGAAGGATTCTTTGCCAAATTTCGCCAATCAAAGATGCGTTAGCGCTGCTGGCATTGAAGCTTACATTGAAGCTTACAGACCTCCGAGAACGTTTCAAGGAGACGGCTGACAGGTCAGATGAGTGGTTCTGTTGACTCGGCATGGAATCATTTGACGCCATGTGACTTTGAGTTTTGTTGACGGAAATACCGGCCGCAGATTTTGGAACGACTAGCTTTACAAAGAGGTGGAAATTGGCCACTTCGAATTCGGCTTGCCCGAAGTACTGACTTTCAATAAGCAAAACATGACTTTTCAAACTTATTTTCATCATGTTTATATCCAAACCACCATCACTCTTAATCGGTTGACCGAGGTTCAGCTGTTCAGAAAAATGGACGCGGCTCTCTGAGACCATTCCGTTGCTCTTTTTAATGAGAGCAAAGTCAGAATATTTGAAGTCCAGATCAATTTCTGATGACATTTTTGCGACATCTGAGCGATTAAAATGATTTTTGATGACAACTGCGTCTTTGTCTGAAGTGTTCGCTTCTCGGTGCATTTTTACAGAGCCTGGAATCAAAGACGATTCTTCGGGTTTTGAATCAGACCCTTTTTGTCCATCCACCTTCTCGTAGAGGTCGCGTTTCACGGTTGGCAGTAGCTGCTGGAGGATGCTGAATACAAGTCGCAATTGTTCTTCATCGGTAGAATTGCTTCCATAGATTTCAACTGAATCGCCAGAACCATTGTTTGGTGTACTAAGGATACAAAATCAGAAAAAAATACATTGAAAGTGGACCACTTTGTCAAAGTTGAATTGGATACGACAACATCTTAGACAACGAAATTGAGAGCCCCTTCAACATCATCCCTTTGGTTAACCTACTTCTTAGCTGTAGAGGTCTGGCATTTCCCAGAATTATACCCATTGGGTAACCATAATTGAGAAAAACGAAGATCAGACTCCACGAGCCAAGACACTTCTTTTTAACAACTGATATACCAGAAACAGGCATACACGCAACTCATCCGAGCCATGGCAAATATTTTGTACCATTTGTTTCCAGTTTTCCTGTTTTTCCATATTTCCTACTAATGCACCTAACAGATTGATTGCCTTGTCCTAAGGGTCTTCAGCTTTGGTAATTCTGAGATTTGCCTTTGGCTCGCTTTCAACATGAGCGGCTCTAGGCGACGAATACAGTTATAAGATGAATGTCACCATAACAGTCTATCTCGAATGAAATTTGCTAAGCGCATCAAACATTTATTATTAAGTGTCTTGCTGCTATAGAAAAAATCGTATTCAATATCAACATTTTAACCTTGAATCAAGCTGGAGTCGAACCAGGAAGAAGTCCGCCGTTACATTGACGTTTTTTATCTCCACATTGCTACCCACTTGGGAAAAGTTGAATTTTATTAGGAACCAGTACTCCTCCGACGTCTTGTTAAGAACCCGGATGCCAACGATCACACGGATAGTACCTGAAATAAACATACAAAGAGTTTACACACAGTCAAAATACTTCACTCATTGTTGTAAGGTAGACTTGCCCACAAGTCGAGCTCAGAGTTTTTGTGAGTGTGTGTGTGTGGCTTTTCCTTTAACGGAAATCAAAGTTCGTTTAACGTATTGAAGCTTTTTACACAAAAGAGGAGAGGCGTGTGGTAATATTGTGACAAAGCACTCTTTGCATGAAACGATCCTAAATGCTGTCGATCTTAAGACACCGGAATTGAGAGACCATGTGTTTTCGCGCTGAAAGTAGAACAAACTTCTACCTGCTTTTAGCGATTTTTTTAATTAAAGAGACTAAAG
Organism: Siderastrea siderea; assembly: GCA_964030785.1. Lineage (NCBI taxonomy): Eukaryota > Metazoa > Cnidaria > Anthozoa > Scleractinia > Rhizangiidae > Siderastrea > Siderastrea siderea. Next base: position 4,896,225 of record OZ034978.1, on the reverse strand, counting down.
GTTTGAAAAAGTTGGCCAAACTTGCACTCCTGCCATTCGTAGCAAAACAGTTGTTTTGTAACTAATAATTACAGTACTTGTTATCAAAAATAGACCGTGACACTCTTAGCTTTAGGATTCCATTGTCGCAAATACGTCGTTCAGCTTAAAATTTATTTGTCTTTTTGCCACCATTAAGTTAATATCAGCCCCTTTGTAAGTAGCTTCATCAATATTGCTGATCTAATTCTAAAATTATTAATTATAAAGAAAGCAAAAAATTTCATAATAAGAGGTCTAGTTATTTGTAGACTGACAACTCTTTTTAACCGCGTTCCAAATCCGTACGGATCTATGGCCAAAGAACGAAATGAATCTAGAAGGCCATCCGACAATGGAGCATTCTTGTTCACAAGCAAGGCCTCCGTTTCTTTTGGCTAGTGGTTGGATCAATTGGGCGGAAAAATGAGAATTTCATTTGCAGCTTTAAGTGCGAAAAATAAAAACAGTTAAGCTAATAGAGATAGTTATGTTTTCTCTTGTTGAAGGAAAGGAAAAAATGTCGAATCAAATATTGAGCGTGTTTATTTGAATGACGTACTACGTAACCGAAACAAAGCATTCTGCGGTCAAAGCAAGCGGCGAGATGGTTGTAGGTTTCACCAAAACACTTAAAGGTCAAGTGTGAGGCCAATTTACCAAAGTGCCACTCAAGATTTATCAATTGAGTGACGAAGGAAATGACCAGTTTGCGGTTTTCCATTCATTTTGCCTTATTCTGGTTTACCGCAAGAAGTTGTGGCTTCACCAAGAAAGCTAAACGAATTATTGGACACTGATTGCAGGCTTAACAAAACATATTTATCGTTCCCCTCAGCGTTTAGTACTTGTTTAGATTGCTTCATGATTTCCTCACCGACTCGCCATGAGTGTTTTTATTAAATGCTTCTGCCCCACTTCACTGTTTTATTATATGTCTTGTCTTGATATTTTGAGGTGGAAAGCCTGAAATGCCCCACATTACTTGTCGAATACACCTCCCATACATGGGATATTTTTGTCCTGAGCGCCTATTGTGCAAGTCTTCCAATGAAAAGAGAACAGAAAAATGCATTCGCGAACAGTTCGTCACACTGATGGCTCGATATGGTGGAGATATTGAAAATGGCGATTTTGATAAGGGAAAGGACGCGAATGTTGGACTTTTTTGCAATGTATTTATTGTTTCGTTATGAAGTTATTGGTTTCTTGACGAATTTTGGAGAGAGGTGCCAAAATTCGAGATTTACAGCAAATAAATTTACTTGAATCGGTCACGTGACGGCCAGCAGTGTGTTACCTTTCGCTTCGCTTATTGAGTGTTTGGTGCAAATAATCAAGGACGCTTATTCTCGCTCAAAACGCTTCAAATAACCCTAAAAAGCCATTAAGAGCGGTTTGCTGTAAGAAACGACTAAGGGTATGCAAGATAGAAAAATCCGATTTTCTCAAAATCTGCTAGAATAAAGGCTTTGGTGAAGTACTTCTCAAAATATAAGTTTCGGGTCGTTTAGATTTTTATTTATTTTTTAGTGAATATTTTCGTATTTTGCCCTTCGCGGCAGTCAAAATCAACGCCAAAATCGTGACTTTTCCGGAAACTCCTGTTCAAATATTCAAAGCGTCCTAAATAAGATTAACCCGAGGAGTTAAAAGAACTTATTTCCTCTGTTTATTAGCAGTGTCAAAGTTTCATGAAAAGCGAACGTGAATTTTTAACGGAATTTTAAAATTTATACCCAACAACGGTCGTTAGCGACAACCCAATTTAGGCCAAATTCAAGGCTCAAAAAAGCACTCTGGTACATGGCTTTACACAACAAGACTATACTCTGGGAAAGAACAATCACTTCAACTAAACATCGGCCTAAAAACATTTTGGGACAAATGAAACGGGGAATTTTGAGAGCGCTTTGAAAACAGGTTACTTGAGTAATATGAGCGACCCTCTGACCTTTCATGTCAGCGGAAATCAACACACAGCAGCTCTTAAAATGTGACTTTCCTTCGCCAGAATACGAGTTTGCTTGTTTTTCTAGAATGTTTTCAAATAGAGGAAACTGGGATTTTGAATTTGGAGGCCTTTGTTCCCAATAATGAGCGATGTTGGGCAATTTAGAGAAGTATGTTATGAAATTGACCTACTCTATTTATCACCGAAATTATACATTCAAAGTCTGTTTACAACGGAAATGCGGAATCAATAGCGAAGTAAAATTCCGATTCATGAAATGCTTAGGAAATAACTCTTACCTAAGTGAGCTTTTCCTGGCTAGAAACTGCAACTTTCATTGCAAAACACATAGCAAGATCGTCGAGCCGTGTTGCACGTGAGTTGTCAAATGTTTTTACGGTGCGGTCCAGGTTCCCTATGTTAACGATTAACCAGATTTAGCCCCGCATAGCGTGCAGTCGGAAACAGCACTATGGTGAGGAACACTTGTGCTTGATAGGAAAAAAGAAGGGGAAAAAGGAAAAAGAGAGCTTTTATTACATATATACTTATTATTATATATATATTTTTACATCCAAACCGGTGACACGTACAATAGAGTTCTTCTGTTGCTGATAGGTTGCCGCAGGAAATTTGATGTTCACAACAAATATTAGTCCAAGAACGTAGTTTGAGGGCTTATATAAAAGTTTGCACATCAAATTTCCCAGGGAACCTATCACACATAGGGCCTGAGACAGAATCCCTCTATTGTTTTTATCGTCCAACGCTAATTTTTGAGCGAAAATTGCCAATATGCGTTGATAGGCGCCACTGAGGAGAGACAGTATCGCGTCACGTGATCGATTTCGACCAAATGGAGCACGCTAAAATGTAGCGTTGTAGTAGAAAAAGTTAGCGTCTTGTTGAACAAGCGACTGAAGCGTAGTAAACACACAAAATTTGTTCAATTATTCATTCCAGAAGGCTCTTCAAACTCCCATTCTTAGTGACACATTTTACCTTTTGGTAAATAAAACACATAACACCCACAAATCAGACTGGATGTCTTTCTCTAGTTTTCGATAAAACAGCAGCCACTTCCCTCTACTGGTTCCGCTACGGCAGAAGGTGCTGTGATTTGTGCCTTGCATGGGATACATATGTGCGCACGCCATAATACTCACAAACAGTCTTTAGCACGGCTGTTCTCAGCCTTTTCTTGCTGCCTTTCTTATGCATGTCGCACAGGTTCAACTTGTCATAAGCGATAAGATTGTAATCATAATAATAATAATAATAATAATAATAATAATAATAATAATAATAATAATTTTATACTACTGTTCTACTGTTCTTACCCCCTTCCCCCTACCCTTGGTTACATAACTCAACCATGGACTTGGCCGCATTTTATTTCTTTGCTAAGAGTCTTTAATTAGAAGGTCTTATGTCCGCTAAGGAAGAAAGATATTGCACCCTACGCCATGCGAGAAATACATCTGCCCAAGCCAAAATACTAAAAAAAAACACTCCTAAGCATGGGTATGCTTAGCGTTTTCATGCTGCCTTTCTTATGCAAGTCGCACAAGTTCAGGCCAGTGTTGTAAGCGATGGCATGCTATAACTGTACAAGCCCGATCTAATACAATCTATCGGGTATAGAACTTTTGCTTCTCTAGCGCAGCACTATGACTTAAACGCTTACCACGAAGTAAAAAGCCAATTCGCCTATCAGAGTGACGCAGCTTATAAATTATTCTCGAAGAGAACAACTCATCCATCGTGCAGTGAGGAACTAGTACCTGGAGAACAACCTCGACCTATCTGCTTCAGCAACTCGAATATATGTCAAGTTCTTGCCTGTTCCCAGTTTGTTGCGCAACTTTGATTAGTAGTCTCTTTTTCATGGGAAATGCTTCAGTAAAAAAATTAGGCCAGTATTTCCCTTTGCCAACGTCAAACGCTCTCTCTCCAAACTGTTGCCGTGTCACTATAAAACTCAAAATTGATTAACATGTTTACACCGTCGAATTTACTTGTGGAAGTTGCAAGTGACAGTCGCAAGCTATTTGTAAATCGTGACAATCATTCAGGTGTCTAAGTTCATGAGTTCCGATAGCCTGCGTAGCAAGCACTTCCGAAAACTTTTCCGCCTTTTTGAGGCATTTTGCGTTTTGGCCGCGCCAAATTAAGGCGTGCCCAAAAAAGGAAGGAGCGGGAAGTGGGGGGAGGGAGGGGGAGGCAAAAAAGGAAACGCTTGCCCGCAAACGCCACAAGTTTGAAAAACGTCCCTTTAGCACTCAAGGTTTGATGAATTCATAGCGTGACAGCTTGACAATAAAGCAACAAATAACAGATCACCGGATGTTGCAAATTTACTTTCGCCAAAATCAAAACATGCTCCACGTAAGTCAAACCCACGAACTACATAGACGAAGCACTCGGAGATGTGATGTCGAAACCTCGACAGGTGGAAACTCAAAGAGGGGGGGGGGGCGCTTCAGGATTTGTCGTTGTAATTTCAAAGTTAATAACTTTGGAAATTTAACTCTGCCAGGAAAATCGGTTTTATTTCTTCGGGAACCTTTTCAAAGCGTCGGAAAGAAAGGATTCTTAAGGAACAATTCTTGCTGATATCTTCAGAGTGGTTACAGTGGAATTTGTTGAAAACTTGTATAGCTATTTTCGGAACGTGTCTGCAATCTTTGTGCTCGAAAAATTAGGAACTTAAGGGCATTATTCGAAGTTATTCGGAATGCAATAAGTATATCGAGTCTCCTGTTTCCCAAGCTCCGCAATATCAGCGTATCAACTTGTCTAAACGGCTGCTCAAACCTCCATCAGGCAACAGTCTTTGTAGAAAAAGAAGCTTCCCGAAAGTCCCTGCGATTTGAAGCCACCGAACAGCCGCCTTCTAGAGTCAAACCTGGCCATGGAAATTTTCCAGCTAGAGAGAAACAGTTAGTTGTGTTGATGCGGTCACGCTCAAATTAACTTAACTGATTTGATTGACGTTCTTTGGCGTACGGGTTTCTCAGAATCGTGGGGTTTGCGGACAAACGTTTTTTCCTCCCTTTTCCTGGCCCCTTCTCCCACTTCTTTTGCCCTCGGCCCAATTTTTGCGCGGCCAAAAAGCGAAAACTGCTTCGAACGTACGAAAAACCCTAGGCCCACAGAAACGCTTGCTACACAGGCTAGGGTTTCGACAGTGTCTACCTCTATGTCACAAGCTCCTTTTTCTCTTTCTGGGTAACCGAAATCCACTCTGCAGACACCCGTCCAGGTATTGGCCTTCTTTAGAGTACATAATGCTACACAGCAGTTGATAGCACCCAGCGTAATCACGTCGTAGGATAGCGGTGTCGATCGTGGGATTCTTGATCCCTTGAGTTATACAGCAGAGTTCTCTTGTGATGTCGGCGACACGGGCAGTTGTTGCTTCTGTTTTTGTTTTTATTTTTCGCTCTGGCAATGCAGTTGGACAAGGGTCTTAACATATGGTTACTCTGCTGAATGCAGTAAAATCTGTTTCCTACCGGTAAAGCATGCTAGCTTGTTGAGAATCATTGTCCTGATGATTTGCGGAGTATTCAGCATTTTTCCAGGGACAGGCAGAGGAACCGCTGCCCAAACGGGAGATATTAAGTGAGAAAAATCTCTGTGATACCTGCCAGATTGTACTGGATCCAGTACAATCTGGCAGGTGTCACAGAGATTTTTCTCACTTAATATGACTGACTCGAACCTGTGCGACATCCATAGGAAAGACAGCATGAAAAGGCTTGTCTACGGGTGTGGCTGCTGTATCATCGAACACGAGCAGTGGGAAAGACATTTGTGAAGCAAAGGAAATAGGAGACGTCAGCAAGCGGGCTAGTACTACAAGGCTCTATTAAGGGGTCATTACAGTATCTTTTTAGGCCGTTGCTAGGGAAAAATGAGTTTGCTGTAACTCAACACATGTGTGCTTTCATTGGACCAAATTTGAACAACATTCATTGAGGGCAAGTATGGTTCAGTTTATGACGTCATCGGACCACGCCCCATGTCACGTGAACAGAAACAGAAAAATGCGTTTTTACTTCAAGACTTACCTTTTTGTCCATAATTTCTTGTACCGTACCATTTCATAAGCCGTCTTGAGGAAATTTAAGCATGCGTTTTGGTTTACGAAGAAAAATAAACAAATAAGAATGAAAAATGTGCTTCTTTGACCACTCGTTTGGGTATAATTTTTTTGTTTTCTGTTTTTTCGCCAAAAGGATGCTTAAATTTCGAGAAAAAAAGATGTTTTTTCGAATTCTTTTAAAATGCAGCAGCTACGTTTACTTCTCGACGAGAAAAGTACTTTCTTCGCGGCACCGGAAGTGACGCTACTTTTTTCAATGGCCAGGTGCCTAAGCGTTAAATGGCTAGGTCGCTAAGGCGATTATTTTCCCATTCTTGGTATCGTGGACGGTAGCTGAGCTGAGCTGACCTGTTGTTGGAATAATGGCCGCGAGTCAGATAAAAGCCGCTGAACTGGATGTGTAATGATGATTGGTTTTTCCGTTGGATTGCTTCAGTTCTCGCTTCTTTCACGCTCCAGTCGGCGATCTGTTTTACGAACAGCGCAAGCCATTCAATAATGTGGATCCACCGAGTCGAATTGACTTGGTCCAGACTTAGAGTCCAGAGAATTTTTTGATAATCTTTGAAATACTGCCCACTGACAAGGAATGAAAGAGCAACGATTACGTTACGTATGGCGGACCTTGGACGAGTTGTGGCTTTCACGACAGAGGTATCACTCTTCAAGCTGAATTTCTGTCCACATCGACTGCACTCGAGCTCAAACTCTTCAACAGTGTTTTGTTTTACCGAACAAAATTCGTATTTCTCAGTCCTTTCTACAGTCACAGTCTTTTAGATCGCTTAAATTACTTTTTGCTAATTTCTCATGTGATGTTGTTAGCAGACGTTGCCCATCAGATGTATCGAGCTCTCCATTATTTGTCAGGTATTCTATCGTGTGCTTTAATAATAGCATTGTCAATGTGGGCATGAAATTCGCGCGATAGAGCTGCTTTCAAGGACAATGTACAAGCTTCCTTTCTTGCTGTATGCTGCTCCACGCTGTCTTGCGACAGTGGCTGCAAGTCAGTGGCCTCGAGAGCTTCGTTTCTTGAAGAGCTGTCTAAGCACTGGAGTTGCTCAGGTTCGGGAGGACAGTTCACAGGTTCGCACATCGATTACAGTTTTCTAGCAAGCGACGTCAGGTAGTTTGGGAGCAGTCGAAGTCACGGCTGCGGACACAGGGATTTCTTTATGGGTTCGGGATGATGGCACAGTACTTATTTCGGTTTGCCTCCGCATCATTGACATTTCTATCCCCGACCTGACACTGAAAATCTTTGAATGTCGGCTTTTCGCGATCTGCATTTCCCCATCGACTTGCAGCCATCGCTGCGCTTTCTGTTTACGTGCGTACGTGGATAGCTTCGAGCTCATTTTCAACTGAAACACCCAGTTTAAGAAATAAAGGCACAACTCACATGTTGTAAACGTAAAGCAGAAAATTAAAATCAATTTAAAAAGTAAACAAGAAAGTTTCTTTTGTGTTTGTCGCAACAAAATAAAAAAAGTGATCGGCGACTTGAACCAGCGACAGGCCGGCGCCGGCAGGCCAGAAAGCGCGCGAAAAATTTGCGGACGACCGGAAGTAAAATTGCACGTGCATGGCAACCGCGTATCATAGCAACGAGATACTTTAATGGGCCCTTAAACCCTAAAGGCCACCGACATTGGGAGAACTTGTTTAGTAGTACGTGTCACCGGTTTGAACGTAAAAAAAAGTATATAATAATAAGTATATATGTAATAAAAGCTCTCTTTTTCCTTTTTCCCCTTCTTTTTTCCTATCAAGCACAAGCGTTCCTCACCATAGTGCTGTTTCCGACTGCACGCTATGCGGGCCTAAATCTGGTTAATCGTTAACATAGGGAACCTCGGCCGCACTGTAGAAACATTTGACAACTCACGTGCAACACAGCTCGGCGATCCTGCTATGTGTTTTGCAATGAAAGTTGCAGTTTCCAGCCAGGAAAAGCTCACTTAGGTAAGAGTTATTTCCTAAACATTTCAAGAATCGGTTTTTTACTTTGTTATTGATTCCGCATTCACGTTGTAAACAGACTTTGAATGTATAATTCTGTGATAAACAGAGACCACTAGGTCAATTTCATAACATACTTCTCTAAATTGCCCAACATCGCTCATTATTGGGAACAAAGGCCTCCAAATTTAAAATCCTAGTTTTCTCTATTTGAAAACATTCTAGAAAAACAAGCAAACTCGTATTCTGGCGAAGGAAAGTCACATTTTAAGAGCTGCTGTGTGTTGATTTCCGTTGACATGAAAGGTCAAAGGGTTGCTCATATCACTCAAGTAGCCTGTTTTCAAAGCGCTCTCAAAATTCCCCGTTTCATTTGTCCCAAAATGTTTTTAGGCCGATGTTTAGCTGAAGTGATTGCTGTTTCCCAGAGTATAGTCTCGTTGTGTAAAGCCATGTACCAGAGTGCTTTTTTGAGCCTTGAATTTAGCCTAACTTGGGTTGTTTCTAACGACCGTTGTTGGGTATAAATTTTAAAATTCCGTTAAAAATTCACGTTCGCTTTTCATGAAGCTTTGACACTGCTAATAAACAGAGAAAATAAGATCTTTTAACTCCTCGGGTTAGTCTTATTTAGGACGCTTTGAATATTTGAACAGGAGCTTCCGGAAAAGTCACGATTTTGGCGTTCATTTTGACTGCCGCGCAGGGCAAAATACGAAAATATTCACTAAAAAATAAATAAAAACCTAAACGACCTGAAACTTATATTTTGAGAAGTAGTTCACCAAAGCCTTTATTCTGGCAGATTTTGAGAAAATGGGATTTTTCTATCTTGCATACCTTTAGTCGGTTCTTACAGCAAAAAAGAAACAAGGTGAACCATTTATATTATGAATTATTTCGCATTTGTGGCATTTAAAGAGACTTAGTTGCATTTTTCATGCAAACTCTTCTATTTTGCCGACTCACAGTATATGCAAAAAAGAACAGGTTAATATATGCGCTCCTCTCAAAGTGAGCTTGGGCGACCTGTGAAATCACACGATAATTTTGATCTTGCACCTAATCTGATCGCAGTCCACTGCATCACACCTTTTTGCTCGGACGCGCTCGTTTCATCGCCCAACCTTTTTCCGCCCTGCTATGTAGTCCGCTGTTTTACAGAATTAAGCTCGACTAGTTAAGGTCGACGTCTGAACCAACTCTTGAACTTAATTACCCAGATATCAATTAGGTTCGGCACATGCTAAGTTCGACGTTTGAACTGGGCCTAACCCAAGCACCTCGAACGATTACTCGAAAAAGCTCTAGCCTTGCCTAAGGTTGTAAAATATTGATCACAATGCAATGCATTTATTAGTCCTTACCAGAGGTTTTTCAGGACCCATTTAAAACAAAAATAAAATTTGAGCGACTAAATTAAAGTATAAAAAACTTTAACTTATGAGCATAATAGGAAAAACTAGTTATCACTCGAGCCATCTGTCCAGCAGGATTTTTTTGAGATTTTTCTTAAACTGGTTAACTGTATATCATCAAATACGGCCAAAAACTTAGTGAAGTCCTTTTGAAAACTGACAAAAATAATCCAAAATTATTGAACGGTTCTTCGTTCGTTCATTGTTGAGAATTTGAAAGTCGTGCGGTAAACGTCACTTACTCATCAGCGTAATTGCCACCGAGATGTTTTTCCTAATATGGAAAAACTAGTGCATTTAGTCCTTGGAGGCGAAGAATTCTGCCAGGAATTTTAGAAACTCAATAAAGCTACACCCTAAAAGTTCAGTTGACGGTAAAATTCCGTTTCCTGGAACTTTCTGCTACTTCAATCTTCAAACAAAGAATATTAATCCGAAAAAAATATCTTCAGCTTGTAGGATTTGAATGGCCTGGAATAATATTGGAGAAGCAATATCGAACTTATCTGACTTTTTCTTTCATGGGTTCTCAGAAGGTCGACCGGGCATTATCTTTTAAAGAAATACTTGGAATTCGGTTAAGACAAGAGAAATAACATGATCTAACAAATATGTATTATAGCATAAAAATAAATTAAAGTATTTTGAAAACAAACATACCCTTCTGTATTTCTCCCACTTGTACTTCTATGTTCTGATCCACTTGATATGTCAGTGTGTCGCCCTCTTTCAAATTAACTTCAACCAAACGAGCATTTGGGGTGTTTTTCTTGAGCACGAAAAACACAGTCACAGAAATCACTGTTCCGAGTAGCAAAATCACTGTTATGATACTGATTGCAGCGACTATGGTCTTACGGGAAGAGTTCTTCGGACTCTCTCCGTCGCTGAAATCTACTTTCGGTAAGGTTACCTTATCGTCAGCCATGGCACACCTCTGGAATGTTTAGTTCATCTCGCAGGTGCAAAGATGAAGTGACGAGGGTGATGACCGAACCAGTCACTTTTATAAGTGCCCCGCTGATTCATCTCTGAAACAATTTTCCTTGTAGGTTCGACTCAGCACGTGATTCAGTTAAAAAAAATGTAGCGGAACAAGTATTTCAAGTTGTTTTTCAAACTGTTTTAAAATTAACTGGCACATTCCTGCATATCGTTTTTTTTTTATTCCTAGTGGAAGAGTCAATTCAAACAGTTTAATCGTTGAGTTTAACCCACGTACAGGTACTGTGCCTTCTGCTCGCTCAATATAGGGTGGTCTTAATCTATCTTCGCTGTCTATGTCGTGTTAAGGGTTGTGTGTTGGTGGCTCAGAATTGCGCTAGAAAAAGCTCAAAGAAATGTTCTGCTGAAACGGTATCTCTCTTTTGAGATGGGAGCGGCTAGCAGTTGATTAGCAAGGCAGCAGAATTGATCGTAGCTTGCTTACTAATTTGTTCCAGTATGATTTATATAAATGTAAAAAAATAATCATTTTTCTTTCTTTTTCTTTTAAGGTCCAGGCAAATGAGGATAAAACCAAGTCCCTCGACTTTTTCGCTTAGAGATGTTAAGCTCCTGTTTTTAGCACTAATAAACAGTCGGTTATCATCATTGTACAAATTCACCAGTGCGTTTCCATTGAAAAGGCTCTTTCTCTTGAAAACCGTTTCCATGCTTTTCCAACCTTTCAACCGCAGAGTTCAGGGAACGTGAACCTTGGCCGTTTAAAATGAAACAACAACAACACGGGGTGAATTGCCCCGTTTTGGAAGCAACTATGAGGAATGTAGCTTTGTCTTATGAAATATTTTGATCTAAGAACAAGCTGCAAATGAATTAACGTGCGTTAGAAAACATAAATGTGTGGTATTTATGTGCGATTGCGTATCCGCAATACAGAATACAAAATACTTTTTTGCTAAGTCGTGGTTTAAGCACAAAAATTCATCAGTGGTAGCTTTTTGTTTAACATTCTCCGTTTGACGCACTAGAAATAAGCTGGCTTAAAAATAATAATAATAATAATAATAATAATAATAATAATAATAACAATAAATGCAATTACTTTATTTCACACTTGATTGGCAATTTACAATGCAAACTATAAATTGGAAACTCAAGTTTACAAGAAATGGATAAACTAACAAAAGACCAAAGAAAATATTAAAAGCCTTGAAATGATCAGGTAAGAACACAATCAAAAAGGCAAAGGAAGGGAAGCAATCTGATTAACTGATTTAGCGAATGAAGATGAAAGCTTTGGTTTAGAAAACAAGCATTCGCAGCTTGAATTCTATATTCTCTTTGACGTAACTGTCTCCAGCATTCCGTCAGGTCAATCAAATAGTGTTCTATATTAAGGTCATTTTTAATGCACGAACTAACAGGCCTTGACTCGATCTTTTCAACCTCTGGCGGATGAAACAAGTCATGAACATTCACGGATACTTCCACGAAGCATTCCTTGACAAAACTACTAATGAACATTCAAGGAAACTTTTTCAAGGTCAAACGTAAATCATTCTCTAAATATAAAACACATGACGTATATCTCAAGTAATGACGCAAGTTATGACGTATGTCTGAACGAAGCACTTATAGCACAAATGTACTCAAGAATCTTTTGAGCCCCGCTTTGTAGAAGTAGGGATTACACTTGATAACAAAGTATTATAGTACTTTGCACAATTTGTCCTCAGCTAGAAATACACGAAGAAACACTCGGTGGAAACTGTTACATGTAAAAATACATTCGTTTGTGTTTTCATTATTACATTTCCTAAACACAATTAACCAGAAAGAAGCATGCAGCTCTTGCGACGGAAGAACTGAAGCTTTTCGCGGTTTCCTAATTTCCCTTTTTTTCACCGCAGAGCTGGTTTTGGAAATGTTTCTCTATTTAAAGTTTGCCATCAAGAAAACGTCCTCAGTGACTCAACTGAATCAACGAAACATGCTGTTTTTAATGTTCGTTAAGAATGCTGGCTTCACTTCAAATTGTAGGCTTGGGGGGTACCATCTGAACTTGATCATACTTTTGAATTCCACTTTCATAGGTTAAATACTAGTACACCCATAGAAGCAGACATCTTAGCAGAAATCTCTAAGAATCGCCATTCTTTAATTTCGATGAACAGTTAGGCGTGATTTCAGTGGTACCTTTACTGAATATTATGGTAATTTTGGCGCCGGTGCAACAACGGTTAAATTGCTTTAAGTTTTTTTGGTTGTTTTTTCGTTTTGTTTTTGTTTTTTCCTTTTTTTACCGAATCTCTTTTTTCTATCCGGCAACTAGGAGCTGCCAAGAACATTCTTTATCACTCTTTCTTGACTGCATTTCCCTATTCACTTAAACGCCCGCAACACGAAACTTCAAAGAATACATTGGGTTAAGCTGAGGTTAGTGGTTAGCCGCGGCTGAAAGTTGAAGGTTTATAGTGGTTTGCATCCGGGGTAACCCTTTACATGTCAGGGAAGTTTTTTTTTTTTTTCAAAATAAACAAACAGGTGTATAGACAGGCTATCAGAATGGCTTCTGATCAGAAATAATGGTATGTTGTATGGCCCAGTACCACAAGTTTTACAATCTTCACTAATTTCGCTAACCACGCAAGTCTGATTCAAATTGGCGATTCAACAGATCTATCTCATAGATCACTTGCTCAACGAACTCGGCCAACACATGGAAAGATTGGGTGCGGCTTTGAGCAGTCTAAGGCCTATTTCAAAACGTCGAACTTTTCATGTGCCGAGCCTAATGCAAATGAGCAAAAGCTATAAATTTTGTTAAATTGCATTGGGATCGGCGCATGAAAAGTTTGACATCTGAACTGGGCCTAATATCACGTAGAGAGCCCAACTTTTAGAAAAATTACTAAGGTGGCTCTTGGTTGACCATAATCATTATATAATCGCTTCTTTTCGTTCACGGACACAATGGACCGTCAATGCGAAAAAGGTTACTGGTAAGAGTGTATCAGATGTTCTTTGTCACTTGCCGCATACTACGGCTCACCCGTTCATATTCAACTAAAGAACGATACAAGTGCAAATTACTATATGCTACACTTAGAAGCTCCAATTTAGTCTCTGTAACAGTAGTACGTATACATGGCCACCTGGCCGCTCCCTCCACACCTTGTATGTTCGGGAGTTAATTGACCATCGGAATCATTCTCGTTCTCATTCCATCGTAATAATTTCTCTTTATAACTCTTGCAAAATATCAGTCCATCCATATCAGATTTAGTTAGAAGAATGCTCGTAGAATACCCACGCCCTCTCTTTTTCTATCTTTGTAAGACTGTATATTTTGATTGAAAGTTTCGAACCTAGTTTCACTCGTATGCTAAACTGTTACGATTCCCTCAACATATTGGCGTGGCGAGCGATCAAGTGGCAAGCGAGATCACACTTGAAGGCGTACTTCCCTATTCCGGTTAAGAGCCCGAAATTCGGAACATCAAAGACCTAGGTTAGTTTAAGCTAAGGTTGGTTGTTAGCTGCGAATTAGAGGTTAATGGTTTGTGGCAATTGTTAGCGGTTAGTGGTTGGGTCAGTGGTTAACCCTTTTCAACCGGAGGTTTTGCAGAGCAAACAATCAGATGTATCGACATGCAGGATGTAGCAGCTTTTAGATAACTGCCTCCTACTCAGAAATGATTGCCTTTTCGGTATAAACATGTCTAACCCTCCCACCTGTTTTATTCTCTAGACAGATTTCGCTTTCCCTGAGATGGCAGCTAAACAAGTTCTGTCGGTGAACAAATTCCACAAACAAACGGGAAAAGAGAGACTGTGAAGCGTTTGATAGATCGCCCACAAAGCAAACGTTTTAAACAATATCTTATAGATCGATCAGCATAATCACCCTTTTAACTATCTCATGCCCCCAGCAGTGTGTCACCAGTACCCATTTTATACACCCGGGTGGAGAGCGACAATGTGGAGTAAAGTTTCTTGTCTAAGGAAACTGCAGTTGCTCACAAACAGACGGCCAATTGAAAAATCAAGAGTTCTGATTTTCGTGTGTTATCACACGCCACACACCTCTGCTAACTCGCTCATTAATATTCAAAGTATAAAAGAGGTGCACTTAGACTACGAGAAGAACCAAATGCGTCACTATAAATGCACTTGGCAGAAGCGTGGTTTTCTCTCGACTTGGCCATATTTTTAGTTATTCAAAAAATTGTCTTTGTACATTCGCAAGCCACGAAAAACCAAAGCGGAACCGAACAGACAAAGACGATAGGGCATCTTCAACTTTAGCACCAAAACTTCAGTCCGGCTTCATTACCTCAAGAAGAATGAACTCTAACAAATTACATTTCTTTTAACGCCAGCTGTGGTAATTTATCAAATGGAATAGTTCCCGTTATTATCAACATTTTGTGCTTTTTTCATGAAAAAGGTAAAACCCACGCATTTTTCTTTAAAAATGTCTCAACCACCTACTACTTATGACTTCATATCTGGTAACTATAGCAACCGATTCTCATCACATGAACCTGTGCCAAAATGTGTGTAAGGAATATGCCTACAGCCACTGAAAACGGCAGGTGCTGATGAAAAATCGTATTAAAAAATTCAAGAAAAACCTTATGTAAGTCCAAGGGTTAAACGCAATAGGCAGCTATTCCATTAGAGCAAGGGGACAGGAAGCGGGAGGGGATGGTAGTAGTACTTGTTTGTTCATGTTGTTTCACAAACCGAACTGAAGCGTCAACCTTGAGGCCCGACTGAGACTTTAATTACTCACCCGTGATCAATCTACTTACCATCCGACATGCCTACCCGTCTATAACAGTACAAACTACTAACAAATTCGTGTTTAGCTCAAATTTACTTAATTCCTTGTCATATATATAGTATTATCAAAAGATGTGCGTTATTCTTTTCAACAGGGTTTCTTTATATTCGTCCTTCATTGCGTGAGAAATGGTGAGGTAAGATTTGATTAGCTTAATTTGATAGTTAACTGGAAATAACACACTGCGTGATTGATAAAAAGGTATTATTAATAATAGTGGCGTCCATTAGCTTATGTCCTATTATAATACAACCACTCAGGATATCTCAGCAATCTGATTGGTTATCTACTTAAAGAATACGAACCAGTATACCGTTTCTTCCTTTTTTGGCAACAAAAAACAATTGTGCTACTCAGTCTTATTGAACATGAATTCCTCCGACGCTCACCTCCCCAACCCCTTCCCTCCTTAGGTTGGTGCAGAAAGAGTGATGAAACAGGACTAAATGTCATATCCTATGTTGGTACTTGCAGATGACCGTTGTGGACAAAATAACGTCCAAGGGTGTGAGAAAAAGGAATACCTTCTATAGTTGCCCTCCACGATTTGTGATGGACAAAGATAATGTGGAAAGATAGTCACTTGCTCTTTCTGGTGGAGCTAGGGGGTCAGGGGGGGGGAGACCGGGAAAAAAGGGGGCGGGAGGTGTACGGGGGGCGAAAAGCGGGATTCTCAAGGTGGCGGGTAGCGGGAGAGAGAGAGGGGAAAAATTACGCAGCATTGCGCAGTATTTCGCAGTGGAAATAATGCAAAGAGATGGGAGCCAACAAATACAGCGCGGGAACCGGAATTAAAGGGTACCGGAAGCGGGAGATTTGTACCCCCCTGTGCCCAGCCCCCACTTACTGTGGTAGAACAAGGCGTGTTAGTTGGGTAGGTACTACTCACGCTTACATATGTTCAAGGAGATACTTACTTGGTCCGGTTTGTTATTTGTTTTCTCATACAGATCAGGGCGCGCTTTAAAAGACGGATCCAACCAGTTGGTCCAGAAGGAGTCAAATCTAAAGACCGAGCTAAGACAACCTCGCGATCGCAGAATCCAAACTCTGTCAATAAGTAAATGTAAGCGAGATTTACGAATTGCGGGACTAGTTCGTCTTCAAACCTGCAAAGCCCACTTCGCAGTTTTTGTTTTCAGTTTGTAAAAATCATTAAACTGCAGCTACGAAATTCATATTTAAAATTAGCTAAACGTGTAAACTCGATTGTTATACCAAGATCTTGCATAAACAAGAAACACACATTTCAATCGCAATTTTTGCAACGTAATTGCTTAATTGCTTTTTAAGTTTATCAAGTAAATGCATGGGATACTATGTTTGTAAATATAAGTAAATGTAAGTAAATATAAATGCTACTTATAAATGCTACTTATAACCCTGAAATAAAATGACGAACTGAAGTGGCTGACCTAACAACTTATAAATATACTAAATTTCCTGCTCGGTATAGGTTGGGTTAACCCTTTCAATCCCAGAGCCAAACTTCTGACGGAGTGTGAAACCTAGACTTGCCCACAAGTTGAGCTCAGATTTTTCTTTCGGAAGCGCGATTTCTATGGGAAACCCTAACGCGTGGCCATTTGCCGATGACATTTGAAAATAATCTGACCATTGAACAATGTTCGATGTGGTATCGCCTGTCTTGCAATACAATAGAGTCTCGAATGCTCGAACTCTAATAAACTCTAACGTCTCACTTATTCTTACCAAAAGCGGTCTCCCTTTCTTCAGAGTAATTTAAACCCTGGGAACTGAGCAGTTTTCCGTCGTGTTTCGTGTTACACTATATCGGGATTTAAGTGTAAGTTACAACATCAAATTTAGATTTTTTTGTCAATTTTAAACTTGCCATGGGGCGCTATTGTGTGTAATAGAACAACAAAGCAAAAATGGATCCAAAGCATCTAATATAGACATAAGAGTTTTTGCTTCGTTGATTAAATCCCTGCAATGATTTCAACAATCCCATCACACCAATTGGACGCTCACGAGCGGAAATTTATTTAAGAAGCAGCTCGCCCGCCAAAAATCCCTTCACTGCGTGCTATAACATACCTGACGTGTTCTAAGTACGAAAGACTTGTATTTTAACCCTTTCAAGTAGCTGTACGAAGTCTATGAGATTCTATGAAGACCAGCAAAAAGGTAAAGATAGAGCATTCCAGTCTACATGCATGGTATGGCTTTAAATTGAAACAATACATTGTTGCAACCAAAGACTGATTAGCTCGAAAGCATCCAAAAAAGGTTATTATAACTGAAATGTCCAGGTATAGTGTCTCTATAAGTGCCCTTTAAAGCAAGGTAATTGCTGATAAAAATGATTATTTCCATGGCACACTTTTGACAGCATTGAAAAATAATGTACGGCGTCAGAATTATAATACTGACCTCTACAGCACTTCACACTAATTTGTTATTGAGCTACATTTTACAGTTGCTTTAGTTGCGCCGATGTCGTTTGGGTCAGTTATTGTTGCTCTCCATGAATTCGTCTGAAGTAATTCAGAATATTTCACTGATTGAAATAGTCGGAGAAAATTCTACACTTGGTGAAGGTTTTATAGTGATTTCTTCGGTGGGCGTAGTTGCAATAATCGGGGTGGTTTCTCTAGTGGATTCTTTGGTCGGTTTGGTTTCTCTGGTACTTTCTTTGGTCGGTGTGATTTCTTCAGTCGGTTTGGTTTCCCTGGTACTTTCTTTGGTCGGTGTAGTTTCTTCAGACGGTTTGGTTTCTCTGGTACTTTCTTTGGTCGGTGTGATTTCTTCAGTCGGTTTAGTTGCTCTAGTAGTTTCTTTGGTTGGTGTAGTTTCTCTGGTAGTTTGTTTGGTTGGTATAGTTTCTTCAGTCGGTGTAGTTTCTCTAGTAGTTTTTTCAGTCGGTTTAGTTTCTCTAGTAGTTTCTTTAGTTGGTGTAGTTGCATTAGTCGGTTTAGTTTCTCTAGTAGTTTCTTTAGTTGGTATAGTTGCATTAGTCGGTTTAGTTTCTCTAGTGGTTTCTTTAGTTGGTATAGTTGCATTAGTCGGTTTAGTTTCTCTAGTAGTTTCTTTAGTTGGTGTAGTTGCATTAGTCGGTTTAGTTTCTCTAGTAGTTTCTTTAGTTGGTGTAGTTGCATTAGTCGGTTTAGTTTCTCTAGTGGTTTCTTTAGTAGGCGTGGTTTCTTTAGTAGTTTTTTCAGTCGGTTTAGTTTCTCTAGTAGTTTCTTTAGTTGG
The DNA here is from genome assembly GCA_964030785.1 of Siderastrea siderea. Taxonomy (NCBI): domain Eukaryota; kingdom Metazoa; phylum Cnidaria; class Anthozoa; order Scleractinia; family Rhizangiidae; genus Siderastrea; species Siderastrea siderea. The sequence continues at coordinate 4,877,746 of OZ034978.1, read as the reverse complement.
TATAGTTGCATTAGTCGGTTTAGTTTCTCTAGTAGTTTCTTTAGTTGGTGTAGTTGCATTAGTCGGTTTAGTTTCTCTAGTAGTTTCTTTAGTTGGTGTAGTTGCATTAGTCGGTTTAGTTTCTCTAGTGGTTTCTTTAGTAGGCGTGGTTTCTTTAGTAGTTTTTTCAGTCGGTTTAGTTTCTCTAGTAGTTTCTTTAGTTGGTGTAGTTGCATTAGTCGGTTTAGTTTCTCTAGTAGTTTCTTTAGTTGGTGTAGTTGCATTAGTCGGTTTAGTTTCTCTAGTAGTTTCTTTAGTTGGTGTAGTTGCATTAGTCGGTTTAGTTTCTCTAGTAGTTTCTTTAGTTGGTGTAGTTGCATTAGTCGGTTTAGTTTCTCTAGTGGTTTCTTTAGTAGGCGTGGTTTCTTTAGTAGTTTCTTTAGTTGGGGTAGTTGTTTTAGCTGGTGTGGGTTTTGTTGTGGGTTTACCAGTGCATATTTCAAACAACTTCCAGTTCTTCTTGATGGCAGCCCATGTTCCAAACTTATACAGTATCTTCCGCTTACCCCAGTAAAGCCCTCTCCTCCAGCTAAATTTTCGCCACTGATAGAAAATTCCGGCACTCAACTCCAGTGCAGTCAGGCGAGCATTCAGGGTCAGACACCATCTGCCTTGACAGTAGGACAGTGTCAGAGGGAGACCAATTCGCAACAGTGTGCCATCTCCGTAGGCGCCAGCTCGAATAATGTGGGCCGAAATGTAACCTTCAATACTTGCTGTCACTTCGGCAAAGGGCTCAATCTGACCAAAACAAAAATAACAAACAAACAAACATTATATTTTTAAGGGAAGAACACGCTTTGAAGTTTAGGTAGCACTGTTAGTAGTCTTAATGTGTCCTGTCATGACATTCTCATTCCAGGTGATGGAAAGCTTAGCTAAAAACTTGCCATCAGTTTTTTTCAAGACGTGGACTCAGATGTTTCTTTTGTCTAAGGTCGCGTTCAAGCTAAATACTTGTTACACGATTGCCGCGATTGTCCGGCTGACAGCGGACCTAAAAAGCACTGTTGTTGGTAACAATTATGTCAGATCGATAACTACACTAACACAACTCATCTTCAGAATCAATTAGATGCCGTAGAGTGTGGTGTTTATGTCTCTGGTAAACGAGTTTCTTGTTTTACTGGCTGTGAAGTGGAAGAGGACAATTTTGCGACTTTTTATCCTTCTTTTGTTTTTCTGATTTTCAGTGCCTCTATTGTTAGTGACATAGTTTGATTAGCTGCCATCTATTGTTTGTCTGTTCCACAAACCTTCAGGTTTTGAAGACATAAATTCCTAAGATCCTTCGTAGTTTCTTGCAAGTCGTTGAAAGTCGATGAAAGTCGTTGTTTTCGATTTTCTACGGTGCCTTCTTGTGCGTATTTTTTTTAGGCCTTTATTTGGTGAAGCTCGATTCATCATTCATGTTTACTCTACCCCGACACTATGGAGAATGCTAAAGATCTTAAAGCATTTAAATTCTGCTTCCTTATCCCAACCGGATCGGAGCCTTTAATTTATAGGCCTAAAAACCCAAAATTTGGGAAGAAGTTACATACTTTCTTGGACGATTTTTTCTTGAATGCGTGGGTCAAGCGTTGCATTGTTTTAAAGGTGGTTATTCTAAATTACAGTACAACGCTAAATTTTGGCGTACTTGCATTGGTCGAAATCGATCACGTGGCTCGATAGTGTCTCTCCTCAGCGGGTGACTATCAGCGCGTAGTGCCCGTTTTTGGCAATTTTTGCTCAAAATTTAGAGCTGTACAATAAAAACAATGGAGTCATTCTGTCCCAGGCCTATGCGTGATAAGTTCCCTCGGAAATTTGATGTCCAAACTTCATATAAGCCCTCGAACTAGGTTCTCGGGCTAATATTTGTTGTGAACATCAAATTTCCTCGGGCAACCCATCACACGATAGTGCCTTCGATAGAAGAACTCTATTGTTTAATTAGTAAACCAGATTTCGAATCTTATACCTGTATGGTTAACTTGGGTGGAATCAGTGAATTCCCTCCAGGAGGAAAGCTCAACTTGTACTGGGCTGTGAATTTTAAGCTGAAATCCACTCCAAGTCGTAAGAAGTATACAGGAACAGAAATGGACTGAAAAGAAAATGAGAATGAATGAGTATTCACAATTTCACAGAAGTACATTTCCACATCATAGTAAAGGATTAAATCGCAGGAGTATCAGTACAGTAGCTATGACAGCAAAACGCAACCCTTTCACTCCCAAGAGGGCCTAAAATCAAAATTCAAGACGAATTTCAAACTTCGTTTTGTAAAATACTTAAATATAAATAGCACCATATAAATGTACTGCTGAAGGGGTTTCATTTGAATGGTGACACACCATGGGATTTCACCCACAGACGTAAAAGTTAGAATCACTTCTAATGTCTCCATACCTGACTCTGGGAGCTAAAGAATTGAAGATGAGTAGTAAGATGAAAATGGCAAATACTATGAATACTCATGATCATGCATGGTGGCGCTACGTCATGGAGTTATCTCATGATTCCCTAGCGCGGTCCGTCATCTTTGACATCAGAAAACCGCCAAAATTCACTCACAGACTCACAGATAATCGATACTGAAACTTAAATTTCAATTTGGGTAAAAATTCACTCCAAAATTCACTGACGAATAATCGACACTGAAACGCAAATTTTAACTTTGGATACAAATGTCTGTCAAAATGATTTCGTGGAAATGTGAAGTCCAATGAACATGCTGGTTTTAGGCAAAGTATTTTGAAGCCAAAAACTTGAAATATTCCCCACCCCTTCCCCCAGGTGAATAGGAGATGAAAAGCAGCAACTTACTATTTTTCTTTTCCACTGACGCCCTGTTGTAGTTCCTTTTCCTTTCTCTAGCTGTTTTCGTTTGTACGTCTTTGAAAGCACGGTGAAGCTTTTCCTTCCTATAGCAAGCTTAACTTTGACTACTATTTGCAAACCCTTTTTATCTTTCACCGAAACATGAGCAGTTCCTTTTATTTTGATTCCAAGAACTTTCTTCTGAAACAACGTTATTGGGAGATTGACATTAAGTTTAGTGGGCCCCGCCTTTTGCCAAACTTGAGCAACCACGCTGTTTCCTCTTCGGACCCGGCTCAGAGGGGCTAAGGACGAGTTTGTTGAGTTATCCTGTTGACTGGACAATGACACGTTTGATGGCGTTTCTGTAGGATCTTCGTCGACAGACAAAATAGCCGCAGTTTTTGGAACAACCAGCTTCACAAAAATGTGGAACCTAACCGCTTCAGATTCGGCGTACCCGAAGTGGTCGGTTTCAATGAGGGAGACGTGGCTTTGCAAAGTTATTTTCATCACTGTAACATCAAAACCACCTTTACTGTGAATCGGCTCTCCTAGATTTAACTGTTCCGAAAAATACGCCTGACTCTCTGAGATCATTCCATTGCTCTTGTTAATGGACGCAAAATCAGAATATTTCATGTCCAGATCGATCTCTGATGACATGTTAACGAAATCTGAGCGATTGAAATGATTTTTGATGACAACTGCGTCCTTATCTGAAGTGTTTGCTTCGCGGTGCATTTTGACAGAGCCAGGAAGCAAAGGAGACTCTTCAGGTTTTGCGTCAGCCGCTTTTTGTCCATCCACCTTTTCATATAGGTCGCGTTTCAAGGTCGGGAGTAGTTGTTGGAGGATGCTGAATACGAGTCGCAATTGTTCTTTGTTTGTGGAATTACTTCCATAGACTTCAACTGACTCGCCTGCTCCGTAGTTTGGTGTTCTAACAATAAAGAATCACGAAAAAGATATCAAACGTACGTTAAATATTTTGTTATCTCGGGAAATGAATTTGAAAAGCATGGGTCATGAATCATAGCACGTAGAATTGCAAAGCAGGATAAGGACTCATCCCACAGCATACCTGACAAGAGGTCCTGGCTTTAACGAAATGGAACACCATTCGGACAATGTTCAATCGAAAACTTCTGTCTCTAGCGTATAACTGCTACTTAATGGTCGGTCACCTGCGGCTCTATAATCTGTATTTACCAAAAGCAGTCCTGTGTACAATTTTAGAAGAAAAATGATCTTCTCTTTGCCTAAGCCAAGATCAGATAGTTTAAAGAAATCAATCTCTTATCAGGCTACTGCCTTGTGGAACTCCTTAGACAATAGCACAAGAGCTGCTGATAGTTTACCTAGTTTTAAGAGACTTATTAGGAATTTGAAGTGGAAGTTTTAAGGTACAATTAGTTGGTAGTTAATTTCATTGTTTTTGTAATAGTAGTATATTTTAATGTTTGTTTTTTCTTTTTAGACACGACCACATCAGCTCTGCTGTAACTAGTTTTTATTGTGTATAAATAAATTCTTCTTCTTCTTCTTCTTCTTCCTCTTCTTCTCCTTATTATTATTATTATTATTATTATTATTATTATTATTATTATTATTATTATTATTATTATTATTATTATTATTATTTCATTATTTAGAGGTGGGGGAGGGCTGATGCAAATAGGGGGAGGGTCAATGATTTTTATGCAGGGAAAAAGAGGAGCACACAAATTTATGTACGCATAATTAGGGAGCTTTGTCATACAAAGGGGGTGGAGGGTGGGTCAGCAAAAACTGTGCTTCACAAAAGGGAGGGTCAGGAAAATTTGAACATGGCCTCCCTCCTTTTGCACAAGCCCTCCCCCCTCTAAATAATGACCCGTCCCCTAAGAGAGACAGTTGCTTTGGGGACAAGAATGATGTCATAACTAATCGCTTGACAGAATCCCTCCTCCTTCCCTACCCCCCTCCACCCCTTTAAAGGTGGTCACTTTTGGTCGGTTGGTTGGACTGCGCCCGCCCTTAGTGGAATAACTTGTATGCCATTGATAAATTGCTCAGATATACAACATCTGCAAACCATCTCCATCTTTACAACCATCTCTATCCTAAAAACTAATGCTTAAGATACGATAAATCATATACAAAAATTTTGATAACAGTATTAACCTTGAATGAAGCTGGAGTCGAACAAGGAAGTAGTCTGTCATCACTTGGACGCCTTTTATGTCCACATTTCCACCCACGTGGGACACGTTGAATTTTATTAGGAACCAGTACTCCTCTGACGTCTTGTTAAGAACCCGGATGCCAACTATCGCGCGGATAGTACCTGAAATGAGCAAATAGAAAACAGAAAGAGTGTAAACTTCCATCGGTACACCAATAGCAATATCTACATCTACATCTACATTTTATTACGTCGGTAAAATCCATATGGATATCACACCAACTGAACAAAACGTTAAAAGTATTTAAAAGAAAATACAATAATTATATAAAATTAAAAAAAAAAACAAAACAAGGGGAGATACCTGTTTACAAGTACTCTCTTCCTTAATAAATATTGTTCTTGCTGAGAAAATAAAAGTTTACGAATATAGTGGGATTTTAATTTTAACATTGTGCTCATCCATTGATATCAAAACAATTTTAAAATACATAACTCTCTTCCATGTTTTATTAAACTTTGATTCAGTACGTGTCAGGTTACTGCAGATCGCAGTAGTAGATAGATAGTAGTAGATAGTAGATCAGTTCGCACTTCGCACTTCGCACTTCGCAGATAGTAGATCACTTCAACAGAGGTTCATGTATTTGATGGGGGTTACTTTAATTGTATTTTTAATGTTTTGATAGATGTGATAAAGAAATAGTAATGAAAATAAACATAAAGAATCTAACTCTATCAATTTGAATTTTCATAATATTTTTAGGCCCATGATGGCATTGACCGAAATGTCTGTCATTCGATAACGTTCGATGTTAATGGCATTGTACTTAGGGAAGTTATTTGTTTGCAAACATCGTTTTTCTTATCAAGGTTGTTGCCAACCATTAAAACAAAAACGTGTTTGTTTCAACAGCCAATAGATGACGTCAAAGGTATATTTCAGTGTACATATCGGTTTTTCTGGAAAGGAATGACTTCAAAGGGTGTTTTGCATTAAATTAACTGTAGTTCAGATGAACAGAGATTCTTCACCTAACCATTCATTGTACTGGAGTAACTTGGTGTTTATCTGGGGTATAATATAGAGATCGCAAAAAGATAAAAGTATTGTTAATTATTTGTACACTTGGTTAACTTTTTGACGATTACCAAAGGCCTTCAAAGTCTTAAAATGTTTCCAAAGGACTGACGTCTTCTGGAGATTTCACTGAGCACCGAAAAACGGCCGAAAAAGGTTTTCAAAACGCATCCGAAGGCTTCGGAAGAAATGAACCCGAGCGCCTTAAACGATTACTGAAAATGACTCTAGCCTTGCCAAAGATCGTGGAGTATTGAACAATACAATGCATTTATTAGTCCCTCCCAGAGGGGGTTTTCAGGAACTAATTTGAAATTAAAATAGAATTTAAGAGCGACTAAATTAAAGTACAAAAACTGTAACTTATGACTATAAAAGAAGAAACTTGCTATCACTCAAGCCACATGTCCAGAAGGACTTTTTTGAAACTGATTAAACTGATTAACTCATTACTATTAGTTCATGCATTTAAAATGTCCGGAAATGAGTATCGAAAACATGTTATCGAATTTATCAGAGTGACTTTTTTGCCATGGGTTCCCCGAAGGTCTGGCATTTTTTAATAGAATGCGGTAAGGACGAGTGAAATGATTTATTCTCTTGGTAAGGACAACAAATACATTTAGAAGCAAAATTTAAAGTGTTTAAAAAGCAAACATACCATTCTGTTTTTCTCCCACTTGTACTTCTATGTTCTGATCCACTTGATATGTCAGGGTTTCGCCCTCTTTCAAATTGACTTCAACCAAACGAGCATTTGGGGTCTCCTTCTTCAGCGCGAAAAACGTAGCAACAGAAACAACTGCCCCGAGTAACAGAACTACTGTTAAGACACTGAAAACAGTGACCTTACTCTTACAAGAAGACTTCTTCGACCATTCCTTGTCGCTGAACTCCACTTTCGGTAAGGGCGCCTTTTCGTCAGCCATGGTACACCTCTGAAATGCTTAACTCATCCAGCAGGTGCAGAGATGAAATGATGATCACTATGACCCAACCTGTCACTTTTATAAGTGCCCCGCTTGATTCATCTCTGAAACAATGTTCCTTGCACGTTCGATTCAGTTGAAAAATGTAGCGTAACAAGTATTTCAAGTTGTTTTTCAAAGAATTTTAAATTCAGCTGGTACATTCCTGAATTTCGATTTATTCTTCATTCCTACTGGAAGAATTATTTCAAACAATTTAAACGCTGATTTTAAGCCACAGGCGCTGTGCACTCCGCCTGCTCAATATAGGACGGCCTTTATCTAAATTCGTTGTTTATGTCGTGTTAAGGGTGTGTGTTGCAAGTTCAGAATTGCGCTAGAAAAGGCTCAAAGAAATATTCCGCGGAAACGGCATCTCTAGTTTGAGATGGGGGCGGGTAGCCGTTTATTAGCAAGGCAACAGAATTGATCATAGCATGCTTATTAATTTATTCCAGTATGACTTAGATGGATGCAAAAAACAAACAATTTTTTTTTCTTTTAAGATCCAGGCGAACGAGGAAAAAACCACGTCCCTTGACTTTTTCGCTTGGGAATGTTAAGCTCCCGTTTTTAGCACTAATAAACAATTGGTTGTTATCATCATTGTACAAATTCACCGGTGCGTTTCCCTAAAGGGCTCTTTCTCTTGAAAACCGACTTCGTGCTTTTCCAACCTTTTAACCGCAGAGTTCACGGACTGTGAACCTTAACATTACTCTGGGCCGTATGAAATGAAACAACAATACCGGGTTTAAATAGCGCTATCATTTAAGAGCATAAAAGGGTAAGAGAGAGAGGGATACTTAATAGAAGCCGTATTACGTAAATTGCCCATTGTTGTATAAGTAATTATGTGGAATGAATTCACCTGAGAGTAAACCGCAACCACTGACTACTTAACTGACAACGTGCGTTAGAAAACATCACGTGTGGTGCCATTTAAGTGTGCGTAGCTGATTTTGTCCAGCACTTGCAAAAGTGGACCGGGTTCATCACATCCCAAAGGCGTTAAGCTGTATTTATATGTCGTGCCCGTTTTTACATACACAGTCTTCATTTATACACTGCTTAACAGTCGGTATTCATCTTAGTAAAAAGACTACGCTACCCCTTGCAATAAAATGACTGTACTTCCCGTAGAAGGGGCCGGACCTATTGTTTAGATTAGTTAGCGAGAAATTTCCCCATGATTTTGAAATGTGAGACTTGAGAAAACGAAAAGAAGACCTACTGAAAGAGTTAATTGCATGCGAAACGTTTTTCATAGTCTGTGTTTTCTGGTCAACTTCGGAGATCTAGAAATTCGGGGTGCGTTTTCAGCGTTTTTTCATTTTGGTTGAAGAAATATGTCATTGCTAAGTCGTGGTTTAAGCGCAAAAATTCATCAATGATAACTTTTTCTGTTCGACGCACAAGAAATAGGTTGGCTTTGTGATAATAGTAGTAGCATTATTTTATTTCACACTCGATTAGCAATTTACAATGGAAAATAATTAACTGAAAACTCATGTTTACAAGAGTTGGATAAACTAACAAAAGACAACAAAGTATTTAAAGCTAAAAATATCTAACAATCGCTACATAAACCGATTTTTGCTTGGCCTTGACAAGATTTTGCCTAAAAAACAACCAAAAACTAACAAACGAGCTGGAACGAAGCAATTTGATTGGTTTGGAGATGAACGCGGATCGAGATGAACGCTCGCAGCTTTCAGTTGGTTTAGCGAACAAGCACTTGATAGGTCAGTTCTCTTTGACGTCACTTTGTTTTGCGATCCCGACACGTCAATCGAGCCTGTCATTTTTGGCACACAAACTGAAACAAGGACTTGTTTTGCTGGTAAATAAAACAAATCACGAACATTCACGGAAATGTTTACAAGCTTTTTCACACGAAAATCGTTTTAAATATGGGGAGAATTTTACACGGAGGCGCGAAGATATGAATTTTATTTTCGAGTGGTAAAATCAACATTTTACGAAAGAGCACAGCGAGTGAGTAAAATATTGCTTTTTTACCGCGAGAAAATAAAATTCATATCTCCAGGCCACCGTTAAAATATTTTTTATTGGATAAGCACGATTGTTTGTGCAAACTACAATGTAAAAGCGGGAAATGACGTCATCGATATCCTCACTAGTGAACATATGGAAAACACACCACTAGAGTCCCGCATTTAGTTTCGTATGAACACTAAGAGTGGTCTATTTTCTACACATGAATCAGATGAATATGACGTATGTCTCAAGCAATGACGAATGTTATGACGTATTTCTCAAGTAGGCACTTAGCACAACTGTACTCAAGAAACATTCAAGCATCACTTTGTAAAATTAGGGTTTAAAACAAAGGATGATCTTACTTTCCACGCGGCTGTTGCAACCGAGGACAGCTTTTTGACCGTAGAGCTAGTTTTGAAATTGCATCTCTAATTTAATTCTGCCATCAAGGCAATTTTCTCAGTAGCTCAACTGAATCAATGAAACATGCTTTAAAAAAAAAATACTTTGTTAAGAATGCTTTACTTACAAGAACCATTGGGGCAATATGACACTGGTCCACCTCTCCCTCACCATATCGGCACGGAGGCTACTATCTGAGCTTGATCGTGCTTTCAAATTCTACTTCCAGTGGTTTCATACTAGTCCACACAAAAAATCTTGGCAGAAAACTCTCAGAATCGCTATTGCCTGCCTCTCTACGACTCCATTCTTATCAATCGACAGTTCAGAAGTAATTTAGGACTTATCTTTACTGAATATGACAACCTTAGCGCCATTACAACATCGGTAAAAATTGCTTTCCGCTTTTGTTTTTATTTTTATTTTTTCCTTTGTTTTGTTTTGTTTTGTTTCGTTTTTTTTTTTTTTTTTTGACCCGGCCATTTTTTCTCTTTCTATCAGGAAAGAGTGCACTGTCAATTATGTCACACTTAGCGTCGTGCTTCCGTAAGACCAATATTTAGCTGAGGTTAGTGGTTAGCTTCAGATGAAAAATTGGAGGTTAGTGGTTTGCATCAGCGTTAACCCTTTTCAGAAGGAGTTTTTCCGCAATAAAATACCAGGTATACATTAGACAAGCGGTTATAGAAAGGCCCCATCACCAGTTTTGCAATCTCCCAAGATTTTCCTTACCATGTTATTCTAATTGGCGACTCTACCAATCTAACTTATAGATCACTGATCGAACTCGCCCAACAAATGGAAAAGTTGGGTGTTGTGAGCACTTTTAGGCTGAAACGTCGAAGGCTTCACTGACGAGCCTCCTGCAAATTATCACAAACGGATAGCTTTGGCTCTTTTGCAATAGGTTAGGTACATGAAAAGTTTGACCTTCGAAGTAAGCCTAATATCACCTAGAAAGCCGGCATTTTAGACAAACTACTTAGGTGGCCCTTGGTTGACCATAATCAATATATGTTCGCCTTTATTTGTTCATAGACACAATGGATTGTCACTGCGAAACAGTTTATACTGTCTTAGCACATACCCGGCGCAGATCGACTTCGGCTCACCAGTTCATATTCAATTAAAGAACAAGATACAAGTTTAATTTACCTTATGCTATAGGTAGAAGCTCCAAATGAGTCTCTTTGATCACTTTCACATGGCCCCATTACCCACACCTTACGTGTTCGGAGGTTAATTGACCATAGTAATCATGTTTTTACATTTCCTCGCCTGTAAAATATCTGTCCCGGTCCATGGAATCGCTACTGAGGCAAGCCGCAGAACGCACGTGGATTAATCCCACCCCCACAAGCTTTATATGCTTTAATTGCCATCGTGTCTAAATAAAGGTTTTACTTTACTTTGCTTTTCTTTTACTTTCTCTCTCTATTTCGTAAGTCTGTATATTTTGATCGATAGTTTAAAACTAGTTTCAGTCGCATATTAATCAGTTTTACAATTTTCTCAACCTATTGGCGCGGTGCGCTATCAAGTGTGTCTGTATCATACTTGGAGGCGTACTTCCGTATTCACTTAAGAGCCTGGCATTCGGGGCATCAAAGACCAAGGTTAGATTAACCTAAGGTTAGTGGTTAGCTGCGGATTAGTAGTTAATGGTTTGTGGTTATTGTTAGCGGTTAGTGGTTGAAGTCAGAGGTTAACCCGTTTCAACCGGACGTTTTGCAAAGCAAACAATCAGATGTATCGGCATGCAGATTTAGAAGCTTTTAGATAACTTTTTCCTACTCAGAAATGATTGCCTGTTCAGTCTATACATGTCTGGCCGTCTGGCCTGTTTTATTCTCCAGACAGATTTCGCTTTTCCTGAAAATAAAGATGGCAGCTAAACAAGTTCTCTCGGTGAACAAATTCCGCAAACAAACGGGAAAAGAGAGACTGTGAAGAGTTTAAGAATATCACCTACAAAGCAAATATTTTAAACAATATCTCATAGATCGATCAGGATAATCAGCGCCCCTTTCTCAGTTGCTCGCAGACAGGACGGCTTGCGACTGGAAAAAAACCAGTTGTAAACAGTTAATCAAAAGTTTTAGTTTCCGTGTGTTATCACACGCCGTACACCTCAGCCAACTCCCTAGTCGTTTATTAATTTTCAAAGCACGATAGAGATGTAATTAGGCTATTCCGAGAAGCACCAAATACGACACTACAAATGCACTTGACAGAAGCGGTGATATGTTCTTGACTTGGCCATATTTTTAGTTTTTCAAAAAAAATATTCCTTTTACATTCACAAGGCACGAAAAACCAAAACTGAACGAAACCGACAAAGACAGGGCATCTTCAACTTTAGCACCAAAACTTCATGCAGATCGGCTTCATTAGCTCAAGAAGAATTACATTTCTTTTAACGTCAGCTGTGATAATTATCAAACAGGGATGGTTCCCGTCTAATCTCGTAGTCACTCAGCAAGAAGAAATTGGATGCCAGTTTCTGTCGACCATTTAAGCCGACCAGCAGACCAGACTGATGCAAGTCAGATTAAAAAAAAGGAATTAAAAAAATTATAATAATTCTCTCAGGCACTGACCGCGTTTCTGCAGGAATGGTTTACCAGGCGGAAAGAAAATAGCGCCTGATTACAAGTTACACGCTCATTTACTGTTTTTTTTTTTTTGGCTTTGTTTGTTGTTGTTGTTGTTTTTGTGGGAATTGTGTTTCTGTCAGTCAAGAAGCTACGGTACAAATGGTCTGAGACTCTCCGTTGTTCCACTGTATGTTTGTAGAGACAGAACTGAGGTTTGAAGTCAGTGGAAACAAGGAAAAAAGTTTTCTATTCCTTTTGTGGAAATTAACTCTCGAAACTATGGTTTTCATCCAATCACGCAGTCTTCTATACGAGGCCAGAGTTGAACCACAAGAAGTCTGGGTACCAAATCCCAGTCTTCGACTTCTTCGTCCAACATGGCGGTAGAGTTCATCTTTCGCTGTTGTGACTGATTTCGATTCCACTTTCTGCGTGGACCTAAACGTAAAGATCATGGGGTTCAATGACCTCATGCACCCGAGAAATATCTACAGAAAGGCCCCACCCGACTTCAAGTTACTTGCCGAGAAGTTTGACTATTTCAGGAAGTTCACAAAGGAAACTAAATCTGGGCATCTCACGTTAAATTTCAAGGATCCTGAAGCTTTGCGAGCCTTGACTTGTGCTTTGTTGGAACACGACTTTGGACTCAAGCTGAGCATTCCACTAGATCGACTGATTCCAACAGTCCCTCTTCGGCTTAACTACATCTTGTGGATCGAAGATCTTCTTTCGTGCCTCCCTGATGTTTTCAGTCACGCAACAGTTCGTGGTTTTGATATCGGTAAGGAAGAAACTTTAATCTGTGCGTGCAGTTATAGCCATTTTCAAACGAATAATTTAAAATAAATCAAATCATTATCTGTTTCATTCAACATAATAGCGTTCTTTTCATTACTGATGTGTGTATTTCTGGAATATTGTTTTTTAGTTTTTAGTTTCATGAAGTATCAGGTTTTGTTGAAACAGCTGTCACGCAATCCGTACATTATACATTGTTATAAACTTAATTAAGTTCTCCTTAATAATATAATACTCTCAAAGTCTCATGCATTAGAGGTGCTGATTACTGTTCATGAGATAAATATGAATTCCTTTAGGCATCTGCTTCATCCCCAGGCATCCCTCCTTATTATATGATGGTGCGCATGGCGTTGTGGTGTGCCCACGCTAAACCGGGGCCTAGGGATGAGGCAGTGCAAGCATGAGTTCAGATCATTTACTGTTCCTAGTATCTTTGTTTCTCATGACAAAAATCTGTATGCATGCTAGTGTGAGCTCTGACAATTCTCATGTTATCATTTAACGCTTACAGTTGTAGCGTATCATTCTCAAGTGGTTTGGAAATATTCATACCCAAAATAAATTAAAACCACAGCATATTCACATGGGAATACATTGTTTTTATTGCTTTGGTGTAGACAGTAAGGTATTAATCTCTAGTTGGACCTTTTCTTTAGGTAGGAATCTGTTACTATACATGTGCCGTTGTAACAAGAGGCTGTTACATCCAAGACAGTCATTTCTTTGAGTAGCTACTGCATGTAGTAACATCCCAAATTAACAGTGTTTTAGGGTAGGTGTTACTTTGGGAGAGGGGGAAGGGAGATTGTTTGCAAAATTTTATGGTAGGTCTGGAGTGTTGGGAACTTAACATCTGTAAGTCTTCAGCAAACATTTACAGGAGCAGGAGGCTCTTGGGAAATGATCAGCATTAAGATGGGCTTAACCGAATAGCACAGTGCAAACTTTGCTGATCTGCAAATAGGAAATCATTAATTTTGGATGTGTTCTCAAATTTCAGGCTCAGGAGCATCCTGTATTTATCCTCTGCTGGGTGCTAAACTCAACAACTGGCATTTCTTAGCAACTGAAGTGGATGAGTCGTCAGTGTCCTTTGCCAAAGAAAATGTGAAATCTAATGGTCTGGAAAACCACATACAAGGTATGGATGATAGTAACACTTGTTGTGAATCTTTGCTGAGTCTTATCATTTCTGCATTACTATGAACTACCTGCCATTCATTCAACTTACAATTTGCTAATATGTCATTAGCAATTTTATGTGTGGGTGTCACGCATCCAGACAGCAAGGGTAACCAAAAGCATCTCTTGTTTTCGCAGATCATTTTTTGTGCATTTTTACATGCGGAGGGATATTTATGTGAGCTAGATGTGTTGGGATTCTTTACTTACCCCGCCGTCAGGACGGGGTCTAGTAATACCCTTTTTTTTCCGTGGTTTTTTACCCTGCCGTCAGGACGGGGTCTAGAAATACCCGTTTTTTTTTTCCTTTTTTTTTTTGGTGGTCACTTGCCCCAGACCTCCGCTCGGTGAAAACAATACTTGCCAGTAATTTTCGTTCATTTAGAGTTTATTCGCCAGAATTTTCATGACAGTTGGTGTAGAAAATTACTGGCGATTTAATGGCATAAAAACCCTTTCGATGAAAGCAAGAACGAAGGTGCTAGCGAGCTTTGAAGCTGGCATGAATTCGCCTAACTTGCCCTGGCACGTAAACATTACATCACTGAAACACAGAAGCCGATTCGGGGAAGTCCCTTGCTTTCGCCAAGTTGAATAATTCAACAGTCAAATGCAAGCATTTTTTTGGCAGTTTTGCTTTGCTTCGCCAAAATCTTTAAGGAAAGTTGTGTAGAAAAGTACAAGGAATTCAATGGACTTAACTTTTCTTCGACGAGAGCAAGGACGAATGTACTAGCGAGCTTTAGTTTGAAAGCTGGCATGAACTCGCGATCGCTATAAACTTAGTAATATTATGATGTAAAGTGTATGTATGAGTGCCAAGAAGTGAGCAATACTGCCCTCCATAATTTCCCCCCAGCCACAGGCCTTAAAAGAAGAAATTAGAAATGAGAACCAAGATAAAAGAAAAATCTTTGACTCTGGTGGGATTTGAACCCATGACCTCCTGATTAGAACACCATCGCTCTACCAACTCAGCTACGAGGCCAGGCTGAGTCACGCTATGATCAAAATATTTCATCACGCTCTTCGTCACGCACGCTAAAACAGGGTGATTAGGCAGGTCATGTCTTGCTTTATATTATCATTGCAAACGCGTAAAAAATACTAAAAAAATACTAATTATATTGTCTAAGAAATTATTTTCTACTCATCAGTTGACTTAATGCATGAAAGTTTCAAAGATGAAACAATTTATTGTTTTATTTGTTATCAAATTGTGTGAAGCAATTTGACCTTGGTCACTATATTTCAATATTTGTTGAAATACAACTGAACATTAATATATGAAATTCATATATTTGAACTGCGGATAAAGATAGAATTATATTTAGATCATCGCAGTGAAAGTGTTTCAACCTAAGCGGTTGAAAAGAAGAAACCTGAAAAAATTCAGGCTTGAATGGGAATGGAACCCATGACCTCTGCGATACCAGTGCAGCACTCTAACCAATTGAGCTATCAAGCCAACTGGGAGCTGGTCAATTGAGAGTTCGTATTTATCCTGTAGATGGAGAATAAATGAACATTAATATATGAAATTCATATATTTGAACTGCGGATAAAGATAGAAGATCATCACAGTGAAAGTGTTTCAACCTAAGCGGTTGAAAAGAAGAAACCTGAAAAAATTCGGGCTTGAACAGGAATCGAACCCATGACCTCTGCGATACCGGTGCAGCACTGACTAACCAATAAATACGAACTCTCAATTGACCAGCTCCCAGTTGGCTTTATAGCTCAATTGGTTAGAGTGCTGCACCGGTATCGCAGAGGTCATGGGTTCGATTCCCGTTCAAGCCTGAATTTTTTCAGGTTTCTTCTTTTCAACCGCTTAGGTTGAAACACTTTCACTGCGATGATCTACATATAATTCTATCTTTATCCACAGTTCAAATATATGAATTTCATATATTAATGTTCATTTATTCTCCATCTACGGGATAAATACGAACTCTCAATTGACCAGCTCCCAGTTGGCTTTATAGCTCAATTGGTTAGAGTGCTGCACAGGTATCGCAGAGGTCATGGGTTGACGATTCCCGTTCAAGCCTGAATTTTTTCAGGTTTCTTCTTTTCAACCGCTTAGGTTGAAACACTTTCACTGCGATGATCTACATATAATTCTATCTTTATCCGCAGTTCAAATATATGAATTTCATATATTAATGTTCATTTATTCTCCATCTACGGGATAAATACGAACTCTCAATTGACCAGCTCCCAGTTGGCTTTATAGCTCAATTGGTTAGAGTGCTGCACCGGTATCGCAGAGGTCATGGGTTCGATTCCCGTTCAAGCCTGAATTTTTTCAGGTTTCTTCTTTTCAACCGCTTAGGTTGAAACACTTTCACTGCGATGATCTACATATAATTCTATCTTTATCCGCAGTTCAAATATATATGAATTTCATATATTAATGTTCATTTATTCTCCATCTACGGGATAAATACGAACTCTCAATTGACCAGCTCCCAGGTGGCTTGATAGCTCAATTGGTTAGAGTGCTGCACCGGTATCGCAGAGGTCATGGGTTCGATTCCCGTTCAAGCCTGAATTTTTTCAGGTTTCTTCTTTTCAACCGCTTAGGTTAAAACACTTTCACTGCGATGATCTACATATAATTCTGAAATACAACTGTTGCTGTATTTGTCTTTTGAGATGAAGTGGTGTAGCCTTATGGTTAGTGGCACTCATTTGTAAACTGAAGACTCCCAGTTCAACCAGCTGGATTTGTCATTCATTGGTATACAATATTACCTAAACATCATCACAGTTTAAGGCATTTGTTTTGTTCCAGTGAAACAAGTCAACCACAGCAGCTTTCTTGAAATACCTCTTGAAGATGAGGAGAACAAAGAGTTTGATTTCTGTATGTGCAATCCACCATTCTTTGTCAGTGAGTTTGAAGCTTCTCATGGTATTGCTCGCAGTGACAAACGTCCTCAGCCCAGTGGTGTGTGTACAGGAACAGAAAGTGAAACTGTCACCGGAGGGGGTGAGGTGGAATTTGTCAAAGAAATTATCAAAGATAGCCTCAGTTTAAAGGAACACATCAGGTATTGTAAGTTGTAACTTTGTTGAATTTATTGTTGCTTGACTTCCTACAACTGGGTAGATACATAATAAAGGGAACCGGCCTAAACCGTCACATAACTTGTCTAACCTCAAGTGAATCACTTGGTCCACCCTTCAGTCAGTCAGTCAGTTAGTTATTCTGTCAATCAGTGCCTGTCATTCAGGCAGCCAGCTAGTCATTCTGTCAAACAGGCAGTCAGTGAGTCAGCCTGTCAGTCAGCCAGTCATTTAGTTATTCAGTAAGTCTGTCAGTCAGACAGTCAGTGAGTCAGTTAGATTCCAGTCAGTCAGTCTCTCAGTCAGCGGGGTTGGATCCAGGGTGGTCGATTGGGTGGCTAGCCACCCCCCTCTTTGGGTTCATTTAAACTTGAAATTAAGAAAGGGAACAAAACTATCACTGAGGCGATTTTGTCTCCGTTTGTTCTGATATTATTGTTCTGTCAGGTCCCCCCTCCCCCCCTTCAAAAATCCTGGATCTGCCACTGCTGACCCAGTCAGTCAGTCAGTTAGTCAGTCAGACAGTCAGTCAGTCAGTCAGTCAGTCAGTCAGTCAGTCAGTCAGTCAGACAGTAAGTGAGTCAGCTAATTTAGGGCATAAAGTGACACTTATTTATGTAGATCAACTTATCAACTTATTGTAGCTGGTACACTACAATGCTGGGGAAGAAGTCCAGCTTAAGTCCGATCTTGGCTCACCTCAAAGAAAACAATGTAAGTACTACCATACGTTGAGGAAACAGGACATAATTATGTTCTACTCTGAAATCCTTTTAATGGGGATTAACATGTTGTGTATGTATATAAACAGATGTGTCACCTCTTGAGTGTCTGTGCTGTTTTCATTTTGGTCGATTTAATGCAAATGTCTTATGATACTTCAACAATAATAGCTATATTTATTATCCCTTAACAAAATGCATGTACATACTGTATCCTCCGATGATTGGTGCAACATTTAAAACGCTTTCTGTGATTTCATAGGGTTATGGATTATGGAATGAAAAATCCCCTATTCTCTTCTTTTCAGATAAAAACAGTGACAACCACAGAGTTCTGCCAGGGGCACACTATGCGCTGGGGTGTGGCTTGGTCCTTCTTACCTGATGTTGTTGTGCAGGTGTGTTTGCCAACGATTAACTTTATTTTCTTCGAAACTAATGTATCAATTTCCATTCAACTGTGCTTGCGAGTTACGGACCTCAGCACGGAAAGTGCAGGACAATTCGCTCACAACAAACTTGCCCATAATAATGCTAACTGAGCCCCACTTGAAAACTCGCCTTAAAAGACAATTAAACGAGATGCTCACTGAATAAAGAGCTGTCAGTAATAAAAAGTGAAACACTTTTAAGTTGTTTCTGTGCTATGCTATTTAATTGATTTTATCATGTGGGCAAGTAAACATTCCAATTTCTCCCTTTGAAACAAAACTGTTGAGTTCACATACAAGGCCTTATAATATGCCGCAAATCTTTGTAACCCAACCTCTAGGGGCTTATTAGCAAGAAAAAAATGCTCACTTGTCTCATTTGTCTCATATTGTTTTATCGTGAGCTTGGGTAACCTGTGTTTATACTGGTAGCTTGAAGATTGTGTGCTTTCATTAGGACTCTCCTTCGAAGCGCCGCAAACGAGCTAAAACGGCCAAACCTCTTCAGTTAATCATTCCCGCTGAATTCGTGGCTGTACAACCAAGTAGCGACGAGCAGTTTCAAGCGTCTGAAAGAGTCACTGCAGTAGTGAATTATGTCAAGAAGACACTGAATGAGTTTAAGGTTAGTCAATACTGTGGTTCGTTTGTGAACAAAATATTAAACACGATGACCTAAAGTTTATTGCAAAACGTAAGGGCATTGCGTTAACTCGAGAAGAGACGATGCGGACCGCGCTTGAAGCAATTGCCAAAAGATGGTGTGCAATCCATGGCGCTAGAGCCTTTCTTTTGTGGGAAGGGTTTACATGTGTGCGAAGAAACCGATTAACTACACGGAAGTTTACTTGACTTGAGACACTCGTTGTATTGACGGCCATTTCTGAATCAGTACACATCTAGCCCCGTCTCCCTTACCAGTGTTGACATTTAAACTAACAAGCAACAACATTGGGAGGTTAAAAATGTATTTAAGTTTTTCGTTTGTTTTCAAGAGGGCGTGTTTAGAGGGATATTCAATGTTTTGGGAGTGTCTCAACCATTTTGCCAGTGCTTGTGGTAGAGAGCATTTGAATCTCCTTGACGACTATCCGCTAATATATAAAGGGCGTCCGTAATTAAGCCCCCGCTCTTCATTTGGATTGGCAAGCGGGATGTCTAATATCTGGGCTGTATTTTATTCCCAACAGGTTACTGTGAAAGAGCAGGACAAAGCCGGCAACTCCTGCTTTGCTTTTGATTGTCACGCTTCAGAAAAAACCTGGGCACACCAGAGAAGAAAGCGGCGGGAAAAACTCAGGGAAAGCGCGGGGCAAGAAAATGCGGCAGAAAGTCAGTCTTGTGGCATGAACGAAACCGCGAAGCAACTTGCCGTCGATGCTTTGAATGACATGAAAACAGAAGATGCGTTGGAGGATGACAACACAGATAGGAAAACCATCTTAAAAGCTGTAGAAGTGGCTTCAGGCTCCGGTGTTTCAAAAGGTGCGGAGTTCGATTCTGATGAATGCCCATCACATAGCAGTGACCCACAGCAGGATGGAAGTGTTCCCAGACCTCTCTTGTCGTTCACGATGCGCGTGGGGACTGGCGCACAGGTCGCTAGTGACGTGCCACGTGATAGTGTCGTGTTGGAGATGACATGGATTGATGGACAGGACAAGAATGACTTGTATCAGTTATACCAGTTCTTTCAAAATAAGCTTTTAAAAGGTTTATAGTATAGTTCAAGTATACTGCCCGGGATATACCTTCATGTGCAGGCAATTGTAGAAACGCATTGAAAATGTTTTAAGACTTTTTTTACAAGTTTTATTTTTACAAACTGCACGACTTCCGTATTAACACCGTTCTGCAATTTTGCATCTTGAAAAAATTTGCTAAATTTCAAAAACGTATGTCTAGTGTTATTATGTAGATTACTCATTATGTTCGGAAAAATTAAAGATAAGCACCGAAACTCTATTCAGTGATTAGGAAAGGGAATATGTTGTATTCGACTATTTTGGTCCATGATATGTTTGAAGTATATGTTTCTGCTTAGCATTATAGAACTCAAAAAGCCGACTTTTTATGCAAACCCTAAATGACCGGCAAGGTTCATGCAAGTAACCCGCACGGTAACTTTTATTTATGCTTGAGTAGAAACTGCGCAACTGGATACGGTGGAAGACTTTCGACGTTTATATTGTTATTAACCAAGTTGTATCAGACTGGCTCATACCAGGCTTAGACCCTGTTAAACTATTGTTAAAACGAAAAAAAACAAAGATTCACAGATAAGTACACGACGTTTTATATTCATGCTACGGTAACTAACAGCATGCGAGTATAATAGTAAGTACTTCTCAGAATAGTTGGTAATATTGATAATATGCCGTAAAAATGCTGTTTGCGTTCGTCATGAATTTAGATAAGAAAGTGTCTGAAGTTACTACATTATTGCTTGCTTTGCATGGCGTCCAGGTTAACGGCAAAAAGTTCGCCAGCGCTTTTACCTAAAGGTGCTTGACAGGAATAAAGTGGTCAGATATTTGTTGTATTTGGTAAAATGGCGACGCTTGAGTTTTTTTCATTTTTGTGCATAACAATTAGAAATTTTATATTTTAAAGGAAAATACTCTATACATAATGTAGAGATTACTTCATGGAATGTGCGCGCTTACCTTTTTCTGTAACTCAGATTAACATCTGGGTAGTGTTTGAAAAACTATCGAGTGAAATGAACGAGTGAGTTCAGTGACGCGAACGAACTATGACATGTATCCTCGTCAACTACAAACACAAAAAAGGCGGGAAAGTGCCTCAGGCCTAGGGATATCCTACTGTTTCTGAAACTTTCCAAGTTAAAAGGAATCACGTTTCACTTTTGATCTTCCTTCCGGAATTTCTGATTTTTCCACGAAAGTGGAACGCGTGCCATTTGATTTTCCTCCCGGAAATTCTGTTTTTCTGCGTAAGTGTTAAGCACAATAAAGGTTGATTTCCACTGTTGCGTAAGTTTTACGTGCGTGTTGAAAGTTTTGAACTTTTTACGTTTACGTAAGCCGTTCGTACATCGTCTCTAATTTTATTTAAGCACGTAAAGCCAGTTAAATTTACGCCCGTACGCACGTAAGATTTACGCAACAGTGGAAATCAACCTCAAGAGAGATATTTCTCGTCTGAATTTTTGTCGAGGTGCGCTATGGGGCTCTCGAAACTGTTGCCTATTTATTACTATACTTTAAAACTTGATCCCCGAAACGTTTTGCCTTCTTTGATTCCACTTAAAGCAACAGGTCGCGTTACAATTTCAATGGCATTTCTCCATGGATTTTTCTATCTCAATTGGATTTGAAGACTTAAGTCGTCCATTGCATTTCGTTGTTACAAAAATAAACGAACATTCTCGGCATCCCTGGGTTTTTTACCGGAAAGACTTATTTTTGTTGATTGCCCAAGCCGTTAATTTAAAGATAACAGACTGGGGGAACTGATGAGAGGAATTCAACCTGGCTGCCATAAAATCAAATATTAAATTGTAAGAGTATAGTTATAACGTAACGCTCTAAACTTGAAACAAGCTTAGATAATCTAAAGGTTTGCAAAGTTTGTGTCTAGTTTTGCGTATGTTCAAATCTATAGTTTCCATTAACAAATGAACTGTGTTACTGTTACATACTTCGCGAAACTTAAACCTCATAGCGAAATATAAAGGCTAAAATAGGAAACATGTAATCCTGTACGGTTTTAAGCCATAAAATCTTGAATAGCACATATCATCGGCATAACGTTCACACGAAGTATTATTATTATTATGGTAACTGTATCTGTTTTAAAAATCAAAAGAGTCCAATAATCTTGTGTCACAGCGGTACTCTGTGGTCATCTAAACAAGCGTGGATTTATCTCTGACACATTCGTTGGCTTCGCATATCAGCCGTGCTTCGCTACATGGAGGACAATCCGCATCTGTTCTACAAGAGTTCTTGTAAACACGGAAACACTGCAACCAATATAATATCAATTAGTAGACATCAACCATGGTCTTTTTTAAATACCACTACGATTCGATTCAGCGCCTGAAAGCGCTAATTTACTTTTGGTAGCTTAAGGAAGCGGGGGGGGGGGGGGGGCTTTTGGAATAGGGCGCTTCTTAACAAGACGACTCTCAAGGGGTTATTGGAAGGAGGGCGCAAAATCGAGCCATTAATGATTGTTATTGGTTCCATCCTCATTGTCTCTCCGATTGCGCGGGGCATGTGTTTGATGTGTTTGGAAAGTTGAATTTCATTGCGTTTGCTGATTACAACCACTTGTATCGCGACCAAAACAATTAGACGTCTCGCCCCCCATTTCTATGGGCGATATTTAAGTTGGTTGCGTCTCGCTGCGGTATTCAGTCGTACAAAACTCGGCTTTGTATAGCCCAACTGTTAAATAAAGAAGTTAAACATGACACCAATGGGCAAAAAAGAACACATAATGAGAATGCCTCAAGGTGAACAGAGAATTAGTTTCCATTGCCTCTTTCTTATACTGCGTTTTCAGATGGTAGGTTTTGATACAGTTTTGAATTCATGGAAGTTTCTATTTAACTTTAACTAAAAAGTATGTGAGAATAGATTGGGCAGTCAGAGTTCGAAATGCTATCATGCTAGAAAGAAACAATTTAGAACTCAGCCAACATGTCTAAATGGGGTTAGGGCACGATAGTCGCGTGATCAGCGCGTCAGTGTTCAACGTACCGTTGATGTTTTGAACAGTGGTTTTGCGAAATGGTTTAAAGATTCCTTAGACGTTTAGCGACTGCTGTTTCTTCAGTGGGTGAGAACGAACGCCTTTATTTCGCACTGACGAAACAGGTAAGCATTCTTTTTCACTGATGAACAGAGACAGCAGTCTGGAAACCTCTGATAAATTTTTAAATCATTTCCCTTTAAGAAGCACAAACACTATACAAAAGACGAAAATATCCAAAACTAAATGCTCAACATTGTTTGCATACAATTTTTCATTTCACTTTACTACATGTCACTTTTCTCACTTAGCTTGGGGCATGCGGTCTACGATGTTAAGTGCGACGGATGTACGTTCGAAACATTTTCTTTTAACTGTTAAAAAACACTTATCACCTTGGCAGCCAAATACTGCATGAAAATCGTAAAAGCATGATGAAGAGACAGCAGTCTCCAGACGTTTAAGGACTTTTGAAACCATTTCCTGTTTGAGCTCACAAACACTGATCAAAACATCAAGAATATAGGGTGGTGACTTAACAGAAGACACAGTAATAA
Organism: Siderastrea siderea; assembly: GCA_964030785.1. NCBI lineage: Eukaryota > Metazoa > Cnidaria > Anthozoa > Scleractinia > Rhizangiidae > Siderastrea > Siderastrea siderea. Next base: position 4,854,187 of record OZ034978.1, on the reverse strand, counting down.
TTTTACTTGCAATTAATGGACAGAAGTTAGGCTAACAATAACAGACAGAAACTGACAAAAATTGTCCAGTCACCCTTTAAACTGTACACAGCCAATAACATCATGTCCACACTAATCAGAGACGTAAGACCATCAACTAATGGGAAACTTTTCACTTAACTTTGAAGATCGCTTCCGCTAAGGTGGGTCACGAAACGTCAAGTCCATACAAGAGTTCCTTCTACCCTCTCACTTCAAGAATGTCATGTGGCAAAAAGCTGCCATTCAGTACTTCAAACCAGGTAAATTTATATGAAATTTGGACACAAAGAAGATCTTAGAGAGATATTCGCTTTAAACGGAGATTCTGCTTTGTAAGCATAAAATCGTGCCCTCTTCCGGTATGAGACTTGCAAGTTTTCCCTCTGACACTTTTTAGGTCAAGTCAATATCTGATAAGAAACCACACACTGGGAACAGCAAAACAAGCTATAGTCTAAGGGTAGGCCCAATATATACGAGAAACAAGTTGGGCACGTTTCAGACTAATCTACAACTTCCCAAATTTGTTGGCTTGGTTTATCAAATTCCCCTGGCCAGACAAAACCTTTAAATGGTTTACCAGTATATCATATTTGGTCTAGAAGTCTAGGAATTCATAGCTACCAGATTACAAAAAGAAGTGATTAGTGGTGATTAGTGTAGACAGATCGCTCACTAGCATAAAGTTATATTTAGAATACATCAAGAATGGTTTTGTTGAATGTGTCAATGTACACTTGGGCTGTTGAACATTTTGAAAGGGTCATGCCACAGGAATTTCGCTGCCGTGGTTATACTTGTCTCATAATCGAAATACTCTTAACACCAGGAAGAAGTTGTCAAGTGCGCCCTCGAGAATAAACAAAAATAGATTGTAGTGGTTTTCCAATACATAAGGGCAAAACAAGAAAATATTAAGCTGCAGCCCATTTGTACCCGTAGCCATCCGCAGCTATACACTTGTTAACTACAAAAAAGATTTAAAATAAAACCGGACTGTTATTGGCAGGTTTCTGTTGGTGCAAGTTTGGCTCTTGGCTTTTCAAACTGGTACTTAAAATAGCTGATTAGGTCCGTTCTGGTATGGGAAATGACAGTCTCTTGAGAATGAAAGACACCCAATTAAGCTACAATGAATAACTGCATGTTAGTACATTCAGATCATAACATCTCGTCCCAAAAACGCCTAAAACGAACTGTAACGCGCTATCTTGTTAAAATAAAAGTCCTGCTCTGTCTTAGAGCTTTGTTTTTGGAGGTGCCAAAGGATCGTATCAAGGGGAGATCTTACTGAGAGAATTTACAGTATGTATACTGATTGTTATTATTATTATACTGTTTTGTAATGTTTCATAATGTTTAGTCATGTGGTAAATGAGGAATCACATATTTAGGAAGCGAGCTGGCTAGCTGCGAGTCTCCCTGTTGCCCAGAGAGTAGTAGAAACCAAGTTCTACATGCAGAAAGCCAAGATGAATTCGACTCTCGTTGGAGACTCCACCAAATTGAGCTCAGTTTACTTAACATAAACTCGAGATAGCCTAGCTTAACATTTTGTCACATTTTTTTTCTTATTCAGTCGTATGTTTCGTCGTGCAACCTAACTGGATTCGAGAACCGGCTCGTCATATTTAAAATTTCATATCAGAGTTTTTAAATATCGTTCGAAATAAACATAGTCCATAAGCGAACTCGCAAGCAAACGATGACCAATACTTATGTTTGTCGCCGGGATAAATAGCATTTCTTGACGCAAGAATTTTGAATATTGTTGCGGACAAGTGTTTAATAAACGACTGTTGGTTTTCCCTTCTGAAATTTGACTTGCTGTGCTTCAATTTATTTTCACGATGTTCATCACTGAACGGGATTATTATTTTTTTTTTTACTTTCTCGTAAACTGTGATTTTCTAGCTGCCGTCAACAATGTTGCAGTGTGGACGATGCCGAACGGGACTTATCGTTATCATTATGCTTCATTATTATCCTTTTTGTATGTGTGAAACGTGTTCTCAATTCAAAGATGCGGCTTTTTGGCGTTCGACTTGCAAACCGTACTCCTACAACACGACGTGGGTCCAATTTACAAGTTATGGGTTTGATAATCGTTCCACCTTGGTCAAATATTTTCTGCTGACGTCCACAGCGGAAGACATTGCACTGCTACAGTTTTCTTAACTTTTCACTCCCAAGAGTGCCTAAAATCAAAATTCAAGAAGTCAAATCCCAAATTTCATTTTGTAAAAAATACTAAAATATAAATAGTACCATGTGAAAATACTGCTGGAGAGGTTTCATTTGAATAGTCACACCATAGGATTTCGTCCACAGAGTCAAAAGTTAGAATCACCTAAATGTCTCCATAACTGACTCTGGGAATGAAAGGGTTAAAGGAAGCCCACTTATTAAATTTTTGTTAGAAAAATGTTACTTTGCTAGATATCGTGTGAACAAGGGCCAACCATTCAATGCCTGCAATGGGTGTGGAACAACCGTAGCTAACAATACAACTTACTGGCATTCGCCTGACGATGATATCATAAATGCTTTCTTTCTCACACTTCAGTTCGTAGTTACAGATTAACGGCGTTGAGTTATGATGCCTTTGACATGCGCAGTCACTGTCCTCCGTGCAATCTTTGCCACGAATCTTGGAGCACTGAAAATAATTACAATAACGAACGTTTGTCGTGATAACAGCTGACAAATACTTGTTGTTAAAACCAAGACAACTAATCTTTCAAGTTTGAAACGATCACAAAAACTATCGGCTCTAAATATAGAAAGAATTGACAAATTTTGCGATTGAGCTTCAGGTGGGGCTGGAATCTTGAAAAGAAAAATGCACAACTTTTTGATATTTGTGAAGTCTGTCCCGCTTAATTCAAAGTAAATTAGTTCAGGTTTCGTCAAACGTTTTCGGTGGATATACAGTAGATCTCATTTATTTCCCAACTGGCAATCTCGAATCCCATGCAACCTCGACCTGAAAGATGCTTCCCTTTCATTTACTTAATATTCTCTAGTTATTCACTATTGCCTAGATCTCGAGCTCGCTCATAAAGTAAAGTAAAGTATGTTACTATTCACTTCAATAAGTAAAATAAAAAGGACTGCACTATCCCGCAAATAGCGGTAGCTAATCTGGGCGGGTAGTGTTTACATTCGCTCATCTCGAATCCTCTCACACTATAAGAGAGTGTGCCTTCCAGTGAACAAAATAAAGATTCATTTTAATGTGCTGTAACCTAATTATGATGTCGAATGAATCAAAAAAAAAAAGAAAGAAAAGAAACTTGTCAAGAACGATGTTGGCATACAAGATTTCACTTAAATATATTAGGTACCCAATTTTTTGTTAGTTTGGGGGAAAAAATGGCAGAAGTAATAAATTAAAACAGTAAGAATTTCCAATATTGTGTTAAGGGAGCTTTACTGCCGTCTTTGTCTGCTCTCTCTCTCCAATAGGACGGTACGGTGTCTTGTATCATGGCTCAGATTTATTAAAATACGAAATTTTACACCACTCTAGCTTTCCAAAATTTCAGCCATCTTGAACAATTTTCCTCCTTTAGAATTTGAGGTAGCAGAGTCTTCTTTATTTCTCGGTCTGTGTATGGCCGGATTGGCTCTCATATTTGGGAAGAACAGCTGAAATTTCTGTTTGCTGTTGATTTTTTTGCTGTTGATGCTTACAAGAAACAAGAAACCGAACGGAAAAGTCTAATTTGAATTTCAGGCCGGTGAAACGCCCTATTAAAGACGTATAAAAATTGAAGAAGGAAACTCTCAACGAGATATGTATGTGTAATCAAATGGTGACGAGTGAAATTAGGAAATAATTTCACTTGCGTTTTGTCAAAATTCTAATAATTTCCCGAGCCTTTAGGCTAGGGAAATTATTGGAATTTTGACAAAACGCAAGTGAAATTATTTCCTAATTTCACGAGTATACCATTTGATTACCTATTAATATCATGGGTGACAAATTACGCTCACAATCGTGCAGTTTTGACTTTATCGCATCGAGAACTCCAAGCATTGAAAAGTTTAAGGCATACAGTTTGGCCAAAGCTCACAATTTTCTGAGAGAAATGATGAAAAAAATATTGTGGGAAGTTTATACCGCGCTTCGACGATTTCGTATATTTGTAATCGACAGTAAAATACACCAGACTCTGCATTTTTACTTGAAAAGTACCAAAACAAATCGCCCGGCAAAGGTTACCCGTGTTTTATCCGGTAAATTCATTGAATCAAGCACCACCTTGCTCAATCGCGCAAGGTTTCACAAATGCAGTTCAAAATACGCACAGCAAACTTGTTTTAACGAAAGTAAACTTTGGAAGCAAATTTGTATAAAACTGACCTCTCTTCTATTTGAAGAAGTGCCCAAATCCACTGAATTACTTCTCTGAGTTCGCCGTCAATCACTTGATCACCAACTGCCAGCTTGCCGTTCAACAAATGTCGCTGTTACACTATCACAAATAATCTCTTCTTTTGCCTCGCAGTTGGTGTTTGAGAAGCTCAGTCAATTAAATGTCAAAATTTACAGATTACCGATTGTGTCCTCCACGAATATTTCCAGAGTTTAATTCGGTAGTTCTGCACAAAACATCTTCATCCGTAATGTCTTGGCACTGAGCTGTAGGCCCGTTGCCATGGCAATTTTGTAATTTCACTTGTGAAATTATAAATTAACGCTAAAATTTCGCGCCAAAATTAGGGAGAAATTTGTCACCCATGATATTAAACTAAAATCCATCTTGTTCCACTTGTTTAAAAGGGGATACTTTAATGGATTAAAATTTGAGGAGTTTCTGGTCTTCAGACGAATTTCCCGTCTTAGGCTCCGTCCCTAATTAAACGTTCTTAATCGATCTTATTTGAGAACGGCTATTTTTATACGGTTAAGCTTTCCACCCACACGTACTGAGGACTCAGAAAGAGATTGAAAACGCATTGAAAACTGAAGCTCTTTTAAAAACGTTACCCAGAGCGGAAGTTTTACAAACGTGGAGAAAAACGAAGATTTCTTTTTACAGCATACAGTTTTGCTTTATGTCCACACTAAAGGATCGAATGAGACTAAGGTTTTCGAAAACAGTTAAATAGCAACATCGGAACAAGACCTAAGTTACCTGCAAAGTAGTCTTTTGGATCGTTTTCAGTTATATGTGTGGACAGACAGCGAAAATGAATGCATACGTGAGAGAATAGCGTTTCCGACGCTTTGATTTGCAAACTGATATATTTTTAAAAGGGCAAGCTTTCAACACACACGCTTACGACGAAATGATTAAAAACGCAGCCAAACAGAGGTTGTCATAAATGCTGCCTAAAGGAGACATTTTGAAAACGGAAAATTATTTGTTTACGTCTGGACAATTTAAATGGACAAAAGCGAAGATTCCTTTTTTATAAAGTTTGGCCTCCCGTTCACATATAAACGATCAAATGACAAGGTTCTCGAAAGTTTTTACGTAACAATTACGTAACTATTGAGTAACAACACCGGAAAATTCATAAGTTCTCTGCAAACTTTTTTTTTGTCCTTTTTTATGGTTTACGTGTGGACATACAGCAAAAAGGAATGCACATGATTGAACGGAAGAAAGCTTTGAAAACGATGTGAAAACTACATTTTTAACCTATATTTGCGCCGGGGTAGTAGAGGAGTTTCTGGTCAATGAAGTTAGCTGTTTCTGTAATTCTTTGTTAAACAAGATCACTTAGCAATGAAATACAACCAAGCCAATATTAAAAACAAAAAACAAAAAAACGTACCTGTTTTTGATGACCAGTTGGTTTGGTCTCAGTCACAACCAGGAACGTAAGCAACAGCACAAAGAGAAACTTCATCGCTTCCATCACTAGAATGTATTTTATAGATATAGTTAGGAAGAACACCTGTTTAATATACTCCAAGAACGAATGCAGCTCTAAATATAGCCCGGGTTATGCAATGACAAAACCGGACTCTGCACTCAGGGACTCTGGACTCTCGAAATAAAAGCGATTAAACCCTTCTATTTACTAAGGCCGGAGTCTTCGCCTAAGTTACCTTCATTGCGCCTTAAACCGGGTCTAGCTCTAGGCTCTGCTTAAACAATCTGAGCCCTAGGTTTTATCAACATTTATATCGAAAATTGTGAACCCCGTTACATAAGCTGACTAAATATGTGACTCTAGAACTGAAGGTTACAAAGATGAACTTTAAAAAGGTAAATCAATAAATTCCAAGAGTATCCCTTTCTTGTTACATAACAATCTGAAGACTCCTGAAAAAAAAAAATGGAAACAGCAACTTAACGAGGCAGTTAAGGAATTTGGGCAGATTCATGCAGCTTTTTATTTATTTTTGAACAATTTAAGAGAACTTGTTTAAGATTCAAACAAAAAAGTTAAGTCTTAGTGCTTGAATAAGCTTTTTTCTAAATCAAATATCCAAACTAAAGCACTAAACCTAATTGATATGGGGTCATAATTATTTGCAGAATAATCGCAGGGCGATATCAATGCAGGGGCGGATCTAGGGGGGGGTGGATTGGGTGGCTAGCCACCCCCCTCTTTGGGGTCGTTTAAGCTTGAAATTATGAAAGGGAACAGAACTATCACTGAGGTAATTTTGTCTTTGAATATTCTGATATCGTTCTGTCAGGTCAGCCACCCCCCTTTCAAAAATCCTGGATCCGCCACTGCAATGTGTCGTTATTGGTAAGCCTTTGACACTATCGTTGATTTAAGACATTTTGATCGGCCTGTCTTCAACTGATAACGCATTCCAAGTTTAATTTGAACTTAATTGCCGCGAAATAAAACACTAGTTACAGCATGACAAACACGTAGTAGCGAGGAAGACCAGATGAAAATCATAAGGCTTATTGGACTCCGGAATTCCTCTTAACAACGGTTTGGTTATAAGGAACGAGATCAGGGCGAGAAGAAGTAGCGACGCGTTGGAAGGAAAAACCGTGGAACTCATACCACGCATTTCTGAACTTTTTGCTATTAATGTGAGAACGGGCCACTTGACCCGTTAATATTTCAAGTTGGCACAAAATCCCTTGTCTTTATTGGTCAAAATTTGGTGGCTATCTGACTCTGTGCCCCCAAAATGGAAATTTTCTTGAAAAGATCGAAAGTTTCAAATGTTTTCTTTTAGAGCTATACATTATCTATCTTATAACTGCGACTTCCTTGATCTTTCTTTTACGTTTTAATTTTTAAACTTTAGATTAAAACAACTTTCTTCAGCTTTAATCTTGTTGATGTGATTCCTTTTCAGTTAAGAGCTAGACAACGTTATCCATATTTCTATGAAAAGGTTTTCAGTTATTCACTCAAGTCCTTTCGTTCGGGATTTACAAACTCTTCCTGTGAGGAGTATCTTCTCACTGATGGATTGCTTAAGGGCCTGGCTAAACTTAAGGAAACATTGTTGCAAAAACATTGCTGCAGAAGCAAATGTTTCCCAGTTTAGCTGCGCGAGTAACATATGTTGCGGAAGCACATTGTGCGTCTTGGAGGCAAAGAAATGTTTCTGAATCAAGTCAAAAACATATTTGCTTCACAGACGCAAATTTTGCTTCCCAAACGTATGTTTCCCAGTTTAGCTACCTAAGGAAACATGTCTGGAAACTATGCGTCTGCAACAATGTTTCCTAGTTTAGCCAGGCCCTAATAGATATCAGACGAACCACAGATTTGCCATTCATCTAATGCCATGTGTTATTTATGAGATAAGAATCAGAGAGGTTATGGTGAGAAAAAATGCGGCTGTAGGATTGTAAAGACATGCCTAGGCAAGGCTGACCTTATGCTCAGAGAACAGATTACCCGCACAGATTACACCGGTTTATTAGCAATAAGTAATCGAATTTCCTGTACCCTTTCAGTTAGTTTGTTTGCCTTCCAAAATTAGTTCTAGAAAGTATTTGGCACGTCTAGCCTTAGCATAATAGACTGATCTCGTCGATTACATCGACTAATGAACTCCGATTCACCGCGTTCAAATAATGCAATTTACACTCCGCTAAGCCATGGTTTTGGAGTCCTCGTCTAAACCTTGATTTAGCCTTAAACTAGGTTTACTGAACTTAGTCCTCGTTTAAATAATCGACCCTAGGTTTTCATCAACGTATGTGTCTAAAATTGGGAACCACCTTTCATAAGCTGACTAAATGCAGAACTGAGGTAACAAAAATGGTCGCCAAAAGGTAAATAAATTCAAGGAGTATCTTTTACTAGATGCATAACTGCATGTGTAACTGACACCTCAGATATAGGTAGCGGTGATTGAAAGACGTTTTCCTTGAATTTAGACAGAGATTACACCAGTCTTCCGATTAGAGACGGTGTCTTTTTTCCTTTCTTTAGACCTTAAGACTAGGATACATGAATAACTTTTCATTTCACAAAATCTCGAAACTTATTAGTCGCTAAAAGTACTAGCCTTTAGGTATATCGCGTAATAATTATTTATACATAACCACTGCCTGGCGATGTCTGTGTGTCGCGATTGGTAAACCTTTGACACTATCATTGAATTGATTCTTTTTACATCACCCTGCTTTTCAATTGATAATATGGTTCACTTTGAAGACGTGGACTTTATTAGAAATAAGTGAATTGAATTTCCTGTATACTTTCAGTTAGCTTGCTTGTCTTCCAGAATTAGTTTCAGAAAGTATCTGGGTGACCCTGTCGTAATAGATTCATTTTGTAGATTACTTAAGTTTACTAGTAATTGAATTTCCTGTACAAATTCTGTTAGGTAAACTTTTTTTGTCTTCCAGATTTGGACCTAATAACTGTTACGTTTAAAGAGTATTACGTATTAAGCAGTGTGTTGCCTTCTATATGTACTGGAATGGGCCAACTACATTTCAAAACCCGTCAACAGACAGTTAAATTCGCTTGGCCTGCCTCCTTTGGGGACGCCCTCTTTGCACTAAAAGAGCCTCAGGGCGGATCTTTTAAGCGAAAATTTAACCTTGAACCGTCAGCCATTAAAACACCCGACACCCATTAAAACAATCTTCAAGAAATCTTATGACGAAAATAGCTTTAGTAGTTACTATTCTTTGCAAACCATGGTAGACCACGAAGTTAAAAGGATTTCAAAAAGTGAGGGATAAAATCCAATTATGTTTACGCCAACGCATTTATTTTGAGTATTTCAATAAAGGCCATTGTATTATGGATATCTTCAGCGGGGACGTTTCCTTGTAATTTGCAATCGTAGTTCAATGAATGGCCAAAATTTAAACACATGGAAGCCTGGTTTTTACTAGCGACGCGAGAAGAAACACAAGCATAGGTACAAGAGCAAACAGCCTTTACATCAACGTGCACAAGCAAACACCCTTTTGCAAGACGAAGACATTTTCTTTTTCCTTACCCTTTTATATTAGCAGCAATTTCTTGAAAAGCAGATAAGAAGAATGGATGTTTTCTGTTCTTTAGTTTCTGTCATTTCACTAGACAGGCCCTAATGCTATACTTATATGCTTGCGGTTATGCTTATGTCGCGGTGATTTTTCGTAAAACCCAGACAAGAAGACCGTATAAGTGTGTTAGTTCCCATCCTTGCTTTGGCTCATTGCGTGCAGAACTATTGCTTCACTAGCTAGAAAGGCTGTTATGCCAAACTTAAGATTTAATTCGTGAGTCGCTAGAGAAAAACCACGCCTTAATGGTAACTGTTTGAAGTATAATTCAAGCTCTCGCTCTTCTCCAAAAAGCATGAAAACAAAAAGAAATAAAAGAAAAGGATAATAACGAGAAAAATTTATGTCCATCGAATAGTTCCACAAATTTGCGATCACTCAATCACTGGTGCACATTTTCTTTAATCTCCTGATAATTGAGCAAGTTTGAATAATTTAGCCATCGACAAACGAGAAAACACAGTTAGGTGGCCTTGTCCACAAGCTACAAATTAGGGTTATATATCTTATCGTTACCGACATCCAATGGTAATTGAATTGAGTGGAATGCAATTCAGGAAATAATACAAAACGAAATCCAAAATCGGCAAAACAAAGACAGCGAGTCCCTCGTTAAATTAAAGACTGGTGAGGGACTTTAAATGAATAAATTTTTGATTTTAAACGAATGAACAGTTTTCGTCTATAAGAGGTGAAGATGGGTTTCTATGCATGACGCTGTAGCTATTTTATCAGCAGACCCTGCTTTGACTAATGTTTTCAGGTTATTTCGACATACTTCATTCGCCAACCATAATTGAAATAAGTGCACAAAGAACCAATCAGATTAAGCATATGGCTATATTGCTGCAATCAGTACATGTTTCTTTGGCATCTCAGATTTTTCTGGCAAATTTCTATGACCTCTACACGCCACAACGCTGTTTGAGATATTTATCTTGTAAAAAAGACGGAAAGCACTGAATGTCAACAATTTCCAGAGAAGACGTGTTTTGAGTGTTTATTGGTCATATGTACAAAGGTTATCGCGAAAACACATGCTTTATTTCTATCCTTGACTTTGTTTGATAACTGTTGTTGAGCCATACAACTCCATGCCTCTCTGTTAACTGAAAAAAGGTTGTCACCCTTGAACGTTAAGCGTTTGTTTTTTTAGCAAAAATTTACAAGTTGACATCCAAGAATACTTGCAACTTTCTTAATTCTTGGTAACCTGTTGCATCGAAGTAATCATGAAATTGCAGTTCATGTTCTTAGACGGGTTGTACACGTTTTATAATTTCTCTCTGTTTCACTTCCTACTTCCTCAATCATGGCCACACTACCATCACCATAGAAAAAAAAATGCAAATAAAGAAGTCCAGAGTGTAATATAGCTGTTGTGCACTGAGCTACAAATTCATTATGGCCACGCTCAAGTTGGGGCGCAATCCCTCATGCAAGTCCGTTTTGAAAAGACTGTTTTACCATACACCCTTTGCTTTTAATCATCTTACAAACGTTTTAAAGTCAGATCTATCGTTGTTTCAATGGTAATTTATCGTGAGTTTCAAGAAATGTCAAAATTGCACATAAACCATTAACGTGTAGGTACCTTGTCAATTGACTGTTGCTTCTTGACTGTTTTAAACCCTCTAAACAGCATTTTAACGACTTTGTTTGTTTGTTTAGAGGTTTTAATTATCAATTAACAAATAGTCTTTGCATCAATTAACGTTTGAATACCATTATAGCAAATGTTAAATCCTTTAAACTGCAATTCGACAATAAATGATTTGGGCACTCCCCACGTGTACTTTTCGGCCATTCATTAACAGGAAAAGAACACGCGCCATGCTCATTAGCATTTGATTATCTTACAAACGTTTGCTAATCGTTAGCTGAAAAATGTAACTATTTGTCATTCCTGAAATAACTGATTTTATCAGAGTATCAACAGAATAAACTTAACAAACGAAAATTGCAATTTAAGTACTGAAATCGTTCAAACACCTGTTACAGTTTCTGCCAGTTGATGATGAACAAATGTACTTTGCGCACGTTTAGTTACGTAATGAATAACACCCATGGCCCATGATCAATTTCATTGTGTAATACTTGCTTCTTCAACTCTAAAAGCAATTCTCGGAACACACTTCACATTCGATTATCAATCGGAAAGAATGATGATTCAGCCTAAAAATGTTTGAAAGTCCGTAACTGGACTTGTGCAACATGCCTACGTTGGTAATCACTGGTATCTCAAAAATGAACTGAAAAATGAACGGAAATTGTAATTCAGCAGTGAAAATCGTTTGAATCCATTTTAACTGCTATTAGTTTCAGTTGACTTCAAGATCAAGTAGTTAACAATATCAATAATTTTTCCTTTCATCGACACTGAATTACAGTAGAAAAAGAGAGCAAGATCGTCTTTGTAGGGTAAAAATGATTGCAGATAAAGAAAGCGTGTGTTGTGGAACTTTCCCTTTTTTGTTACAAACTCGAACAACAAAAATGATTCAACATTTAACGAAAGGGAGAACCACATGCACTAACACTTGTACAAAGAGCCAAGTGTTCCAGTCTTAAAGTATGTCAAAGGTGGTGCCACGATACCTGCATTCAGGCACAATCAGCAATGGCCGAATGCAGAAGACGGGACGCGGTGATGTGAAGAGTTGATAAGATGATTGCTTACATATTTTGTGTGAGCAAATTACAGTTTTGCAGAGATATGTGATTTACCTTATGTAGACAAACTGTATAGAGACTCACGCAGTTCTGGTCGGTTCAAAATACCACATTTAGCTGGCACAGCCGCAAAAGATAAGTGATCCGATTATGTAAACAAAAATGCTAGTTTTCCAATTTTGTCTGAGAAAATTACGAGAGTTTTCCGGAGCTACAACTACGTTAGGTTATTTATGAAGAATGACTGAAGAAAAATGCTGGTGTGGCAAGTTCTAAAGTTCAACTTTTACATTCAGACCTACTAAAAAAACTGCCCAACAAAGCACCGCCTCCGAATAACCACCAGACATAAGAATGAATAAAAGAAGTGACCCTTTAAATAATGATGTACCTTGTTTTCTAATACACGCATGTTTTTTCCTTAGCGACCAAATTTCCAGTCACATCTACGTAGTATAACTGATGAGGTATCAACTGCATGAAGACCTACTTGACGGACTACGTGACACTGTGTTGCAATTTTAGAAATTGAAAGCTTTCATTTTCAAGTGAACAAATTAGGAGGTTTGCCAGACTTGCCTTTGTAGAATACTGAAGGTAGTTGCTGGTTTTATAACTTCCAAAATTCAACTGTTTTCTCGTGTAAGCGGCGACGCAGAATAAGTTATGCAATTTAAAAAAAAATTAATGCCTGTCCACGTTTTGTAACCTAGAGCAAACTACGAAAATTTCCCAGAGTTACAGCAAAGACTTTCAAAGTACACCATGGCCCACTCTTGGACCTTAGGGGGTGGATTTTCAACACTGTAAAAGTGTGAGTAGCTGCACGCGTCCTCTCTTTACTTACCTCGTTTACGACTTGACACTCTTGTGATAGGAGTAGCAGCTCTGATATGGCTGCAATTGCTCGGAGCCCCCCGTTTTAAATTGTCCGAGACCTCCAACTGAGTGAGTAGTCATGAACATTCGATCTGTCGCCGGTTGCAGTAACAGATGCGGAGGTCATTAATAGTATTCAGTAGTGAAATGTCAGGAAGGTCGGAATTGCCAGTTGTATCTCGTGCTAAAGGTTACAGGTTCCAAACAGTTGACAAAAGCAAAATTGGCATTATCTGGTTTTGCGGCTATGTTGTTACGTCTAACATTGACTCTATAATCCGTTTTCTCTTTCTTACGGGACATCAGAGGGCATGGAAATGAAAGAAGAGATATTGCGAACAGACTGGTGCCTGAAGCAGTGTCAATGATGTACAACGTACATCCAATTTGATAGAAATGACTTAAAAACATATCAGTTTATTGGATGTAACTGCATCACGTTATGAGTTCTCTGGCACCGCTAGTGAACAACACACGCTAGTGGCACGCCCTTGTTGTTATACGTGCCGTTATTTGACAAGGCTGCACCTTTAAATGCTTAAAAAAAAACGATATTCGACTGACCAAAATATGATAGAGAACAGAGAAATTCCTGGGACAAAATTAGGTCTAGGAACGTTTTGTAAGACTACCTGAAAACGCCTACAAATCATGAACCGGAATGCATGTCTAAGAAATCGAATTTGACTTCCTTTAAATCCCAGACAGCTTTGTCAACCATCCTTGATCACATTCGCCCATTCACATTATCTAAAACACACTGTCAGATAAATGATACATTTCAAAGACACTTCATTGTATTTGTTGGCAAGAGAGACATTGATGTCAATTTCCTAAACTGTTTTGTGCCTAAGAAGGTCCATAGGCCTTGCTGGGTGTTCTTAACTAAGGCTTTAAGGTTAAGCCGCAAAGATCCTTGCTAAAATAGCAAAGCCGGCAGCCTCCCATCGCGAAACTGACAGTTCCCTCTCTGCGTCACTTACTAACATTTACTGGGAAGTATTCTTTCATAGGGTAAGAACTAAATCTGAGATTTCCCTACCAGACGTTATTTAATTTTCATACGTTTTAAGCCGTTTTTATATATCTAATTTTCCTAAGGGTCGTTCCCATTTCGACGGATTTTCTATGTTTCACCAAGATGCCCTCCATCACCCCAGAACCCCACGCAAGCTGTTTATTACTGCATTAATTCTTTTTGTTTTCCTGCACTTGACATGAAGGACTGCTCTAAAAAACATAACTAACTGTTCAACACAAATGAAAGATAAGTCCACTTCAGATGCGTCCTATCTTTCATTGATATGTTTAACTTGATAAAATGGGAAGTTTCTTAAAATTGTCGTAAGTGCAGTTTCAAAGCTAGTCGCATGACATCTGCCTGAATCGAAACGTTATATTTGTTCATGATCTCCCCCATTGAAAGAAAACAGTATCACTTACAGGTCTAAATAATCACTACAGGCATCATTGTTGAGGCTTGGTTTATAGACTACAAAACGTATTTGGTTGTTTAAGAACGGATTATTTTTTTCTAACGTAAGAGTCTGCCCACCCACACATATTTGTTTTTTGAAACCAAGGAGTACCTCATACTGCGAAACCCAGAACACTGCGACCTTTGATGACAGTAGAACCACTCAATCTTCACATCTGAAGAAAGATTTTTTATAATAAATTTTTGTCACATTTAAGGTTTTCAGTGTGGCAAGATTCGAAAAACTGAATGATTTGTTGAAAAAAGCTGACCTGTCAACCAGGTTCGAAAGACACATAGTTTTACAGTTCCTTTATGGCAGTTGCCAACATCCTTCAACTTTACACGCCTATGTCAAGTGAGCTTATTAAGTGTTTACCATCAAACAAATGTAAAATTGTCGTATATTTTGAATTCCTTTCTTTCCCATTATCGCCTTAACCATATTTTATGTCTTTTATGCCTACACCATTTCAATCCACAGCGTCAAATCCAAAACACCTTGCACAGCAGGAGCAATGAGTTAAAAAAAAATAGAAGTGTCAGTAGCCAAAAACCACAAACATTCGTCACAACTCAACTTTTCAGACCGCACTCATTATCTTAAAGTTGTGTTGAAACTCTTGCCTAATTTGAAATGAAACCTCTCAATAAAAATTTCATCAAAAGAAAGCATTACACAAGCCGTTTTCGCATAAAAGTTCAATTAAAGTTCAATTGAGTTGTAATCGAATTATTATTGGAAAACCCCATACCAGCCAGATTCACCCCATGATAATGGTTATGCATGCGTAAAACGAATTATTTCTTGGCCTTATTCCAATACCTCCCATGCAGGACGTTTGAACTGTGGTGTATTTAAAAGTACTTAAATAGCTCAAATTACACCTCATTCGATAGAAAATAAGTCTTATGTTATACCTATAGATTAGATCTAAGCCATAATGCGTCGCTATAGAGAAAACCTGTTAGCCTCTCTGGGTCAAATGTGTTATTTCTGAATTATATAGTTCGAAAGCCATTTTAATAACAAGATCGTTTCCTGCTACTTTTTTGTAAAATTGGATCGATTGCATCCGTTGCTCAAGTGGCGGTTATTTTAGGTCTTTTAAGACTAAAAAAAAAAACTACACCTACAGATTTGAGCATCAGGCTTGAGAAACTGGTTTGATTGTATGAGATTTCAGTTCAGTCCTGAAGACGTGAAACGCATGCGTATTGTGTGTATTGCAATACCCAAATTTACTATAAGTCATTACACGTTTTGTTCACAAAATCACAAGCGCTGGTTTTGAAACGTTCAAGATATCCTGAGGTATTTTAATTACCTCGCGGTGACTTAAATGACAATAAAATTCGAGGCATGTTAAATATCAATCGCGGTTCCCTGACACCGAGGGCAATAATTAATGTTTGTGTAAACAAGTTTGATCACTAATCCTGCAATCTAATTGGTTGTGTAGCCGTGTTGTATTAGTTAATACTAACACTATTATCCTATACTATACGCTCTGATTGGCCTAACAACTTTCTCATATTAACTCTGTGGAAATTGAGACAATTTGTGCGTTTACTTCATAAAACAAGCAGCAAACTTTTATGGGAAACTTCACGAAAATTGGACGAACGTGCAACAGCTATGGAAGCGCTCGCCTTGGCCTCCACTTCCAAGGCTTTTCTCTATGTCTTTTTCTTCAAAACTTCCACTCGCGTTACCATGAACGTTCTGTCCTTTAAAGGGGTATGTCTCGTATTTTCAACATTAATTAAAAAAAAAAAAGCTATAAGAACCCAAAAATAATGGTTCAGTTTTATTTAAAATTACTCAGATAGTTCTGAAACTATAAGGAAGTGTGCTTGCTGGATACAGATAGTAAGGATGGAAATGGAATTCAGCCTCAAAAATTCGGCCACTATTTTCAGGCTTTTCTTTTGAGTCTTCGGAAAATCCCAAAAAATGGTCTTCCTTTGAGAAAATCACTAGGTATCTTTCTCCTGATGTTCCAGGACATTTCGAGTCCGACAAAAATTGCCTATGTTTATCACAGTTTTAATCCGAAAGCAAAAACATCTTAATGTAACCGCTGCTCTTTTTTTTTTTTTTTTTTGACGCAAACATGAAACTCGACCTTAGGTTTACATGTGGCGTTATGAAAATTCGAAAAGTAACGTAAACTAAGGCACAGCAAAGCTGCTCTTTCATTACATACAACAAATCAGTGAGATAATCTTCAAGGACAGTTTCATGTCCCTGTATTGCTTCATTTTACAACAAAGCACTTTGAAATTTTATCCAATTCGTACGTGGCAACTCGCAACACATGAATTCTCAAATGTCATAAAACCCCGGTATTTTTACGTTACTTTTTAACTGTCAAGTATCGCAATAACGTAAAAATGTCATCTCCGTAAGTGTGAAGAGAAACTAGGAATGTTGATTTCATTCACTGCCTCATTTCTTGTACTGACTTTGATGGCCGCCATATTGGTGCCCCCCAATAGGGACACCAACATGTCGGACGCCGTACTGTGACTTGTAATTTTCTGAGAATTCTTTTCTCAATAACTTTGTTCTGAAGAGTACTATAGACCCAGAAGAAATTGTTGTCGTTGTTTGTTTTTACTCACCGTTAAACTCTTTTGTTTCTAAATGTTGCTCGTATAAGCCAAGAATTAGAAATTGTCTATGAAGAACTTAAACTTCCACATAAACTCTCGAATTTTCAAAGTCAAATTCCGGTCTCTTTTGTATTTCAACGGGATACGGGATGTATGCACACCATGTTGGATTTTTTATCTCGCAAGGTCTGGAGGAAAAAAATCGCTAAGAATATCGTGACCTTCAATTTTGAAAATAAAAGGATTAAGGCTTAATCTTGATTCGGGCGTGGGTTTCTCGAAAGCCCCAAAACTTTACGGGCCGATTTCGAGCACCATAATTTACACTGTATCTTGTAAACAAAGAAGTTCTAAGCGTGAAACTTAGTTATAAGTTAAATATTTCTTATCTTGGGGACATGTCAATATAACAGCTTTGTAGAATGATTGGTTCGTATTTTTACGATAGCCTTTCGAGACCGAAAAGTTTTCGGAGCTTTTGAGAAAATACGCCCCGAGTCGTATTTCATGTTTTTTTTATTTATTGTTATGTTTTAGGATTATGTTTCTTATAAGTTACTTTTAGTAAATTCGCGAATCACTGAGGTCACGTAATGATGACCAACCTATTACTAAGAACTGACGAGAAGTTCTCATCAACCAGATGGGCCCATAAGAAATACAAGTGTAACTCATTACTTCTACAAACTGCTTTGCCTACTAACAAAGGTAACTAAGGTCCGAAGGCACCTACCAACGTCTATATGTTATCTTGCTATCTTGTTATCTAGGAATGCCTGATGTTATCTTACAAATATATTATGACAAACTGGACTAGTGCATTTCATGCAGTTATAATCAATTCTACTTATAACACGGTTCTATGACAAAATTATGCTGGCCTCGTTTCCCTGCCATCGCGAGATTTTACACGGATGATTTAATCTTTTAATTATCTATTTTCATTTATTTTTAAAGGATTATTTCGACTTGAAACTAGATTACAGGCGAATAAGAGAGGCTTATAATCCGAACCTCCTTCAATTGACGTCTGACCGTCCCACGGCGTTTTTTTCCCTGCCCTTGTGACGTGTTTATTTCTCCCTTCCCTTCCTTCTGTCTTTCTTGGCTTATCGCTCCCCATAAAACACATTTGTATCTCGTATCAGAGGAGTTTTAATGAACATTTACAGAATGATAATAGGCGGTAAAGGTAGAGAAAACGTTAAGACACCGTCAATACATCATTGTCGCGATCAAATTAGTTATTAAAGTCTTTATATCGATTTAAATTTATCTGCATATAATTATGGGATCTCGTAATTGGCGATCAAATCTTGTATCTGTGAGTATCTACAGGGAAACTCTTATTCGCCTTAGATATTCGGATTAATGCTAAAAATAAACTGTGGTTACTTCTATTTAGGAATTTCTTCCACTTCAATAGTCAGCTAAAGAATGGACAAAAATCAAATTGCAGCAAGCAGGGGTCGTTTCGCCGGAATATCAGTTCAGAACGCCTAAATTGCGTGGGATATTCGGATTTCTAATTAACTGCGATAAAAACTAGAGTTTTCTTTGGCGAAACGTCACCTCAGACTTTCGTAACATGAGGACTGATTAACTTCTGTTGCTTTCGGAGGGGAACATATGTCGTTTAGGGTGCGACATGTAAGGTCAGCTAGCATTTTCGGTAAGCCAAAAGTAGCTCGGAAGTTCGGGAGACGAGTTTCCGCTCCTGAAAATTTCTGCGGTTAAATTTTCAGCTAAAGAGTCCGAACAGATCAACCTATATCAGCTTACATAAGTATCCCTTTAAAAAGCCGTAAAGCAATTACCCTGAGTACCTGCGGTTAACTTTTTTCTGCGACAAAGCGAAAGCCCAAGAGCAGAGTGGCCAAAGCAAAGCCAGTCGATATCCTGTGGAGCCAAGGTATGGAGCAATCTCAGAAAGCATAAAATCTATTTCCTAGTATTTTGCTTAGACTTTGTCGTTAAGGGGCCCCTGAGCAGTTATATTGTTACCCTGAAAACCTTCCATACGAAACGTTTCAAACTTGAGAATACCGTATTCCACTTTGACTTTTCGACCGGCACATTGAGCGACCAAGAAACCTTTGCTCGTAGGGTAGATTCCCCAGCGAGGATGATCAATAAGAAGTGTTTTTCAAAGATCATAATTTAAACATGACAGTTTTTACCACTTTTTAGGTCGCGGGGGAAACTTACATATGAATAAACTCTGAAAGCAAAATTTCGTTGAAGGCCCCACTTTCTAAACCGAATATCTTTGATGTAAAAAGTCGATACCACTAAAACTGAACGGAGACATATAAGCAGTTGTTAAAAATGCATCAAAAATGACCAGTTTCTGTTCTTTTTGGCGAGTCACGCCTTACGACAATGCTTGAGGCCAGCATCCGCCTTCATTTGTAAAACGAACGTGATTTTGTCTCCATAATTCTCGTCCAGAAGATAACACAATATTAGTCTTATTCGGTCTCCAGTTGTTATTTGTTTTTGTGTCACAACGATGGCCATTTTTGTGATTACAGGACTTGTTGTAAGTTTTTTGCTTCTAAAGGAGTAAACCTGTGTTTTGGATGTTTAACTTTGAAGCCTTCGATATTTTTTTAGAGCGTTTGTTCAAATAGTTGCTTCTTTTGTTACACAATACAACAAACCTCAACTTTACCTCTTTACTGTGTTAATTTATGATAGACATCCACGCTTATTTCTTGAGCACAAGATACGCCTCTGAAGGTTTGTGCGATAACTCGAGTTCTCCTTGCGACTGCACTGATCAAAGTTCTTTTTGACTAAAAGGTGCATAAGGTATATGTATCCAGGAGATATATCGCATTAATGTATGTGAAATTCATGATTGATAATTCAGTAGTGATAAGACAAGTGGTAAGTAAGTGATTATAATCATATCAATTGCAATACTTATAGAAAAAGATTGGTAAACCTCAAAACCCCTTAATATGATATTAACTGCAAAGGAGATGATTACAAAACGAGGGCGGACAGTATTCAATAATTTAAAAGTAATTTCACAAAACGAGAATTCATGACTAATATACTCTTAAAGTAAGCTTAAGGTTTGACAAAGCATAGTACAAATCTGGAATTTCAAAGATTGATAGCCCTTGAGGATTTTTTTCACAGGTGTAATTAATTAATTTTTGTCAAATGACATCCTCAGACTTGTCAAGTTTGTACGCTCGGTTAATAGGTCTTTGGCATGCAAGCGAAAACACAAAGATGTAGGAATTGATCATGCTAACCGATACGGAAACCGAAGTCGGGAAAAATGTGAGACCCTTTCCTAACTTAACGTGTCAATAACCGCTAAAGCAACACCCGCGTGCTGATGTCTCCTGTATAATCTATATATAGAATGCCGTCGCGTGCCAGATAAAAGTAGCGTGTACTTCCGTTGCACATGAACGCGTGTTGGTACACTTAAAACAGAGAAATTATTTTTATTTCAGTTGTTTTTATAGTTGCGACAGGTGTTGAGCGCGAAGCAGGGCGGCTCGATAAAAATAACGCCCACACAAGGTTCACCCGCCAACTTGAAATCCCACTTGCTGCGAGAGCAGAATTTTTTAGCCCAAAAGAATTACTGTGGTTTTGTAATCTATTTCTTGACGCGACAAGTGGATAAGAAATTCTAAAAACAGATACCGATAGGTAAGTTATCCGTCTTCAAAGGTTTACTTACCGACTTTTACAGTTCAGCAGAAGAATGACCCGTGAAGCTTAATAAAGCCAAGATGTGCGATTTTTCGATATTTCTCTGAAGTCATACAATGCTGGAATGGTTTACTTCAGTCAAAAGCTGATAAAAACAGTAATAAACGTATAACGTAATATTGCTGGTCGATATATCATACCCTTGCTTGTTTTTATTCTTCAAATGGCTTTCTCGACTCCCTACATTTTCTTGCTTTGTTAGCATCATAAGCAACACTAATCTTAATGCAAAGTTTTCACGCCTTTTTATAAGGACTCGTTTATAAGACAATTTATAGCCTAATTCTTTCCGTGACCTAATGTTAAGTCCCTACACGAACGCACACAATAAGTTTGTTTATTGTCATGTTCCTAACAACAGCATAGCTTCCCCGTTCTCCATAGAAGCCAAGCGCAACCCACAACCCCTTGCTTCGCTCGAAACGTCAGCTCTCAATTTCTCTACGGTGGCTAATTTACCTTGTCAACTCAGCTGATAAATTCAAATTTTTGTGTTTAACGTCCCCACCGACACAGCACCACAGCTTCTTTGGAAACTAACTCATTTTGTTGGTATTCAGTTCGCCTACCAGTCTTTCTAATTTGGAGAAAATATGAAAGAACCAACTAACACTAGATTAGGCCCATGTACACCTCATACACAACTCTATTTTGAGTACACTGTTCAGTCAGATGTGACCTCGTCAACATAAGCCTGACGGAGTCACGAAGACTGCTTACCATAAATACCAGCTCCCTGCTTGTTTTCTACATTCTGTCGTTATATGGCACTGAATAGACAAATAAAAATAATATTCTGACCAGGTTCTTTCTTGAATAAGATTTTGCCTTATCATGACATTATCGCTAATCTAGAGGTTTGCTCTCGCATTTCAAGGTCCGAGGAAACACTGGATTTCTGTCACTTTATTACAGCAACAAGATATGCTAGAAATAAAAGAATAGTCGATGATTGTAAGAATCGACTAATGAGCCAAAAAAGCATCATTCATCCTTGTGCAAATAGTTATACGCATGAGGTCTTTTCACACGGAATCGTTTCAATATAGCTGTGCATCAGTTATTTATCACTCAGATGACGGAAAGTGTCCATAATGGTTTCCAACCGCCCTCCCCGTCTTAAACTCTTGTCAAATTTCGACAGTCAGGTCATTTTGGCTTGCTTTTGTAATGCTTTCTGCCTATAAGGAAGCATCTCCCGTCTCCCACATGGTATTTTTATCCCGTATCCCACCCAAAGACTTCATAGTATCCCGCATCCCGGGAAAACCAAAAAGCAAATCCCGCTTCCCGCATGGTATTTTCATCCCGTATCCCTACCTTAAAATTCATGGTATCCCGAATCCCGCCTATTGAAAAACCACCTCTTGCTCCCCGCATGATATTTTTTTTTATCCCGTAACCCGCTCCTATCTTCATAGTCCCTCTTTGGTCTTCGATTTCTTATTTTACGCCCCTTTCTCCACCCCAGCACACTTTTACTGAACTCTTCAAATTGAGCATTTTCCGGCAAAAATTCAATTTTTATTGTTGGAGTGCAAAGTGACTATGGCCGATTTTCCGCTAAAACATCCGAAGGGACAGTGGGAGAGATCGATGCTGAAAAATTTTCCAGCTATGAGGTACCGTAGTTTAGTGGGTCTTCACCTTATTATATCCTTTCTACTGAACAACATTACCATCCTTCAGTAAAACGTATTTTTAGGTAAATGAACTATGTACGCTCCCCAGTTCGCGCTCGTTTTGGAATTGGAAGAGTCAATTGGTTTCGCCAGTCTTCTGCATTCCAAGCCATTCAACGCAGTGTCGCTAATCGAATATTGATGATGCCGATTCTCACCATAAATGCTCGAATGAGGGTGGTACGAAAAGCATTTGAATCAAACGTCAATTTGTTTATGACAAATCCACTTTTACTTGACCGGGACACAAATCAGTACACTACATAAAACAGTTTGCCTGAGATGACAACTTCCTTTAGGAACTTTTAGTCAACAACGTCAGTTACTTTTCAGTTCCACGACAACAAAAAGTTATTTGCTCAGTGTGACCGTCTGGGAAAGGGATTAACGTTATCACATTTTGATTGCTTTTGATTGAAGATCAGACTAGCTTACAGACAGTTACAGACGCAAAACCATCAGTGTTAGATCTCTGCCTTTGAATCGGCAAAGAAAAACAGGATGAATTTTAAGACCTGAGTTCAACAGCGAATCTTTCAGTGGTGATAGCTATAAGGAAATGTTTTGCTGAATTTGGGTTCCCACGAAAAAAAAGAACATTTAAAGACTTCAAATTTTACAACGATTTGAAATCTTTTTACTATCATCATCATTATTCAAATCATCGCAAGCTGAAATTTTACAGCACATGAAAAACACATAGCGGCTCACTATTGCCAGCTACAATTTGAATGGTAACTGAATTTGCTATTTCACCGGACTCCAAGACAAAACTACGCTACCACAAATTTGTTTTCTTCTTCTTAGCTTTCCTGAGAGCAAATCAAAACAGCCGTTACAATTTTTCAAGAGGTTGCTGTGAAAATGAAATCAAATCCGAAAATAATCTTTTTCCTTGTGGGAGGGCATATTTCTTGTATGGGTGCTTAATTGAAGAGCAGTCAACTTTGTAGACACAATCGTGAGGGATAGATGTGCTTTGAATCAAAGAAAAACAGGCCGAAATATTTTTCGACCTGAGTCCAACAGGGAATCTTTCAGTAGTGATAGCTTCAAGGAAATAATAAAATTACCGAAAGACAAAACGAAGAAAGTAGTTTAAGACTTCAATTTTCCAGCGGGTTCAATTCTTTTACTTAAAAATCATTTTCACTGTCATCATCATCATCATCATCATCATCATCATCATCACCACCACCACCACCACCACCACCACCATCGTCGTCGTCGTCGTCGTCGTCGTCGTCGTCATCGTCATCATCACGCATTTAAACTTTTACAGAATAAATGACTTAACTACAGTACCTTTCCTAGTGGACGACGTGCACACAAACTGCTTCTTTGTTTTATTGAGAGTATATAAAATTAAACAGCTTTTGTATGTTGTTGTCGTAAAATTGAATGAAATCTGAAAGTAATCTTCTTTGCGGGAGGTTTTATTTTTTTCCAAATATAATGATAATAGAGCCCGTTGAGTTCTAACGTTGTCTGACGTTTATGATTTTTTGTCTAAATATTGCTGACCCACTGCGAGAACGCGATGGGTTTTGCAGATGTGGAGCTTTATGTAAATAGGCCAAAAGGAAGACAATACATCAGGCCTTTAAGCAGATCAATGTAGCAGAACTTAAATGCACTGTTGTCGCCTGGTTACTTACTAGACAAGTTGTTACTGACCAGTTGCCATTTCAGATCATCGGTATGTTTAATGTGTAGGAGTGCTAATGAAGAGAAGCCTTGATTATGTGTTTAGACACGATCACTTAGCAGAAGAATTCTCACATTGTTTCCTTATCAAAGTTGTACCTAGGTCTTTGCTTTTGTCTCCCGAGGGAAATGTCCTTCCCCCAGCCCCTTTGGTTCAATTATTATACTTTTACTTGTGAAAAGTAGCTTTACGGACTATAGGCATATAAACTAAGTAAGTTACGTCACCTGTTACGTGGACGTTTTCAGTCAAATAAACACCAAGATCTACCGCCCTTGAAAAAGGTTTTACGCAAGAACCGGAGGGATAACTTAATGTTGGTAATAGAACAGCTGAGTATAAGTAGTAAGACTGAAGATTGTACATATATTGGTAATAATTATCTACTCTAGTATCTAGGTGCTTACAACAGCGCTAAAGATCGAGTACCAAGACTACCAACTCTGTAGAGAACGAAAAGAGGTGTTTCATACACTGAGTTCCTCTTTGTCAATCCATTCTAAGATTTTGCATATTCAGGTTGTTTGAATTTTCGTGCTAGCTAGAACAAAAATCCGAAAAATTACTAATCCACTTCTGTTCAAACCGGATCATAAATGAACGCGTGCTATACACGACAACATCAAGGTCGTTGAATGCAACACACAATCCGAAACCAGATTCAGACACCAATCCAGATGAAGGATCCTCCTCTGTAGGTTGCGATCCGTGTAAGATTGCTTTGCTCCTAAACGGAACGGAAAATTGGATTTTCCATCGCATCATTATAAATCCGGATTTAGATTGGCTAAACCGAACCACGACCACAGACTGTAGGAACAGTATAGTATTCTGTCCAGCAAAGTCCTGTCGTTCATGTTCCTTTCACGAAATTTCGTTTTCCTAGCGTTTTGAGTCTGTGAATGAAATAGAAGCTATCTAGTAGTTTGTCTCTTCTCTTTGTTTTCTTCAACGTTTTGCAAATTTGCAAATTTTCATTGTCTTTGACCATTTCTTTTTTCAACTTAGATGCTTGTGAACTACAGTGTTTGATCGTCCGTGTTTAACGATCTTGGATCGAATTGGCATTTAGACTTGTTGTTAAAGAAAACTAACACTGACTACCTATGTGGGAGTAACATTAGAATTAATTAATTCTCTTTCACTCCAGGACTCTAACTACTCTTCATGGTTTTTCTTCCTAACTTTAGAGTCTAAATTAAGACTCTTAGCAGTACCTTCCGGGAGTGCTGTTGGATACGTTCTACGAGATGGTTTTGCTCTCTCTGTTTCTGAACGAAATCGTAAAGTGTGACCTTTCAAATGACTATTACAGAACAGTATTTTCCTTCCGTTCTGTTGATTATGCTATGCAAGGTGTTTCTATCTTTTAAGGCTATAACTTAATAATCAATCGCCTTTGTTAAACGACTGAGGGTGATGTTCAAAACATCATGTCTGACCGATCTACAACCTTTATTTAAATGTAGGACTGAATTGGCAATTAGACTCAATTGTTGTTTCGTAGGAAAAAGATATTTCCTTACAGTAACAAAGAAAACAGGATGTTTTTCCAGTGTAAAAGACAAATCGGACAATCGGAGAACTAATTTAAGGATCAAAGCTGAAACGAACGACTTCCTGCGCGGGGCAAGAGAAAAATTACAATTAACCTTTCAACGCCAAAAGGTCATGAAATTTGTTTCTACCTGTTGAGTAGGTAACGTAGAAACAAATCTTTCATTCTGACGGTCCAGTTGAAAGCTATTGAGCAGTACTTTCATGCGGTCTTGTTTGTTATGCTGAACAAGGTGGTTCTACTAGGCACCTTTTCAGTCAATGTTAGCAACACGTCGGACAGACCTATGACCCTTGAATCTCAAATCAAATTGGCAATCGGACATTTCGAACCGATTATATTAGACCTGGTTTTAGAACCTTTGAAGAAGATCCTCAATGTGCCATATGAGGGTCACGTTAAGCCGGTTTGGCTGCTTACACGCCTCCTAAAGGTTGTTTACCGTAAACAACGCTAACATATCAGGGGCACCCAACGGTTCGTTTCGGAAAATACCAGTGTTCGGCAGGCCTAAAATCACCTGAGATTTTCGGATTTAATTGCAGTGAAAGCTAGAAATTTCTTTGGCAAAACATCACCTCAGACTTTCGTAAAAAGAGGACTTATTAATTCCTATTGTTTTCGGAGGGAGAAATATGTTGTTTAGAGTATAAAATACTAAGTCAGCTAGCATTTTCGGAGAGCCATCAGCAGCTCGGAAATTAGGAGGATAAGATTCTGTTTCCTAAAATTATCGGCGGATTAAATATTCAGCTAAAAACGCCGAACATATCAATCTGTATTAGCTTACACAAATATGCCTTTAGAAAGCTCTGAAATAATCTAAGAAAACAGAAAATGATATTTCAAGTATTTTGCTAAAATTTTCTCGTCGGGTGCCCCTGACATATTCGGGTTGACCAATTTAATTTCGAGTTAAGCCACGGTTCTGTTAAACCCTGTTTAAACTTCCCTTTGGTTTTTGGCCTTTTGCCTTTTAAGAAACACGTATTTTCGCCAGATGTTACTTAAGAAAACAGGATGCTTTCGTAGTGGAAAGGGAAATCCAGAGATCCCGCAGACTATAAGTAGAACAAGGCTTGAAATAAATACAACTCGACCCACATACATCCATGTCATTACAGGACATTACACCGCACCAACACGGGCCGGTTGCCGGAATCACTCTTACGGCTGCGCCATATTTCCGTGGGGCAAACTCTTATCCAACTGCGCCCGCCCATGTTCTGTCCTGAATAAGATAAATTGTCCCTGTAGAAACACAGATAGCTCAACACATTCATCGTAAGCATGTTCAAAGAGTAGAACACATTTCAGCTATTTCTGAAATGTCTTTTATCTATCGTATAATTGCAGTATGATTGATACAACTAACCATTGAAACAGCTTGCACGGTGGGTTGTGTGAACGTATGAAAACGAATGCGTGTAGGAAACTATTGTACTAAAACCACTGGCATGTTCAGAACGTTATTGTAAAAGAAGCGTTCAAACACCTCCCACAAAGAAAGAAAACGGCAATATTTATGATCAAATTTTCGATAATTTGAAACAATTTCGGGTAAAATGTCGGCCAGCTTGACAGCAATTTATATCTAAAAAGATGCTTGTCGATGCGGACATAACTTTGATTCAACGTAGAGATACTACAACCCGATTTTCAATTCTGGAACATTCGCTCACTAAATTCCTTAGCGATTCCGTTGTTAAGTTTAGCTCAACTCGATCTTTGATGAAAGGTCAGGCTTTCATAATACTCGGTCCTCTAATTAAAAAAATAGTATGGTCCGGAGTCATTTTATCCATGCATACTCCTCCACTCTGCATATGCAGATGCAATATATAACTACATTGTAGCTTTACTGTAGAAATTTTATGACAATTACAAATCGCCCAAATATTCAAACTCTTTCTTTACGATCGATTGACCTTTTTCTTTTTGGCACCCCGTGTGGGGGGGAGTGGCATTGTCCGGTAAAATTTCGGACATACTTATTTCGGCATGATATTTCTGATCACAAGCATATAAATGTGTGAATTTTACAGAAACTGCTAGTTAAATTATTACGTCAGTCAGGCTGCGGAGCTAACTTGTGGAATCAATTTTATTCCGTGCCAGCGAGAAAATAGGCAAAGGTCGCCGAGGACAATAGACGAAGACATTTAATACTGTGAAACAAAGGAACTTAAAAAGGTTTGTGACCAATATAAGTACACTATAGACCTTCAGCCTTTTTCTAGTCAGTAACTGATGGAATTTCTACAGCTCATTGTCCATCACGAGTCTTAAGAGGTAAACAAATTTTTGCCAAGTCTTTTACTCGCAGTTTTGAAGAGGAACTCACAAGGCTATCTGTGAGTATTCCATTTGTTCCGAAATGCCAGAAAGAGATTGTCCTAGTAAATTAAACGTTCCACGAAACAATTTTACAAAATTGAATACAATTTTCAACCTAACCACTGATTTTCCGCTGAGGAATGTGTGTAATAAGCAAAGCGTGTAACTGTTTGAATCTTTTGGTCAAGCGAAAGAAAAAAACGTTGCCAGGGTGAGATAACAAAATTCCTAGAGCGCGATTCTTCTCCTTTTGTTTGATCAGCCGTTCATCCAGGTTTTAAGCCCTGTATAACGTGATCAGAACTTTTAATAGCCCGCTGGTCATTGACAATTTCCTGAGTTGCTATATTAAGTTAAGCTGGGTTCCGTTCCAAAAAAAGGTAACGGAAAGACTCAAATAAAATCAGTTCAATTTATTATTTTATTACGAATCAGTCGCTAATCAGACCACAATTACTACCGCCAAAATGATATGAAGTCTTGAAAACTCTAACGTATTTTACCCTTTTTGCTGTCAAAGGCAGGGCTTCAAATCAATAAATTAACTGATTCAAACAGTTGAGTATATGGATGACATCCTAAATTGTGACCATCCATTTGAACAATGCTTTTTAAGTAGTTCTAAGTTTTGGGTCTGTGGATGAAATCCTAAAGTGTGACCAACTTAAATGTACTATTGTGCAGTACTTTCATAAGCTGTTCTTTGTTTCTTTCATAAGCTGTTCTTTTTTCCATGCAGTTGTAAAAGTAAGGCTCTATTTAAGTCCCTCAAATTGTCGCTTTTTGTAGTTTGTGTACTTACTGACAAGCGTTAAAACTTTTCATTTCAGTCGAAATCAGTATTAATTCGAATTCAATTCAGCACGTGGAACTATACTCACGCAAGATGTCGGCAAAATGTATGCATGTTTGCGAAATGGCATCACCGCTTTGGACCGCGTTCGTACGCCCATTGTCACGTTACATAGTCAGGACATCGAGAATTTTTGAGTACTTTTCCTTATCAAAAAACAAACATTGAATTAATACAATGTATCTTTTTTATTAGAATCGTCTTGATTACGAAATGCTAACTATTCAGGCATTCAAGGGCTTGAAGTGAAAATTGCCTTGGTTCTTTGTTTTTCAATTACCAATCTTGTCAATGTTGTCTCACTCACTAAAATAAAAAACCACAACAATTTTTGGGCGGAAAAATGCTTTCTCTTTTGCTTGTCGGTGCTTGAGTAAGACCACAGTTTTCAGTTAGCATTAACACCATGCTCGGCTTTTTTGTCTTGCCAACACAGTATAAAACCCCCAAACCACAGTTATTTCTCGGCGAAAAACATTTTTCTGTATTCCCAGCAAGCAAAATTCCGAGGAGGCCGGCACTTGTTGTGAAGGTATTTTCTTTTGTCTATCTCGTCAGCTTAATCACAAACACTTGTAATGCGGTTTTTCACTCTTCTTCCTGTTTTTCAAACTTGACACCGCAACATATTGCGGAGTAGATAAAAGAATAAGTCAATCTGTAAACAGCAGGAGCAACTGGTAACTTGATGCAACTTTAAGGGCCGTTTAAGCCTCTTTAAGGGCGATTTTGATGCCACCTCAGCAGCGATTTTTTTTTCGATGATTTAGAGTGCGATTTCAACTCGACTGTTTGGATCACCCGCCATTTTCTGCTGCACTTTTTTTGGCGATACCGCGGCAATTTGACTGCAATTTTGAAATGTCGTGTACAGGGCATGCGATGAGAGGAAATTCCCGGGGGAGGGGGGACTCCCTGAACGGGGATGCTCCTTCCGAAAAGGTGTCTTTTGTACACTTGCAGTGTACGAAAGGGTGGATAAATTTGCTGTTTGTGTTTAAATTAAGGATCGCCGAAGTTCACCTTCAACCAAAAATAGCCAGCAGCTACGTCTAAGCACTAAAAAGGTGTTTATTAAATTTCGGCAGAAATCACAACGCAAAAGTATATGACACCATGGAGCATTCGAACGACCAAACCGGTGATGATTTACTGTTTTGGCTCATTTTTGAGGTACAAAAAAAATGAATTTTTGTTCTAGTACGTGGCTGAGGTACGGTTTCGATCAAAAGTAGTATATTAAATGGTAAGGGTTTAAACCTCCAGGCGGAGCCTCCCCGTACAAATCACTATAGAGTACCCCTGGGGAAAATACGTCAAAGTTTCTTTGGGTTCTCAATCAAATCGCCGACAGATTACAACAAAAAAGTGCGGCAAAAATCCTTGCAAGGATCTAAAAAAAGAAATGGTCTGTGTAAAAGAAACTTTTACGATGAAACAATGCAGCAGAACATGTTATTTCAAAACGCGAGTTTCAAGAGCATCATGCATTATCTTTCATACTTGCATGCTATGCTGACAACAAAGTTCCGGCTTTTAAACTTATTTCAACTGTTATTCAGTTAAAGAAGGATCTTAATACTGAACTCGATCGCTTTGGTTGCTTTGGAAAAAGGAAATACTTAATTTAAAAATCGAACATGTGATAACGAGGGAGCATTAACGCGAACGCACTGTCAGTTCAACTCAGTTTGACACCTTTGAAACCGCGAACTAAGGGACACCATTCGGTACTGTTTACAGGGAACCAAGTTTTCTTCTTCGTTGGCGAAAACGTGAAGACAGTTGGGATGGCCTGGAATTACTTTTCTAGAAAAACCAACGCGTTTCTGTTACTTTTTTCTCCAAGTTCGTATGACATCCTGCATCAACAGCAAAATATGTTTGAAATGTAATTTGAAGTCGTAAAAACGGAGAATATGGCGTACAATAGTTCCAAAGAATTTTTCCTTGGCAATTTTTTATGGGATCAATAAACCTGTAATTTTCCAATAGCATATCAGTTACAAGATAAAGTGGATGGAAACAATAAAAATCGACCGAAAATTTCCGACAATTTCCGGAAAAATTCCGAAGATGGTCACAATCCGACATCATGCGCTGGTTCTGGAAACCCCAAAAAAGGGTTTAGACCGGGAAGGGCATTAAGCACAAAACAAATTAAAATAGAATTGAATTCTCTAAATTGTTGTCATCTTTTCATTAACCTTCACTAGTTCTGATTACTAATTCCTAAGAAACCCCAGTGAAGCACTTCTCTTTGTTTTGATGATCCTGCAGATGTTGTCGAACTGAATGGTCGGAAGAAGAAAAGTGATAAAAATGATTTCCGACAAAAAGTGGTGTTTCCTGAGTACGAACTGAGATTTTTAACCGCCGCTAAAGCTTGCTTCAAGTCCGGGAAATCTGTCGAGAAGTCTTGATGATTGATTTCTCACTTTACTTGAGACAAGCGGGTTTGGAGGCACGCAAAGCAATTTGTGTAATTTCAAGTGCTCTCCCAAAGTTTCTAAGGCTACAACATTCATATTTTAAGTGTGGCCTTTGATTTTTTGATCAGGCAATTTCATGCATGCAGTTGTATTTTGTTTTTCAGTAGTCCCTTATCTACTATTGCCTGCATTTGTTTTAAGTGGAAGAAATTCAAGTGCGCGATGTTGAAAGATAAACGAGTAAACTTCAGTCTCAAATGATGATGAATTCTGATGTGATGTAATCAGCCTGCCATTAAGTATTGCATGTGACCAAAGTCACCAAAAGGTGATACACTATTGCTTACTTTCCGTATCTCATGCAAAGAAGTTTAGAAATTGGATTAAACCTAAAATATTGATTCTTAGTGACCGAAAAAAAAAACATTTGCAGTGAACGGATGGTTAAAACATTAACATTTGCCTTGGTTAAGATGCAAAGCTTCTGACATTATACCTGTCAGGGATGTATTTTTAGATTGTTGCTGAGCTTTCAACGTTCAACAAGGTACTTCCTCTATAAAATCCTCGACTTTGGAGCTTGAAAGTTTGAGACTAAGGAATCTGAGTTGTTTTAGATTGCCAACTGAATTATTAAGATTTGGCGAATTGTGCCAAACGTTCGCTTGGAGAAAATTGAAACACGAGAACAATAAGAAATACTTCTCGCTAGCTTTCAAGTCAACAGGATTTCATCACAGATTACTTAGTTCAGATATACCAACTTACACAGTATACTAAACAGTACCACTAAGTCTACTTTCAGCTTTCATTTACAAAAATGGTCGCAGGGGTGAGAAGTTAGAACCACCTAGTACATCATCAAACACAGCACAACAAGAACGTCCTGGTCAATAGCTTTCATGTGAGTTGTCACACAATAGGATTTCATCTACGGACTGAAAAGCAAGACCACATTTCATCAGTGACTCCTTGTTCGCCTCCTGGAGACTGAAAGTACATACAAGAGGAAAGACTTTTAAGAATCTGTCGAGTTCGCGTGATCTCAAGCAAAGGATGTACTTATCCAAATATTTATTTTATCGAAGGCACTTAGAAAAAAATGGCGCAATAAATATTTACATGAGAATTGAGATTGTCCCCTGGTATCAGAACACGTGTATTGAAAACGTAGATTTATTTTAAAAAACAACACTGTTTTACTTAACAATGGTATTCTGTTGTAAGATGACAAAAAAAACAAGGGCTAAGAAGTCAACGACCAATCTTTCTGTTGGCCTGCGCCCTGCCTGAAATGAACTTAGCAGATTTGTTGACTTATTCTCATGAGAGACAACGGCTTTATTCAATTGCTTCTGTTTTCCAAAGGAGGGGTCCTTTCATTTAAGTTTACATTTCAAGGCCTAAACCCCGGCGCTATGCACGATTTCAAAACATCGGGGCACGATCCACATTTCTTGTTCTTTAGCAAGTATAGATCAACATTGAAAACAATCTTGTTATATAACGTCTATGAATGCCAACACGCTTCTCCCGCAATTAGCAAAATTCGTGTCGCAAGTTTACTAATTGAAATAAGCTTGTCTTAGTTTTGAACGCGTGCTACTAATTTCCGTTGTCGACAAGCAGATGACAGTAATCTGGTTTGATCTCGTTATGCCTGTGTGTGCTAATTCGGTGACACTCGAAATCCACTTAACATCCCAGAGTCAACTCTTAAAGTCATGCAACTTGGTTGCAATCATTGAGTTAGTCGATAACATTTTCAAAGTACCAATACTCAAGTCAAAGCTATTGAGTAGTGCGTTCCTGTTTTGCTTATCGTTTGTCAATTGAGATTTTACACCGTGGATAATTTACAAACTCATGTCAAATTTCACATGTCACTCTAAGGGAGTAAAGTGTTTTGACCTATTCGCTTGGCTTATCTCTGCCTTCAGGCATAAAGCTGTATTCTTAGTAAATTGTTTCCGATATATTTAAACCTGTCATTTATCGTAATGAGAATGCTTTGGCGCTTTCGTCATGATCAAAAATGGGTGTTGTCTGAGCAACACTTTAACACTGACTTGCACTCTGTGCTTCATTTTAGTTTGGAAAGCGATTGCAATGGGGCTGTTTAAATTTCTCTTCGTCCTGTTGGTGGCTGCAGTGGTCTTGACGGAAGCGAAACCTACGCGCCAACGTATTCGTCAACAGCACCAAGTACACGTAAGTTTTCTTGTTATTTCGTTTTCCGTTTACAGGTATTCTACTTCCTTGATTATATTTCCTTCAGTTAACAAGAATCAAACCATGAATTACTTAACGTTGATTCAAACTTTTTATTCTGCGGACGAATAACAGAAGTGTGACCATTCAGTTGATATCTACTGAGCTGCACTGTTTACGTTCATTTTGTTCCAGTATAAGGATTTTCTTGAGAACGGAAGATACAAAAGTCACGCTTTTTGTGAGCGGAATCACATTTTTGCAAGTCTTCGCTCTGTTTTCTTTTCCGTTTCCAGAGGCAAATTTTGATTTCATTTCCATTGGTGCTGGTTACTATGTTGTACAAGTGAGTGCATGAAGTCCTAAAGTATGACCATTCAAATGAAAGCTACCGAGCAGGACGTTCCTGCGGTACTTTTTATTATGCTGTACAACGGTGTTCTAACTTTTGAGTCTGTGGATAAAATCCCAAAGTGTGACCATTCAAATAAAAGCTACTGAGCAGTACTTTCCTGTGGTGCTGTTTATTAGGCTGTACAAGGTGGTTTTAACTTTTGAGTCTGTGGATGAAATTCAAAAGTGTGACCAGTAAATGTAAATTGCTGAGCAGTACTTTCCTTTGGTGCTATTTATTACCTTGTAATAGCAAAGAAACGTTCGTGTCTATTACTAGAAATTCATCATCATTTCTCTCCGCGTCACAAGGCGCGCATAACGCCGTTCTATTAAGAATTAAAACGCTACTTAAAGAGACTCACGGGGGACAAAGGTAAAATTACCGAATGAAGGAAATTAACGCGAGTGTCTCATATTCTACAGAGGAAGAGTATGTTACCGGATCATTTCAGAGAAATTTTGTCTTAAATACACTGAACCGTGCGCCGAGCGACAATTCTGAGCGTGAGAACAACAGGCAGTTGAACTATATATCGTACACAATGTATAAAAATACTGGAATATGCCAACCAAAGAAAACTCTCGCTTATCAAATTGGTTATACTAGATAAGGACAGGATTCAGAGTTTGGGGCCAAAATGATAAAACTTAACTTTACGGAAATCAACACATGCAACCAGCAGAAAGGTTACTACTGAACTGGCATGCCGTAGAAGCGGTTCTTATATGTTCGGGATGTGAGGGGAAGATTCAGATGTAGTCACTGAACAATCTGAACAATACTTTTTGCGCTGTGGTACCGTTTCTTATGCTGCAAAACGTGGTTCTCATTTTCGACTCTGTGGACTGATGAAATCTCAAGGTATCAAACTTGAAGTGAAGACAAAGGAACTCTTTTTTAACATTAACTTCAGCCGCTTTTCGAGTCTCAAATTTTGGAAACCGAAAAGTCGCTGCATTCGTACCTCAAAATTCAAAGAACTCAACACACCCAAAAGACAAATTTTATCGCTCCTAACACGCGAAAACTCCGGCGGTTTCAAGTCCATGAATGAAAGAAAAGATCATTTTTTGCGAAGAAGGAACAGCGCAGCTGTCTTTTGGGTAGCCACACTTAAGAATTTCATCCAGAGGCTCAAAAGTAGAGCCATCTTGTACCACCTTGCATAACAATCAGCACCAGGCGATATTGCTGCTCAATAGCTTTCATCTTAGTCGTCATATTTAACGATTTCATCAAGCGAGGCAAGCATTGGAACTCGCATGCACGGCACTGATAAATAGTACCACGAGAAAGCACTGCTGTCATTTGAGTGATTACAGTTTAGAATTTCGTTCACACGGCGCGCTAAAGTTAGAACCTTGGAATTGAGGACAGAACTGGGGATATTGAAACACTGTTGTTAATAGAAAATAATAAGAGGAAACAAACAAATGTCAATTCTCTCCCGGACAACAGCTAATGCAAGTCTGGGAATTTACCATTTTGTCCTTAAAAAATCGCTTTTAACATAATCTTTATGTCACCTGTCAGGAGTCTACGACCTATGGTCGTTTTTTTAATCCTAGCATAAGATCAAGTGACTAGTTAAAGTAGACTATTCAAAACACTGTCGAGTAGTCAGTATGCCATTTCCCTGACATGAGAAAACTGATGGCCACGCGCGATGTTCTTTCCACTCGCGCGCGTGTTATTCAATGGGGCACATGATTTGAAATTCAGAAAGTAGTCGAAGAACGGATGTTTACGGAGGCCGATAAATTCATTTAGATGACAAAATAAATATTCTTCGCAAATATAACTTAATATGACTGCTGTTTGAAATTACACAGAGTAATCTCAAAAAATAATAACAGCAGAATGACTAGTCACACTTCCTCGAATTGATACATAGACATATTATTAATTATTAAAATTTCCGCAACAAACCGGAAGATGGTTTTAAAAGTTGGAATATTTATTGTTTTTGCCATGTTTTCATTTTCAGTGTTCTAAGGTCCGAGGTCGGCCATGTGTCGAGGACATTGAATGCGCATGCCTGAACCACCATAATTCTACGTTGATCTGCAACTACGAACACAAATGCGAGAGACCAAGTATCATTGACGAAATCATCAGAAGTCAACCGGTAAGTCACTGCATTGTTAATTTCATTCACTGTCTCTTGATATTGCTAATGACGAGAATACTTCCAAAGTAAATTGCGAAAGAGGTAAATCCTAGGAAACAGACGCTATTTTAAAAGCCTGTCTTTTGCATAACATTTAGGGCGTTTCTAAGTAATTTAATAGTATGTGTTACATTCTTCGTAGTGGAAAGCTTATAACATGCCACGATAGACATGTAAATAGAAACCACCCTTGCTTGATGCTTCAACCGGGAAGTTTAATAAGAAAATTCGGTATAAGACTATCCCTTCTGCTAAAACCCAGCTTTGACTTCCGGCTTTTTACCGAAAAAA
This sequence comes from Siderastrea siderea, assembly GCA_964030785.1. Classification (NCBI taxonomy): domain Eukaryota; kingdom Metazoa; phylum Cnidaria; class Anthozoa; order Scleractinia; family Rhizangiidae; genus Siderastrea; species Siderastrea siderea. Next base: position 4,817,683 of record OZ034978.1, on the reverse strand, counting down.
GGATACTTTTGCAGCCTTGACATGTTATGGGTATATTTATTGTTCAATATGTTAGTATAATAAAGCCTCTCAGAATGTTTTTGATTTGTTAAATTCCCAACTGACTATAATAATGATATTTCCGTATTTATTAACTCCTTAATTCTGTAGGATTTATTTGCTAAAATCAATTCCTGCACGATTAAATTTTATCAAAATTTCCGGTCGTCGTTGTCAATTCAAAGAGTGTCACGAATAAGACAATATTTCAGGCTTTATTTTCTTTACACAAAAAGCGGCACTTCCGGTCGACTGCAATTTCGCTTTCCCATCGCTGTGCTGGATAATTGGTATGACGCCAGTGATACGGGAACCAATCAGGAGCGAATGCTGTAGCACTGTACCGTCTACTGACCAGAACAAAAGTACCAGCTCTGCAGTTGTATTCAACCAGGGCGAAAGTATCAGCAATGCATTCTTAACCAGCCTGACGCTATGAGCAACAGAAGACAACTCCATCTGTGTCATTGTTGTGATATATTTTGGCGACCGTTTTGAAATGCAGCCAGTCCAGCCAATCCTGGCTTTTACACTACTGATACACGTTTGCTTTCTTTAAGCAACAATGAACAGCTCTGCCTTGTTAAACACCAAGTTTCAATTTGAAATATGTCTTAGGTTGATCCCCATATTGAATTTAGAAGGTTTGACTTCTTAGGGGGATTTTTATTTTACCTGTGAAATGGATGCTAAATTATTAGTCACTGTTACCCACTTATTCCCATTGCTTTCTGTTGTTTAGTTTCAACTATATATGAGCCACTAAGTGTTAGCAATTGTTTTACGGGTTAAGTAAAACCATTCTAGTAACTAACTTGGGTTAAGTAAAACTACTCTAGTAACTAACTTGTTTTACAACCATTCTTTTTCAGTGTCCAGGAATATTCAAAAGTTATTGCACAAAAGACGCTGATTGTCCATGCAATGAACGACGTTTAATCTGTGAAGACCACGAATGTGTGAAAGACAGACCAAGGAACAAACAAGTTTAGCAAAGATCATCGACACGGAATATGCTGACCGACGAACGGGAGAAGACACGTGCGGTCTGTGACGTTCAAATGCGCTTTTCGCAAAATTAAGCGGAAGGGTTAAGCTCAATTTATTTGCAAAATGTTATTCTTAAGCGAAAGGTCATGCTTGAAAATTTAGGAGAGGAGCTTAAGGGATTCAGACAACAGTCGCCGGACGCTTACGCCAACGTAATTGTTGTTTTTCTAGTCTAAACAGTAAAAAGTCACGACTGTAAGCAATTAGAGGGAACAAAAGACAATTTGGGAATCTTGCAATAAAATGAAATGTTTCGTAAACGAGAAAAGGGTTAGCTTGTGAATATTTAAAATGGCTGTTACAAAAAAAAAATTAATCGCCAAATATTAAAACTAAACAGGAGAAAATATTGTGCTGGACTGATAACTTGTATAAAGCCGTAGTTTTGGTCTTAGTTTTCTCGTACGTATATACAAATACATAAGCCCCAGCTTCGTGGACGTGATAACAACCACTGCATTTCACTTTGTTATGTATTTATAACACAAATTGTATTTTTTTAAGGCAATAAATCATGCTTTCACCAGTGTAACCAATATAGCTGAACTTGTTATCATTTTCTCGTCTCTTGATTTTGGGTGATAAAGAAGACACTTGATGCAAGCATCTAATTTCCCAGCCTAAATAAAAGAGTCTTCACTGTTAAAGCTTCAGAGAAGAGCATTGTCTTTTGCAAGCTGACACAGGAAAGGGGGCAGGGTTGTGTCTAAAAGTTTTCACGAAATAGGGGACTTAAAAAGACTTCAAACAGATTTTTTTAAATATATAATTGACCAGTACGCCCGCCACCATACGAACACTGCACGTCGGTATCCATAAATAAAATACCCTTCAAAATTAATTTCCAGTCATCTTACAATCTCATGTTTTCTCGATTTCACTTAAATTAATCAGCCCCCATTTACTTCGTGTTAGCTATTTCTTCTTGATTAACACTCCAAAAATCATAAAAGAATTATAAAAGATTAGTACATTTATGGGGTCTTGCATCATAACATTGTTGAGGCATTTGTCGATTACTTGAAATAGCAAAGGGATAATGAAGGTAGAAGCTGAAACTAACAAAACCATAGAATTTAACGAGCCTATACCCTTAGTCTTTTAAGGGATTTTTAGCCATATTTAAAGGAAGCTCACTCATAATAGTCTTCCCCACCTTTTTATTGCCTGTTGTATTTTTGAAGAGCTTGTCGGCCCAATTCATTTGCCAACAGATGCCCTTTCATTCTAATTTGCCGATACATTCTAAGACCATTGAGCTAGCAGAACTGGTTGCTCTTCAAGTTTCGCATTATAATGACATTATTGGAAGGGGAAGATTGAAATAGGCCATGCGACGTTTTTGCAAAGCAGATCTTCCCCCTGTTTGTACCACTAGTCAAATGAGGCAAATTGTGACTTCACTTCCTTTGGTATTGGTTGCCGTGTTGAACACGGTGGTTCTAAATATTAACTGCATGGATGAAACCCTTAAATATTTCCATTCGAATGAAAGCAACTGAGCGGTACTTTAATTCCTGTCAGAAGCTATATATTTTGCTGTACAAGTGATTTCGAGTCTGAGAAGGAACATTCATATGATGCCGATTGAAAATCAGTGGTGAAAATGCTGTAGCCACTAAACGGCAATCTGAGAAATACCTTCAAAGCTGCTGTTTCTTACGCTTAACAACTGAAAGTGGTTTTATGGATAAACTCCCACAAATTAAAAACGTAAAATGTCAGTGTGTGTTTTCTTAGAAGTCTCAGTCTCTTGGAAGCTCAAATCTTGAAACAAAAGTTGCCTATCACCCTAGTTCTCGAAATCAAAAGAACGCTACACACCCTTGGCTAAAGTCTTATCAACCTTGACACTACGAGAAAAGGTTCCCCAGTTCGTCAATGAAACAAGATCGCTTTTTGCGAAGAAGAAACAGCGCTTCTGTCTTTTGTGTGTGTAAACATTAGTCGCACTTTAGAATATTATCCAAGGGGTCGAAACTGGGACCACCTTGTGTGGCATAAAAATCAGCGCATGGCGAAAGTCCTGCTCAATAGCTTTCATCTCAATGGTCATATTTAAGGATTTCATCAAGGAAGGAAGGCGTTGGAACTCGCATGCACGGTACTGATAAACAATACCACAGAAAGGCACTGCTGTAATTTCAGATAATTACATTTTTTGGATTTAATACGCACAGTCTAGTCTAAGGATAGAACCAGAGAAACAGCTAATGATCTTGAAGCACTTTCAAATAGAGAATAACAAGAGGAAACAAACTAACAAATTAATGTCGGTCCTCTCCAGTGTCTCACAACAAGTGATGTTAGTCTAACAAATACCGTTTTGCCCCTTAAAACCGTTTTGAATATTACATCTATGTGACCTGTCAGGACTCTACGACATATAGACGTTTTTATCACAGCATAAGAGGAAGTGTAGGCTAATCAAAACACTGTCTGTCGAGTATTCAGTTACTGATGGCCGCGCACGTATTCTTCAAGGGGACATGTGATTTAAATTTCTGAAATGAGCTTAAGAACGGATGTTTACGGACAAATGAAGTAATTGAGACGTTTAAACAAATATTCTTTGGAACGAGCTCAATATATATTGATTGCTGTTTCGAAACATAAATGTTATCTCAAAAGATAGATTTTAATATTTCCGCACCAAACCGTGAAAACGCTTTAAAAAGTTGCAATGTCGAGGACACTGAATGCGCATGCCTGAACCACCATAATTACACAAATATCTGCAACTACGAACACAAATGCGAGGGATCAAGTATCATTGACAAAATCATTAGAAGTCAACCGTTACGTTACCAAATTGTATATTTACTATAAACTCTACAATGACGCTCGTTGCGTCACGGTAAACAAACGTTGCCAGAATCTTTGATCTCACGTTTTGGGCATTTCTTTTCCTTTTACAAACTGAGAAAGAAATATTGCTCAACATAGACTGCGAACGATTATAAAGTCTATAAAAAACGGGCGTCATTTTCAAAGAGCCGCGTTTTGCACTACATAAAGTAATGCATATTTTAAACGTTTCGCAGCTAGTTTAATTTCCAATTTTATTCATGCCTTTCTAATGGAAAGCTTAACCGTTAAAACTGGAAACAACCCCTGTTCGATGCTTAACGTAGGAGTTTAATGAGGAAATATCCCTCCTGGTAAGCCTTAGCTTTGACGTCCGGCTTTCCACCAAAACACTGGATGCTCTCCCAACCTAGTTGTGGGGTGTTGTTCAATATGTCATTGCCGAATTGCTTCTAGCCCCTCTTTCAAAGCGGGGTCTGTTGCACAACCCTTCATTCTAAAGGGACATAGTCACGCTATTTTAGTTCACTTTAAAAATCAAAAATATGTCCTCACATCAATGAACGCCCACAAATAATGGTCTAGTTTTGTTAGCAAAGACTATATTACTTCCTTGAAACTATTTTCTGTCGTCTGTTGCTACGGATGGCAAGGATAGAAATGGATTGCAATTTGAAAAAATTAGGCTAAACTTTTCAAACTCTTTCAGCGTGTAGACATTAAATCGATATTAAATTGTCATGGTTTGTTTTCTCTTAATGAAACTAAGTTAATATGTTCCTTTAAATGTTCAAAAACAATGTTGGGCATGGATAAAGTTAGGTACCGATAATTTTAGCACAGTTTTGACCAGAAATCTGCGAAATCCTCGTGACTATGCCCCTTTAAATTTAGCCCCAATTTCATGTGAATGGAACATATGAAAGGCTACACACCAAGTCTCCCCGTCCATGAAAAAGAGCGCAAAAGCATTTCGGAGGTGCCCTAAGTTTCCGTACAATGAAGAGTCTCGGACTGGAATGCTTTATTTTCATTCTTTCGGAAGCATTATGCCTTAACAATTAAATATCCGGTCGTTTTAGGGACCGATTACATGGCGAATTTCAGCCCGGGTTGAAATTTCGGACCGCCCACCGGGTTAAAATTTTGTTGCGATCACATGGCGAATTTTAGCCCGGGTGCTAGTTTAAAATTTGCAGGGAAGCGTTTTACATGCTTTTTTTGTGCACAACTAAAGAGGTGCGCATGCGCAAGTTCATATTTCAGCCCGGGCTGAAATTTGAATGCGATTACATGAGCTTTTTCAGCCCGTTTGAGCCCGGTTTTTCAGCTGGTTTCCTGCCTGGTTTCACAAACCGGGCTGGAAATTTCAGCCCGCGCTGAGACTCTCTTCACTTCTTTTTAAAAGGATTTGTTCAGGAAGCCGCTGGCTGAAATTTGCCTTGTAATCGGCCCCTTAAACAATGCAAAGGCTGATAGGAACAAGGAAAGTCGTCAAGTCAAAACTATTCGTTTTCCCGAAAAAAAAATTTAAAAAAATCAATGCGTCGGGCTTTCTTTTATTTCAACGAAAAGCAGGGGTCTCGCTGCCGGCGATTTTTGCCATGGCTGTGTTGGATAAAGGCGTAACGCTAGTACTGCGGGAAACAATGATGGCGAATGCTGTCAGCACTTTATTGTTAACTGATCAGATAAAAAGTACCACTGCAACCTCTGTAATTGTATCCAACCACATTTTCAACCAAACGCAATGACCAATAGGAAACCACTTGATCTGTGTCAGAGTTGTGATATATTTTGGCGACCGTTTTCAAATACAGCCAGTTTAGCTATCCCAGCTTTTACACTACTGATACACGTTTGTTCCCTTTAAGCAACAATTCACATAGCCTGAGAAAACAGCCGTTTCGCGAGGTCGCCATTTGAGTCCTCGCAAAACGACGTCTGAGTAACGAGCGCAGAAATTCCATACTGATGACGGGCCACTACCCAGATCTTGGTAGTGCTTGTGATTGGTTGAAAGAAAATTTCAACCAATCAGAAGCACTACCAAGATCTGGGCAGTGGCACGTCATCAGCATGGAATTTCTACACTCGTTACTCAGACGTCGTTTTGGAGGACTCAAGTGGCGACCTCGCGAAACGTCGGCTGCTTTCTCAGGCTATAATTCACAGCGCTGCCTTGCTAAACACTAAATTTGAAAAATGTCTTGGGCTGATCACCATACTGAATTTAGAAGGTTTGACTTCTTAGTAACTAACTTGTTTTACAACCATTCTTTTTCAGTGTCCAGGGATATTCAAGAGTTTTTGCACAAAAGACGCTGATTGCCCATGCAATGAACGACGGTTAATCTGTGAAGGCCACGAATGTGTGAAAGAAAAGCCAAGGAACAAACAAGTTTAACACAGATCAACGACACGGAATATGCTGACAACGAACGGGAGGAGACACGTGCGGTCTGAGACGTTCAAATGCGCCTTTGGCAAACTTAAGCGGAAGGGTTAAGCTCAATTTATTTGCAAAATGTTATTCTTAAGCGAAAGGTCATGCTTGAAAATTTAGGAGAGGAGCTTAAGGGATTCAGACAACAGTCGCCGGGCGCTTACGCCAACGCAATTGTTATTTTACTAGTCTAAACAGTTAAAAAGTCACGACTATGGTGTATTTACAAGGGATTTTGGACTACATCCAAGGAAGCTCAAAATCGTCGAGCCCACCTTTTCGCTACCTGGTGTAATTTTTGAGAGCTCAATGCTCTGTGTATTTCACTTGCAAACAGGCTCCCTATCAATGTAACTTGCTGATGGAATGGTTAGCTGGACGCCGTAAATTTCCGAAAATAAGCCTCTCCGTGTGTACGCCCGCCCCCCCTTCCCCCCTCCGCACCAAACTTAAAAGCGCAAAAAAAAAAAGGGCTGCTATAATAACCCCTCCGAATATAAGCTCCCGGGGGCTTATATTTGAGAATTCTCAAATACAAAATAAACCACAGTTACCTTTCTATAAACGTTGAGCTACCGTACGAACTACAATATAAAATATGGTATGAACTATAAGCTACCGGATGGGCTATAAAATGGTATGACTTTTGCGGTATGTTCGGTAGTTTTAGTTTTCTCTCCCCAAACGCTCCTTTAATACTATTTGACAAAGCATATTTTTTCTAGCCAACCAGTGCCAGAGAGCCAACCAGAGAGTATAAAGTTTTATACGGGGAGGTCCCGCTCGGAGGTTCAAACCTTTAATATGCTAATTTTGTTTTTGAAAGGTGCCCCTTTCACCTACCTAGAGCAAAATTGCACCCCTTTCTTATACCTCAAGGACAAGCAAAAACAATATAATCAGTTTTTAACGGCTTTTCAGTCGTTCTGATTTACTTGCGTATTTATTTCTGCCAAAATGTGGCACCCTTTGATATACTTCGCTTTGGCCACCATTTCTTCCAATTTGCAGCTGATTTTGTGACCCTTTCGTATACTTAAGTGGCAATTTTTCCTACCCTTTTATACACTGCGAGCTCAAAAAAGGCACCCCATTCGGGCGGAGCCTCCCCGTATAGCCTACTATAAGGAGTACACCCTCCCCCCCTCCGTGACCAGAGCGCGCACATCTAAGTTGTAAACCCAGATCACCCGAGGCTTAAACAATGAACTGTCTTATTTGTACATGGGTGTAGAGGGAATATTTTGAAGCTTGCATTACCTACAAATTAAAACATTGAAGCCTGCTTAACCTAGGGATTCTAAAGCATGCTTAAACAAGAGATTTAAGTGCTTGTGCGTGACCTCAACAGTGAATTTTCAGTTATTTTTAATATTCTTGTAAAGCACTATTGATCAGCATATGTAAATAGCGCTATATAAGCTATTAAATTATTAATTAAACTATTAAATAGCTAATCAGAACTCGGTCTGCCACAGAAAATACAACATTTTGGGTTTACCAATTGAGTTGATAAGGTAGATTGGCCACCGTAAAGAGATTGAAAGCTGACGTTTCGAGCGTTAGCCCTTCGTCAGAGCGAATCAAGGAAAAATAAATATTTTAAAAAATATTGTAAAATAATATGCACCTCCGATAAGTCCTCGAAGGTTAGCAAAGAAAATCGGAATTTCTATTAGCTGAGAATAAATAATTAAAAATAAAAATAAATGGGAATTAGCAGTCTGGTACATCCACGAGGTGGCTCTTCGTCTACTGTGTCCAGATCGAATTGGAATTTAGAAATGTTGGTTTTTGTAGGCTCGATTTCCGCCGCTCTCTCGAGTCCGGTCTTTGTTCCTCCCCGAGAGAGGCTATTTCGGGGGGATGAATGCGGGCTCATTTTCCCGAACAGCGGCTGGTAATCGAGCCTAGGTTTTTGAGGAGAGGGGAAAACCGGAGTACCAGGAGCAAGGACTAGAACCAACAACAAACTCAACCCAAATTTGACACCGAGTCCAGGAATCGAACCCGGGCCACATTGCTGGAAGGCGAGTGCTCTCTGACCACTGCGCCATCCCTGCTCCCCCCGAATGAGATTGCGATCACAGCAAAAGGCACGGCAGAATGAAGAAAGGGAACATTTTGACATTTTTTGACAAAATTTCTTAAAGGGGCATAGTCACGCTATTTTAGTTCATTTTAAAAATAAAAAAAGAGATGTCCTCACATCAATGAACGCCCACAAATAATGGTCTAGTTTTGTCACCAAAGACAATATTACTTCACTGAAACTGTTTTCTGTCGTCTATTGCTACGGATGGCACGGATGGAAATGGATTGCAATTTGGAAAAATTAGGCTAAACTTTTCAAATTCTTTCAGCGTGTTGACATTAAATCGATATTAAATGGTCATGGTTTGTATTCTCTTACTGAAATTAAGTTAATATGTTCCTCTAAATGTTCAAACACAATGTTGGGCATGGATAAAGTTAGCTACCGATAATTTTTGCACAGTTTTGACCAGAAATCTGCGAAATCCTCGTGACTATGCTCCTTTAAGAAATACCCAAAAGAAAGGGGAAATAAACAAGGGAAAGAACGCGAAAGCTTAGGAAGGAGGGGTAGGGGTACTTGGGGTTTTAAGGTTCTTCCAATGCCGTGTTGAAAGAGGCCCGTAGTTACAAGCAAACGATAACGAAATTTTTTTCCCTCTGTTATCAAAGTGGTCGCGCGCTATGAGCACAACCATCGGAGGGGGGAGGGGGGAACCGGGGGAAGAATGTTGCTAAATTGCCTGCAATACCGCACACACTTCCGTTTCATTGGGTGTCTTGAAATTTGTCAAGCTAGCGTCTGTAACTCCAAGGCAAATGGACTCAACATCTCGATTTAACGCCATTCTTAAAATCGATGAATGTAACACAAATCTGTTTGAAGGATCTTGAATCCGGGCTGTAACGCCTCGGACAAATGCACACAACACTTCACAACGTTGAACATTGTTGAATTCAGAGTTACGAACGTTTGGACAGTGATGTTGGATGATGGTGAATGATGTTGGATTGCGTTGAACAGAATTTGATTGCCATGACATGTTGAATTCAACGGTGTTGAACTTTGTATGGAAATATTGCAGCCGATTTTGCGGGCCCTAAAAGTGGAAGGTGAGGGCAGATTTGAGAGTGGGTGTACTTTTAAGGGGCGATTACGTTGTCATAGCATTTATGCTGTTCGTCAGTAGTGCTGTTTGCTTGTCCCGCTTACACAATTTTTCCAGGACAGGACATAGCATTTTCCTCAAAGAGAAGACACACCCGAATTTCGGCAACAGGAAAATGAGGCATAAATTTCGGCCTTGGACTTCCCGAGGCTTATTCAGTTGGTGCCTTTTCTGGATAAAAAACACGTGTAACAATGAATTTATTTTGTTATGATCGTGTAATTGAACTGTCTGTCACATGGCTCAAACAGAATTTGCTAATTCAAGCTATAAAAGAGGGAAAAGAAACACTCAAGTCTACCGTAGGATAATTTTGTCCAATCAAAACAACATTTATCGGTGAAAAGAAGCTTAAACTTAAACAATATGCAAAAGACTTATCGAGAGTAACTTTTAACCCCGGGTGCTTATCTCGAGTTTCACCCTTTGACAAGAAGTCACGCAATATAAAGGTGACGACTTTGATCAAACGCACGCCATTTATTGCTATATTGTAAAATACTGAAAATGCAAGGTTAGTAGGAGAACTCAAAGGTTTCATTCTAGCAACTACGGTTGCTAATTCTAGCAATTTTTGTTTTCATTTTTGCGATATTTATGTTTTGCAATTTCCAAAACAGATCGCACAAAATACCTTCATAATTAATGAAAGAAATAAACATTTCTAAAATGATAAGAGTTCATTTAGTTCATGAACTAGTGAATCGTATTTAGGAGTTGTAGTAGTAGTAGTAACTCCAGCTTGTAGGTGCTCGTGTTTGGCAAACCACAGCTGGGTTTCTTTTTTTGTATGTTAAAAATACCCGAAATACGCGCCACAGGGCAAAGCAAGAGTCTAAATAATACATCTCTTCCTCGACTGTAAAATGGTGAATAGTAGGTTGCAAAATAAGTCCCCCACCCCCCCCCCCCCCCCCCACCACCAAAACATTTAACAAGAAAGTACCTCAATAAAACAATTACACTGAATATTACCCACGCCTCCCCGTGAATCTAAACTCGTCCCCAGGGGCAAGTTGCACAAATCTTAAAGACCGGGGTAAATTTTAACGTCGGACGTTCACTCCATTCAGTTACTGTTTTAACGTCTGACGTTAGCAGTTACGCCTGGGGTTAGGTTTTATGCAACTCAGACATGAGGTGTTGGACTTGGTCATATTGCCTTCCCAGATACTTATGTGATGTCTTTTGGATTTCCCTTTTTTGTCTTCATTCATTATTCCCAATTCCCTTTCCGAAAACGCTTATACTATTTTATTAAAAACTGGATTAGGTATATTGGATTTCTAGCATTTTGATTGGCTGAACGGAGCTAGGCTATCAGCTCATATACCTACTGTGACCAAATATGGTCAATGAACACTCAACAACAAAGTGAGCTGAAAGTGTTTCCTCGCGAGCAACCCGGCGAGAAAGATGGACGAGAAAAATCACTTAACAGCGAATTTAAATTAAGCAGAAATTCCAACAGCGTCACCAACAAGCATCACCAACAGCGTCGTCTAACACAAGTCAAAATTGAAATTATGAATATATGAAATTCATGTATTTGAACTGCGGAATGAAGAAATAAATGTAAAGAAGATCCTCGCAGTTATTAACACAACTTATGCAGTTGCGAAAAGAAAGCCTGAAAAAATCAGTCTTGCCGGGATTCGAACCCTGACCTCTGCGATACCGGTGCAGCGCTCTAACCAATTGAGCTAACAAGCCAACTGGGAGCTGGTCATTAACTTGGTTCGTAATATACCCGGGAAAGGTAAAGATGAAATTATGAATATATGAAATTCATATATTTGAACTGCGGAATGAAGACATAAATGTAAAGAAGATCCTCGCAGTTATTAACACAACTTATGCAGTTGCGAAAAGAAAGCCTGAAAAAATCAGGCTTGCCGGGATTCGAACCCTGACCTCTGCGATACCTGATTTTTTCAGGCTTTCTTTTCGCAACTGCATAAGTTGTGTTAATAACTGCGAGGATCTTCTTTACATTTATTTCTTCATTCCGCAGTTCAAATATATGAATTTCATATATTCATAATTTCATCTTTACCTTTCCCGGGTATATTACGAACCAAGTTAATGACCAGCTCCCAGTTGGCTTGTTAGCTCAATTGGTTAGAGCGCTGCACCGGTATCGCAGAGGTCAGGGTTCGAATCCCGGCAAGCCTGATTTTTTCAGGCTTTCTTTTCGCAACTGCATAAGTTGTGTTAATAACTGCGAGGATCTTCTTTACATTTATTTCTTCATTCCGCAGTTCAAATATATGAATTTCATATATTCATAATTTCATCTTTACCTTTCCCGGGTATATTACGAACCAAGTTAATGACCAGCTCCCAGTTGGCTTGCTAGCTCAATTGGTTAGAGCGCTGCACCGGTATCGCAGAGGTCAGGGTTCGAATCCCGGCAAGCCTGATTTTTTCAGGCTTTCTTTTCGCAACTGCATAAGTTGTGTTAATAACTGCGAGGATCTTCTTTACATTTATTTCTTCATTCCGCAGTTCAAATATATGAATTTCATATATTCATAATTTCATCTTTACCTTTCCCGGGTATATTACGAACCAAGTTAATGACCAGCTCCCAGTTGGCTTGTTAGCTCAATTGGTTAGAGCGCTGCACCGGTATCGCAGAGGTCAGGGTTCGAATCCCGGCAAGCCTGATTTTTTTCAGGCTTTCTTTTCGCAACTGCATAAGTTGTGTTAATAACTGCGAGGATCTTCTTTACATTTATTTCTTCATTCCGCAGTTCAAATATATGAATTTCATATATTCATAATTTCATCTTTACCTTTCCCGGGTATATTACGAACTTCTTGTTAGCTCAATTGGTTAGAGCGCTGCACCGGTATCGCAGAGGTCAGGGTTCGAATCCCGGCAAGCCTGATTTTTTCAGGCTTTCTTTTCGCAACTGCATAAGTTGTGTTAATAGCTGCGAGGATCTTCTTTACATTTACAAGTCAAAATTGTTTGAAGAAACTGTGTAGAAATGGATATTTAAGCATAAAGCGTTGTGTTTACAATTAATTTCTTTCATCGATCTTCACGTCAATCATTGAAATTGAACAAACGGTACTATCAGGAAGGTTTTCCACTTCAAAATATCTAGACAAGACATAAAATAAAACACGGTGAATTGGGGCAGGAGCATTTAATAAAAACTATCACACATTCATGGCGAGTCGATGCGAAGATCATGAAGCAGTCTAAACAAGTACTAAAAAATACAGCTGCAAACTACCAAGAAGGAAGGAAGGGCGAGATTTTTTTTTCGGCTTTAACACGCAAAATTGACCCTGGTTTACCTGCACTCGTTGTATTTCTGTGTAGGTCCAAATGCTCAGATAGAAATCGGATGCCACGTAAACGGAGTTGCACTGACGCTTTTCCAGTTGTCTGAATGTTGTTTTCACCATTCCGTCCACAACCTCAAAACCGTCAACAACTGCATTTTGCGCTTTGCGTTTAACAAACTATTATGGTGAATTCTAATGTTCCTCGCTACAGTACTTTTGCTTCTGAGCTGCATAGAAATTACCTCTTCAAGTTCAAATTTGTTGTCTTTAGTTCGATCAAACACGCACATTAACAGATTACAAACTTGTCAGTTTCAACTCCAGCAGCTAGTATGGTGAAATTGTACAGCTTCAATCCGCTCTGAACGATGATTGCAACAATGTCTCGGGAAAAATCAAACATGCACCATATTTCAGAGCCAATAATTAGATTTTACTCCAAAACTTGTGCTACTTGTTCACTTTCGAGCAGTTTTCATTGATTCATTCAGCTTTGCAATGAAACGCTGCAACCCTTCGCAAGGTTTTGGTGCCTTTTTCGTTCAGTCATGTGATCGATTCTTGTTTCGTTTAAATTTCTTTTCTCATTTTTTCCGTTCTTTCTTGAATTTTGTTTTTTTTTTACAATGGTTAAGTTTTTAATAAAACAATTATTCTACTCGGGCTTGCTGGATATCAAATGATTATAACCAACTCGGCGCGTTATCTACCATTCGATATCCAGCGCGTCCTCGTAGAATAATTGTTAAATATCCCATCACCAAAAGTTTATATTTGCAATTTATCCCATTTTAGTTTTTTAAAAAAATCAACACTTCGTGCACGAATTGTGTACCTGTTATTCGAAGATGCCACTATGTTCATTGTTGTAGCTTCAGTACGTAGTTTTTTAACAAGTGCCCTAAACGTGGCATGCATGCAAAGCATGCATTACGTATGCACATTATGATGTTTCACGAATGCAACATACATGGAATACATGCATACATCGTGAAGTTGCATTCATGCGGTAAGTTTCTGGAGGGCATGCCCAAAAATGCTTTGCATGCATTGCATGCATGCAAACACGTCTGGAAGCATGCACTGTTTCGAAGGGAACATTGTGATTAAGTAATTAAAAACTAATGTTTATTCTGATTCTTTAGTTAAACCCATCATTTAGAGGAAAGACCTTACTTCTGACCCAGTTGTACGCATGCAATGAAAGCCACCGTAAGTATCTCCAAGCACCACCACCGAGATTGGTGATTCAGTTTTTACTATAATTTCCCTACAGTACTAAACCTTGAAATGGTAGCAAAAGGGATATGTGCTGGAAGGTCTCGGGGAATCTCAAGGAAACGTGGTCGAGTGCTCAGCATCCGGACGTGAAATCCGGAGGTTCCGGGTTTAAGTGCCACGTTTGATTTATTTCTATTTGTCCTCCTTTTTAAGCACAATAGTACCTACAAGATAAGCTGTATAATACGATGAACAGCAAGATGTCTTCACCAGAGCCCCGTTGGCCGCCAAAGGCGTTGCCCAGGATCCACGACGAGGACGTGGGGTTGGACTTCTGGATCCCAAATTCCCAAGGTAGTACGTAGTTAACAAGTACAAAAAGGGCCGAGTTTTCCGTGTAAACACGTTAATCAACTTTATACGTTTGCTGTTGTGGAGAAATCCTTTCTCCATGATTTCATGAAATCAGATTTTTCAAAACTGCGACCAAAGAAAAGATCTTGTAAAGGGGCACTCAGTTTTCCTTCGCTGCCTTATCAGGGAAACAGGAAAACATTGGATGTGGACTGACCAGGAAAACATTGGATGTGGACTGATGATAACGCCAAAGGAGTCCATGGCAGGGTCTGCACGGTAATCTGAATATATAGCATCCAGATATTTAGCAATTTAAACGCGGTGCGATTGTATTAGTTGAGGCTAAGGGTGTCAAGCCCGTCAAACACATTTCTCAACGGACACCAAACGAGCACATTTGATTGGCTCACCGACCAGACCGGAAGCCATGGTCAGATTTTTGCATTGCGAAGTTTTAAAATTAGAAAATAATCCAGGTAATACACGTCGGTAATGCTTGAAAATATAAAAACAACTCCTGAAAAATACTTCAAGCAAGATGAAGAAGACACGCATTGAAAAAAATTGACTAAATTTTTATCTCATTTTATTCCCTATATTTTAGAGAAAAGAAAACACTTTTCCTGTAAAGCGGTCTGACAAAACAGTCAAAATAAATGTGGAAACTTGTAGAAACTAAATTATATTAAACTTAACTGTTTAAAATCGGTCCACTCATGAACTCAGTAAGGCATCGAATTGTTATTATTTTTTGGCCTGTTAAAACGACCGCGAATTTCGATTATTCTGCAACATAATTTCCGGTAGACATAAAGGTGGTTGTATTTACTAAACTCCAGTTGATATATGTCTTCACTATAAATCGCACCAAGGCAACTTCCTGCACTGCGTCAAATGATTAGTTTCGTGGAATTTACAGGTCCGTGTTACTTCATGACTTTTGGCGAATCCTTGATCGGAACGCGAAGTGTCGTGAAACCTGGCGTGTTGGAGAGTGTCGTGTTACTGACACCTCGGTAGTGACGCGTCTGGCCGACTCATGGCCCGGATACGTCACCTGCAGCATGTCATGGAATTTCAGAGTTTGGTACTTAACGGCACAATATATCTAGCATTCAAGTGAAAAGTAAAACTAGCAGAGTATTCCAGGCTTAAATACGTGTTTGTAACTTAGAAAGAGTTAAAAAGGTGTAGAAACTAAGGCGTGCAGAGGCATGCATGGTGATGACCATTGCTATAACCGGAACATTGGCATTCCGTTTTCGAATTCTGTTCGGATCTACGAATCTTTATCAGAGTAACTTTACGTATCTTTACGCGCCTTTACGCAACACATACTGGTAGATCTACGGGTCACGTTAAAGTATATCTTTTAAGTATCTTTACGCTCCTTTGTAATTACGCATCACGTACACGGCAAAATCAGTAACGGAACGGTGAATACTATACCAAGAAAACCCAGAATTAACCATCTAACCATTCGTTTTCCGAATTCAGTAAACGTTCCTTGAATTTGACGTTCACCTTGGGTGCTAAAGGAAGGAAAACGTGGGTTACTTCGACGTTTTCCTGTGCATTGCAAAACGATAGAGAAGACACATTGTTTTCTAGGGATGTGAAACACACTGTTTAATGAGTTTTTCCGAGTGATAATGTTGGTGGTTAACACCTAGAAAACAAGACTTTTACCCTCAGTTTTCCTGTATTAGTTTCCAAGTTTCCTTTATTTGAAAAATTTCGTAGAACCCTTTGTTTACTTTGAGGTTTTCTTCAGTTCTCCGCCAAAGTAGGTGAATGCGGAGTTTGTCCACAGGATGAAATTGCACGATTCCGCATTTCTTAAACATGACGGAAACATAGAACTACCTATTTCCGTTACGTTTCCGTGATGCGGAAACGAAAAGAATACATCTTGTCACGTAATATTTCCTCAATGGAATTTCACGTCATGTTTCCGTCACATTTCTGTCAGTAGATTTCCATTTTGTTTATTTCCGTTACGTTTTTGGAACGGATTTCCGATTTGTTTGTTAGGCCTTATAACATAACTCGCAGACGGTGTTATGAATCTAAGAATAGAACGCATAAGTGATTTCATTTCGGTCAGTTGTGTGATTTCAGAACATTTGGCTATATGAGCCAGTTGTGTCATTTAGATCGGTTGCCCCATTTATGGGTCGTGAGAGCCAGTTGTGTCAGTTGTGTCATTTAAACAATTTGGTGATATGAGCCAGTTGTGACATCTGAACTGATTGCCCCATTATTTGGGCCAGTTGTGTGACATATCTGGTGATATAAGCCAGTTGTGACATTGAAACCAGTTGCCACATTTGGGCCAGCTGCAAGATTTCAGACCATTTGGGGATATGAGCCAGTTGTGTTATTAAACCGGTTGCCATATTTAGACCAGTTGTGTGATTTCAGACCATCTTGTGATACAAGCCAGTTGTATCATTTGAACCAGCTGCCCCATTTAGGCCAGTTGTGTCTTTTGAGACCATAAAGTGATACGAACCAGTTGTGTCATTTAAACCGGTTGCCCCATTTGGGCCACGTGTGATTTGAGACCATTTGGTGATATAATGAACCAGTTGTGGCATTTTGACCGGTTGCCACATTTGAGCCAGTTGTGTGATTTAAGACCATTGGGTGATGTAAGGCAGTGGTATTATTTCGACCGGTTGCCCCATTTGAGCCAGTTGTGTGATTTGAGACCATTTGGAGAAATGAGGCAGTGGTGACATTTTGACTGGCTTCTCCATTTGAGCCAGTTGTCACAACTAGCCACAATGTGGCAACCGGTTGAAATGACACAACTGCCTCATATAATGCAACATAAACCAAATTTTGGTGTTTCGCTACCCCACTAATGCAGCACTACAATTTCTTTAGAAACCACCCCCTTTTTCCACCTTTAAGATTTCCAGATATAAAATTATACTAACCAATATTAACATTGTTTGTGTGATTATCTCCCACGATTCCATTGTACTGCTCAAAGGAAAAGCACCAAAATGAGTACACCGGCCCATAGTCCAGTATGCAATCTTTTAAATGGCCATGGAGATGCATGTTGGGTGTACATCTCTCCTTTCCACAGACGGCCTCAAACATTTTGCAAAGTGTTAAGAGTTTCTGATCTGCTTCTTCCCATTCCTCCCTGGTGATGACTTTACTTCATGAAATTTGACAAGCTTGTACAAGTTTTGTCCACATGGCATAATGCTGATTAGGAATCACTCCTTTCAATGCAAATAGTGAGTAGATACACACCCAGTTCTTCCACTGGTCAGCAGTGAATCTTTTAAACCCCTCAGAAATTTTCCCTGGTATGCGACCAATTTCAGGTGGTGGTTTGATAAGATTCACTCGTTTCTATAACTTCTGCTGTTCAAAATCACTTAAAACGCCCATATCAATCCACGTCTTCAGGATGCGTTTTGCTGACCCAAAAAGCAAGTTATGCATGGGATCGATCAAGGCAAATCTGATAGCATCGTAGTATGGGAGTTGAAAAAGAACAGAGTAACGTGATCCACTTTCAGAAGAAAATTTCTTTGCATCAGTGGGTGTTTCAGCCTGGCGTACTTTATCTGCAGCTGCTCTGTGTTCTTTGTTTGACCTTGGTTGCTAGCTTTCACGGTCAAATCCTGAGAAAACAGATTTGTCACCAAATGATCTCCTAGGAAATTCCTTGAAACACTTGCTGCACCCTGGAAAAAAGATAAGAGAATGTTACAAATGTGTCAATTCAGGAAAAGTTAAAAAAAATCTCAAACAGCCCCCTTAGCATATTACCGCTGCAGGGTAGGCATAAACTATTATTATTTAGTATACACTAAGACAGTGGATAGCGTCATCACACTCTGATTGGCTACTGAATCTCTGGATAGCACGTGGTATTCACCTCTGAGCATTTGCCTGCGAAAATTGTTATCATTGAGAGGAATAAAAGAGTTAAAAATCAGTATTTTCGTGCTATATTATCTCACTGTTTTAGTATATACTTAACCACTATATTCCACCACTGCTGTGGTTCAAATTTTTCTTGGGTTTGAAAATTTTCAAACCAGTTTCATTTTGATTTTTCTTAGTCTTAGATTCATTACCATATTCTGAAATGAAAACAAAAATCAAACTGGTTTGAAATTTTTCAAACCAAAGAAAAATTTGAACCACAACATATACAATGTGCACCCACCTAAGTTTGTATATACAAAGAGAAATTAGAACCTTGTCCTATATTTTTGTTGCACCACTGAAAGCACTGCATGTAAGTACAATCAAACCTGTATTAAGAGGACACCCCGGAATACGGGCTCTGATACATTACACAATACATGTAATAGTTTATCACAGACCCTTTTCTATCTCCATGTTTATTATACCCATAGATACTGATTTCATTACATTTTAATTCGCATCTGTCTGTATTGTGTTGAGCTACTTTTTAACCAGAAAACACGCCTATAGACTGAAGTAGAAAGTAATCCCACAATCTAATAAAAATTTATGTACTTTCTAAAAACATTTGAATGGCATGTCCGCTTAATACAGGTTTTATGTAGCAAAATGCCCTAATTTTGGTGTCTGCGTCCACTTAACAGAGAGGCGGGTGAATACAGGTTTGCCTCACTGTAAATATGGGAAGAAAATGTTGGGACCCAAGCTGGTGTCTGCTTAATAGAGGGTGTCCGCTAAATATAGGGTCCAATAATTATTAATACTTGGTTTCACTGTAGTATTGATTACATGACTAAGAAACCTTGTTGAGAGAGCCAATTAACCTCCGTCAATCAGAATTCTATTTGCTAGTCTGATAGTTTCCAAGAATCTGACTGTGTCTTTCCTGCTGGCGAAATGACAGGGATAAAAGTGTTAATAATGAAGTGTTACCTTTCTGGGCAGTGCGGCCAAGAAAACCTCCACATTTCCGTGTAGCTGGTATGTCACTTGATAAGGCTGAGAGAGCAGCTCTAAACATCTCCAGAGTTCCACATTTGTTGGTATTCAGGAGAACTCCATACCAGAGATCAATAAGATCATCAACTAATAGCTGCAGGAAGGAATTAATGTGAAGTTTTGGTTCTTTGGGTCCAGGAATTATTCCAACAACAATAAGGTTTTCAGTTTTAAAGCGTTCTTCTCTTGGCAGGTTCATCACAACCATGTTAATGACACCAATAGAGTTTGAACCATGCTTAGGGGGTTGGAACCAGTCTACATTTAACATGAGACCAAAGTTATTTGGTACAGCAAGAAAGGGTTCACCATCCACATACTGAAACTCTTTCCATACTCTCCCTTCAAAGCAGTCTCCAAGAACATTCTCTGGTAACTGAGTGGAACGGCTTCTCCACCTTTCACAGTTTTCTATGAAATCTAGCTTGTTAATAAGGTCTTGCAGTGAATCTGTAAGCTTTCTGAAGCAGTACACTTGTTTAGGATACAAGAATGGTTTTCCAGTTCTTGACCTCATAGTTTTCATACGTACGGTTCCACAGGGTCGTCTACGTGCTTGTTGTGGGTGACAAGGAAATTCAACATGGCTGCATTTTGCTGATACAGCTTCACCATTAGGCCTTCGACGAATACAGCCCCCCCCCCCCGCCCGCCACCAAGTTTCATTAGAAACTAACCCTATTATTCTTTCAGTTTGTTTTATATATTTGAACTGCTCATAAGACCATGCAACGTATGCAGTAAAGTTAAGATAACAGCTTGCCTACACCAGGTGTCAGAACAGTAGAAACAAAATCAGCTGGTTTCAGCTATTGCAACCGGAGTGTGAATGGATGAAACAGCGTTGAAATTCACTCACTATAAGGTCGAAGTTTCTAATTAAAGTTCAAAACTGGTTATTATGTGTTTAAAATGTGCTTTAAATTGTCATTAGTTAAAATTTCTTTCATTGGCTATTTCTGTACTGTTCAAATACATGATGTGGTATCTTTTTGAAATCTCAACTTCTGACATCCTTTGTGATCTTAACTCACTGGCACTGCATGTACCATCTGTCTTTGCAGCTATTTGTAAAGCGCATAAACGTTGCAACAGAGTCTGAAAGGGAGGCCTTGCAGCAACTAGATCCCCATTTTATGAGTGACGAGGAGGATGGGGAGGATGATCAAGCAGGACTTTGGGTGGTGAGGTCCCCACCCTGGCGCAGTGCAAGCTTGTCTGCAATGATAAGAACCATACAGGAAAGGTGTGATTCACAGACCTCAACGTCACATCCATCAAATGCCGGAGTGCGAGGTGGGTCGTCTACTCGCCCCCCACCACCTACTTCTCCTCCATGGGCAGTGGCCACTGATATTACTGGCAGAGAGAACTCGGGGCCTTCAGCTACAGACTCCCAGCAGTCACCATTTTCATAAAGAAATGATAGTGATGAAGAAGACTTGCATGACCAGGAGGAAATTTATCGGATTTTGGACAGGGATACTCCTCCTGTACGACTAAGGCGTACCCAGAGGGTTTCAGATGATTAAAGAACAGAAAATAACTTAACATTGAACTTTTAAGGTTTTTTTTCTTTTACTTCTTTATTAGGATTAAATCACTGACGGGCTCCAGGCAAGAACATCCTAAATTATTTTTTGTCCACCATCCTTTTTAACATTATGAGTTCAGATCCAAACAGTGCAAATCCAGTTACAGAAAAAAATTGTTTGGCCTGTCACATCCTGAATAAGTTTTTCAGGATGAGTTTCTATGTCTTTTTTTAAATGCACAAAACGTTGTTTAACATGTTCTTGCCCATAGCCCTTCAATTTTATTTCATTTTTTGAGCTTGGAATTTTCATTTGCCTGATTTGAGAGAAGTATTCCATTTAGGTGTTGTATTGTCTTGTGAACTAACTTGCTTTTTAACAAACAACCAATAGAATGATCTTGAGCAGTGTAATAAAGGCAGTGTTTTTAATATGAAAATTTTCAATCCAAAAAATAATAATAACATATCATAGTTTTATTTATTTTAAATTATCTCAATGTATTGTTCCAGTTTTCCAATTAAAAGGATCAGACCTTTCTATCATATTTATTAAAATCTTTTGGCAAAGATGTAAATATAGTTTCTGTTATCCATTTTAAAATCTGTTTAACAGAATTTTTTCAATTGAAAATATTTTTTGGAACTATTTGTTTATGCCAATACACACTGAATAGACTATTAAGTTATGCACTTATTACTTTGAGTGGTCAATTTTCTATCACATATGGTTTCAGTTCATAAATGATATACATTTTGCTGTACAGCAGTGGTTGCCAAATTAAGACGGAATCCATCAGGAAATTGAGTAATCAGTGGACAAAAACCTTGTACCAGAATAATTTAAAGTTTATCACATTCTTTTTTACACTTTTTAAGAGCTATAGACGTAATTAGTTATCTGTAATAACACCAAAGACAACTTCTTATGGGAACCCGTGAAATTAAATTTCAAATTTCATAGGAATTGTGTAAACACGGGTAAAATAGGCAAATTTTTAGGCGTAAGATTTCATTTTGTGAAATTTGAAATTTATTTTCTCGGGCTCCCAAAAAATGTAAAAAAGAATGCGATATGCGTTAAATTATTCTGGTACAAGATTTTTGTCCACTGAAAAGTAAAATTACTCAATGTCCTAATGGATTCCGTCTTAAACTTTTTAGAGATTCAATTCAGCATTGTTGTTGTTCTTGGTGTCAGGCTACAAAAATTTTTGGTTGGGGTGGAAGGCGTGGTGGGAG
Organism: Siderastrea siderea; assembly: GCA_964030785.1. NCBI lineage: Eukaryota > Metazoa > Cnidaria > Anthozoa > Scleractinia > Rhizangiidae > Siderastrea > Siderastrea siderea. The sequence continues at coordinate 4,795,518 of OZ034978.1, read as the reverse complement.
ATAATAAATAAAGTACGAGAGATTCCAGTAGCTTTTATAACCGTACTTATTGTGCGTATGTAATGAGAAGCCTGGAAACTTCACGTATCGTGGAATTTCAATAAGATAAAAACTTGGGAAACTAAGCGTGCCGTGGAATTTTAATGCAATATAAAGCCTGGAAACTTCACGTGCCGTGGAATTTTAATGCAAATAAATCATGGAAATTTCACGTACCGTGGAATTCCAATGCAATGAAAAGCTTGGAAAGTTCACGTACCATGGAATTCCAATGCAATAAAAAGCTTGGAGACTTCACGTACCGTGGAGTTTCAATGCAATATAAGGTTTGAAAACTTCACGTACCATGGAATTTTAATGTGGAAACTTCACGTGCCCTGGAATTTCAATGCAATATAACGCCTGGAAACTTCACTTACTGTGAAGTTCCAGAAAGGAAAGCTGCATGAGTGACGCGTTTCGTATCGAACTTTTTGGAATGACGAAAAAATCGTTCCTGTTGACCGAAAAGAAGTTGCTCAATTTGATCTACAAAAATAAGGACACTTCCGGACCTTGACACACCACATTTCAATGATGTGTCCGGGTATCGGATTTTCCATGACTCGGAAAAAGTTCGAGTCGGTGAGAATACGGGTCCTGACACTCGACGAACACGTAGCATGTCTTGAACATACGGTGGCCCACAACTGTCACGGCAAAACAAAAAGTCACGGCACTACACGGCAAGACAATGTTATCTGACGGCAAAACAAAATTAACTCACGGCAGAACACCATTAATTCACGGCAAAACAAAGTTAACTCACGGCAAAACAATTATACTCACGGGAAAACAAAGTTAACTCACGGCAAAAAAAAGAAAACGAGTTGGTCAGCGGTTGGTCAGCGGTTGGTCAGCGGTTGGTCAGCGGTTGGTCAGCGGTTGTGCACTTGAGATGGTACGTCGTGTAACAGTAACAAACTACTCACCCAGGAAACCGCCATTTTTAGTGCAGTGTCCCATACCTCGAGCTCACGATGTTTTGTAGCGCTTGTGGTTCGCTAGTCGATCAAAATGCCAACTTTTGCAAAGGCTGTGGTAAAGGTACGTTTCTTAATCTAAAGTATTTTGGTAATTGCATCTCTTTTAGTTCCGAATAACGATAGGCACGTGAGAAGTCACTGCAACAAATTAGCTGATTACCACGTGTCTCGAATAAGGTTGTATGTAGCCTGTGTGTAAAAAGAAAACATTCATAATGTATGGGCCTTGATGATATAAGGATTTTTCGACAGGTGGAAAATATTGTACGCCTGCAAACAGTCAGAGAGCACGAAGTCACAACATTCCTGATTATTTCCAAAATCATGTATCTTGAGTTTTATTGATGTTTAACGGACTCCATAAGGCTGTAAGACTGTTGAAAGTAAAGTTTTCTCCGAATACTTAAAGTGCAAGCTACATTATTTTGCTTCATTGTTGTTTGTGTTGCTGTGAAATGCACCTTGAAGAACTCAAAGGGGTAGACAAGAAGACAAGAAGACGGGGTAGACTGAATATGGTTAAATGGTGATGTTTTGTGATGGAAAAGTCTTCCACTATTTTCTTGATTTCTTCCCCCTTTGTCAATATCTTTGGGTTTTTTGATAGTCCCCCTTTTCATTGCTAAATGAAATGACCAACTCCTCTCAGCCTAGGTATAGTAATATAACATGTGGTGTTAAAGGATCATTTTTAAATATGACCCTCTATTTTATTCAGCTATTCACTCAAGCACAGCAAAACAAGGAACAAGTTCTGAAGATAGCGATTTTACTAGTACCAAAGTGAAGTCATTTGCAAGCTTTAGGAAAAGTAAGGAGAAAGAGTGGAAATCCCGAGTGACAAAGTCTAGTAAAGAAGAAAAGAGTTCACTTGGGTCTTATGGAGTGGAATGAGAAGGATCAAATTCTCAAATCAAAGAGAGGGAAACGATTGCCACTAAGAGTCTCACCAACTGCAAGTTATGCTACTCTACGAAAACAGGCAGAAGAAAAATGGAAAACATTCCCCAGTAATCTTTACGATGAAAGTCAAGCATACCATTTACTATTGGAGGATGGACAAAAAGCCCTCTTTCTACCCGGTTCAAAGAAGGAGTCATGTACACTGAACAGATACCAAGAGGAATTAGGAAAAGATTATAAAAGAATCACTCTTTTCTTATGTCCCGATCATGACTTTCAAATATCTGAAAGTAGCTTTGATGAGCATGATTCGACTGACCTTGGTGATGATGACAGTGATGCTCTTAGTAATAAGCGCCAGAAATGTGAAATTGATCTAACCTGTAACAGTGATCACAAAACAAGCACTCAATGTGATCCGTTTTCTCAAGATCAGCAGTTGGAGATGACTCAGAAGCTTGAATGCGAGGATCCGCTTGACCAAGATCAGAATCATGAAAGTGATCAATCTAAACATGATCTGGATCTGGAAAATGTTCAACAGCTTCAGCAGCTTGAGGAAGATGAAAACTTAGCTTTTGATCTTCAAAGATGTTATGATACAGAGGATATCATCATTCTTGAGGATGAAAACACAACAATCTAAAACCTCACCAGAATCATCCGCCTTAGAAAAATCCCTTCTCTTGAGTCCATATGTCTTTAATCGCCTTAAAAGTGTGCTGTAACGTATTTTATGGTCATGACGCTTAGCAAGGAAATGAATGATTTCTTCATAACTAAAACCACGTTGAAAATAATATTTGATAATGGTCTCTTCATCTATCTCCACCTCAGCTTCATTGCTTGAATCTTCTTGCTCACTTGAATCTTCTAACTTTAGGTCTAAAACGTCAACGTACAAAACTATAGGGATGAATACAAGCCACTTTTTTCTATCTTAACTCTTACCATATAACATATATATTACGAGCTAAATATATAAGCTTACGTCATAGCACTCCGTGAACCCATCATTGTGTTAGACGGTCAAAATCTAATATAATTCTTGATTATAAAAGCCCAGTATATTAGTGACCAAGCAGTTTGTCCGAGACTACAATAAATTATTGTAGCTGTGACTTCTCACGTGCCTATCGTTATTCGGAACTAAAAGAGATGCAAATAAGAATACTTTAGATAAAGAAACGTACCTTTACCACAGCCTTTGCAAAAGTTAGCATTTTGATCGACTAGCGAATCACAAGCGCTGCAAAACATCGTGAGCTCGAGGTAAGGGACACTGCACTAAAAATGTCGGTGTCCTGAGTGAGTAATTTTGTTACTGTTACACGACGTACCATTTCAAGTGCACAACCGCTGACCAACTGCTGACCAACTCGTTTTCTTTGTTTTGCCGTGAGTATAACTGTTTTGCCGTGAGTATAACTTTGTTTTGCCGTGAGTTAACTTTGTTTTGCCGTGAATTAATTTTGTTTTGCCGTCAGATAACATTGTCTTGCCGTGAGTAAAGTTTGTAGTGCCGTGACTTTTTGTTTTGCCGTGACAGTTGTGGGCCACTGTATGAACATGGTACCTCCGGATTCGCCCACATTCTTTAAGAATACGGGTTCGTATTGGGTAATTTCAGTCCTTGTCACACGCCATTTTATGAACTGCTGGTTGTAATTTAAGTTTTTTATAATCTTATTTTACACTAGAGAGCCATTTAGTGAAAAGAAAAGTTTTATAGCTGTTCAAACGTTTCACGACCATTGTTTTCCCGATGATTAAAGAAAGAAAGTTATTCATTTATCCCTCTATATTTGAATTTGTCAAATGAAGCCAACGCAATGTTTCCCATGATCCTTTTATACGTTCACCCTGAGTTTAAATGACAGCAATGGGGCATGTAACGGCGATTTTGCAAATGTTCACTCAATGTCTTTGAAGTGGGCTTCTGCGGGAGTTACAAAATTCGGCCAATTTTAAGGTCTTGCCATTTGGTTTGACCTCCGCTCCATATGTTTTTACTAACGTTATGCGTCAGTTAGTCAAGTATTGGAGAGGAAGTGGTCATTCGACTTAAGTTTATTAAGATGATGGTCGCTGAGGGGCACGTTCAGTTGATCGTGCTTCTAAGCTTAGCACCAAGGTTCGTCAGGATCTCACCTCATCAGGTTTTACTTCCAATGATGACAATTATGTTGGGTATCAGTACAGAAATAACCGTTCCTTGGTTCAGTTCTAGATTTTGAATAAGGGATTATTTTTATTCCCGATTGCCGTATTCTTTAGTGGAAATCTGCATTAGAGTCGTGTCTTTAAAAGAGTGTCATTTCTGCGAGAGACCGAGCTTCAATTACAGGCCAAATTACTTAAATGTCATGTGCTGTCCGTAACATCACTAGGCTGTTGACGAGAAGTTGCTATTTAGCGATCGAACAGAGATCATCTTGGGATAATTTATTGCGTATTTCTTCTGATATTCGTCAAGAACTTTCATTTTGGATCAAAAACATTGATGTTATTAAAGGTAGACAGATGATCCCCAAGTCTGCTTCGGTTGGTATCGTTTATTCCGACGCTTAGTGACACTGGTTTTGGCGATTACTTTGTTTCTGCTTCTTGTAACGAGGCCAGGCGTGAAATTTCAAAGCTGCCGTCTAATGATGAGTAACATCTTTAGTAATTAAGACAAAGTTTAAAAATCATCTTATGTATCAAGTCTTATGTGGGAATACACGATAATATTCAGTGATTTAGATTCAGTGTCAATACATATTTTATGTGTGTGTCAATATAACTAATAAATAACGCTGATAACTTGAACCTCAGCTGGCCTAGGGTAAACAAAACGAAAACAGTTTAGTTTATGACTGTAGCATCCAAATATAGATCAAAATTGCTGTATTTTAGTATGAGATGACGTTTTAGTATAACAGCACAGAAAATAAACAGTAATTTAGGCCAATCCTTGTGCAGGAGGTATGAAGACCAACAGTTCTGAGGTTGAAAATCGTCTAAATGCTGAAAGACACAACGTTCAAACAAACATAACATATATAACAAATTACCTTTGGAACTTCCTTTTCCATCTGTGTTCATGGGCAAATGAACCAATTCTAGTTAGTTATTTTAGAGTAAGAGATAAACTGCGCTAAATCAGTTAACTATTAATTGAAATGACCCGATCACAATGGATTAAAGGGGCAAAGTCACGCTCTTTTAGTTTAGTTTAAAAATAAAAAAAATATGTCCTCACATCAACGAACGCCTACAAATAATGGTCTAGTTTCGTTACCAAAGACTAAATTACTTCACTGAAACTATTTTCTGTCGTCTGTTGGTACGGATGGCACGGATGAAAATGGATTGCAACTCGAAAAAATTAGGCTTAACTTTTCAAATTCGTTCAGCGTGTTGACATTAAATCGATATTAAATGGTCATGGTTTGTTTCTCTTAATGAAATTAAGTTTATATGTTCCTTTAAATGTTCAAACACAATGTTGGGCAATTGGATAAAGTTAGCTACCGATAATTTTAGCACAGTTTTGACCGAAAATCTGCGAAATCCCCGTGACTATGCCCCTTTAAATTGTCATTATTTTAAAACAGGTTTATCAGGTGAAGGTGAAAAGGATGTGACTCCTACTTCTGCTGCTGGAAACAAACAAGTCTCCCTGTCAGGGAAAAAGACAACTAATGCTGCAGCAGACAAGGAAGAGAAAAGGGAAAAGGAAAAGAGAAAAGAGGTGACACAAAAACAAAGAAGTGTTCTTGCTGAACAAAATTCCTTGTTGCTGTCAAGAATGGTGGCAGATGAAGAGGAAGATAAACACAGAGACAATACAGGTAATCTTATTCACGATTGCAGGAGATTTTAGAGGTTTCACAAAATCCTGTACTTCGAAACATACCCAGCCCTACAGCCGTCATGGTCACCAACAAGCAACATCACCCCAATCAATCAAACCCCACCACAAACTTCACTATCAGTTCCACAAGATCAACATTTGAGACACATCTGAAGTGGTCTGGTGTGTTATTCTCGATTTCAGGCAGAATAGTTCACATCATATACATTGAAAAGAAAGAAATTTCTAAATATTGTACTTTGCTGTATTTTATGGCGTTCCAACACCGCCAAAATTCAAACTCTGCCATTTATTCACGTATACGATCATTCAATTACAACATACAAGACGGCCGTTCAAAACACACTCGCAACATTCAAACGTACACTCCAAACATTCAATCACTCAAGTTAAACAATCAAGTTAGTCATTCAAAATCCACTTACAACATTTGGACATCCACTTCAAACAAGCGTTTATTCAATTCCAACGCTCATTTCGGACATTCAACATTCAATTCGAAAGTTCCATTTAACATTCGATTATTCGATCCAAACGTTCAATCCAAACATTCAATTCGAACATTCAATCCGAACATTCGATTCGAACATTCAATCCGAACATTCAATCCCAACATTCGATCCAAACATTCAATTCGAACATTCAATCCAAACATTCAATTCCAACATTCAATCCAAACATTCAATTCGAACATTCAATTCCAACATTCAATTCCAAAATCCAAACATTCATCGTTCCCAGGGCCATCCGACAAACATCCGGGTTTTCTTTCGCCAGTGGAAAGGCGGGAAAATAAAAAATCTGTTGCAGTGGTTGTACGTGTGGCTTACGAAATTTTACAGCAAGAGTTTTCAGCCATTTTTCAAAGATTTCTATGAGGAAAGCGTTTATTTATCGCTATCTATATTTTGCACCTTTGTGTTTTACTGTTTGTGTTTTTTTACTGGTCATCTGCAGACATGTACACGCTGCCGACACTGTGTAGATCCAGTACGAGTCGATGTTGACGTCGCTCGTGATTTTTCGCGATTCCAACGTCTGGAACAATAATTTCTGTCAATATCTAAGTGTGAAAAGTAATTTTCCCTCATACATGTAGGTATACTAATACATATTCAATTGGAGTACATTGTTGGTTCACCAATATGGCGGCCGGACTGTAAACACTCCCCAGGGGGGGTACTTGCAGTATACATGACGGGGGGCTCCGACGGAGCTTCATATTGCGAACCCAAAAAAATGCATGAGCATGAAATTTAACACCCAAAAAAATACCTGGCATCAAAATTTTCTACCCCAAAAAGTACAAGACCTAGCACCTCGATACTGATTTATTCAATCAAACAGACTTTAAGACCTAAAAAAATACATGACAGATCTCTTGAGCCAAAAAAATACCGAGGGTGTAAATTTTCAACCCAAAAAAATACGTCGGACCTCCCCGTCATGTATACTGCAAGTACCCCCCCTGGGAAACACTCCAGCTTACTTTGGTCATCTAGCTCGCAAACAAACATTTTCATAAACACTTTTCCTGCTTTTTTAACTTCTCCAGTGACAAAAAAATCACAAGATCAAAGTATTTTTTTGAGTTCAGAAATAACTGATCACATATAACCAAGTGATGAAATAAATCATCACCTACCATTTGACCAACAATGTTGTTGTTCTTTCCTTTAGCGAATCATGTCAGAGCTGCAAAGATGTAGGGAACTTTTAACTGACCTACATACCCGAGTCACCCAATTGGAGAGAGGGCAGGCTACCGCACCGACAGCACTTAGGCCATTAGACACAACTTCCCATGCAGGGACAAGGCAAGCCACAACAGCATCTTTTATTAACCAGCCTCTGAGCCAGTCTGCAACTACAGCAGTTTCTTCTGTGCCTTCACCAAACCAACATATGACAGCATCCAATAGGCCCTTTGTCGGAGTAACTGCAGGAGCAGCAGCTTTGGGTGGGACTCCTACTAGAACACAAACTGAGCTGGAGCACCAGCGTGTGTTTGGCTACATGCCCAGAAGTGTGACACAAGGAGCTACATCTAGAAGAAAAGCCAGTGGCAGGGGCCAACAGCCATCTGCTAAAAAGAGAAAATACAATCCAACCTGGACCAGGGTATTTGTTTGCCTGGCCAACACTGGTGATGACAGGATGCCATCACAAGCTCAGTATCGGGAGCTAAAAAAGGCGTCCCTTGGTGAGAGGAACATCACCTTCAATTTATCAGATAATTCTTTTGAATTTGACTTTAAACTGAAAATGGAGTTCCCGAAATTGGAGATGGCTGGGGGATATGTTCTGATTTGAAACCACAGTACAAGCCGTGCTTTGGAAGAACTGAAGCCACCCTATAATGTCCATCGATTAAAAAGGGAAACAGGCCAATGCAAAATTTTCATCAGGCCATTGCAGAGTGACCTTGATCTTACCCCAGATGCCTGTGAGGAAGAAAAAGAGGTAAAGTTATTACTAACACAATGCCCCTCCCTCCCCCTTCTTTCATCTTATTGGCTCCTTAAATGAACTACAGTGTGACAGGGGTATAATATTGCTTTTTAATGTTGTGTATCACAAAATTCAAATCAGCATCTTTGCTTTTTCTTTGATCCTGACAGGAAGAAGACACCGTTGAGCAGTGCTTTGTTTGTAAGAAATATTTCTATCTTGCAGAACTGTCCGGGCATTTGAATGAATGCAAGTAAGTATGTGCCAAAACCTGTTAATGAGCAAGGCTAAACAGTGCTTGTGTTTTTTCAAACTCAAGGACCTTCGGGGCTTACATGTAGCTCAACTGTAATGGGCTATTTTTGCATAGGGTTTTTCTAATTTATCTTTGTGAGAGAATTTTGGTGAAAATTCATTCGCCTGTCAATTTCCCTTATCTGTCCATGATCTCACTCCATGCCCCTCCCTCCCCCCTCCCTGTCCATTCTCATGCTTTTCATCGATACATAAGGAGGCAGCGTGGCCGAGCGGTTAGAGCGTTTGACTTGCAATGTGGAGTCCCCGGGTTCAAGTCCCGCCCAAGCCGCTAGCTGAACTTGTTCTTGGTAGTCCCAAGTTCAGATTCTCAACCACGCTTGTAAATAGCCAGCCAGCTGGTTTGCCTCCGGCCATATGGGATTGTTAAGGATGTTATGTTTATTTGATTTATTTGTTTCTGTCATTTGCTCTGCCCCACTAGCCTTTGTGCTATAAATACTGCCGAGGGTAAATAGAGGTTATTATTTGTTATTATTATTATTATTATTATTATTATTATTATTATTATTATATAAATTCATTTGGCAATAGACATATCCTTCAAAGTGCTTTGAAATAATTATCTCTAGAGCACTGCTGTTAGGCTACATGTAGTATCCCTCAGTGATTTCTGCATTAAAGCTTAATGACTGTAACCATATTTAAATTTTACATTAAGGCTACATCTGTAACCATTTAATTTTTTGTGGTGTAAAATTGAAAAGGCAAGATCCAATCAGAAAGAAAATTACATCAAAGTTGAATGAGTGGGAGTTGGTAATTAAATCTTTGGCACCAAAATATTAAACACACTGCTTTAATATGGAATGTAATTACTACAAAGAGGGAATATGACAGCAAAACCTGTGAGACAGACCAACTTATGGATTCTTAAAAAAATTCCTTTTTGCCTCACATGTTAGGGAGTACAAATTTTCAGAATACTTTTGACTCAGGTCCTTTTTTTGGCTGTAATTTCAGTGCCATAGAAACAGCAGCAATCCACTCTGTTAATCAAATGTCCAATGGGGACAGCCAGGGGGAATTCCAAGCAGATGGCGTCACTGCTGAACAATTTGATCCTTCAACTAATGCCAGCCCTCCAGCTGAACATGTTCATCCATCTGCCAGTGCCAACCCTTCTAATGCTATTTTCAATACACTTGTCAGTGGCATCGATATCCTCCCTGATGCAATTTCGGATGCATCACCTGGTGTTATCCCGCTTGATAATGCATCATCTGGTGACATCCCTTCTGGTGCAATTACCAATGCATTATCTGGAGCTATCCCTCCTGAAACAATTGCCAATGGATCAGCTGATGTCATCCCCCCTGATGGAATTTCTGGTGAAATCCCTCCTGATACAATTGCCAATGGATCAGCTGATGTGGTCTGCCCTGATAGAATTGCCGATGCATCATCTGGTGTGCTCCCCCCTGATGCAATTGCCAATACATCATCACCTGATGCAATCCCTTCTGATGCAACTGCCAATCCATCATCTGGTGTCATACCTCCTGCTACAGTTGCTGATGCATTGTCTGGTGTCATCCCTACTGATGCACTTCTCAATTCATCACTTGGGGTTAGCCCTCATGATGAAATAATTATTACTGGTGCATCATCAGGTGGCACCCCCTCTGCTGCACTTGTCCATTCATCATCTAGTGGCAGTCTTCCAGGTGTCAGCTTATCTGTGGAGGGGAGTCATGATACCATTGTCCAGATTGTTAGGGAGTCAGCTGAACATTGTCGACAGAAAGGACTTGACCAGAACCCTGTAGAAATCCTACGGTGTTATCAGACCCAAATAATACAGGGTAGAATGTTGGAGGTAAACGATCCTACTTGTGATTGTTCAGAAGGAGAAACCAACCAGATTTTTGTCAACCGTGACAAAGTGTTAGACACAGGCATGGATGAAATCAAGCTTCTAACAAACAAACGTCTAACACTGGAAGTGCAGTTTTATGGTGAGGTAAGGTTCTAATCAACAACCACAGGGCACCATTTTGAGTTAGTAAAATGCATAATTCTTTCATCAGAATTTTGGAATTTTGATAGGCTGCTCTCTTTATATAGTGTGACCAAAATTGTATGTTACTTGACAAACCTTTGATTTGATGTTTCAAATATTCTGTAGTTGATGCTGTTGATTATGTGCTTGCAACCAAAATGACCTGATGTTATGAAATACTTTTATAGCAAGAGTTCTTTCTCTTCCCCAATTAGTTATCAGTACCAGCATTAGGTTGCACATAATCTAATCATGCAAATTAGCTAGCTAGTGATTATTCCTGGAAGTAATGTACTGTACAGTGTTATACCATACAAAAGTTATAAAAAATTTCTGTAGGATGTTGCCTTTCAAGAAAAATTTGTCTGCCTTAATTTGTTACAGTTGGTGAAAATGTTACATGTCATAGCTTTTTATGCAATAATTTTCTATGTACTTACATGTAAGTTACCTTAGTTGATGATCAATTATTGATTACAACAGGAAGCCCAGGATCTTGGAGGTCCAAGGAAAGAGTTCTTCAAACTGATTATGCAAGCAGTGAAGGAAAAATACTTTGACAAAGGCTTGTTACCTCATTATGAGAATGATTATCAGACTGTTGGCAGCATATTTGGTATGTTCTGAAAGTGTCGCTTTCAATAACTTTGTGTGGATATTTGCAATGTACCTGAATAGATGTGTCTTTTAGTATCTGTATATTGTTTTGTAGCTCAACACATCAGGTTGCCATTCTACCGAGTAGTATAGATATCAGTTGTATAATGCATATTGCTACTAAATACTGGTAATGAAGAGTCAGTAGATAGATGGCCACAACTGAAAATTTGTCAGCGGGTAAAATTTTGTCCTTCCTATAAGTGAGGCTTTGTTTACACGAGAACATGCACTTGGGTGCAGTGAAAATGTTTGTCGCCTGACATGTTAACTGCCCTTTATGAATTTTGAAATGCTAATTGCTGTTTAAATGGATTATAAATTCAGCTTTGAGCATTCTTCAAAATGGAAAACTTCCAAAGTTCCTAACTGAGCAGCAACTGGATGAGTTATTCAACAAACCATCTCCTTCACCATGTATGCTGGCAATGCGCAAAGGTTTAATGGAGCTGGGAATATACCAGGTCTGTGAAAAGGACTTAACTAACCATTCAAAAATAATCAGTATTGCTACTAATTCTTGTACCAGCATTGTTTCATTGACTGCTACAATCAGATATTTATAGTTTTATTGCAGGATGAAAAGAAATTTAATTTTCCAGCTTGCACTCTTCTGGCAAGATTTAGCCAGAAAGTAAGCTCAGAAGTTATTTTCACTAACCCAAAAGTTGCTTGGAACCCCATTTTTTTATCTCACACATTTCAAAAGGATAAAATCCACTTGCCTGACAGAAAAATCTCATATTTTTATTTTTAGCTTGCCAAAGAGCTTCCAGTATTTATATATCTGTTTATAAAAAGTGAAGCTACTACCCTGACAGTAAGGAAGTTGCAACACCTCCTGAAACCACAGTTCAGTGAACGTGGATCAAATGCAAGAATGTTTGAAGGGGATGTATACAGAGCTTTCATTCAGTATGTTAGAGAAGCTGCAAGTAAGTTGTGTCATTTCAATAATTAATTGAAGGCAGTAATAAAAGCACAAGAATCTAAACATTTTCTATCACACCGTAGTGAAAGTCAATACATTAAAACCTCTTTCACATGGCCAACAAACCTAGGGCTGCATGGTGTGGAGTAAGGCCAAGTACCATTGTCAGTTGTTGCCTGAGAGCAAGGCTCTTTTATACTTAAGTATTTTTGAAAGCAAGAATAAAGGACATATAACCTTCCTTCCTGGCCTACTCATAAAAGCTTTCTCACTGTGAGCTCGATGTTTTTTACGAGTTTCTGTTGCATAAATTAATTAATTGCTGTTCCAATTCAGTTTGATCCCGAAAGAAATGTTCCAAATCCCAGAGCTGTCGGCACTTTCTTATGCTGTCTTAAGACGATATTGTATGCTGTCTATTAAAGCTTAGTAATGTGTGCATGTCAAAAACTATACAGTATACAATTATTATAAAGTATAACTGATTATACAAATGTAATACCCTCTTGTATAAAATGTTTTCAGGTGGGCGTAGGGGAAAAGTCACTCTAGAGCACATCCTGCAGTTTGTAACAGGTGATAATGAAGAGCCTGTCCTGGGGTACACAGTGCAACCATCAGTTAAATTCACTGTGACTGAAAAGGGTGGATTCCTTCCAACTTCAAGCACTTGCATAAATTGCCTTAAGCTGCTAAGGGGAACAGTAGATACCCCACTGCCAGATGTGGACAGGCTTCATTGTTTGTATGACTATGCCTTTTCTAATGTATATTTTGGACTTCTGTAAGGATAGCAACACATAGGCTACAACAACAACCTGCATAAAAGAACCTCTATTTTACCTTGATTTTATTGTGACATTTTGTATGTTTGAGAATACAGCTGTTTAACTTCTCAGTGAAATCTATTTTGACATGTTAAATATCGATTTCTTTTTGACATAAAAGTAAGTTAGTACTAAGTTTGGGTGTACACTGTACCTATTCTATTTTATAATTAAATTAACCAAATGATGACCACTGGGAATTTATGTTGTAAGTTAAAGCAATTCTCCTATCTTGTACTGTGTGCAGACCACTAAGGAGTGCAGAAAATGTTATAAAGCACCAAATGAAGGAAACTTGTTTACACATGTATTATGAAACTAACTAGTAACTGGTACCCAGGAAACTGTTTTGCACAATGATATTTTTGCATATAGTTTACTATGTTCTCAGGTTACCTAACTACAAATAAACATTACCCTGTAACTCCTTGTCTTAACTTACTATTTCTATGTACAGCATGCAAAGAAATTCAATTTTCCAGCTTGCCAAGTTGTAGCCGGAATGTTCTGGTCTAGAAGTCATTTTCATTAGCCCCAAAATCCACGTGAGCAATTGATTTCCTCACACTTTCCCCAATAAACTTTCAGTTGCCCATCTGGAAAGTGAAGGATAAACTGCACTAGTGCCACAGGAAAATCTACTAGTCCCAGGCTAGCTACCCTGGGTGCCAGAGGGTTTGTTTAAGCCACTGTAAAAAAAAAAAAAAAACTCTGGTACCCAGGGTACAGGCTAGCAGGCAAGCTTTTCTTTGCACACTGATCTATAATGACCTAATTAAAATTAAACATGGAGACGTCATCACCCTACTGTACTAGTCTCTTAACCTCACTTAAGATGTCAGTGTAAAGTTTAATGGCATAGGTGTCAGAACTATCACGGCTGATATTTCTAAGTGATGACATCTGACTTTCATTAATTGGACAGAAAGTATCAGGAACTTCAACTGATGTTGTCTCCACTTCATCTGGGACAGGGCCCTGCCAGTCAATGCCATAATCCTAGAAAGTATAATTTTTTTAATTTTAATCCCTGTTAGTAAATAACATAATCATATATATTTTAAGAAAAACGACAATTTTTTTAAGTTTGAAAGACATGTTTCGACAGAGTATCTGTCATCTTCAGTTGAATGGTTTACAAAGCACAGAGAGTTGAATAATAAGTAAGACAATAATAAGTAAGACTGCTTAAGACAAGTAGTAACAACAGAACGTGAAAATGTGTGAATTAGAAGGACAATTTTAGATTTACATGGTGTAATTGCTGATTGAGGCAAGGTAGTTCCTTTTGAATATGGATAGCCTCCTTTATCTTAAGTTGAAAGCTGGTAGAGGCGTGATCTAAAATATGAAAGCAATCTATTGAACACAATGAGGGACAACGTTCAGAATTCTGAAGGTGTTTGAAAATGTGAGAGGCCTTATCACTGGCTAAGTGCTCACACACTCACCTTCTAATTCACACATTTTCACGTTCTGTTGTTACTACTTGTCTTAAGCAACATTTTTGTCTATTTATTATTCAACTCTCTGTGCTTTGTAAACCATTCAACTGAAGATGACAGATACTCTGTCGAAACATGTTTTCAAACTTAAAAAAATTGTCGTTTTTCTTAATTAAATCTTTACGTGTCTGCTGTTCTCAAGACCTTTTGGAAATAATCATATATAATTCTATTGTGAAAACTACTTAGTTTTGTTGCCATTACAGTTGCTTGAGAGTTTTCGTACTTTTAATTGTACTTTTTCATACTTTTAATAAAGTTGGGTTCTTTAAGAATTCACATAACAGGTATCCCTAAAATGTGTTCGGGCATGACATAAGACTCTTTATAACTGACAGTGTGAACACATGTTGATTACCTTACAAGTGAAACCCATTAGTTCAAATTAATAAATACCTCAGGAACAGGGTCAGTGTTGCACAACTGAGTCCTGTATGTGATTTGCAGACCTCTGATCCAAAGCTGTAATGGGCTTTGATTTCTTGCTGTTCTGATGGGATGCCTGGCCCATGCATTGCTCCAGTCTCTTAAATTGTTGTTTAAAATGGGGACATACACAAAGTGCAGGCACCACAAGTGAATATCATTGTTTGGATCTAGGAGATTACAGCTTTCCAGATGGTAAAAAAGATCATAAAATAAAATCAGGCAACCTTGGAACACATCACGCCACAACCTTTCTATTCGTTGATTGTGAGTGCTTTTACCTGAAAAGGAGTAGAATGTAAATCTCACTTTAGCTAGTGTGTTTTCACTTCACTTGTGCTTTAACTTGACTCTTGTGTGTTTTTGACTTACCTTTGTACTGCTGTAGCATATACAAAGGATATTATTTTAAATAAAAGGACCAAAAATGCATAAAAATGAAAGTAAATTTTGTTAAAAGCATTATGATATAACAAGACTTCTCAGAGTTTTATATTGGTATTTTTTGTACCTGCAATAATACTCCCACGTCCAGGTCCTCTGTTTGGATGATTTAGCATAAATGATCCAACATCATAGTTCTCGCCACCTTTGTCACAACGAACTCTGGATGGAAGCCCGTACGCAGGAAAAGGATTTTTGAAAAGTGTGAGTACTGTGGAGGCCTTATTGTTATTGGATGCATGAAGATAAACAGGCATTCTGGAGTATCCATCTATACCTCCATGGATCACAATCCTCCACCTAAATTAGGTTTCAAAAACAATAACACTTTAATGTTATTGTTTTACAGGTACATAAATTTTGGCATGGTACTTTTTGGATGGGATCAGAAATCTGGAGCAAATTTTTTGGAATGGTTTGGAAGCAAGCCAAATTTAACCCTTTACCCCCTAAAGCGAATGGTCTTTTTTCGTAAATGAAAAAATATAAACCTGATATCCATATATGATACACCATTTGAAAGTTCTTGGTCAGAAAATTTCACAAAACACTCGAACAAATAAGAAGGAAGTTACAGTTTTGAAAGAAGTTGGTTGAAACATTACAAAGAAAAAGAATTAAAAAATTGTTTCTCTTTGTATATAGTAGGTATACCCCTAAACTATAGCTTATTGTGCAGCTCTCAATTTACTGTTAAATTTCAGTTATGTTGAATGTCACTTATGTGTCAGGCAAAAAAGTTGCAAAAGTTATAGGGGTGGTCAATCATGTTACAAATAGGGGGAGGTACAATTTTATGCTTTCAACATGCAGATCTTTTGAAGACAAGTGTGGTGGCAAAAATTCAAATAAATTGGACAAATATTGACCAAGTTATGGTACTATGTGCCATAACTTGGCACTCTCAGGGGTTAACCAAGATGCCAGTACAGTATGGCAAGAAAAAGCCATGGAATAGCAGATTTATAAACTAATGGCAAATTGAAAATAACTTGTACTATTTCTATGAGGAAACTCGACCACACTAAAGCCTGGTTCACACTTAAGCATAAGAAGCTTAAGCATAAGAATAAGAATAAGCATTAGAATGTTCACACTTGTGAAATAAGCATAAGCACAAGCATAACACTGGCGACATGCACAAGTGCAGTACGAGTCACATGGGTACGTGCTTATGCTTATGCTTATTTCACACCGGTTCACACTTGTGAAATAAGCATACCAGAAGCGAATTAAACATAAGCATAAGAAAAAGGAAAACGTCTCTTTTTCTTATGTCACCTCGGTGCACACTACCATTTTCTTATGCTTATGCTTATATTAGAAGTGTGAACCAGGCTTTAATGTATGACAATTTAATTCAATTGCAATGTCTAGAAGATCATGCAGTTGGCAGTACTAAGGATTATGTTACACATTGTAGTGAATGTAAGCAGCATACCTTATCAGTTTGTGATTCCCATCTATATGCCACAGGGCTTGAGGGAATGGCACAGAATATACTCTTCGGCGAATTGAGGCACGCCATCTCTGGAGAACCCCAGTGGGATCTGTTCTCAGTAGAGATTGCCTTATTCTCTCTCTTTGTAGAGTGAGCCCTTGACGTTTCAGATGCCCTTTCAGCATTCGTATGCCTACACCAGGATGCTGGCCTTGTATTTTTTGGACAGCCTCATCAAGTGCAGAATCAGTAATATCACTGTATTTGCCTGTGAACGAACCAAAAAACTGAATTTTTTATGATACATGATGCTTATACTTTACAACAGCTTTATAAGGGGATGCAACAACAAACACAGAATAAAAAGAAAAACAGTTCAAATACCCAATCAGGGCAAAAAAAGGCCCATGCAAGGTACAGCCAGCTGCCAGTCAGCCTAGTTGAATCAATAAAAATGAAATGGGACATTCCAAAAATTTTCCGCACCTAGGCACCTGCAGAGATTATGATTATGCAGATTCCGACAGGGCTCGGATTTAGTAAAAACTGATTCCAACAGCCCCAAATTCAATTTTCAATTTTGGCTTCAGGTATATAAAAGGGTCAGGATTTCACAAGTTTAGGTATACGAAAGGGTATGGAAATCTGTCATTTAGGGTTTGAAAGGGCCTTCAATTAAAATATTTCGAACAGATGCAATTTATGGCTGTATTCTTTCAATTCATTAAGCGCTACTTGAAAATGACAAGAAAACGTCATGTTTTAAGTCTATACCATGACTGTCAGGTATATGAAAGGGGTACCTTTTTTCATTAAAAGGTATACGAAAGGGGTACAATTTCTGGCAAAATGGTATATAAAAGGGTAAGGGGTAAGAGCTCGGGGCAGAGCCTCCCCGTACAAAACTTTTTTGGGTACCCCCCCCCCCCCCCCGGCGGGGTTCAAAACCCATTTCTGAGGTTTAGGGTAAAATTGCCATTCCAACACACAGACGTAAGTAAATTCGAATCCTACGCCTCAAAATGTCAGATTCTGACAGCATTTGTTAAAACCTTACTGAAATATGCCTTCCACAGGGTGGAGGGGGGAAAGAAGGGGATTGGTGGTGCAGATAAAATATGGAATGTCACAACGTAAACACATGAATGAGAATTGATAGGTGCAACAAGCTTTCAGAATTAATTAAATATATCCAATTGAATTTTTTACAAAGTATGAATTAAATCTAGGGACCACGATGTTATTGGTTTTACACAAGCTTAATATTAAATCTTACAGCTTACCTGATATACTAATCCCAAAAGAAGACAGCCTTCTCTCTACTGTTCTGCTAGATACCCCAAGCATTGCGCCTATTTCGGGCACTTTGAAATCATTCTCAACCAGGAATGCTAACTGCTCTTCTTTTATATCAAAAGAAGGCCTTCCTCGACGTCAACTGGACTCCGTGTTGCTGTTCATACTGTTGATTTCGCAATCCCACTCCCTTTCACGTTCTCTCAAAATGAGGAGTACCTGCCCGAGGGAGGAAACAATTGCATCGGGTAATCCCTCTCCAACAATTACGCGATTAAGGCATTCTAACCGAAGGACCAAGCTGCTGATGTCGTCTGTATTTTCTACTCTGTCAGTGCTGGTAATAGCACTTTCAATAACGCTCAAAATGTACTGAATTGTCATTCTGGACGCCATTTTGAAACCAACGGGGTGCCGGGAAAACAAGACTGCTGTGATCCAGCTCATGCATTGCGGGCTCAGATTTGAAGAAGAGAGACCCTGGATTGAATGTTTGAATTTTGGAATTGAATGTTGGAATTGAATGTTGGAATTGAATGTTTGGATTGAATGTTGGAATTGAATGTTTGGATTGAATGTTGGAATTGAATGTTTGGATTGAATGTTGGGATTGAATGTTCGGATCGAATGTTCGAATCGAATGTTCGGATTGAATGTTCGAATTGAATGTTTGGATTGAACGTTTGGATCGAATAATCGAATGTTAAATGGAACTTTCGAATTGAATGTTGAATGTCCGAAATGAGCGTTGGAATTGAATAAACGCTTGTTTGAAATGGATGTCCAAATGTTGTAAGTGGATTTTGAATGACTAACTTGATTGTTTAACTTGAGTGATTGAATGTTTGGAGTGTACGTTTGAATGTTGCGAGTGTGTTTTGAACGGCCGTCTTGTATGTTGTAATTGAATGTATAAATGTTTGACTGTAATATTTGAATGTTGTAACTGAATGATCGTATACGTGAATAAATGGCAGAGTTTGAATTTTGGCGGTGTTGGAACGCCATACCAGAAAGCTCCATTAATACTTTGGAATTCAGCCCATGTAAACTACCTTGTTGGTTTGGCAGCGGAAAATATCAATGGCTTCTTCCTCGACTCCAAGGATGTGAAATGCATTGGTTGTGGGCACGTAGCGGCAGTCCTAAAGCTCAGGAAAACGTGCAGAAACTTTAAAACTTTAGATCATACAAACATACGGTCACAAGTTAATGGAGCCATGCTGATGACCCATCTGTTTATGGAAACTAAGAATGAACCTAAAGTTAGTAATGCCAGCCTTCCAATTCCACAGACAGATGTTCTTGTTAGTGTCACCACCAAGGCATGCAGTTGTTGACATTTCGTACGAATCATGACAAGTACACTAAATCAAAGGTCACATCGCGAGTCACTTACAGACTTCTTTGGACAATTTGTCTTTGTAATCGAGGTGAATAGTGGTAGAATATTCAATCTCGAAAGCCACAATTTAACGAGACTGAAAAATCGTGTAGACCTTTACAGAATATTCAAACATGGGAAATCATAGCTTAAATGCTTCTTTCACCAACTAGCTTCAACGATTCTTTGAATCGAGAGGTGCTTTCTGCAGTATTTTGTTGAATCTCTGCTTTGAGCAATTATTGGCAGCAGTTAATTACATCTAAACCCTGAGCACCATATTCATCCAGTTTTATGAAATGCAAAGCTCGAAATTCACTCAATTAAATTTTAAATAATATGCAAGTTTTCTAATTTCCCTTAATTTAGCTTGTTGGAAAAAAAAGAAACGAGCATGACAGGTTGATAAAAGTCTACTTACCTTGATTTTCTAGGATACTGGTAGTTATGCTGATAAAGTAAAGTTGCCAGGCCCTACACCCAGTGTTCTCCTTATCAGGCGGTGCCTGGTAAAATTTACTGCTTGTAGCACCACTTGTTACCGGTTAGAACCACATACTAAGGCCTGGATTAGAAACATCCAACAGTTTTGGATTGTGAAAAGATTTATTATTGGATTGAATTATGAAAAGTGTTATCATCTTGACGTTTCTAAGTTCGTTAGATAATAATCTAATCTTCTGAACGTTTCTCCGCACGTTTCTACCATCGTAAGATGTTAGTCGTTACTATCTTGTTAACGTTCCTCCATATGTTAGTACCTTCCTAAGGTATTAGTCTTCTCGCCATTTTCCATGCGATCAATAGTATGTTCGTCAGTGTTGGTCTTTTCTTCTCGACTTTTCATTTCTCCGTACGTTAGGAACATTTGAAAAATATTATTGTTATCTTCTCGACGTTTGTCCATGTGTTAGTGTATTCGTAATTGAGATGTTGTTAGTTGTATCTCCTTGACATTTCTTCGTACATGCATAGTGTTATCTTCTTGACGTTTATCTGTACGTTGGTTTGTTCAGGTTTGTTCGTAAGTTGCTGTTAGTATTGAATCTTCTTGAAGATCTTAGCTGGAGCCTTCGTAAGGAGTTTGGCTTATCTTCTAGGCGTTTCTCCGTACGTTTTTGAGGTTGCTTTAAACTTTTTCTTCTCGACGTTTATCTGTACATCAATACGTTCCTTGTAACAGGAATCGCAAACGTCAAGTGTTTTGTAGGGTTCTCAAAATGTGTTCGAGCCTAGTGTCGTGCAGGCAACATTCCGGGTCTCATCACGACACTGCCACTTCAGGGTTATGGTAGAAAAGTAGTTCAACAGAGCTGCTTTACCGGTCTAAAAAACTGACTTACCTGTTACCCTGAAAACTAGGGAGAACACTGTACACGCCATGTCAAAGTGGAGAGCAAGACTGGCCCTACCCCCTATGTCAAAGTAGAGAACAAGACATCTTTGAGAAAATAAGTGCTGTCATCTCCCAACGAAAAGTGCCACAGGAAAAAGGTTTGCCCATGCCTGTTGCTTGATGTAATTTACATCTGGTTTGTCATTGGCCCACAGGTCCAAAAAAAGCTAAAATACCTGTTATCAGGGCATGGAACAATACTTTTCTCTTCTAATGCTTGGGATAATTTATTGCTCTTGAGATAGGGATCCTAGGAACTCGAACAATGTTATCATGCTAATTTATATTTTATAAAATTGTTCTCTATAAAGTAGGTAAAATAGTCACACCAAGCTGCTAAACAAGATCGAGCTCTGCTCTATTATTTCATGGATTCTAAAATAAACCGCCTGAATTATTCTCTAGAAGTAGAGCCCACTTCTTGTCTCGGTTTGCTCTTGTAAACCTAAAAAACAACATTATTGGCTTATTCTTGTGGTTCTTTCCCCTCAGCTAAGAACACTTCAGTTTCAAATGTACTAGAAATGTTTAAAAATAAAACCATTGAATTTTACCAGCAACAAATGTGCAATGATTATATGGTTTGTCATAGCCACGTAGTAAATCACTCCTACCCTAAAAAAGTAAATGAATGGTAATTAATGGTAATGGTATCATACTGATCCTTTTTGCAGACACAAAGCAATGAGATGGAGTGGGGAGAAGAGGAGGAGGAGTACAATCCTGGGGTTTCTGTGTTTAAGGGCGTCCCTCTAGTAAGAACGTGTTTTCATTAAATGAATCCATGAAACAGTTTTGTTTGTCTAGGTTCTGAACTTTTATTTATTTAGGTTTCCATAGTTTGACTCACATGTAGGTCTTCTTGTAAAATTACAGGGTCCATGGTTGTCTACTCTCTTAAAGCTGTCACCTATCAAACAAGAATATTCTTTAAGCAATAAATCACTACTGCAAACTCTAGTTCTGTGGTGTAATCAAGTGGTGGCCTAATTTATTACATGACGCGTAATGTTCTTTAATGGATATTTAAGAAGCACCTTTAAACGCTTTCACATTTAAACTTCCAAGAACCTATTGGTGGGTCAGGCAAAACATGTGTGCCGTGACATTTAATTGAGCTCTGGAAGGGCCGCAAGAGATTTTCCTTTTGTTTTTTAACAGCAGAAAGTAAATATAATTTAACAATTTGCCCTCTTTACTCCCGATCCAGTTTCATCTGTTTCATAAAGACACAGAAGAGGTAATTTCCATTAGCTCTGACGAATCTGAGGAGGATATGATGCCAAGTGAATCCACTTTACCAGAAAAACTGGACGAGGATGAAAGGAAACAACATAATTCCTCAGGAAAACCAAAGAAGAACAGAAAGAAACACAGTTTATCTGAATCATCAGATAAGGACAGGTTGAAAAAGTATCCAGTGAGTCTCCAATCATGCCATTTCAGTGAAACCAGTATAAACATACCCCCCGACTTGGTATAATCACACATCTCAATAAATTTTCCGGTGCAAATGGCCACGCCTAAAGGATACTTAACTTATTTGAAAGTCTAGTACAAGATTTGAAACTTGAAGTGAATAATCAAATCAAATTTCCAAATAATGAACTTTTTATCTAACTTACCTTTTAGAAAGAGCAGCAACATCATATAATTTATACTTGTTCTGCAAGTCATTTTGAAAAAAATCTCTTTTTAATGCATGAACTTTATGGTGAACAAAAGATTGATTGCAAGCGCAGGATTGCATAGGATTTTAACTGTATTAACTGTTGTATTTCAGGAAGAAAAAAGAGGAAAGATGTAGATGCAGACGTAATAGATCTAACTGTTTCATTTGGGGAGCTCAGCTCTGTGGAGAACACTCCAATGAAGATGGAGCATGATCATCATCATTCTCGTGCCAAGGACGATGCAAGGAAAAAAGCTTTGCAAGTGCTGTAGGTTATAGTTGTATAATAACCAGTAAAATCATTTATTCCTGTTCATTTAAACAGTGCTTCGATACAGTACATTCAAAATACTTAGCAATCAAACGAATCTTGTGTGATTGCTGCATTCAGATTGCCTAGCAAATTGCAGTTGCACAGAAAACCACAATTTCAGTACCACAGTCCGTTGTTATCTTTTTCGAACCGTGAAGAAGCCATACTTCGAATGATTGCTAAGTATTTCAATCAACTAAAGTAACTTGCTTTGGAGCGAACGTCTGGCATAGTAAATGGTGAACTCACAGATGGGGTTTGATTTCTAAAAATTGGTTGTCTGTACTACTCCACTTTTTATTTGATTTAACTACAAGTTTGACAGGTCTCATCGCCCTTAGATGACTGACGGTGTTTCTTAACATTTTGTTTTCATTGGTTTGATAGACATGACACCAATGATTCAATCCATATCTTGTGCACCTGCAACCTGTTATACAACTGACCATAACATTATTATTTGCATCTAGAGCTCAACTCTTGTTTGGCGCCAAGGAGTCTGGGTCGAGTGAGACAAATTCGGAACAAGATGACGTGAAGGAGGATACAGACACAAAGAAAAGAAAAAGGAGAAAACAAAAGAAAATAGGACAAGACTTGTGGACTTATACAGAGCGAGAAGAGGTCGAAAGCTTGCCAGTGGGGATTGATGGCCTAAATGTTTATATAGTGAATCGGAAGGATGAGAAAGATCTTAAAGAGTGTTTAAAGGATGGAAGGAAGTGGAGGAAAGACTGCCCGACGAAATGGAAAGGACGCGAGAGGGTGCGTTATGCGGACTGTCGTGGATCATATAAATGCAACAACAGTGCATGTCCTTTTTTGACAGAGTATGGTGTTAGAAACACAAAACAGTGGAGAAAGAGGGCAGGAAAAGTTTTGTGCCAAGGCTGTGGGGATTCAGGTAGTTATGTTCCATGCCATGCTCAACGATACTTGTGCTGAAATTATGAATATATGAAATTCATATATTTGAACTGCGGAATGAAGAAATAAATGTAAAGAAGATCCTCGCAGTTATTAACGCAACTTATGCAGTTGCGAAAAGAAAGCCTGAAAAAATCAGGCTTGCCGGGATTCGAACCCTGACCTCTGCGATACCGGTGCAGCGCTCTAACCAATTGAGCTAACAAGCCAACTGGGAGCTCGTCATTAAATTGGTTCGTAGTATACCCGGGAAAGTTGAAGATGAAATTATGAATATATGAAATTCATATATAAAAGGAGTTACAGTATTCCACTATGGATTTCATACTTGTCCTGTGTCAAGTTATGTCACGAAAAACAAGGAAGAGATAGCGAACATTATCAAAGAAAACCCAAATATAAAGCTGTCAGAGATACAATCTGCCCATGTCCTCTCAGCATTTCGAAGAGGACAAGTCTGGCAGTCTGTTCGAAAACAAGTGGAGTCCACGATGGACAAACAATGGCTATCAAATATAAAGAAAAAAGTAAAAAGAGACATGGAGCCTGTGGGTCACCACTATGAAGCTGTTATCACATTTAAACAATACTGTGATACCAATGACACCTTTTTTGTATACAAAGTTAACGATAATTGTGGCAACCCAGATATGCCTTCCTTTGTTTTTAAAATGGGAGCAGAAAAGGCAAAAATGGCAATAAACATGGACAGGGATGGAGAACACTATTTACGAGATGGGTTCTGCTTTTTTGATGGAAAACGTAAAAGGTGTCGGGGATTTGTAACACTGACGGCAAGTACATGTCATCCTTTATTAAGAAAGCAAGTCCCACTGGCCATTATTGAAGCTACAGCAGAGGACACTCCCAATATAAAGTTATTCTGGACTTTGTTCAACGAAGTCCTTCAAAAGGTTAAGAGAGACGACAACTACAAATTTCGACCGGTAGGGTGGTGTTCAGATATGGCTGGACCCAATATGCCCGCGATCTGCGATGTGTTTGGAAGTGAAGCCACTCAATATATTAAAACACGCGAGTTCCATTTCAAAGACCATAGGAACCAGAAAGCTAGAAAGCTGGATCAAGACAGCTCTGAATGTTTTAAATTATTGTGATGACTTGTTGCAAAGCAAAACAGTTGAAGGATACAACCTTGTAAAAGCAAAAATAGATACCTTCATCGAGGAATGTGATGGTAGGGCGTTCTTAAAGTCATGGATCTCCTGGTGGCATGACAGGCGCGGGTTTATTTTCTGCGCCTTTGCCCCCAAAAATGCCCCCCAAATGAACCAGGCAGAAGTCGTACATGCCAGTTGGACCCACCGGGATCCCCCAAATATGTCTTTGCTGGATGCTTGTATGGCTGATGTAAGCTAGGGACACAGTTGTTTTTGAAATGGAATTAGAAGGAATAAAGAATGGAACATGCAAAGCAGATACTAGGGGCCCATCCTATGCAGAACTGCAAAGACGGTGCCATGACAGAGCGGTTCAAAAAGCCAAACGAGCTGGAAAGGAAATGTTTAAAAACACAGATGGCCACCTCATTGACCCCAAGTCGTCTTACCAGCCTAAAAATCGAAAGACCAGTGCTACGAAAAAGAAGGCTTCACAAATGCAAGCACAACCTTACATTCACCAGTCTGCACCACCACAGAATCACTGTCCATCAGATCCTGCTGCACTGCAGGCCTGTTTTGCATTTGGCTCGCGATCTTTTTCAGTTCCATGTCCACCTACCTCGCATAATACGTACCAAACTGTGTTACAGCCTTCTGTTCCACAGATTCCCTACCCAGCTGTATCACAGTCTGCCGTTCCACAGAATCCCTACCCACATATGCAGCCGATGCCAATGGTATTTGACCTGCGGCCTTCTCCGGGTCTCTGTACACCTGACAATAGGACACAGCACCAACCAGTACCATCTACAAACATCCATCGGTCATCGGGCCCAACCTTTGTTAACCCTCACACTACTGTGTCCACGGCAGCACCATGTCCTGCAGTATCATCTCAGTGGCAACCATGGATGTCACCATATGCGTATGAGGTTGTAATTTTACCAGATATAGTGCAAAGTGTTATGGCTGCGGAAGCAATTTTGTGGATAAGTACAGATCTTCACCTTACAATTTGGTCATCAAACATATGGACAGAAGGATTGCTGGAAAAGATACCTTGGGCCAATTGTGATATAGTGTTGATTTTAACAACACGTATTACCATCCTTTAATGGTACATATTCAGAAGAAAAATCCATTCTTTGATGGCACTGTGCGTATTAGCAGATCGCTTTATGACTCCCTGGATCATGGTCAACATGAAGTACTTGCTTCCCTTGACTTAGAAGCAAACATTACCTAAAACCCTACATTAACCTTTTCCTTGTTAGATTACAAAAGTTTGTCATAGTTGCAACATCGTGTATGTTCCAACTCTGATCCCAGACTGGTCAGTTTCAAGTTCGTTAAACAAACGTTTCAAAAAGTATAAAAATTTTAAAAAAAATGTGGCTGGTGGAGGGCTGGAGCAAGAAAAAAAAAAAGGTTCAAGTATGTGAAGTGAAAACAGTTTTTAGAAGTTATTTTTCGAGTTAAGTGGTAATTAAACATTTTTCAATCCTTACGTCTTTAGTGAGAGCGTGCAAGTAATCAAAACAACAATAAACCGGTCTCTATTTCGCCTTCAATTCCAGCTTGCACTTTTTCATGTGCCTTTGATAATAGCCAGCTATCGCCTTCAAAAGACAGGAGAACGGTAATAAACAATCATCCCAATACCAGAAACTCACTGCAACACGCGCAAATGAAACACAGTAGAACCTCGATTTCACGAACCTCTATATAATGAGGTCCTTGGTATGACGAACGATATTCTTTGCCCCTGTAATAAGAAAATCTATGCACAAGTACCTCGATATTACGAAACCCCTTTTTAGCGAACATATTTGGGTAGTCCCTTCGGCTAAAGAGAGGAAACGCAGGACTAACATCCGGGCATTTCGGTCAAATCGAGAAAGGCGGAAAATCTCACGAGCACAAGATGCAAAATAATACTATTAACATTAATAATATTATTAATAAATAATAAATAAATCACCGACATTTTTGGACTTCCAACAAAGTCAACTTAGACAAGAGAACGCTGTGCGGGAATTTCTGTCAATTCGAGAAAGGCGGGAAATCTTGCGACCACAAGGTACAAAAAAAGATGATAATAAAATAAATTATCATTTATTCTCTTTCTTCTTGTCAATAAATTGTTGCAATGAAGAAAGGTCGTGTACAAGCACTTTGTGAACTGGAAAAAAAATTTTTTTCGAGAAAATCGTGGTTCGCGTCGGCGGCGATGACGAGTGTGGTTCGAGACCAAAAAACCTGATGTTGGAGGAAAACCACGATGCTGGAGGGATGATGACGTGAACCCAGGCAGGTGGAGTTTGTTTGGAGGTGAAAGTGCTTGGGTAGGAAATAAAGCCGTGTTGACTTGACTTCGTGTTCAAAGAAGCGGGCGACTTCTTGGAAAATGCGTGACGTCACACGCAAAGGGTTTAATAAACTAATTCTGTCATGATATTTCAAAGTTGGCTTGGGAGTGCAATGGTACGGCGCATGCATTGCAATTCAGAAGGATGGTGGTTAGAGTCTCGGGGCTGGCGCGACATGAATTTTTTTTATTTTCCTTCTTTCAGTGTTTTTGTGTTTTATTTTGTTTTGTTTTGTTTGTTTTTTTATTAAAATAAAAAAATCGCCGACATTTTTGAACCCTCGACATTTACCCTAGCCTGTTCCAGGCGTTCAGATAGTGGAGGGCGAGCTAAAAATAGAGCGAGCGAAAAATAAAGCAAGCAAAAGAGCGGGAAAAAACGAGGGGAGACTGGGGGAGAGGACGAGGGAACGCCTGTGAAATTTTCTCAAAGGAAGCCGTTCCGGTATACCAGATTCTGGTATACCCTCTGATTGGTCAATTTTGACACCTTCTGTCAACACACAAGCGTCATCGACGCAGACGAGAAATGCGATATGGCGGTGTGTGATCCAGTCACGAAACAACAGTTTGATGTTGTTTTGATCAACGCGTTGAAGGATTTTCCGCCCATAGATTCGGTGAGACGTGAACAGAAAGAATGCTTGGAGAACCTTGTTTAGGGAAAAGACGTCTTTGCAATCCTACCTACCGGCTTTGGAAAGAGTTTAGTCTTTCAAATCTTTCTACGAGTAATGAAAGGACTCCAAAGAAATCAACATTCTGGTTCTGTATGCACAATTATTCTGGTGACTCCGCTCTTGGCCATTATGAAAGATCAAGTGGAACAGCTCAAAGGCTTGGGTGTTCCATCGGCAGCAATTGGAGTAGATGAACGGGCAGACGAAGAAGCAGCAAAGAATGGCACGTGCGAGATTGTGTATGGAAGCCCAGAAAGTTGGCTGTCGAGGGAGTGGAAGAGAGAATTACAAGAAGGACAGCTGGGGAAGCAAACTGTAGCCATCGCAATCGATGAAGTTCATTCTGTTACGGAATGGTGAGCTTTGAAACGTTTCTTCAAAATCATTTCTTAGATAAAACGATCCATGAGCGCGCTTTCTCTCGCTTTATCCGCCATAATCAATATGCAGATTTCTTTCGAATGTTTTTGTTTAGCGATGCATGAAGACTCGTTCTTACGATTTACTTTCGGTTTTCCAACATCATCTCAGACCCTAGAAATGACGATCTGTAGTGAATTCAATACCACAAATTTATAAGGGCCTAAAATACCTTTACTCTAACCCAAAAGAACAGACTGCAAATGCTTATTAGTTTGGCAATCCTTTTGCATTTTTATTACACCCTAACAAAGCATAAGACAATAATTCTTAATTCAACGAGTTCGATATCGATCGATAGTATTAATTTCAGCCATGTTATTTTTCCAACCTTATAATTAATGAGTAAATTTACGGCCGAACAGCTTACTGAACTAAGCTCACGAATGAATTCAATACCACAAATTTATAAGGGCCTAAAATACCTTTACTCTGACCCAAAAGAACAGACTGCAAATATTACAAGCTTATTGATTTTTTTCTTTTGTTGATGTCGTTGTTTTTCTCGATTGCAATCGTGCCGATCACAAAGGCTGACTAGTTTAATTTTAACGATTTTAGTTTCTAATCCAATGTCATTAAGTTAAAAAAACTATAACCGAGGCGAAGCGATCGAGACAAAATAGAGATTGAAATAGGTAAACAAGATTGAAATAGGTAAACAAGTAAATAGTAACTAAGTATTTTTATATCTTATTTACATTTTTATTTTGTATCTATTTTTTATATAGTTGATGTGATGTCTTAAACGATGTTATCAACTTAATAAATGTAGATGTAGATAGGAACGTTTCCGTCGGAAGCCTTCATGAGAAAGACGACACTGTTAGCTCAGCCGTTAAATTAAAAACTAACCTTGATGATTGTTTCGTCTGCGTTCTGGGGTAAATTCATCCCAGAAGCAATCTTGTCAGCAATCGGTGAGACCCCAAGCGACTGGTCTTCACTGTCACTTTTTTCCAAACCCAAGCTTCGCCGCGATTTCCCGACAGAATGCGTAATGTCGTCTCGAAGGTTTGCTCGCTTGGAAGATGGAGTTACACCGGTCGGTGATCTCGCCTCAGTTGTTCGTTTTCCCGGAGCTTTAGGGCTTCCATTGTTCAAGTTGGCAAACAACTTAGAAATACTAGCATGAGATCTAGCTAGAGATCTCGCACAGGTCAAACAGCTTATATCTGACAGGCCTTCTTCCCGCCTGAGTTCGTGGCCCAAGGAAAGTGCCACGTCCGCTAAAACTAAACTTTCGACGCCAGAAAACCCAGTTAGATCCTTGTTTTTTATCTGGCTGAACACCTCACCTCAGGGAACTTTTGTCCCTGAACACCTCACATTTTTCTCACAGAACCTGCAAAACGAAGAAGGGTGGATTTCCAGTTCGTTTGTAGAGCGTTCACGATTCGCAGACATTGACATCGAAATTCGAAGCAAGAGGAAAGAAGTCGCGCAACGTCAACACGTGAGATCATCTTTCCCGGGAAATCTACAATGGTTTTGATTGACAATTGAAAACCGCAACTAGCAAAATCTGGGTTCATGTTACCGGGCCATTGTTGGCGGTCTAAAAGTGGGTGGAACGGCTTCCTTTGAGAAAATTTCACAGGCGTTCCCTCGTCCTCTCCCCCAGTCTCCCCTCGTTTTTTCCCGCTCTTTTGCTCGCTTTATTTTTCGCTCGCTCTATTTTTCGCTCTCGCTCCACTATCTGAACGCCTGGAACAGGCTACATTTACCCTCGACCCTCGACATTTCACCCTCGACCCTCGACTCTCGACAAAAACCTACACTCTAAATCGTGTGAAGGCCAGAGAGTAGTGCGACCGTTCATGGTGGTTAAAGAAGTATCGAACAAAATGAAATTCTAGCTGGGGTGTAGAGGGCACGATAAGTAGTTTACTCTTCCACTTTTTTCACCACAGATTTTTGAGATATTGACCGCCTATATCGTCCAAAGACGACTTTTCCAAAAGTGCGCCAATGGAAAGTTTCTGTTCCTACAGGGTTGGCACCTGTCTACGGGAGTGCACCAATAATGGACGAAGTGCTCGTGTAAGTATTTTGTCCTCTTAGTAAACCAGGTTACCAAGTTGATTTGATCGAGTTTTTAACTTAAATTAATGATTTTCATACTACACAGGACAAAAACTAAGCATGCAGCAAGTTGAGGAGGTTGACCAAGTTGACCCGGAGCCTTGGTTCAGGACCCCACACCCTTAAGTCGGTTGATTAACATTTGTGAACGTCTTTTCTAAGGTACCCTGTGTACCGAAACGTTTTTTGCGCACTAGTGCTCTTGCCGACAGAACGAGCGACGAAGCTGCTATGACTGCACGTGTTATAATTGTTTCCTTTTTAAAATATTAGGTCAATTAGGAACCCGGCAAATTTGAAAACCAATTTATTGAAATTATCACCGTGTATAAATAAAGATTATGATGATGATGATGACGACAATGATGATGATCGGAACGGGAAGGTGCACAACAAAAGCCTTTTCCACCCCGCCTAATTCTTAACATAATTTGTTTTCTTTATAGATCGTTTCTCCGCTGAAGTACATGTAGGACTTCAATGGATCCTAATAGATATGTAAATAAAGTTAAAGTCGACGCACTAAACTTTTGAATTTTTCACGCGCAGCGAGTGCATCTGTCCGGATTAAATCGCGGGTTTTCTCTGAGAGACTTAACAGGGCAACTAAGACGCCCAGCACTCCCCGTTTTCTTACGCTATACCGCGGCTTCAAGATGGCAGCCAATAATCGTTCAGTTTAGCAGAAAAGAACTGTTTAAACAATTCAAAATTTGGTTGGATTCAAACCATTTCTCTGCTGCTTCTCTAATTTTACACTACCGAGATGTTAGTTTTTGCAAATTGCATGGCCTTTTTAACGTGTATATCGTGACATCTTGCATATGTGAACACTGGTCGTCTTCAAATAATAATCAACCAAATATTCGTTTAAACATAAATTGCGACCTATTGCACCGACTGTGAATAAACCAAAGCCTGTCGCTCGCTAGCATTTGGTAAGGGGAGACTCGCCTCGATCCAAGAGCTTGGTTGTACTGAAGAGTTTAAAAAGTTGAGATGCGTGACGCAAGTCTGGGAAGGCCAGCTTTGTGTCGAGTCTTCTGAAATATTCTTACCACGTATAAAACTTTCCCAACTGACACCAAGTTGAATCATTGTTGTCGTGTTATTAAAATCCAGTCAAACACTGCTATTTCCTTCAGGCATTTGGTTGGCGAGCCACATTCTTGCCACATGTTCTTTAACACACTTCAACAAGCAGCTGCGTCACGACCAGGATTTTCCTTCATGACTGCTGGTCTTGAAGCTGCTTGTCCTAAGGGTCTCTTTTTCTTGTTTGCGCTGGTGTGCTCGGTGGGTGGGCAGTTCAAGTTGTCCGTTGTTGGCTTTTTAAGTTCATTTTGTTTGCACATGAATTTCCTAATAAAGCTTATACACCACCCAAAAGATTAAGGCTTGTTTTCCCACAGTAAATCTGCAGTTTTTTGTTAGTTTCACTGTCTACCAACAGACCTTTTTATCGGAAGTGATATAATAAAAAATAAATTTATTTAGTATACATAAATGACAGTGTAAATATATAAATTTCTTGTCAGCATTCATTTCTTGTCACAAATTGAAACTGAAGAAGCACGAATTAAACTAACATAACGAAACATGGAACATAGCGAATTTAAAGAATTTGAAATCTGGCTTGACTACTTCGATTTGGCAGAACTAGTGCAGAGCGGCAAGTTCAGAGATGAACACGAAAGTGTTAGCATTTATCCTAATGAACAAACTGAGAAAATTCAACCCGGCAAACTTGAAGTCAAAGAGAAAAAGCGGAGGGGAGAAGAAGTCGAAATCGAAAACGTTAGCCTTGATGCAGAACAACACATCGCAGAAAGGATGAAACGCAAACTTTGCTTTGCTCCTGTGCTGTATCGCCGCCCAAGATGTGTATATTGCAAAAGCACTCAACATTTGATCAGGGGCCCTCGCGGGAAGACGACATGTCCAGTGTTGAGAAGGCATATCTGCCCAATTTGCCAGGCCACTGGAGATAATGCCCATGGCATAAACTTCTGTTCGAAGTACTTCTGAACTGAAGGAGAACTAATCAGAGGATTTTGACACTTAATGATAGCTACGTTATTAGTTTCTAAAAACGCTTGTTGCAATATCTGAAAGAAACAACTTCACTTGAAAAAAGCTTCGTAAATAAATGTGTGTATCACAGTTTAAGTCCCTTTATATTTCTATTTTGTATTCCATTCCCTTTGTACTTCATTTACGGAGAGAGAGAGAACTAATCAGAGGATTTTGACACTTAACGATAGCTATAACGTCATTAGTTTCTAAAGCCTCTTGTTACAATATCTGAAATATCTGAAAGAAACAACTTTGAATGGTTGAAAATGACCCCCAAGGAAGAGTTTTAAACCGAAGACCCCCTCCCGCCCAGATTTCCAGAGCCCTCGACCCCCCCCCCCCCCCACCTCCTGCGAGAATTTCCAGCTCGCCATCCGTCGGGGAGGTGTGGTTTTTTTCTGGAATCACCCAATCTAAGAAACCAAAAAAAGAGCCATTTCAAAAAGGTTCTCGGGCTCCCAACTGTTTCGGCCTACGAAAGCAATTTCTGACATTTTCTTAAATACGTATTATGCGACGTAATCAACGATAATTAGAGAGAACGAACTTAATCGTCTTCACTAGTCGCGGATCCGTTCCACAGACACCAATGGGTAAGCTGTAACTTTTTATTCATTTATTATATATTTCTTCACTCCCCTAACGAATTGTAATCTATTGACAGCTTTCGAATAACCTACTGTATGAAACGTGGCAATAAACCTTACAGTGTAACATTTGAATCCTTGGTAATGCGGCTAGTGAAACATTCGAAAGCCAACCAAAAGTCAAGTTGAAAACCGAGTCACATTGGGGACGGCAACAAGACAGCAACAAGATTGCAGAAGCAGCAAAGATAGCGAGACGCTCAGCTAAAGGGAAATTCACAAGAAAAAGAAGCGATTTCTTAAACTCTGTTCGAGACAGAAACAGTATCGCAACTATAGAGAAAGCCTATGATCAATTGGAAGACGCTATGAAAGACCTTGAAGGTAAACATGAGCAATTCACATCGTTTCTAAACGACGAAGAATTCGATGCAGCTGAAAATTGGATGAGTGAGCTGCAAACATTATACAGAGATGCAACAAATCTGAAAAATGAGTACATGGATAATATACAATTTGATGAATCTAACGCACGCGCTACACGTGAGCGCAAGGAACTAGAAAATCAACAAAGAGAGCAAAATGAAAAATTGAAAGAAAACATTCTAATAAAGAGAGCCGGCGCGCGCACTCTTTTTGATGCTATCCCTTGTAGAACCAGACACTATGTAAAACTTATGTAAATGCTATGTCATGAAGCTATGTCAAGGGTATGTCACCAGTATGTATAAACTATGTTACAAAAAGTATGTTCTTTCTATGCCATAGCTATTTTTTTGCATAAAAAATGCTAAGTTTTTGCTAGTCATTTGGAACCTATGTTAATTCTATGTAGTTAAGAGGAATTTAAATAACAGTAATGACATAGGTTTAAAATAGCATGTACATATGTTTAAAATACACTTTACATAGCTTTTACATAAAGCATAACAGCAGTAAAATATGCCACTATAGTGATGAAATAGCATTGAAGTAGGGAAAACATAGGTAATAAATAGCATCGGCATGGAGAAAAAATATAAAACACATAGTTAAAAAGTAGTATCAGCATATCTTTGAAATATAGTTTGCATAGCTTTTACATAAAGCTTCGCAGCCCCAAAATACACTCCTCTAGTGATAAAGTAGCATTGAAATAGGGAAAACATAGGTAATAAATAGCATCAGCATAGAGAAAAAATAGAAAACTCATAGTTGAAAAGTAGCACCAGCATATGTTTGAAATATAGTTTGCATAGTTTTTACATAGAGCTTTATAACCCTAAAATACACCCCTTAGTAATAAAACAGCATTGAAATAGGGAAAACATAGGAGATAAATAGCTTGTCAATTACAAAATAGGTTTCACATACACAGGAATAGAGA
The DNA here is from genome assembly GCA_964030785.1 of Siderastrea siderea. Taxonomy (NCBI): domain Eukaryota; kingdom Metazoa; phylum Cnidaria; class Anthozoa; order Scleractinia; family Rhizangiidae; genus Siderastrea; species Siderastrea siderea. The sequence goes on along the minus strand of OZ034978.1, from coordinate 4,761,038 downwards.
AAACATACAATACGAATAATGGAATACAGTCTACATAGCACTAACATACAGCGTTAAACTAGCTTTGAAATAGGAAAAACGTAGACAATAAATAGCTTTCTACTAGCAATATGATAGGTTTTCAAAAAGCATTGGAATGTAACAAAAGACTAAGGACAACATTTTCAAAAATTTTAAAAGTATTTTAATAATAATAGTAGTTTTCTTCGAACCTCGTATAAAAAAAGTTATGATAGACACTTTTATGATAGTATGCAAATAACATCAGGCAATATTTGCCAAGGTTTGTGAAGTTCAACATGCTAGAAACAGAAACTATACGTATACAGCGGTACAAGTGAAAGTCTTATCGTTTTGACTCTTGACTGATGTCATGTCCTTCAATCCCATTGAATTTGCTTGTGACCGCAGGACAAAAGTACGTATCTGCAAATAGACAAATGAAAATGTCAGGGGAAGTACATACACAAACAACATTTTCCTAGGTATATTTGCGACTTTCCTGAACTCCAACAAAACTTTGATCGCAGCGAACTTTGATACACGAACAGAGTAGACAACAGAAAGCAAATCCAAACTTAAATTGAGAGAAACATCACTTACCCTTTTCTCAACCAACCTTGGGAATACTTTATTCTTGAGCTTGGCTGGAAATAGTCTTTAATTGAAGTCTTTTAGAATGAAAATAAGCGTGATCTTTTATTAAACGCACGCTTAAATCCACGCTTAACAGTTCGTCTTGTTTGAAAGCGCCCGCATGAAACGAAACAGACATTTTCACACTTTTCCATTGGTTCAAAAGGCCCACGTGACAATAAAACGTAAAACACGCATGTGCTGAACTCACGGGCTTACCTGGAAACTAGGGGAAACAGCAAACATGGCGGACAAATGTGGATAACTGTTTTGGCAGTTTCATTCAATAGTTACCCATGTTCAAGGCGAAGAATCACGGCTAATAAGCTGGACTAAAGATGCATCGAAGCATCGTTTCAAGTGAAGAAAGCGATCAATTTTAAAGTCTTGAGGAAAAGAGTGAAACACTGACTACAGCAACCATCAAAACACGGTCAGGAAAAAAGGAAAGATTGTACAGCAAAATAGCTTTGAAATGATCGATTTATGTCTTTGGATACTGCAGCCACCGCTTGTGAGCAAAAAACCTCACCCTGCGAAACTACCTGCATGCAGAAAAGAATGATTAGTGTTTGATGGTAAGCAAATTTTGGAAATAATTAAGACGTCATACTCTTTCTTTTTGAGCTGTTTGAAACCGCTTTTACATAGGATTGATAGGAAATAGGTGGCTTTATGTCAAAGCTATGTAACCTTTTACCTGTGGTATTTTCCATCAACATGCTATTTGAAAGCTATGTGATAAAGCTTTGTTAGAATGTAACATAGTAAATACATAGGCTACAAATATTTTTCATTTATATGGCATAGAAAATTTCAATATGTAAAAGCTATGTAACCTTTTGGTAATAAAATTGGACATTGACATGCTATTTAAAAGCTACTTTGCTTTGGTGCATAGTAAATACATAGGATGCTGACTGGAAGGAAAATCAGAACTTTCTATTACATAGTAAATACATAGCTATCTGAAGACTATGTAAAGATTTTGAATAGTATTTACATATGTATTCAAAAGCTATGTTATTTTCAAATAGCCTTGGCATAGTTTCAACATATGTTTTACATACTCTGGACTATGTAATGTGGCACCTTACATAGTTAATACATAGGCAGTAGTGAACAGAACATAGCTAAAACATAGTCCAACATAGTAAAGAAATAGCATGAGCATAGGTTTTACATATGTCTGGTTCTACAAGGGATATTTAGCAATGCGACGCACATTCTAGAAACTGAGAATGCTGCAACTTCTCTCATGAAGAAAGTACTCGCACAACTCGAAGAAGCATTTATTGAATGCAAGTTAAGGAATGAACAATATCTAGGGTTAATAGGCAAGGAAATGATGGAACAAGAACTGCTGTGGATTTCAAATGTCCAGGTTCTGTACAGTCAAATATTTGAAATATTTGAAACCCGAATCAGTGAAAAGGAAGAAAGCAAACTCAGCGAAACAACCCTATGCAACAGTAATTCACCGGGAACCGCCAATAATGTACATTTAGAGAAGATCAAAAGACCGCACTTTGAAGGCGATATAAGAGAGTACCCTCAGTTTAAGCGAGATTTTCAAACGCAAGTAATGCCAGGTCTTACTAAGCTCACAGCCCCGTACACGTTACGTACTTGTCTTGACAAAGAAGCTCTAGCACAGGTTAAATCAGTTGATGATGATATCGAAGAAATGTGGGCCCGTTTAGATGAAAAGTTCGGAGACCCAGGAAAGGTCACGGATGTGATCATTAATGATATCAAGCGATTTAAAGTCATCCGAGAGGGAGAAAGCAAGAAATTTGTGGAATTCGTAGATATGATAGAGGATAGTTATCGTGACTTGAAAAGACTCGGTATTGAAAAGGAAATTACAACCACAAGCTCAGTTAGCACTATTGAAAGCAAACTTCCTCCTGATCACAGAAAGGAATGGGCTAGGCTTGTTAGCTCACGCAAAAGTACAGTCGACAAAACTGACAAATTTCCGAGTCTCCTCGATTTTCTATTGGATCAAAAACGTGCCATAGAATATGACGCATCTGACTTAAGATCAGCAGGCACACCTCAAGAGCGAGGCGCAACCCATTTATCAGATGGGAGACCATCGCTAATGGCAAAATATTGCCTTGTGCATGGTAACGCGAAGCATTCCACTTACGAGTGTAGAAATTATCTAGCTAAACCTGTTCAACAGAGAAAGGATGTTGTAAAGGATAAGCTTGCATGCTTTTCGTGCCTGAAACCAGGCCATCACTGGGTTCAGTGCAAAAAGAAGAAAGAATGTGGAATTGATAATTGCAAGGTATTCCATCACCGAACTCTTCACGAGAATAAAAGGAACACCCCAACCGGTGAGGATGATCAAGAAGAAGAAGTCTCTGGCACCACAAACACGTGTTCGAGAATCAGTAGTAAGACCACATGCCTCTTACAGATACAACGCATAAAAACGCACGCAAATTGGCTCAATGTTATGTGGGATAATGCATCTTCGCTTAGTTTTATTACGAACAAGACAGCCAAAGCGCAAAAATTGCATGGTACAACAGTTCAGCTGTCACTTGTAAAGGTTGGAGCAGAGAAAAAGGATGTCACGACGAAGAAGTACACATTACCACTTATTGATTTGCAAGGACATCAGACCCTCATTGAAGTTTATGGAATCGACCAAATAACATCTAACATCCGCAAAATCAAGATCGATGGAATACTCCATATTTTTGACGTCCCAAAGAAGGACATAGAACGACCAACTGGAACCATCGACGTGCTGATAGGATATGACTATGCAGGATTGCATCCAGAAATGCAAAATCGCTCGGGACACCTCCTGTTGCTAAAGAAATTCGCTTTGGTTTCTGTATCGGTGGGACACACCCAGCAATTGAAGAAAATGCAGAATGTTTCAAATACAATGTAGCACATGTAAATCATGTAAGAGGAATCGAGTTAAGCGATTTCTACAAAATAGAAAATCTGGGCGTGGAGTGTACACCGCGCTGCGGCGGCTGTAAATGTGGGAAATGCCCACCAGGCAGTAAGAATTATACGCTCAAAGAAGAAAAGGAATTGAATCTTATCGAGAATAATCTTGAATATAATTCACAAGAGAATCTATGGATAACTACCTACCCATGGATTAAAGACCCGCATAACCTCCCGGACAACAAAAGAGCCGCGTATGGAAGATTGATGTCAACAGAACAACGTCTGCGCAAAAATCCAGATCACGCGAAAGTGTACCAACAACAGATACAAGATATGATCGACAGAGATGTAGCTCGTAAACTAAACACTGAAGAAATAACAAAGTATAACGGGCCAGTGCATTACATCTCGCATCACGAGGTCTTGAAAACTGATTCAAAATCCACACCTGTCCGCATCGTCTTCAATAGCAGTGCTAGCTATATGGGCCATATTCTAAACGAATATTGGGCAAAGGGACCAGACCTCTTGAATAACCTATTAGGAATACTCATAAGATTTCGCGAAAATCGTGTTGCATTCATTGAAGATGTCAGCAAGATGTATCATACTGTAAAAACTAAGGTCGTTGAACAACATACTCATCGTTTCCTATGGAGAGACATGAACACGGCAAGAGAACCTGACACTTATGTGATACAAAGAGTGTCCTTTGGCGACAGACCTTCCGGAACGATAGCAACCGTTGCTATGAGAAAAACAGCACAAATGGGTATCGAATCTCATCCCCAAGCAGCTCAGATTATAAAGGAAAACTCCTACATGGATGACATAATTGAGAGCGTCGATGACACTAAGTTAGCTAAACAACTAACAGAAGCTATTGAAGAACTCTTGATCAAGGGAGGATTTCGCATAAAAGAATGGATAATGTCAAAAGATGACACTGAAGAAAATCTGACGCTCACCTTGAGAGGCGATTCAAACGAACCCACGGAAAAGGTTCTTGGAGTTGTATGGAATCCGCGTACGGATCAGTTGTGTTTTCGCGTTAAATTAGATTTACAGATGAAGAGTAAAAGGAAAAGACCTCCACCCCAAGGAATTGATATAACGAGCTCACAAGACATCAAACTTACAAAAAGAATTGTCTTATCTCAAGTCAATCGCATTTATGATCCGATGGGACTCGCCACTCCATTTACAATCAGGGCTAAAGGCTTGATGAGAAGTTTGTGGATAAGCGAAAACAAATCTGACTGGGATGATCCAATTCCTGATATGCTTAAGAAAGAATGGATGAACTTCTTTGATGATCTTCCAAACATGGAACAAGAAGTCTTTGAGAGATGTATCAAACCCGCAAATGCAAGAGGGGATCCAATTTTAGTGATATTTAGTGATGGATCAGAAGTAGCTTACGGCGCATGCGCTTACGCCAGGTGGAACACCACGGACAACAGCTATGAGAGCAGATTGATCATATCGAAAAATCGACTTTCCGAAAATGTCTATTGACCGAGTCGAATTATGTGGAGCAGTTCTGAATAAAAGACTCAAGACATTTATAGAAAAGGAATCGAGGTACAAATTTACTAAATTCTACCACATCGTTGACTCACAAATAGTGTACGGAATGGTTCAGAAGGAATCATATGGCTTTAATACTTTCGCCGCCACACATATTGGCGAGATCCAACAGGGAACCAACAAAGATGATTGGTATTGGGTAGAGAGTAAGAATAACATAGCGGATTGGATTACACGAGGAAGGAAACCGGCAGAGATTGGATTGAATAGCATCTGGCAAACCGGTCCAGAATTCCTTAGATTTCCTGAACATGAGTGGCCGATATGCAAGCCAAATTATCAGAAAGAGTTACCAGAACAAATAAAAACAGTTATGTTAGCTGAAGCTAAATCTGAAGATAGCTTAGAAGCAAGAATTGACATAAACAGATATTCCAACTACACTAAGCTAATCAGAGTGACTGCAAGGGTATTGTCCTTGTACAAACGAAAACCTCGACCTTCCTTAAAGAACGTAACTAGTCCATTAACGCCAGAAGATATAGACAGAGCAGAAAGATTCTGGATACTTCGATGTCAAAAATTGTTAACAGCGGACATGGAAAAGGGAAGATTCAAAAGACTATGTCCACGGACGCGAGAGGATGGCATAATAGTTGTAGGCGGCAGAGTTGAAAAGTGGCTGGAGATAAGCTATAATAAGAACGACTTAATTTTGCTACCATACGAGCATCGCTTTGCAAGGTTATATGCTGAATATATACACCAAAGAGGGCATCATGGGGTATCATCTACAGTAAGCAAGATAAGAGCACGATTTTGGATTACAAATATCCAACGTATGGTGAGATCCATCAAATACAACTGCGTAATCTGCAAGAAGATAGATAAACAGCTTTGCCAACAAAAGATGGGAAAACTACCAGAGGAGAGATTGAAACCCTCCCCACCTTGGCACTATACAGGTATAGATCTCTTTGGACCTTTCAAAATCAGAGATGAAGTGAAGCGAAGAACGTATGGGAAATGTTACGGAGTGATATTCAACTGCATGTGCACTCGAGCAGTTCACTTAGATCTAGCACCGGACTACAGCACGGAAACATTTCTATTAGTACTCAGAAGATTTGTATCGATATCATTGAGAGGGTATCCAGCAAAGTTGTATTCTGACAACGGACCACAATTAGTAGCTGCTGATAAAGACCTCAAAGATATAACGAAGAACTGGAATTGGGACGAATTACTCGAATTCGGAGTAACAGAGGGCCTACAATGGGAATTCTCACCTGCCGACGCCCCTTGGTACAATGGCACATCCGAAGCATTAATACGTTCCGTCAAACGAGGCTTAAACATCGCAATCGGAGATAACATCATGACATTCTCTGAATTACAGACAGCCTGCTTTGAAGTTGGTAACTTGATAAACGAAAGACCAATTGGTAAGCACCCAACTGATACAGATGATGGCGTATATTTAAGTCCGAACGACCTATTACTTGGAAGATCTACTTCACGAGTTCCAAGCGGACCCTTTAGGGAAACAACAAACCCTCGTCACAGATTTGAATTTGTCCAGAATATAGTGAAGAGCTTCTGGAGAAAATGGACGCGCGATTATTTTCCTAGTCTTCTTATTGAATCGAAGTGGCAGACCGCACACCGTGATGTTAAAGTCGGAGACGTCGTCTTGATACAAGACTCGAATCTTGTTCGAGGAAATTGGAAACTAGGCAAAGTTATCACAGCCAAACCGAGTAAAGATGGAAGAGTACGCAGAGTGGAGATCGTCTATAAGAACACTAAGCCAGGAGAACATGTAAAGACATACCGCGGAGGAGGCTATGTAACGGTTGAACGTCCTGTTCAGAGGATAATAGTCATCGTTCCAGTGGACGAAAACGAAATGAAAGACTAAATGAACTTTACTAAACTCGATTTTGTAACTTTACTATTTAAACTTTTTAACTTGCACAACTTTCTAGAAGAGAGGGGAGTGTTTCGGCCTACGAAAGCAATTTGACATTTTCTTAAATACGTATTATGCGACGTAATAAACGATAATTAGAGAGAACGAACTTAATCGTCTTCACTAGTCGCGGATCCGTTCCACAGACACCAATGGGTAAGCTGTAACTTTTTATTCATTTATTATATATTTCTTCACTCCCCTAACGAATTGTAATCTATTGACAGCTTTCGAATAACCTACTGTATGAAACGTGGCAATAAACCTTACAGTGTAACATTTGAATCCTTGGTAATGCGGCTAGCAAACTACTTATTGCGTATATTTAAGCACGATAGAATAAATCTCGTCTGATGTGAGTTTTTCTGTTGCATGTATCAGATCCACTCTTTCAGAATAATTAACTGAGTCTTACACTACTGTGGTACCGTAAAGAAAACAAACATCTTAATCGTTTTATTATAACAAAATTAAAACAGTGGACACTGGTATTTCCATACATTTCCTGTCTTATCAAAACTTACGTGCTCAAAAACTCAAGCTGTGTTGTCATCTAAGTTACATATAGTGATCAATCCTCTTTTTATACAAATGACTCGATAATAATTAGTAAGTTTAGCAATTGTCCTTAATTACTGTAATAACTTCTGTGCAAGGATCGCAAAACTTCTAAAGTCTCAATGGCTGTAGGCCTCAAACGTGGACTTGACTGCCAAAGTGACTCGACTAATTGCAGATAATTGCATGAAGTCTTATCGACACTTGGCACACATGGTCGTAAACTGTACGCAATGACGCCAAACACAACAGCCTACATATTATTCGAGCTGTATGGCTGTTCTTGAGTCAACAACTGCCATAGACAATATTCCTAGTGAATAAATGTCCGCTTTTGGGGACGGTGCCTCTCCTTTAAGAAGTTCAGGTGCCCTATACACAAATGTACCTTCCAGATAGGAATAGGTTGGGCTACCAGCATCACCATCATCCACAATCTGACTGCAACCGAAATCTCCTAGTTTGCAAATGTCTCTGGAGTCCACCAAAACATTGGCCAGTTTAAGGTCTAAATGGGCATAACCGTGTCCGTGAACAAAGTCCAGTGCTATGGTAATATGACTGGCGAATTTTATCCTTCTTTCGTCATGAATAATTTCTTTCTCATTGTCCAGAATATTCTGCAATGCTCTTGAACCAGCAAACTCCATTATGATCATCCTTTCTGTTAGAGGACAGTCAAGACTAGAGGCGGCTAGAGTTTGAAGGATGTGAGGGTGACAAAACGCTATCGATGTCTCTGCTTGAAAACTCTGCAGTACAGCTCGTGGGTTTTTTGATATTGCTTTCATTCTCTTTACAGCAACTTTTTTCCCTCGAAAGTTGCCCTCGCAAACCGAGCCAAACCCGCCGCTTCCCAAGAGCTTGGAGATTTGTACGAGGGCTGTTTCGTCTTAAGAGAGGATCACTTTCTTTAGACTGACGGCGAATAAGCGAAAGCCTGCGGTTTGTGATTTGGTAAGGGAAATTCGCCTCGATCCAAGAGCTTGGTTGTAAAGTTAAGGTTGAGATGGGTGGCCAACTTCACGTTGAGTCTTTTAAATGCACTCCAGTCAAACACTTTCATGTAAACAGTCTCAGTCTTTTTTGTTGAAAACAATAGATGACAGAGTGGAACAAAGAACGAAGCTGTGATAATAGAAAGTCTATGTATTGTTAAGAAGAAAAATGCAATGACGCAATAATAAGTTTAGTGAGATGCTCTTGTATCCAAATATTTACCCATTTAGTTTCTCTTTTTTATAATAAGCTATGGCGTTTTTGTGCCAAAGACACTGACGCTAGCCTTATGGTATTTCCTGCCACCTTCTCCGACCCTGTTGCATTTTAAAACAACAGTATGAAACTAATTGAGATAGTCATATTCCTGAGTAATAAGCGAACATCAGAGCTTCTTTTCCTTTGCTTAATAGGTTTCACATTTATTTATATACCGATAATGAGCTTGTAGTGTTTTTCTGCCATAATTCTAGCGTATTCTTGAGTGTGTTAGCGCACGCTAAGTGCGACTTCGAGCTGACTAATCGAAACAAAAGGTTTAGCGCCGCTAATTAGCGTTCATAAGTTGCTGTTTTTGGATGGTCTTCATCACGCTTTATCCGATCCCTTTACAAACCCTTATAAGCTGAGTGCACGTGTTATAATTGAAGAAGTATGAGACTTTGATCGGAACCGCAAAACAAAAGCCTTTTCCACCCCGCCTGCCTCGCAAAAAACAAATAACAAATAAGCCTTCTCTATCCCTGTCAATTAACAAATCGTAATTCAATAACAGTTCTTGATAATGATAATCCTAAGGAAAACAACGCCCAGTCTGAAAATTAAGAAACCGGCTTTTTGTTGCACACATTGTTGTAATGGCTGATCAACTCGAAGTCTTGCGCAAAAGGTTTGCACTGGACAACCAGGGATACAGTACACCGGTTCCGACTTTCGACAGTTTTGAAAGCTTTGAGCCTCCAGCGGAATCTCCTTGCCCTCCGTATCAATCATCACCGTATTTCCCAGACATTCTCAGTGAAGGCAAACGAGTGAAACAAGACGAAAAACACAGAGAAGATTCGTCCAAGTGGACCTCTATGGTGGCCTAGAACTGCCATAGGGATTTTCCTATAGTTTTTGCTTTTTTATTTTAAAGTTATCGTTTTATTTATTGCGTTTAATTTATTTCATTCTATTTATTTTATTTTTCTTCTTTTTTGTTTTTAATAGTTTTTTTTATTATTTTAACGTATTTATTTTTATTGGATTTATTTTTATTTTCATTCATTTTCATTTTATTTTCGAAATTATTTTTAATTAAAATGGAATGAAATTAAATAGAAATGTTATGTGTAGAACAAATTGAACTCAACTGAAATGAAATGAAAACAAGGCAATTGAAATTAAATCAAAATAAAATAAAATGAAATGAAAATCATATCACAGTGGCCTAAAACTGCCATAGACCAAGATGCCTTGGGGGCGGCGTCTTCATCAAAGATGGCGGATAGAAGGAAGAAATCCTGGGGCACGTTCAAAAACGAGATGAAAGCAAAGAGGCGTAAAACTGGACATGGCGGCGGTAAGAAAAACGAAAAAGGTAACATTCTTGAGAGACAAGAATTGGTAGTGCAGAGGTTGAGCGCAGAAGTTTCCGGGAAAGCTCAAAAGAATACTCGAGTGGGACCACATGAGTTCGTTCAGTACGACGAGGAAGAACTCTCCATTGAAGGGATCAAAGCAGCTTGCGAAAAACACTTTTCACCTTCATTGGAACGTAAAGGATTGTCATGTGATGTTTTGGCCGGTGAGCAGGGGCCATCCTGTCACTCAATGAAACACATCACCGATTTAAAGGTTATCCATGTGAGATTTATCAAGTCATCTACATCATCAGACAGCAGGCCGGGTGACTACGAACATTCATCTAGACATCAGAGCAACAGTGAACCTGTGACTCCCCCACGACCAAGCCGCCCTAACCTAAGCTGGGCACAAGGCGCGTTATTGCCAAACGCCAAACATGTATTTCCCAAGAGTTTGTCCATTTCGCATATGATGAAGCTTGGAAAGGTTGCCAAGCCAAGTGAATCAGTTACTGTACTGGAGGTTTATTCATTTGATTTGGAGAACATCGCCTGGTCACTTCTTCCCCAAAAGGTAGAGTTTATAATTGATAAAGATGTGCTAGGAAGCGGAGGATTTAGGCAAGCCTTCAAGGCAAAAAGTTCTTCCACTAACTTTAACACTTCTTTGTGGGTTGTAAAGAAATATTTACCAAAAGCTGCCAAAGAGATCACCGAAGACATCAAGATAACATTAGAAGAACACACAAAGAAAGTGGTTCAAATGCATGCCCTTGCAAAGAACATTGCTGAGCAACTTGGCAAGAAAATCCTGGAACTTGATGTTTCAAAGGAGTTTGGGGAAGTATTTAAGTACAAAGACATTTACCTTGCCAAACTGGAGGGTGAGTGTGTTACTCTGGAGGAGTTTATGGAAGGGAAATTTCAGAAATACATGAACAATACCGGGGAAGTCTGTGTATCAAGTGATGATGTCATGGGGCAAAAGGCAGAGTGCTTGTCCCATTTCAAACTCACAACTCCTAGTAGTTGACATATGCATACAGGGCAGTGGCCATATGTTATATGACCCTGAAATTGCCACTTCACGAATGTTTGATAGTGACAAAGAATTTTTGTTTTGTGCAGGGAACCTCAATGTTCTTGCAATAACTTCTTTTGTTAAGGCACATGCATGCAATAGATTTTGCCACTTACTTGGTTTAAGGAAGCTCAAGGAAGAATCTAAAAATCCATAAAGAGAAATGGTATGTCTTTCTCTTTTGTGCAGGGAACCTTAGTGTTCTTGCAATGGGTACATGCATGCAGTAGATTTTAACACTTTCATGTACAAAAATTGGAAAATTCATAAAAGGAATAGACAATATTCGTATTCTCGGTATTGGACTGGAACTAGCTTGCAATGGAGGCTAATGGGGGGGGTGATATCATTAAAAACAGCTTCATGTCATTTGCATTTGAAAAGATTACTCGCATTAGCCTCCTTTGCAAGCTAGTTCCATTCCAATACCAAGATTTTGTTTCGTTTTTAAAGAGAATGTTTAGTCATAAAGTTCTAGGCTTCTGTGCCCAGTCTGCAGTGACGAACATGCACTGGCACTGGCTAAAAAAAACAGTATTCAGTCAACCTCAAGCAATTGGTCCCCAAATGTAAAGTTTTATTCAATAATTTCTTATCAGACCGAACTTGCCATCGTTTGCCATCTGGCAAGGAAAAAATACCAAAATATAATATATTTAACAGACTTTCACTGAAAGCGGAAATATATGTACAATAGTGTGGAATACACTTTCCACTATACATGTACGAAGCAAGTGAATTTGATTTTTCTATTTTCAAATCATTGTCAAAATAACACAACAGGGCTGCTTACCCTTCACTACCAAAGTTGGATTTTAGCATTTTCATCTGACTATGGATGATGTGCCATGCATGTGAGGGCTACAGAGCCATATGTTGATTTGTTACTGTTTTTCTTTATTCTATTTTCCAAACTGAATCTCTGATTTTTAAATTTGTGTATTTGCAAGCTTGATAGTGGAAGGGTTAAGAGCTCACAGAATGACTTAGCTATATTGCCATTTGTCTTGAGCAGATTCATTGATGGGTGAGAATTAACTGATCTCCCAACACTCCAAATGGTTTCCTGTTGTCCATGCCAATTTCTTTTAAGCAAAATACTAAGTAAGGCATTATATGGTGCATTTGTTGTGTTATGTTAGAGATTCAAATTCAGAGAAATGCTGTATTCCCAAAGAAAAATTGAAAAATAATAAATATTTTAATGCTGATAACATTTTAGGAAAAAGTAGGAATGTCAATATCGTTGCCGCAAGGCACCTAAAAGTGTGACTGCTTTTAATTTATACACATTCTTTCATGCAGATGCAGTCCACGTTTTCTGATTGGTTAATGCCTGCATGAAAAAATGTGACTAAATTACAAGTAGTCACACTCTTGGGTGCCTTGTTGTGATGGCTATCCCTGCTTCATGTTATTTTTTGGCAGTACTTGCAGTAGATCTGTTGTAGATAACATCCATTCTCAGGTAAAACCAGAATGCCCTTAGTCTCCAATGGATATTGTTAGGGTAAGGAGGAAAAAAATCAGTTTAGCCTGAAATGGATATTTGTGTTCACCAATTAATCACAAGTTGTTGTTGAAATATGCTAAGGCTTCACAAGTTTTTGTTGTTAAGTAAAACATTGTAAGGCCTTTTGGGAGGTTTTCAATAAGGGGCAGGCTTCAAGTTATCCAGTAATTTTTAACACAGTTTTAGTTCTTCTTCAATAAATTGTCATGAAACCTAATGTTTGTTCCAAGAACCCTGAAAACATGGGCTGGAAAGATTGTATAGTTAATTATATTAAAAATGTTGTTGCAAAACAATCAAAGTTGAAAGTTGTCCTTGAGATAACGAAATGCATGAACACAGTCATTGACATCCAATGCCAAAGGGTCAGGAATTATCTGCTGACATTTGGCTCGAAAATCAGGTGACAAAAAGTCATCATGACCAGTGAGTACATCTGACAGCTGGGCAACCTCTTCAAGTTGCTCTTCTGTAACATTCCATCCTGGTAATACAAATCAGGACATCATTAGGCCAGATTCATTATCCGATAATTATTGAAACCTAAAAATTACATGAATAGGGTGCAACATCCAAGTTTTTTTTACTTTGCAACAAATACAGCAAATTCTGCAGACTGTATGTGTTTTACAAAAACTATTTTCCAAGATTCCCAAGACAGCCTTTACCTAGAAATCTGTAAAAATTGAAAAAAATTAAAATAAACCAGAAAGGTAAATCATGGTTGCTATGCTCCCATCCTTTATATTTCCTTGAATAGTTTGCAAGGGCTGTTGTAAATTATCCCACACCAAAATTTTGACTGCACCATTTCAAAACTAAGTAAACATTGTGTCTAAAACAGGTAGGACCATACCACATTCCTCTAGACCATACTGCTCAGGAAAACTGAAGATGTGATTTGGTATACCAGATGGGAGGAAAGTGTCTTTCTGTGCCCGAATGCGATGGGTGTTCCACACAACATTAACAAAAGTGTCAATTTCCTTCTGCATTATAGGAACCATCAAGTATGCCAGTAATTGCCTGAAAAAAAAAGTTAGAGGAGAAGTGCAATACTAAATGTTTGGTTAGAATAGATGACCATGTGTTAGAATTCAATTTAAACCTTGGTTTAATTTTTGTTTTCCTTGGCTTTGTATATATGGCTTTGAAGTATCAAAAGAAGTATCAAAAGAGAAAATAAAATTTAAAGCAAGGATAAAATTGAACCACAACTGCAATATAGTTTAGCTTAGTTTTCCTAACCTCTGAATTCAATGAGATGGACATTATTTTGTAGGCTTCTGGATTATTTAATGGTTGCATTTTATTTCCTCTGTGTCTCCCTTTTCTATATTTATTGTGTTACCTGTGTGTGGTATTGTGGGGATCATAATAATGTTGGTCTTTGAGGAAGTTCAGCTGCTGTTTAAAAAACTTTTCTAATCTTTCATGCAACTCTCTCCACCACCTTTCAATCTGCAATTTCAAAGAACCGTAAAACCTTGGTAAATTACGTGAATCAAATCTATGCTTCAGCAGTGCAATACACATTTACATAGAGCAGAAAGCAGACACGGATATACCACACAGTCACTGGTAGCCTACTGAAAATGTAAGAATATTTTAAGGTTACATTTATTTGACATGCCTACCTGGTTTGATGTGGATGGTCCATAGACTACAGTTTCAATAGGATCCATGTCATCTCCATGCTGTTGACGAAGATAGGCATGCATAGTTGCCATTACTCCTGTTTCTGTGCCTTTGTCGACCCTGATAATACTAGCCATTACTCTGCTGTTGAACAAGTGCTCCAGGTAAAACCGACCAATAACATTAGGGTCATTATTGGCCATCCAAACCTTCACCCAAAGTAGTTTCCTGCTACAAGTATCTATGCAGCCGTAGACTGCAATTGGAAAGGTGTTATTCTGGTACCCCATTAACTTGTCATGCCCATCTAAGGAATGGACCCAATTTGTTCCTCGAGAAGTGAAATGCCCTTTCTTTTTCTTTTTCTTGAAACAGGGAGCCCTTTCCTCCAAGGCTTCTGGATTTACGTTGAACATCACGGTGTGTACTAAGTCCCGAGGTACTCTCAAATTATGAACTTGCCTAAGCTTGTTCTGCATGGCTCGGTAGCCAAGCAGTCTGCCTGGACCATCCATCTCTCGCGTTACTGCTTCTTCGACTTCATCAACTGACACATCGGTGTCCGTGTATCTTATATCAAAGCCGCCTATCTAAAGTTCTTATGCTCCAAGCATAGCAATCGGAATCCCGCAACATGAAATCCAATATCTCGCGGCGAAGACCTTCTATCACATAATCTTTAAGCTTCTCCCTCAAATGTAAGTCCTCTTTCCAAGAATCGTTTCTTATCCTTGCCGCCACCATCTTTGATGAAGACGCCGTCCCCAAGGCATCTTGGTCTATGGCAGTTTTAGGCCACTGTGATTTTCATTTCATTTTATTTTATTTTGATTTAATTTCAATTGCCTTGTTTTCATTTCATTTCAGTTGAGTTCAATTTGTTCTACACATAACATTTCTATTTAATTTCATTCCATTTTAATTAAAAATAATTTCGAAAATAAAATGAAAATGAATGAAAATAAAAATAGATCCAATAAAAATAAATACGTTAAAATAATAAAAAAAACTATTAAAAATAAAAAAAACTATTAAAAACAAAAAAAGAAGAAAAATAAAATAAATAGAATGAAATAAATTAAATGCAATAAATAAAACGATAACTTTAAAACAAAAAAGCAAAAACTATAGGAAAATCCCTATGGCAGTTCCAGGCCACCATAGACCTCCCTGCACCACCAGGAGACAGACGTAACCATTAGAAACTGCACACTGGCTCTGGCCCCTCCTCAGCAAGGCAACAGAGAGAGGGAAGCTACGGCCAAATATGTTAACGCCAGAGGCCCTGGTGGAATGACCGCATTACATTTGGCGGCATGCCACAGAATGTATGGTGATGGAAGTAGTCTTGACAGGTAAATAACAGCGATAAATAGCTGGTAAATAACAGTGATATTTTACAGTTGTAGGGCAGCAATGAGTGGTCTCCTCCCTCATTTATCGTAAAAGAGTGAACCCTGTCTCTCCCAGCAGTACCTCGTGTCAAAATTCATGAAAACTGTAAAATGTTACAAAATGTCAATTAAACCTCCTTAGCAGTACTTGCGCAAGGTGTTCATTTGGCTGGTCATACGCTGGGTGTTCATTCACAGACTCCAATTTTGGTGTGTTGTTGTTTAATGATCCCTTTGCGTGACACACACACACAGCCCTAAAACCACCAATTTGGTGTCCAAGAATACAGCGTGGATATAGAATTTTGTGAATTGACACTGACAGGCAGATAAACTAGGTGTATGGTAGATTGTCACAACAGAAGCGATTTTTTCAAACAGGTTTATTAACAAAATATTGAAGGCTTCACACTTAAACAATGACGATTTTACTCATTTAAACGCTTACAACTTTCAAAGGAATTCAAAATTCTATAATCGGCTTCTGTTGAGACACAACAGAGGTTTTAACTGACCAATTTGTGGTAGAATCAAGAAGTGTCATCTTCTCCACGAGGAAAAAACTTGGACATGGAGTCGCGTTTTACAAAATGTTAACTTTGGGAGCTCATAGCATCGCAAAAAGCGCAATCTCTCAAACCAAAAACAACCTTGTTGCACTTCCACCATTCCCCACGCTCTCTGTTAAGTTTCAACGGAATCGGCTCCCAAACGTTCAAGATATAAAGTTTTTCAACGTAAGACCTCCACCAAAATTTTGCCTTATAAATTTATTCATGAGCAGCTTGTCACCCGCCGCCTTAAAAAAATTGTGCGGCGTAACTGTAATACATGTATTTAAAACTACTGAAAGGAAATCAAAATTGCAACTCCTTGTCGACAATTAAATAGTCAATGCTTAAATCTTCCCAAATATTTGTTTCCATTCCAGGATGCCAGTAACTTGGAACCCACTCTACAGGCTGCTTTACTACCTAAGCCAACCTGGGAACTTCTCGTCGAGGTTGGAAAGGAATAGTGATTAATACTGAAAAGTCGCATTTTCCCACCTTTAAGACCAACAGTGACAAGTGAACCCGCAAATTCATTCAGTACATTATCTATATTGTGCTGTTGTGGACGATTTTCCGCGAGGAAGCCGGACGCTAGCAAAAAGACCTTCAAAAAGTATATCATTTAGAAGTTAATTAATTAATTTCCCAGTAAAAATGAGAGACTGTTGTTAAAGTTTCCTATTGTATTTTGTTTTAAGGACTCTACGAAGCAAGAGTGCAAAAAAATTCTAATGGCGATCCACACAAGCAACGTGGATAACATGCCAAGATACAGCGTTGCTGTCATTTGTAGCAGCAACAATTTGTCTTTGATGGAAGCCGCAATGGCTGAAAAGCTAACACACGTACAGAGGGCTTATTGGTACAACACCAAAGAAGAAAAGCCCCAAGGTGAGAGTTGTTTTTAACTTCAAGTTGACTAAGGCCCCGTCTAAAAGGTGAAGTATCCGTTTTGAATAAACAACGAATATACCTCATTCATAAAAGGTTGTTTTTAGCTTTGTACAATTGTAACCTGCATTGCATAGGCATACAGGGGGATTCTATGACTGTTATTTTTTATAAGTGCTTGATGCCTTGAAGACGGCACTCTTTGAAGATGTAACTTAAAAAGAATATCCGTGCTCTTTTGAATTACTGTGAATGCCTTTTTTTTGGCTTTTGCAAATGAAGTATCATGGATGTATTAAATACAGGGGGGTTTTCAAATTCACGGAAAAAAAATTAATCGTCGTGTCTTCAAGTTTTCTATAGTACCTTGAATTGACCGTTCAGGGTCGCTTTACATAGAAAAATTAAGTATCAAAATGTAGAAATGATTCTTACCCGGAAGGCGTGATTCTTTTCACAGGCCACCTCCTAGTAAACAGCATCACGCCGATGCTCATCGGCCATTGGTCAAGCAACAGCCAAATTGCTAATGATGCCTACAACTTAAGAGGAAATAACGGCTCCAACGTATTCCCTAGCGAAGACCTTGGACTCCTCCTGGAGAAAATCATTGACCGTTTTAGTTTTCCGGGGCAGTGGGTTTTGGACGTTTCCAAGGCTAATGGTAAGTAATATTCGAATCATATAACTAAACTAGAAATTGGCGAGTTTTCTGTTATCTGGCGAAAAGGTCATTTTTCGTCTGACTATTTGGGATCTCCTTCTCCTCCTTCTATTTGGGATTCGTACAACGTGACCCTGTCTGGAAGGAATTAAATTTATCGCTTCAAAGTTACTCAAAAAGTGCAGTTCAGTTACTGAGTATCAACTGCCATTTTCGACAATGAAAGTGTTCTGCAAAAGCCTTAGTGGTGAAGAAACCAGATGAGGTGTAGTCTCATGTCTCCGATTACATACATACATACATACATACATACAGTCTTGAAGAGAGTTCCACTATTTTGCTGAGATTAATAACTGAAATTTCTTTTTTAGGTGCTGGAATTACAGCAGGCCTCCCAATCCACAGAAATGTGGTTTGTTTAGCCCAGAAGGAAAACCTGAGGGCTTCCGCAAATGCCATAACACATGGATTGGACAGTCGACGGGACAATGAAGCTGAGCATGATTCACAGGAAACTGAAGAGGAAAGTTCTGGGAATTAATGTACCTTACCCTAATTTTCATGACCTGTAATTCATGGATAATTCATGGATAATTCATGGGCGCAATGAAAATTTCATGCCCCATGAAATCAACTTTGGTGTGGTCCAAGATTTTCATGGCCATAAAATATGTTTTCATGGGTCATCAATTAAATCACGTAATATTTCATGGAATTTTCATGGGCATGAAAGATTTTTCATGGGTCATGAATTAAGTCAGATAATATTTAATGGAATTTTCATGGGCTTGACAAAGGCCATGAAATGGGGAATCTCCATTTTCATGACCATGAAAAATGGGTTCATGGGTTTTTAACAAGCTTTTAATGGTATTTTCATTAACCCTTTCACCACTACTGGCCGGTTTTCCGGCCAAAAGTAATACTCCGCATAACCGCAGTGGCCGGTAAACCGGCCATTTTACGTTACCCACTCTGAGAGCCTGGATCCAAGCTATTCTGACAATAGGGGGGTCTAAGCATTGATCAATGCACAGGAAAGGGGTAGATTGACCATGTGGTGTGAAGGAAGCCATTGCTTCCCATACAAACTTTTCGACATATTTCGGGTTTTTTAGCTCCGCGCGCTAACAGCTGATTTCGTGCGCCATTTTAAAATGTCTTCTGATGATGAAGAAGTATTTTCCGAAGATTCTCTGGAAGATTCGTCTGGATCGGACATATTTTCTGAGGCTGAAAGCAGTGATTTGGAAGAGCTCTTCGACAGCGATTCTGGCGATGAAGATTTCCAAGGTTTTTTAACATGCCCGATAATATTCAGTGGACGCGAGGATGGTACGAAAAAGACGCCAGTGTTTTTCAACTCCAAAGTGGCCCTACAAGGAATATGCAAGATTCTGCTACAGCTGCCGATTATTTTGATCTCTTTATTGATCGACAAACTATCGATGACATTGTTATGTTTACAAACCAAAATGCAGTGGCGAAAGGAGCAAGGAATTGGAAGCCAGTCTCGCGAGAAGAAATGAAAGCGTTTATTGCGATGTTGATTATTTCGAATCACATTGTTGTTGTTCCAAGAGATGAGCGCCTCTTCCTTTCCGCGTCACGAACGAAGATTTTTCATGTGCCTGGAGTCAGGAATATTTTGTCATCTCGAGACCGTTTCTTTGAACTAAAGAAATACATTTACTTTTGCGATCCTGAACATGTATTGACAGAAGAGGAGAAGAAAGATCCGCTTTACAAGGTTAGACATTTTTATAACACTGTCGTTCAAAAGTTTAAAGCTATGTTCAATTGTGGAAGACAAATCTCTGTAGATGAGGCCATGATCCCGTTCAAGGGAAAACTCACGATTAAAGTCCGCATGCCAGATAAACCTGTGAAATTTGGTGTAAAACTTTTCATGCTTTGTGATTCTAAAACTGGTTACTGTAAGAACTTTACTATGTATGCAGGAAAGAATGATAGGGAAGTGGGCAATGTTGGAAAAACGGGAGCTGTTGTTATGGAGCTGGTGGAGGATTTATTTCATTCCAACCACCACTTGTATATGGACAATTTCTACACCAGCCCTATTTTGTTTAAACTTTTGAAAGAAAGAGGAATTTTGGCTGCTGGCACAGCAAGGCCAAGAAAAAATTATCCATCCGAGGAACTCAAACGTGAGAAACTTTCTAAGCGCGGGGAAGTTGCTTGGCTCAGTTGGTTTAACAGTCTTGCTCTCAGATGGAAGGGCAGGAAAGATGTATACTTTCTTAGTACAATTCATGCCCCACCTGATGTTCCTGTTTGGGTTGGCCTAGATTCTTCAGAGGATTCAGGAAGTGATGGTGAGCGTGCACAAAGTCAAGAAGTGGTGCAAAGACGTGAAAAGGTGAATGGGCGATGGGTAACGAAAAAGATCTACCAACCAGAAATTGTTAAAGATTACAATACCTATATGGGAGGTGTTGATCTCTGTGACCAAATGACATCGCTAAATAAAGCTAAAAAGCAAAAACGCTGGTATCTGCGAGTATTTTTGAAGATTGTTATGATTTCCATCTACAATGCGTACATCTTGGAGGGTCACGTTATTCCACATCTTCCCAGAGGAAGGCGCAAAAGAGATCTCCTGAGCTTTCAAGAAGAACTGTGCATACAGCTAGTTGGGAACTTTCCCCAGACACACAGCAGCCTTTCTGCAAGCAAACGGCGCAGAAGTGGTGAGGAGATCCCTGGGCGCCTGCACGAAGTTGGGGAACATTTTCCTGTAAAGGGTGAAGGTACAAACCATCGTTGTGCAGTTTGCGAAAAGAAGTTCAAAGAGTCAAAAAGAAGACATGATGGCATCCTTTCCAAGCGCAGAAAAACCACCTTCAAGTGTGTGTTTTGTAATGTTTATCTGTGCATTGGAGGTCCTGAGGAAAACTGTTTCTTTGATTATCACACAAAACTACAGTATTGGCTATAAGTACTGAAATTCTTAGTTCACCTTCTGCCTATCTGGTTGTTTTGTACTTGATAATACAGTACTGGCCATGACTAATGACACTTCAACCTGTTGTTCACCTATTTGGTGATTTCACACTTTGTTATGCTTCTAAAATATTTTAATTTTCAGTTAGAATTGTAGTTTACAAGCCTTGCTTTGTGCAATAAAGACATTGTACTTTCCTTTGAAAGAAATGGTTTTTCATGAGACTTTTCAGCAAGACCATAAAATATTTTTTAGCATATATTTTTCAGCAAGATTGCTAAGCTTGTTAGTGAATGTTTTGAAGTTATCCTGTGGAACAAAGGTAGTTTGTCAGTAACAAAAACAAAAGAAATGTCAGCAACCATGAAATGTATTTGTAGCAAAATCATGTTTTTTGGATTTGCAAACTTTGAACATAAATATCTTAATACCTGTTAATCCTAAAAGCATTGTTATATTCTCAAAAGAAAGAAAATTTAATCATCTTTTCAAATATGTATAGGTTTCTTACTATGAAAATGTGTCCTTCATGGTGAAAATTGCAGTTTCCTTAACAGTGGCCATTTTTTATGAAAATCCCAAAAATGGCCAGTGTTCTGGGCACTGCGGGCTCAAAATGGCCAGTGGTGCAAGGGTTAAACTGCAATTGGTAGTGTTTGTACTCTAACATGCAATTCCATAATGTGGGATCCTTATGCTTGGTACAGTTTGCGAGTGACGGCTTTCTTGTCAGATCTTCAAGCTGCTGTACCATTGCAAGTGACCACATTCGCGTTGACTGATCATAGGTTTTGGCTTTGTTTTGAATGATCATGTTTGAAGTCTAACATATGATTTCAGAAAGTGAGATTGTTATGCTTGGTACAGTTTGAGAGTGACAGCTTTATCAGGTCTTCAAGCTGTGAGTGACCACATTCACACTGATTGATTATGGGTTTGGGCTTTGTTTTGAATTATTGTCCTTTCACATTTAATTTCACAATATAAGATCTTAAGTAATGGCTTGTGCTGCTGCATGCTATTGCTGCCTTTTTTCTTAAAACTGCCTATTGATGGCAATCTAAACTGCAAGTTTGTATTGATTTCCAGTTGTTAACCCTTCTTCGTTTTATATGATAAGATTATAATCAATTACTAGCTAGACAAAAGGATAAAAAGACAGGGAAGACAAAGCAAATATAACGGACACATGGCCTACCACTAACTTCTGTTCTCTGTTTCAGAAGAAGAGACTAAGGTGGCAATAGCAGTATTGCCACTGCTATTGGCAAAGGGTGGAACATGCATTTCTAGCCCTTTTTAATTTTTTTTTATATTTCAGTTTTATGTACTTATAAATACCTGAAAAGCCCTTTGGAAGGTATTAAGAGCGGTTCGCTGTAAGAACCGACTAAGGGTATGCAAGATAGAAAAAACTGATTTTCCCAAAATCTGCCAGAATAAAGGCCTTGGTGAACTAGTTCTAAAAATATAAGTTTCGGGTCGTTTAGATCTTTATTTATTTTTTCGTGAATATTTTCGTATCTTGCCCATGGCGGCAGTCAAAATCAACGCCAAAATCGGGACTTTTCCGTAATCTCCTGTTCACACATTAAAAGCGTTCTAGAAAAAATTAACCCAGGGAGTTAAAAGGAGTTATTTCCTCGCCTTTGTAGTGGTGTCAAAATTAGATGAAACGCAAACTTGAATTTTTGACGGAATTTTTAAATCTATACCCTCCAACGGTGGTTACGACAACCCAATTTTTGGCTAAATTCAAGGTCAAAAAAAGCGCTCTGGTACATGGCTTTACTCTACAAGACTATGTTCCGAGGAAAGACAGTAGTTTGAATTAAACATCTGTGAAAAAAAAAATTGGGACAAATAAAACGGCGAATTTTGAGAGCGGTTTCAAAACAGGTCACTTCAGGACTGCGAACGTTGATTTAACCTTTCACAATAATGGTAACTCAACGAAGGGCTTTCTAAACATATGATTTTCCTTTGCCGGAATACCGGTAAGTTTCCTTTCCTATAATGTTTTCAAGCGGAGAAAACTAGGCGATTGAATCATGCAGCTCCACCGAAAGGAAACGGTGATCTTTGTGAAGAAAATGGGACAAGTGCATATATAAATAAATATTGAAATTTGACGCTCTACATAATCGTGAACAGTTTCGTGGTATACATACAAAGTTCGTTTACAGTTGTTAAATGCAGCATCAAGAATGAAGTTAAGGCCGATTTTCCGAATGATTAGGAAATTTTCCTTACCTGTGCAATGCTTTCCTGGTCAAGCAGAACAGTATTGTTTAGTATACTGAGCGAGATCGCTGATGGAGCCCGGCATGTCGCCTGTAAGCCAAATTGTCAAATAGTTTATAACGAACATGTATACAATCAAACAAACACGCGGGTATCAGTAGCCTTTCGTACTTAAAATGTATCTCACCGTGACACTCTTCTTGTTACACCACTGCGTTTTGCTGCGTAACTTTGAAACTGAAACCGTCCTTCGACGGCTGACACGTAAACCTCGATACTAGTAAACACCCGAGGAAACGACGGAACAACATCCTGGAAGCGGCAAGGTTACATAGCAAAGAAAACAGCTTTAATCCCGGGGCTTTACAGAATACACTCGATATTGCTGATCAGACTGTTGTCGTTGTTTGTTTGTTTGTTTTACTGGAAAAAGTACAATTTAATCTGTGGAAGGACCAGTGGAAGTACTTTTCAGAATTTTGGCTCTTAAAACGAGAGCTGTGTAAGCAGCACCTGCACATGGCCTCGTGTGAGTACGGGCAGATTGCAGGGGGTGAATGCGGTCCAAGTGTGGACAATCCTGCTAATGTCAAGAGCGTCATTATCTCCAAATGTACCAAAGCCATACACGGACATCTACGTTCTAACAAGGTTCGGGACACAACTGTAGACTCCGAGGCGAAATTGTTACTGGCAAGAGCAGGTATGTTGTTGGTGCCCACGTGCGCACAACAGACTGGCCGCTTAATTAACAATTTTTTACTCCTACGCCGGATTCCCCTGCGTGAGTAAACGTATGTCTCTAACGCATTCAGATTTAGGCGAAAAGGCCTATAAAGTATTCATATTAGCATAGCCAGGTTTCACCAAAGGACAGCAAAAGCCATTGCAAATTTCAATCGCCACATTTCCAGCACCGCCATTTGTTGCGCGAAGAGCTGGCCTGCTGGATATGAGGCGTCAGGAAAAAGTCACTCGGCGAGTTATACCCTATATATACAGTAAAAGTACGAATGTATCAAATTTTTATAAGAAAAAGAGCTTGTCAAGCTTTTGCCTAATTGACTTGGGGGTGTGCGTCGCTTATGTCAAAGGTCAATGTCGCCAAAACGAAATCACGCAACGACCTTGCGACACTAAAATTTCTCTTGAAGCAACAGCACTTCTGAAAAATTCTATTGACACTCCATTCCATTGAGATGTGATTGACGAAAAAAAAAACGCAGGAAGCTCAGCAAGATGATTATGAAGGGACGCGCGTGATAGCTTCGTGGCTCGTGTGTTACACTAAAACTTAGCGTGACACACACTAGTTTTGGCCAATTTAGGTAATACCAGCATTCTAAGAAAATAAACATAGGTAGTTCCGGGTGAACCCCAAACCCTTTCTTTTCTAATTTGAAATAATTTGTTCGTCTCAAACCGTAGACAGAAACTAAGCGTGTAAAGGTCCAAGGAAAGGTGCAAAAATATGCCTCGAACAGGCGGAAAAAGCCTCGCAAACGCTTGCTACGCAGGCTACGACGGAAGAAGAGGTTTGAAAATATTTGCAAATATTTGAAAATATTTGAAAATATTTGCAAATACTATCGCTAAAATTCTTCAAAAGAGAGCAGATAAATGACCTATACGCGATCAAGTGCCTTTTTGTTTCCTGCAAAAATTGTTCATCGGTGCAAAACGCAGGCTTGAGGTGGCGATGATTTGCAATGGATTTTCCAATGCGAAAAACTGGCAAAAGGACCAAGCTTAAAGTCTGTTGGTTTAAATTTCTCTTTTTTTCTTCCCACGTTGTTTTGGAAAAAAATTTCGTCCTAACTGAAAGGAAGAAAAATTGCGAGGAGTCCAGTCACGAGTTTTTACAGTTAGTCAGCGCTGTCGATATGTTTTTAACATTTCTTTTTTTAACTATTATAATCTATTATATAAGAATACTAACAATAATAACAATAATGATAATAATAATAATAATAATAATAATAATAATAATAACAATAATAATAATAATAACGTTAATGTGTTAAATGGAGGCTGGTCAAGCGACACTTTTTCCACAGACTCTCAATTTTCGTGCTCCTTTGTTAGTGCCTTTAGTCAGTGACCGTTTGTTTTACAGGCATTTTTGATATCAGCGAAAGTCACCTTGATCTGACGATCTGTCCAAGACATCGCGACAAATTTGGCATCAGATGGCGTTCAAATAAGACCGACTGTACGGCGCCGAGTGTATGGTCATCCCATGGCGAGTCAGTGTCAGGAAATAGAGGGATATCTCTTCCTCATGCCAAACTGCTCTACCAACAGACCCAAGTGCTGCTCCCCGTGGGCTCACGTGAGTTTTACCCATATCATTATCTTACTACTACAGCTTACGGCAAAGCAGATCGTGTACTGAGTAACCTCAGCCCGTTACTGATTCTCTGATTGCACTACTAAATTATTTATATGTACAAAACAACGATTACTCGCCAAAAGAAAATGAAAAAAATTCGAACGTAATAAAACTAATAACTTTTGTCAAAGTCACAGACTTTTTACGGTCACAGATATTTTAATGTTCTATTATAGGTAGATCATGATAACCATGGCTATTTGTTCGCTTTTTTAGAAATATGCACGCAGTGTAGAAGAAAGCTGGAGGAGGGATTGCAAGTATCATTGCCAACCCTAGACGTCGCGTCACCTTCAGTGCCTATTGAAAAACCTAGCGACAAAGAGACTGAAGAGGGTAAATCAGAAGCTATTGTACAGGTATATCAACGTTTTTCAAATCTATCTAATTTGGCTTTTGAAGTGAATATATCCATGAACCTCAACGTCGGTACACCATTGGCGTTATGCATGTTCTACATGTTGCCTACGGGCTGTAAATGACTTAATTTCAAGTTAATCCTGCAAAGCTATGAGATGGTCCTTAATTTTTTTTTACTTGAATTAATGTGGGTTTTTTTGTTTAACACGTAGCTAGAAGATGTAACCAGTGAAGAATTCATAGAACAGCTTGGTGGCTCAACCCACCACTTGGCGAAAGAAGGCGACGGTCTGTCCCAGGGTGACAATCGACTTGTTGACTCAATGCGTCAGCTGACAATAGAAGAAGAAGGTCTGTCTCAGACCGATTCTCAATTTAGCGATTCAGTCCACCAGCTGACAATAGAGGACACCAGCCTGTATCAGCCTGATTCTCAAGAGAGCAGCAGCGAAACCTCCAGTGGCAACGACCAACACACTACCAGTCTAGCAGCAAAGCGTTTGCTCCTGAATGACTTCTTACGTTCATGTGATGCTGGTACAGTCGGACCATACAAAAAGAAATGGGAGGCAGCCAACGAACGTACGAGAGCTGGCCATGTATCCAAGGCGAAGTCTCTAATTGTGGCTGGTCTTAACGTTATCGCTCCAGGAGATGCAGGCTACCTCTGGGAGGCCGTAAGAACGTCCGGTTCAGTCGAAAAGGAACTCGGGATCGGAGAACAACAGGAGGAGCGAAAATATCTTGAAGCCCTGTCAGAGTCGTACCGAAATGCATCTTGCTGGGAAACAAGACGTCAAATATTATCAATCATGGGAGACCTAACGACGTTTAAAACCATCCAAAGATATATACCAGGCCTCACTGAATACCGGTTCAAAATGGCTAGATTGCATTCCCTTCAGTATGGGCGCGGTGCTGAAGTACCCCGAACAAGGAGCCTCAGGATGAGAGTTGAAAGCACGCAGCTTGATCACTTTCTAGCTTACATAACAAGCCCGCATGTCATCCAGGATCTCCCGTTTGGGCAGAGATACCTTCGCCTCTCCTCTGGGAAGATACTTGAAACTCCAAATGTCATCAGGACGATGGTTCCAAACAGGCTTGCAAAGCAATACCAGGCTTACTGCGAGGAAACAGGATTCACACCCTTCAGCCCAGCAACTATGTTTAGAGTTCTGTCTGCCTGTGCGGCCACTGTGAGGAAAT
Source organism: Siderastrea siderea (assembly GCA_964030785.1). Taxonomy (NCBI): domain Eukaryota; kingdom Metazoa; phylum Cnidaria; class Anthozoa; order Scleractinia; family Rhizangiidae; genus Siderastrea; species Siderastrea siderea. The sequence continues at coordinate 4,733,945 of OZ034978.1, read as the reverse complement.
CCCTGCAGGGGTTGGATTACATTGCGGCAGATGGAGCAAAAGGTTTTGAAGATCTGTGTGATATGGTGGAACGTCTGAAGGAGAAAGGGCTAGACAGAGATACTGCGAAGATCTGGGAGGTATCTTTGAAGGAAGGAAAACAATATCTAAAGGCTGACTATAAGGTAATGGTGACTATTTTAAGGGTTGTGAACTGCATTTCTATGGGGCCATTATTACTCCCTCATAAAGCGCATTTAGTACACTACCTGATGCTGCGTTGTTCTCCTTCCGCTTGGAAAACAGAAATTACTATTCGGCTGATCAAGGCGGGAATAGAAGAATGCTTACCTTGTTTATCAGATTTGTTGTTTTTCAATTGTTATTTTAGCACGGTTTCTAGAGTTGCTTCAATTAAGTTAGTGGTTCTGGTTATGGAGGAGGCGTGCGCGGTCCACCTGCGTGAATCAAAACAACGGCTAATTTCGCGCGCATTATACACTATCGCGGGCTACATATACATTATCTCTTATCTCCCCGAGGGGAACAACACCCCAAAGAAATTACGAGCGTCTTGGAGCAAGTCTATACAGTTGTCATAAAAATGATATGGAAAGGGAAGTATTGTATTATAAGATAAATAATCTAAATCTTCTACTTTTTGTCTGTTAACACAGGTTCACGTGTCTGACTGCTCTTCTGTTGCTGACCATTGCAGCCGATATGCCCTTAGCGATAGCAAGAACAGTGAACTAAGATCTCTCTGCTTCCACGAGCACAGTCTCAAGTGTTCACAGTGTGAAAGTATTAATGACGTCCTTTGCTGTGTAGAAAGATACTTGGCCAAGTCAAAGCTCACTCCGGAAGAGCTCGAAGACCTCTCGTACATACACAGCCAGGCAGTCCATGCCATCCAGTCCTGGAAAGCCCACCAGCTGAGGAGTGTCAGACAAGACACAGCACGAACGGTGTGCTTGAGAGCTTTAAACGAGACCACTGTCCTCATAACGGAAGATTGGGCAATGAAGTTTTTACCAGTGAAATACAGGGAATCCCAGTCTGAGTGGTTTGCAAAGCGCGGAATTTCCTGGCATATTAGCGTAGTCGTAAGGAAGAAGAATGGCCATTTTGAAAGTCAGAGCTTTGTTCACATCGTTGACAACACATCACAAGACAGTTCTGTTGTAGTGCGCATCATTGAACATACCTTGAGAACACTGAAAGAGGAGAATCCTGAGATCGACAGTGCCTTCCTACGCCAAGATAACGCTGGATGTTATCATAGTTCCGCTGTGCTAGCGTCATGCCCTTTGATGGAGGCCATTACCGGCATCGATGTCCTAGGAGTCGATTTCAGTGACCCACAAGGGGGAAAGGGTGCTTGCGATAGAAAAGCGGCAGCCATCAAAGCTTACGTTCGTAGGTACGTCAATGAAGGCCACGACGTGAGGAATGGCGAAGAACTCAAAACGGCCATCCTTTCGAATGGAGGTGTCACCGGGGTCCGTGTTGCTCTTGTTGATGCCGCCGTTACCGCAGTGGAACTCCCTCATGTAAAACTCAATGGTGTAAGCTTGCTGAACAACTTTAAGTTTTCGGGCGAAGCGGTTACGGCCTGGAGGGCCTTTGGCGTCGGAGATGGAAAGAAAATCAGCAAATCAGAAATTCAAGGTAAACAACACTACTGAAAATAGACTGAAAAATTATCCGTTGCAACATAAAGGTGACTATTTGTTTAATCAACGATCACTCATTTCTGAAAAAGACGCAAAGTAGTATATGATCGCCTGCATGACGAAGACTAGTAGCTACCAGTCAAAACGCGTGTTCTACGCACTTTTACTTTGTACGACGTTGAAAAAGTATTTTTATACTGAAAAATATGTTACAGGATTTAGATTGTCGGGTGGGGATTAGCATATGCTATAGTTACATTCTTTGAGCACACAGCAATTTCTCCATGAATGGTGACAGACACAAATCAGGCCGTTCGAAAGAGTCATAACAGAGGTTTTTTTATCTTTCCTCTTTTCAGTTAACGACTTTTTGCAAAGTTGCCGATTTGACAGTCAGTTCTCGTCTGGTGACTTCATTGTTGCGTCGCAGGAATCGTCGAAGAAGGTAGACCTTGATGCAGAATTTGAAGTGCAAGTGAAAGGCGACGGTGCAGAGAAAAATCCCACTGTTCTGTTCTCCTGCCCAAATGAGGGTTGCATCAAGGTGTATGAGCGACATGCAAGTCTGGAGAAGCATATCTCCTTTGGAAAGTGTAAGATGTTGCCTGAAAAGGAGACCCTTCTGGATAAAGCAAAAAAGGCCTACCATACTCTCCTTCAGGAAGACATCAGTACCGCAAAAGCACTAGGAGCAAGTGCGGTTGAGTCAACGGAAGGTGACATATTACCTGAGGGTTGGGCGTTAAAAAGTGCAAAAAAGTCAACACGGTTTACAGAGGCTCAAAAGAAGTATCTGGAGGAGAAATTTAAAATTGGTCAGGAAACAGGCCACAAGCAAGACCCAGAGAAAGTGGCAAGGGACATGCGCTTTGCTAAGCAAACAGATGGTTCGCGCTTGTTCTCCAGCGAGGAATTCCTTACTGCACAGCAGATACAGTCGTTCTTTTCAAGAATGGCATACAAGCTGCGTCACGCTGTGGGGATTAGTGAATCAGATATTCGAGCTGCGCAAGAAGAGCAAGAGTTCCGTGATACCCGCCAGATTGTACTGGATGAAGTACAGCTGCAGCACCCCATCGCTTACGATAACCTTAACTTGTGCAACATGCACAAGAAAGGCAGTATGAAAACACTGAGCATAGCTATGCTTAAGACTGTTTGCGAGTATTTTGGTGTATGTACAGACGGATTCCATGCAAGACGCAAGGTGCAATACCTTTCTGCCTTAACGGAGCTTGTCAAGGGGTGTAGCTGCTTTAGTGAATAAGAATAAGTGTTGGTAAGCGGTATTAACCAAAGGTGAAATGCTTAACTACGGTTTATTAAAATTTATAATTTCCCATGCACTTTGAATTTTTCGTTATGTACTTAGGAGGACGGACACGAAAAGGACATCAACAATGTAAAAAATAACTCTGCAAGCCTGTTATGTTATTTAACGGTATCCGGCTATCGATACAGGACATTTTTTGTATGTGCTCGAAAGCACAACAAATAGATTCGTACGCATCCTTGGCTTGTACTTAACAGAATTCAAGTTAGACAGAAGGTTCCCTTTGCAGGACGCAAAATGTCGATATTGTCATTGTCCTACGACAGCACGCTATGCGTGCCATTGTTTTGGTTAATTGTTAACTTGCATGTGAAAAACATTTGACATCTGGGGCAACGACGTGTCACGTATACGCGTAGTTTCGTCGACATTCTCGCCGAGTTTTGTCTATAATGATGTGGTTTCCGGCCAGGAAAACATCAGTTAGGTAAGGAGTATTTGCTAAGCATTCGCTGTATTGCTTTTCACTTTATTTTTGATAAGGCTTTCCTGATGTAAACAGATTTTGCATATGTAATTTGATAGTATTAAACATATCAAAACCGAACAACTTGTACTGCAACTCTATTTTCGCTCAACATCATTGCCTTTAACAAGAGAATTCAAACGCTTAGTTTTCTCTGCTTCAAAACGTGATGGTAAAACAAATTAACTTGTCTTCTGACCAAGTAAAGTCGCACTTTAAGAGCCGCCGTTTGTTGATTACCATTGACATGAAAGGTCAAATGGTTGCTCATATTGCTCAGGTGACCCGTTTTGAAACCGCTCTCAAAATTCGCCGTTTTATTTGTCCCAATTTTTTTTTCCACAGGTGTTTAATTGAAACTACTGTCTTACCTCGGAACATATTCCTGTAGAGTAAAGCCATGTACCAGAGCGCTTTTTTTGACCTTGAATTTAGCCAAAAATTGGGTTGTCGTAACCGCCGTTGGAGGGTATAAGTTTAAAAATTCCGTCAAAAATTCGAGTTTGCGTTTCATCTAATTTTGACACCACTACAAAGGCGAGGAAATAACTCCTTTTAACTCCCTGGGATAATTTTTTCTAGAACGCTTTTAATATGTGAACAGGAGATTACGGAAAAGTCCCGATTTTGGCGTTGATTTTGACTGCCGCCAAGGGCAAATTACGAAAATATTCACCAAAAAATAAATAAAAATCTAAACGACCCGAAACTTATATGTTTAGAACTAGTTCATCAAGGCCTTTATTCTGGCAGATTTTGGGAAAATCGGTTTTTTCTATCTTGCACACCCTTAGTCGGTTCTTACAGCAAACCGCTCTTAATAAGTTTATTATTATTATTATTATTATTATTATTATTAATTATTATTATTATTATTATTATACCAAACTTATGGTTTGTAAAAAGCTTTTGTGGAATCGGGCAGTACTTACTAATTTTTTTATAGTGGTCAATTAACTAATGAAGAGTTTCTTAATTGTAAAATATTTGGTCAGAGTTCAGACTGCATAGAGTGCAGACTGCAAACACTGTCCAACCGAATAAAGTTCCATGCAAATTTATTCTTGTCCCCAGATGTACTTGTTTTTTGTTCTTGTTGTTTTTAATGCCATGACTTCGTGCTTTTTTTTTCACTTAACTCTTTCAGTGGAGATGCTGCATGTACAACGAATGTTTCATCTCCCTGAAACTATCCACTATCACAAGTGTCCATCTTGACATAAGCATCCAAGGTCATTAGATCTTATTTAAATTAATTTGTTAACCAGTCCCAAACAAGTGGCAGAGAGGAAAACAACACCATATCCATTCATAATCTTCCAGGGTGTCCTAGATTCTCTGGTCAATAAGGTGCACTTAGCCACTGGGAAGATAATTTTGTGTACCTTAGATACATTCACTGTTGAGGGAACTCTACCTTTGTTGGCCACGTTTTATGTGTTTAAGTAGTTATATAGTTGGGGGTACCAGAGCATTTTTTTCAAAATGCTCTGTTACCAAACCCAACTATATATCTACTTTCCATCTGATGGCAACAATTATATGGATGACTATATATTTTCAATTTTATGGAGAATTATATATGTTTTTATTTGATGGCAATCATTTTATTGAAATCTATATATTTCTCATTTTATGTTTAATCATTTATGTGGTACCGAACGCATTTTTCCATTTGATGGAATCTATATGTTTTTATTTCATGTGGTAACGAACGCATTTTTTCATCGCGTGACTTCATACAACAGGAAGTCTTAAAATTCTCGGAAAACAGGAAGTCTATGATGTAATACTATAGGGACATTCCCGAGGAAATGAGTCATTAAGTCTTTCAATTGTCTGTCTAGTTTAGTGACTTTGATGTATCTATCTATTAGAAACATTGCATCTCGTACACATTAATTGACAATTTAAAGTTATATGTGCTTGCGGAACTTGTATGGAGGCCGACACAGCTGTGTCGTGACGTCACATCTTCAGATTGCATAATGTCCGTAAGCGAAACTATTGATTCCATCGTTTGCTATATATCGTTTATCGTCGAAACAGCTGAGTGACACTTTATTAAGCTCGTAACTACCTAGTTGATGGTTGCTACTTCTTATTGTTTTCATAGTATGATGTATTTGTTTATTTTCTAATAAAACATTTTTATAATCTTCATGTTTGATATTGTTCTTTATTATGTTCTTCTTGATTCCCTTGGCTGTTTTTCCTACTTTCTGGTTGTCTTTTATGTAACTGTACATTTTTGATCGAAGACCTACGAATTCTGTGATTGGTATTCCAGCTGCTTCATCCTTGAATTTACCGATTACCTTCTTGTTTGTCTTATCGAAATACGGAGAGTTTTCTGGATAGTCGCTGTTGTCAAATCGATCTTTATCATTCCAAAAGTGTTGGTACACATCTTTAGCTTCAATCTCATATGTTAGACTGTCTGTGTCAGTGAATAGTAGTCTAGCCTTATTACCATACTTTTCTTTTATGTAGTTATAATGAAAATCGTACATTAGAGTTTTGCTCAGATCAAGAATACACATACCCACATATGCCGGCCTGTTTAGAGTTAACGTTTCTTTGATCTTATGCACTGCTACCAGATTTTCATTGAATATCTTACTGCTTACATAAGTTGGTTTAGAAGCCATCTTCAATAGTTTCTTCTCATCTGTAATAAGTCTGACATCGACACGCTTTCTTATGTTCTCCATCGTTTTTCCAAACACTGAGTTATTCATTAGTTTGAAGAAATCTTTTTCGAATGAATTTTTCGCTTGAGTACGTTTTTGTGTATTGAAGTCTATATATTGCTTGAGCCATGGAGACTGGTTGAACTCTAACACTCGATGGACTTTCTTTAGTTTCAAACCGAGATCTAGATACAACTGCAGATTTCTATAGTGTAGGACGTATTTTTCTTTATCATGTAATTTAGGGATTAGTTTGTGGACTAGTCCTGTTGATATTTTGAACTTTTTCTGTATCTTCTTACAATACCCAGACAGCATATTATCAGTTACTTTAACTTTTTCCGGTCCTAGAGGGTAGTCATTATGAAGGTCATGCAACTCTTTGGGGTATTCTAGATCAACTTCTAGTATTAACCCGTTATTGCTGTCTTCATTATACTGAGCTAAATTGATTTTATTAATCTGCTTTTCTGTTAACCATTTGAAACCACCAGTGGGGAGGTATTGACTCATAGCCCAACCGTATAAATTATTAGCATCAAGATACATAATGTACTTTGAGGGCGCCTTCTCGTCGTATTCTCTCATGTACTTGTTGTTGGCTTTTCCATATCGATTTGCTATATAAGATATACCACCACGCATGCCTTTTTCAATGAATTGAAACATGTCTATGTCTGTCATTAGTTCTACTTTAATATTAGTCATCTTCAACATAGCATCCCATGACAAACCAGGAGATGTGAAGTAGTGACAGGGGTCAAGTTTGTAATACTGAAGACAGGTCTTACGGAAGTTTTCAAACACGTCGGCTAATAGAAGGATATCAGACTTAAGATATAGATTGATATGGTATTCACCCATCGTTTGTAATTGGAATGTAGTCCACACTTTTTGAGCATGGCTATAATCCTCATCTGAAATATGCTCATTATTTAATATGCTGTAAAATTCTTCTTTAGTTGGCAATTCTGTTTTATCGAATTTTTCAAAACTGTCCATGAAATCGTATGGATAAATACCTTTTTTCCTCATTAATTCGAATTTTCCTTTTTTGAATTTTTTGCTTGTATATTTAAAAGCTTCTGCCGGCAAATTACTGACTAGTTTATCAAGACTAGAACTCATGAATTGGAAACTGTCAATGAATGTCAGATGATTACCAAGCATGAAAGCCATATATTTTTCCATATTGTTTGGTATAGCATTGATATTCATTTGTTGTTCTTCTCCTTTCTTATTTTTATATGCATGTTTCTTAACAATAGCTCCAATCTCTTGCATTATAAAATGACTGTCATAACCTCTTAGATTATGGAATATAACAGGAATTTTAATTTCTTCTGGATTTATTCTAAGTTTCAGATTACAGTCTTGATGTGCTGAGCCTCTGTATTTGCCAGTAATATGGCAATGATCTCTGACTCGAATGTCTTTTTCAGTATATTTTTTATCACAGATATGACATGTTGTTGCTTTTTTGAATTCATCTTCATCCTCTTTTGTCATTTTTAATGGTTTGTTGAAAAATGTCTTCATTACTTTTTTACAGTATTTTACTTCTTCTAACATATTTTCCATGAATTTGTAAACAGCCTTTTCACCTCTATATAGTTGTATTGGTTTTGTATATTTGTCATCATAACAACAAACCACTTTATACCCATAACCACAGTCTGTGTGTTTTTGATAGGCTTCGGTGTATGATTTATTACTGTTAGGTTGACATCCTTGAATCTTCTCTGTTATAGCCTCAAAATCAGCATAGATAACAAATGGCACAGGTTGCTGCTTATGAAAATTATTGAATTTCAGTATGTTATTATCTTTAGTTGGCATATTTACTGCTTGTGTTCCATTTACTTGAATGCAATTATCTTTATGATTGTTTAATACTCTTTCAGAACTGAAACATTGCAGACAGTACATACAAAAGTGTTTCCTCTCTTTGTGTTTTGTTTGATTGTACATGCCCACACAAAATTTTAGGTATGTTTTTGGTATGTCTGAGGTATGTTTCTTGTATGACATACCTGACTCTAGTATGTTTTAGGTATGTCATTTTTCAAAACATACCAAAAACATAGGTCAAAAACATACCAGGAAAGTACTTGCTCTTTTGAAAGAGTATGACATACCAAAAACATAGCTTTGAGACATACCAAAAAAGTAGGTCATTTTTTTAGTGAGAAATGACATACCAGAAACATAGCTTTGAGACATACCAAAAAAGTAGGTCATTTTTTTAGTGAGAAATGACATACCAGAAACATAGCTTTGAGACATACCAAAAAAGTAGGTCATTTTTTTAGTGAGAAATGACATACCAGAAACATAGCTTTGAGACATACCAAAAAAGTAGGTCATTTTTTTAGTGAGAAATGACATACCAAAAACATAGCTTTGAGACATACCAAAAAAGTAGGTCATTTTTTTAGTGAGAAATGACATACCAGAAACATAGCTTTGAGACATACCAAAAAAGTAGGTCATTTTTTTAGTGAGAAATGACATACCAGAAACATAGCTTTGAGACATACCAAAAAAGTAGGTCATTTTTTTAGTGAGAAATGACATACCAGAAACATAGCTTTGAGACATACCAAAAAAGTAGGTCATTTTTTTAGTGAGAAATGACATACCAGAAACATAGCTTTGAGACATACCAAAAAAGTAGGTCATTTTTTTAGTGAGAAATGACATACCAGAAACATAGCTTTGAGACATACCAAAAAAGTAGGTCATTTTTTTAGTGAGAAATGACATACCAAAAACATAGCTTTGAGACATACCAAAAAAGTAGGTCATTTTTTTAGTGAGAAATGACATACCAGAAACATAGCTTTGAGACATACCAAAAAAGTAGGTCATTTTTTTAGTGAGAAATGACATACCAAAAACATAGCTTTGAGACATACCAAAAAAGTAGGTCATTTTTTTAGTGAGAAATGACATACCAGAAACATAGCTTTGAGACATACCAAGAAAGTAGGTCATTTTTTAAGTGAGAAATGACATACCAGAAACATAGCTTTGAGACGTACCAAGAAAGTAGGTCATTTTTTTAGTGAGAAATGACATACCAAAAACATAGCTTTGAGACATACCAAAAAAGTAGGTTATTTTTAGTGAGAAATGACATACCAAAAACATAGCTTTGAGACATACCAAAAAAGTAGCTTTATATCTTACATGAATGACATACCAAAACCATAGCTTCGAGACATACCAATTAGTAAACACCTTTATTTATTCAGGGAAATCCCGTCAGAGTCAATTAAAGGCAGACTCTAGCTGTTATCAATATAGTTATATATATCAACCAAAAAAAGTAGTTTCATATACTTCATAGAAATGATATACCAAAAGCATAGCTTTACCACAATACCGAAAACATCAGCTCAATATATTAAAAGAAATGACATACCAAAAACATAACTTTTACCTAACAGAATTAATTAAAATATAATATATAGCTATTTATATCACACACGAACGCAAATCTAGCAGTCTGTGTTAGGTGGTCTGTGTGCAATGCAAGTACAAGGAAACTTGCTTTTTGATTCAGTCACTTTCAATTGTGTTAGGGGCAATCCCAACATACAGACAGCCTGAACCGATGTCAATAAAAAAGCACTTATACAATATATCGGAAACTGGAATACAAGTTAGAGTAAATTTCTCTCTATGAACCACAACCAGGTGATTGGCAATGGCTAGAGGCCCCTTTAAGCTGCTTGACTTTAACGGGCCACTAGGGTCTCTTTGTAATTTCTTTATCATTGCCAAAAAGGTTTTGTTGGCACAGGTGCAGTTGTTTACACAAAGTGCATTTGAACATGGCAGCTTGCATCTCAGATAGTACATGACAGCTCCAAAGCAAACATCAGCTTCACCCTTTTCATGAAATGCAACCACAAAACTGTTTCTTTTTGTAGCCCTTGTGTATATTTCGCTGTGAAAGACGTCCTTTCCATGTTTAAGGCGAGCAAAACGATCTGGTTTCTCTATTAACCCATCGCTACTGTCACCCAAACAAAGTTGTGTTTCCTCCAATTCTGCCACCGGAAGATCTACAGCGTGTTCAACCACAGCTCCCACAACATAAAGCTGCTTTGATTCACAGATAACTTCAGTGACATAACCAGTTTCCTTTTTAGTTAGTAATGTCTTGCAGAATGTTTTCACATCTGAAACAGGAAGGCTATCGCGAAGCTTTGGCAGGTGTTGGATTACCGAAACAGCCTTTACTATTTGCGACTCAGGATTTTGTGATCCATGAAAAAGATTGCGCACATCCCCATTTAAGTCTTCAAAAAAGAAACAAGAACAGGACCACAGAGGACCATTGTTAATCACACAGTCGGTAAGGTGAAGAAGCTGATGCAGATTAAACGTTTGAATGCGGGCATCATAAAGATTTTCAGCACGCAAACAGAAATGTTCCAATAGTTGACTGGCCTGTTGTATATCACACTCTGAGATACTAGTCTTTAAAAGAATAAAGACAGCACATACTAAAAGCATGAAGTGGTCAAAGTACAATTGTTGCAAGATACCTCGCATGACAGGTAAAGAATAGTAAAGAAGCCAAGTCCTATATTCAGATGCTTTGTAGTGTGTTCGTTCATAAAGACTTCGGGGTATCCTACTAATGTTATTAGGTGGTTTGATATTGGCTCTTCTTGAATCACAGATGGATATCTTGTCTCCACAATAGTAAGGTGAATGCCTGTAAGTAGTATCAAACCAGCGTGACATAAGCATCTTCACGATTCCAAGAAGAACTGTGTGCATATAGTCTATACTTGTTCCCTTGATGATGTCATAGCCTGGAAGTCCAAAACCAGTGCTTAATCCTTTAATTCCATTCACTTCAGGATTTTTTTTTCCAGCAAGCTTTTGCTCCCTTGCCATTGTTGCATCTTGAAATGTTTGCTCGTGTGTTCTTGCTTGCATATCTTCGGCACGATTTGATTTCTTTACATATGGATATGTTCTACAGTTTCCTCCTTTTTCAGTGCGAACATTTGTTCCACTTGTAGTACAGTAGGGACATCCACATCGACCATTGAATTGTTGCATGCACATAAAGAGGCACTTGGCAGGAGCATCCATTGAGCTACTGATCGTTATCCCTCTTACCGTTACAAGCTCGTCTTCAAAGGGGATCTTAACCGAAAAGCCATCACGGTAAAGCTGCTGCATAATTTCAATAAAAGGCTGCATAAATGTTGAAAATATTGGTTTAGTATAACCAAACCAAAGTCCAGCAAAAATTCTGTATTTTCTGGTATACCTCAATCCAGGTGGAAGGTCGCATATGATCATATACACAGGCCAGATACTAAAAGTAGAAGACTTGAACAAAGCAACCCCATCTGTATTCATCTGAAAGGCTAAGTGATAACGATTCCTCAGAAATCCTCCTTCCCGAAAAAAACGTTTAAAGTTTTCGCCATCAATGATGTCTTCAATGTGGTCAGGTGTACCCCTTTCCCGTTTTTCCTGTTCGTGTTTAAATTTGTAATCAAGCTGGCTTACAAAGAGTTTGTCTTCGAAAAAGCAAAGCAACTGTTGTACAATTGGGAACAAGATGAAAGGGTGCCAAGATTTAAATCTCCCCATTTTAAAATCATGAGTGCAGTGCAAACAGTAATCTGTCGATTGAGGTTTTTGTTTTCCAATGTACTTATGACAGTTTGAGCACATGTAATGCCATTCAATGGGGTTTTTGAAATCCTTAAAGAATCCCCAAAGCTGTTTTAGACTCTTGACACAGTTATTTGGCTTTGGACAGTGCAACCAGATCAAAGTAAGTAGATGCGCAAGTGTGCTACCTGACAAATGCTCCGTCATAGCAAATGTAATGATGGCGATTATATGCATCGTTAAAGTAAGTGGAGATCCCTCAAAAATTGGCTTTTCTGAGATAGTTATTTCAGGTTCATCATTTGAATCTGAAATATCATCCAGATCATGGTCCAATATTTCCTGTAGCAAATCGATGTCTTCGTCATCTTTGTCACCTGTTTCATTGTTTTCTTCAACACAGCTGTCATCCAAAAAGCTGTCTCCCGGATAGCTAAAGGTGTCCTGGTCACAAAAATTCACTTCGGTCTCCACTCCCTCACTATTTACTTCAGTTTCAAACATCTCAACTTCTTCACCTTGTTTAATTGTGCTGGGACCTGCAACGTCAACATAACCATATTCAGGGTTTCCATCGGTTTGTTCAGTAGTCTTCCCATTATTGCACACATCATCGGTCAAAGAAGGAGGTGTATGGTTTTCACCAGGTATTTGTTTGCTCTTTTTATGACGATATAGCGATGTTCGTGGTAGCTTTGATGGTGAGACATTCGGGTTCTTTAGGTAGGCACGATAAGAACCTCTTTCCCTTGATTGTACCCTCTTGCGGCAGGGACGATCCATGACTATCAGTAACAAAATCAGTTTCATTTATTAATACAACATTACATATCTATAGAATTAACAAAAGTATACCTAAGCATGTCTTGAAGCCTATTTTATTGTCAAAGCTATCATGTTTTACCCTGCAGCCTACATCATTGGCCATGTATTACAAAGTTTATGTTTCTACGGGATACTGGCTGTTACTAGAAAGTAGAAAATAAAGAAAAACTTGTAAATTATTGCAAGTTATGTATACATAGATTGTTGCTACGTTTCTGTGTATAATACTGAATTATATGAAGCAGGTCTTAACCTGACGTTTCAAACATGTTACAACAACAAAATTTCTCTCACAGCTGGATCAGTTCTAATTGATTCTCCTGGGATGTAAAAAAGCAATTAAAATAGCGTCAGCAGTTAGATCACCCGACATGTATTTTGGTTATGGAAACAGTTACTTCAGAAGACTTAGCTTCAACAAAGGAGGTATTTGAAATAAAATTACAGAATTAATGATTATGTCCAAACTTAAATCTCTGCAGATCAAATCCAGTGGGTGCAAGGCCACCACCTGGTTCTCAGAATAATATGAACGAGAGAAAAGAAGAAGGGAAAAGAAACATGCAAACAGGAACAATGATCGATCACGTGACTGCAAGAAAAATGGCGCCAAAACGGCCTTGCGAAGAGTGAACGTCCGAGAAAAACAAGTCTTCTAATTATTGGTTCTAAAATGTGGTACAGGTTTGATGTTTCCTGAAAAATTGTTGTAATTTTCATCATCCAAAGCGGATTGAAGCTGCATGTTTTCACCATTGTTGCTGTGAGAGTTGAAACAACACACATTACAAAAAGGAGTGACGAGTACTCGGTTCAGAGGCCGTGTACGGAATGTGGTAAAACAACAATGAATCGAACAGGTAAAAAAGCGATTCAGCTTATTTTGCAAAAATTACATCAGTTCTGTTCTATTTGAACATTTGGAGCTGCTTAAACTCAGATCTACATGGACTCCAGGTCAAAGCCGAAATATATGTCGATTCCAGTCTTTCGCATGTAAAGGCCGGCGGACAATGGCGGACGATCGATTGCTAACAATTACTTTTACTTTGGAGGTCTGTAACTTCAATATTTCACATTTGGTGGATGGGCATAATTTGATATGAAAATAGTCCTCATCACACTGCTTTTCATTGATCGCCGTTTATTAATTCACGTCCCGAATGGTTTAGTGTCGATAGTGATTCTCAGAAACTGAAGTCTCTTGTTATTAAATTAGCGCTGGAGACTCAGAGGCTATTATTGCTTGGATTTACGGCAAGCTATGTTAGTTCTTAATCTTTAAATCAATGATTAGCCTCAAGCAAGAAGAAGACATGTACCGCATCCTTTTAATAATATCGAGCTGGCCTTTTACGACAGACGCTCTTTTCGTGCTTTGGCGAAGTTAGAGTCATGCTGTTTTTAAGCACGCAACATCGCGTGGACAGATTCATGAGTCAGGAGCACTTTCCTACTTATTTTGCAATATCGCCAAAAAAAAAAAACGGAAGAAAAGAAATTATCTGCTACTGTGTGCAAAACACTTACCTTTTAGCCTCAGACTAGGTTGACCTCACGATCAGGTTTCTAGGAGTTTAAGACCAGGTAAGCCCTTGCTTTGACTGTACTGATATTGATTGTGTTTGTCCGTAGCAGCTAGCAGTGTTCAAAAATACCTCGTAAATATATTATTATTTCGTCATGCAATCCTCACTAAATCATGCGATTTCATGATCTGAGCTTCGTTCTTGTCATTTCTTAGATATCAAGTTGCTATTGCGTGCCAATCCAGTCACGCTGATTCATCGACACAGTTGTAGTCTGTTGCAGTCTGCTTAGTTAGTAAGGCAGAGAGTAAAAATTTAATCACATAATCATCGATAAATAATGGAAACAGGTTATTTGCAAACTATTTAACGTAGCAACAGAAAAAAGTACCATTGCTACAATGTGCCGTGACATGCGTGAGCTTTTCAAACATTTTGTCCCGCGTCAACTATAAGAGCAGCTCATCTTACCTACTGGGTCATACTCAGGCGCCGCAGCTCAACGGACACGCATATCTTCAAAGACTTGGAAAAATCACGATCGTACTGAAGGTTTAGTTTGGTGGAACTCATCTTAAACATGAAAGCAGCACTCGTTTTTTTCTACAGTGATAACACACTCTTAATCAGAAAGCAGTCTCAGTGTACTTTAAGAAGTTCATTCGAACAAGGACAAGAGGTTGAAGTGAAATGTGGAGGATGTCCGTATGTAGCGTTGATCCTTCGAACTGCAGGTACGTAAACCGAAAAATTCATGTATAACCTTGTATGTATATGTAATGAATTTACAGCAATTGCAAGTGTGATCTCAGTTATGAACTTGCCACCGACAGTCGTCAGCTCAACCGACAAATTAAATCATTTTTAAAATTCAAATAAAAGTTCTTTGTTCAAATCTTGTTCAACTTAAGCGGCGACAAAAGAAGTGACTGTAAGAACAAAAACGCTTTAAAGACAAAGTCTTCTGTTCAACTAAAAGGGTATAGTTTTAGGGCGAGAAAATTACAGTACACAAGACACAACAAAGAAGATACATTTTCTTACTTTCTGTACAACGATAACCGTTTTAGACCACTTTGCGTGTTTTACATTACATTTGCCACAAGTGGCACATTTTCATTCGCTCGCGCGACCTAATGGGTCCCTTAAGAGTAACGATAGTGCTGTGAATTCTACTTTCGTAGAATCTGCGCAGTCCCTGGAACCTGTTCAGAGCAAGGGTTTACAAATTCTTGAGGAGTTTTCAAAAGAACAGAAAGGTAAGCCTGATTTCGCTCTTAAAAATAAAACAAAGGAATTAGTTACATTGTATCAATTACATTGAATCAGTTTAACACATTTGTAATATCCTTATCACGAGAAATTTTCGTGATTGCTTTAAATTTGGTTATAGTTCACGTCACTGAGTTTTTACGACTTAACAGAATTTTTAGAAACAAAGTTGCTTTATTTCACGATTTTCATGTTACAGATTCATACCAAAACATTCGAGTAGCAAGTTTTTAAAAACTGTCATGAACAGATTTGTCACACCACAAATGCCTCTAAGCCTCAAGATTGCCATAGCTTGATTCATTGAATCATTTCAAGTCTTTTTACAATCAGGTCAGCAAATAAGAAATATAGTGGACCTTGAAAAAACTGACGTTGCCTAAAATAGTTAGCTTACTTCAGACATAGCTTGTTGTGAATAAATTGTTTTTTTTCTTTTATTTATGATCAGGGCCTGAATGGCAATCTAAAGTTGTCAAGACCCTTTTAGCTTCTCTGCCAGCTGCCCATACAGAAGAAGTAGTCCGCCCTGTGGAACAATCAAGCAAAGGACGGAAACGCAAAGCAGTTGATTACAGAGGTATGCGCTTTGATGCACACATATCACGTACATCAATAAAATGTTTAATTTAATTCAAATGTGGTGGGTATGCCATGCGACCTCAATTAAGCCTTTGTGCTGTGGTGCAACAATTTTTCTGTTATGTTTGTTGAAATGGTGATCATTTTAATTTTTGTTTACAGATGATCCATCAAGTGATCATGACCTGCAGGCTGTAAATTCAGATCAGTCTTCGAAAACAAAAAGTTCAACAGAAACAACAGCTAAAAAAACCAAGTCTGCTAGTAAATCAACGAAGTCCAGTAAGAAGGCAACTAAGCCCACAAAGGCAACTAAAGTAACAATATCTGCTAATGAGGAAGTTACGAAAAGGACCAAATCCACAAAAACTGCCCAAAAATAGGGGAAGAAGAGGGAAAAACCGGCAATACAAATTCCAGACATTAGCGTGGATGATCACGAAGCATCACAGATAGAGGTGGGTTACTTTACAAATGTCACCAGTTTAAACAAGTGCACAGCAGTTTTCTGTTAATAATACATGGTTTTATTCATTACTGCTGCAGTGGGGGAAAACTGAGTTAGACACAGCTAGACATCCCCTTCTACCTAGGCCCAATTTTTACCATTGATCTCTTGAAGTTAATATTATTAGCTCTGGGGATTGAGGGGTGAGGGGGGGGGGGGTGGTTGCAGGGGGAGTGCAGGCTTATTTTCCCTGAACATCTTCTGGTAATCAAGCATCTTCACTTCCTCCATTCATATTACTTCAAGTGCTGAAATTTGGTTGCAGTAACATCAATGAAGAATAAAATTATAACAAAAATGAACATCAAATTTTGATTAAGTTACGTGTGTATCCAAGGTTTATGAACTTCATGAACAACTAATCTCAGGTGTTGCACTTAAGCATGCAGGTTGTCTTATGAAGCATTTCAAAGCAGTGCACTCTTTCCATGCAGCTAACCAGGTTCAGCATTTTGAAATTCACAGAAGTCAATCAGACTACTTTAAAACCAGTAAATTACATATATCCTATTAAAACCCACCTCTACTAACAAACCTGGTCAAAGATTAATTTGTATAGGTAATCATACGGTTTCGAGTTCAATTTGGAATTAATTTGCACGAGTGAGTTTTTCAAAAAGCTGAAATTGCACGAGCCGCTTCGGCGAGTGCAATTTCAGCTTTTTGAAAAACTCACAAGTGCAAATTAATTCCAAATTGAACGAGAAAAACCGTATGATTACTTATTAATAATATAAACATGAAAAAATTCGCGTGGAGGAAGTGCCGGAAGATCTTACTGCAGACAGGAAGTGAGCATTTGACGCGGATTTGACACTTTATTTACTGATTGGCTGATGAAGATCAGCTGATAATGCTACGAACTCAAAGCGGTTCGTTTAATAATCATAATCCAGAATATCGATGTGTAATTTGCACTGGTGTTACACTTTTTGCACTGGTGTTACACTTTTTGCACTGGTGTTACAACTGAACTGCACTGCTCTCAGCCAATCAGAATCGAGTAACTTTTTCATGTATATTTTATAAGTCATTAATTAACAGATGAGTGTAACTTCTACATAAATTTTATCCAAATTGCACAGGCAGTTGACTTAACAAAAGATGCCCCACTGCTGCGCACATGGACACCGGCCAATAGTAATACAAGCTCCAGTGGTGGTGTAGATGTTCAGGGTAATTATTGCAGATGTTTAACTTATCAACATTTTGACCTAACTTAGAATATTCTATTATTAAAAATTATTAAGAATCCTACGAGAATTTAATAGTTATTTGATACCACTATAGGGTTTCCAATTGTACATGAGTTGATCAACTTTGTCGACTGATCATCCCATCAACAGTCTTGTTTCTCATTGTTTACTCTGGGCGTGGCTGCTTCCAAATTGCCATGCAGAATTACTAGCAGTGGTAACACTTTTGCTTTCAAGCAACCAGGCCAGGCCAACTTATGTTATGTGTTCCTCAACTAAGATTAAAATTATTTGCTTTGCCGGATTAACAGCGTAATTAAATGACATTTTATTTCATTTCAAAACCCAATCAGTCAATCAACCCTCCAGCAACAAGATTGCAGCAAAGGAACCCAAATCAAGTCTTCCTTGCCCACGAAATCGTTGTAAAGAAGTGCGGAAAGAGTTGGCTGAGCTTCGCCAACAATATGGAGAGCTTGAAGCCAAATACAAAAAAGTAGTTAATGAACTGCAAGAAGGTAAGTGCTCAATCAGAGTCATTTTAGCACTAAAATTAACTTGCATTAACTTGAAGCCCCAGCAACCTGTTATAACATATAAATGTCGAATACACCTTGACATGCAGAGGGATAATTATGTGAAAGGCATTGTGAAGACAAGAGTATTTGTGAAATTAATTTAAATTGTTATCATTGCAAAATAGAACTATATTTAAGGCCAGTCAGTGATTAAATGAATGTGACCCCAATTTTTTATGTCTGACATGTTAACCCTAATAAAAGCACACCTAATTTTTTGATCTCACAGAAAAAAGAAAGCAGCCACAGGGAAATGCTAATGCACCAGAAGGTGCTGCATGTGTGCTACCAGGCAAACTTTCTCCAGAGGTTGCTGTGGAAAGAAAGGTACAGCAAAGTATATTTAGCCTTTAACTATACCGTTATTCCAACCAGTCAACACAAACTCTGAAGCTCAGAATTCAGCTAACAATAGCATAATGTATTTCACTGCATTCCATCAATCATCTTACAACAACAACAAACAGAATCCTGAAAAAAAAAACTATAATAACTATGAGGTCAAAAGCAACTAAGAAACCTCAGACTCTAGCTGCTTACTGCTTTGATACGTTTTGGAACCC
The DNA here is from genome assembly GCA_964030785.1 of Siderastrea siderea. NCBI lineage: Eukaryota > Metazoa > Cnidaria > Anthozoa > Scleractinia > Rhizangiidae > Siderastrea > Siderastrea siderea. The sequence goes on along the minus strand of OZ034978.1, from coordinate 4,715,093 downwards.
TCTGAAATAATTCTTAAAATTGTTTTTTATTGTTCTATAAGTAGTCTAATAATATTGTTGTATTAGGGATATTTATAATTTGAGCTGAGTACAGTCAAGCTATTTAATCCAAATGTCCAATAAACTTGAAAGGATTAAAAAAATATTACCAAAATCAAATTTTAAGGGTCCAATTTTTTAAACTGCCTATGAACAACATCATAACTACTACTATATCTACTAATCAAACCATCTATTTTTGTAAGAATTAAGGAGTTTATTGTGTTCTTTTACAGATGGTTGAGCTCATTGGTGGTAGCGGAGTCTACCTTTACAAGAGCCAACTGGCAATGTGTAAAAGCAGCTGCAAGTCAAGGAGTTCCTTGGCTTTTCAGCTGCTTAGAGTCTTCTTCTCGGATGAGGAACTAGCAAATGGAAAATTAAGTGAGCGAGGTGGTGGAGATTATACTCTTCTGGATCCTCATATTGTAAACGTTATAAAAGGTATACTATACTTATTCATTTACATATAAATTCACAATACAGAGTTTAAGTAAAATTAAATATTAAAAACGTGCTGAATATAGTATGACTAAGAATGCATTTATGCAGTTCAAAACAGATTTAATGTAATGAAATGCACCTTACCAAGAGAATGCATGCAAATTAGGACATTATGTAATATATTAATATTAATATTTGTATTGCACGGGTTCCATACAGAAATGCTCACCCATGCATAACAATAATACAAATAAAACTTACAGATAAATTTACAATAACTAATACCTTAAAGAAAGGTAGAGCTCTGCGTTTGTAACAAATAGAGGCACAAGGCTTGTATAATTTTTTTGTTTATTAAAATGCAACCTGCATTTATTTGCAGCATATTGCAGTTCAACTACATTTAAACCAGAGCAGAAAATTAAGGAGGGTCACAAAAAAGGCATTGCCCATGCAATGACCCTCAGCATTAAGCAGCTGAGGCGAAGAGCCCTCAAAAAAGCAAGAGAGTCAAGCAACAACAAAGTGGCCACTGAGGTTGAACCACATGTGAGTAAAAGTATAATAGATTATAACTATTTGTGTTTATTGATTTTAATTTAAGGTTAAGTTGTACAGTAGAAAAACCTCAAGCTATTAGGGGGATGCCTCCTTCTTGTTACTGCGCATATATATGTTATGCTCATCTCGGGATATTCAGGTTTCTTAACGAAACCACACCCTAATGCAAGGATATTTTTGTGTGGTTTATGCAGACTACGTGGAAAAGGCAGATCTTAATTAGCAATGGCTGTCACAATCCAAAAAGAAAATTGGGGTAACCACCTATTTTTCAGAGGTAACTGAACTTCACTTTGGAAAGAAATTGCCATACATTCTTTGTATTTTTATGCTTTTTTTCAGTAGTAAGGTTGCTTAATTATCTCTGAAAAATGCCTGGTTGCCACATTTTCTTTTTGAATTCCAATACCCCTTGCTAAGATCTACTTTTTCCCCATAGTCATATACATGTGTATTAAGAGGCACCGTCCTTAACGAAACCTCTATATAATGAAGTCCTCCGTATAACGAACCATATTTTTCAGCCCAGCAAGTAAGTAAAATGTTAATGGAAACATACCCCAGATATAATGAACCCTTGATATAACAATTTCCCCAGCCCCTTGGATCTTCGTTAAATCAAGGTTCCACTGTATGTTTTGCATTTTTAACACTCCTGTACGTATTAAGTTAAATGCTTCTTAATAACAGTTTTTAACTTATATTTAATTAGATATGTACACGACCCCTAAACTGTAATCATGTCTAAATAAAGTGATCTATCTATTATATCTATATCTAGGATGATTCAGGGGAATCAGGAGAATCAGAGAAGGACACAGACGGTGAAGACAGCTCAGAACATGACTCAGATAACGATTAACTTGAATTTATTTATTATGTATCTCTGAGAAGAAACCTTTTTCGCCTTTAAGCTGCTTGAAATGCTAGGGGGTTGCATATTGTGTAATTATACATTTAGACTGTAATTTTTCAAGCCAATGGATCGAACTAATGTTTCTATACTGTTAAAAAACGTGATTGAATGTAACTTTGTCGAGGCAATATATTTTACAAGAATTTTGAATCAGGCTATTCATTCCAACTTTTCAGATGCATGCTGGTCTATTAAGCCAACTAATATAATGTTAAATTATTATTTTTTTGTTTATTAGTTACTGAAGAACAGTTTTTCATTTTTTTGGTGTGTGTAAATGTGCAGCTAGGTAATTATAGGAAAACTCGAATTTGATACATAAAATTATGCCATGCGTATATTATGTAGCTGCTTTTTAAGGTCTATAAGAAATAAATATTTTCCAAAGACAAATATGATAGCATCTCATTTCTGTGATTGTATATATTGCACAAGTTTTTGGCTTTAATTCAGTAACAATTACTGTATTAGGAACGAATTGGCATATTTATGTTTGGCAGCTGGTATGTCTTAATGTATGTTTAGGGTAAGTAACAGATATGGTTTTGGTATGTCAAATCAGAATATATGTTCAAGGTATTTCACTGGTATGTTCTGAGTATGGTGAACATACCCAAAACATAAATTCCAGATGCGTAATTTAGGTATGTTTTAGGTACTTTCAAAATGTTATGTTTTGGGTACTTTTGAGGTATATAAATTTTGTTCCAAAAATGATACTTAATGGTACATTTTTGGTATGTCAGAGGTAGCACAAACATATCAGTGACATATCTCTGACATACCAAATTAAAGTATGTTCTTGATATGTCATATGTATGTTTCTGGTATGTCGCTGGTATGTTTTAGGTATGTTAAACTAGGTATGTTTTTGGTATGCCATTGGTATGTTTTGAGTATGTTCAACACACCAAAAACATACCTTTGCTTATTTGACAAAAGTATGTTTCAGGTACTTCCAAAATGGTATGTTTTGCGTACTTTTTAGGTATATAAATTTTGTTCCAAAAATGATACTTAATGGTATATTTTTGATATGTCAGAGGTAGCATAAACATATCAGTGACATATCCCTAACATACCAAATTAAAGTATGTTCTTGATATGTCAGATGTATGTTTCTTGTATGTCACTGGTATGTTTTAGGTATGTCAAACCATACCTTTGACAAACCTTATACATATCAAGAACATACCCATAATTTGGTGTGGGTGAACTTGTTGAAATCCTTTATGAGAACATAATGCTTGTTTTCATCTTTAGTTACTAGTAGTAGTTCCATATGATCTTCATACTTTTCTTTGGAAACATAGATGGGATACGGTTCTTTGTCTTCATAACAAAAAACATTTATATTGATTTTATTTTGTTTTTCAATTCTGTGATATTGTTTTTTGCTTACTGGAAATTCAATGTTTGAATAATCTAACTTTCCAACGTATTGTTTGTCTGTCTTTTTTATTCTTTGAGGATATTTTTCTTGTGGGTTTAAATGTCTTATGTGACACCATCTGAAACATTCATTATCCTCATTTTTCATGTTTATTAAGCCTTTAGCGCTGTTTCGCAGTTCGTAAGGCAGTTGGATATATGAGGATCCTTTCAATGGCTTGTATTTAACTATGTTGAGGTAATGACTATCGACTGATTTGATTGTCCAACCAGATCCTTCTGATATCCATTGAGCTATCTTATTCAGTATCTGTTGTTTTGATGATTGTAATGAATCAGCTATTTCCATTTGGTTGATTATTGTTTGAGGTGTACTATTCAAATATGCTGTCTTTTCAACTATTTCATCATCTGAATTTTTTTCGAAAGTGACTTTCAATGTTTCAACGTATTTCAAGCCTTTCATTTCATTCAACAAAGTTATTACACGATGTTCTATAGCCTTTCTCGTGTTTTGCATTTGAGCTAAGGGGTCTTTATTGTTTTTGATGCTGATTTCATAAGACTTAGTGTAACCTTTTAAGGCTTTGTTTGTTTGTTCTATTATGGTTCTTGATGCTGGAACTGGTTTATCTATTGGTTTTTTAGTTCTTGGTGTTGGAACTGGTTTGTAATCATCCATAAACTCTATTGGTGGAAGAATGATGTTTTCTTCATATTCTTTAGCCATCTGCTTCACACTCTTTCGAGGTGTTGGTACTGGTGGTCTTGGTTTGTATGTTCTTGGTGCTGGAACTGGCTTGGTAGCGTCAACCACGATGATTTTAGGCTTCTTCTTCTCCAGCTTGAGAAGCAATTTGATAAGTTCCGATTTACTCAGTTTCTTCAAACTAGCTTTATCCATATCTATATGATTAGATTTTTCTGATTTCATATATTATATATATATACTATAGATTTTTGTTTTTAAGTGTCTATAATTAGTGCGTTTAAATATAGTCGAGAATTCAAATGATCCAGTCAAGGATCTTTCAAACTGTAATTATGAAACAGTATTATACCTGTCGCCTTTGCATTATGTTATTGAGTTTTTCCCTGAGATTGATTATATTAGTATTTCTTCGGTGCTTATTTGTGTTCAAATGACACCATTTACCAGCCATAGTATAATTACGACCAGTATTGCAAACGTCACAATACCACTCTTTATTTAACATGTACTTCGATTTTTGTTGTTTTAAAGCCTCCTTCTTCTCTTCTTCTGTTGAATACTTTTGTGGTCTTCCACGACCTCTCTTAACATTCTGATTTTCCATATATACATACTATATGTTTATCCTTAAATGACTTTGACTTGTGCGTTTAAATTCATTCAGGAACTTTGTAATTTCGACCAAATTCTTTTTTAAGTTGTTTATCAACAAGTATACGTTTTTTCAAGAACCCCAAAAAATCCATATCTCCAATATTTTCCATCAATAGTTCATCTAGACGTATTAGATATTCTTCATAATCCGCCTCACGATCCAGACGTTCTTGATTATTTTTATGAACTTTAGTTAGAAGATGTTTATCCTTTCTCTTCAAACTATATTTCTTCTTGCAAATATCGCAAAACCACTGTTGTTTTTCAGTATCCATTATATATATATACTATATTATTATTTTTAAATAAATATTTCAATCTCGTTTAAATCTATTCACCATAAAAGATGATAGCTCCAGTAATTAGGGTATTTAGGATTCTTATATGTCAATTTACCATCTTTATTCTTTATCATAGAGGCTCTTTTACGATATCGTAAACGTCTATTCCAATCTTGGTGCTGTAAAAAATCTTCATGCCTACTATCACCAAAATGTATATTTTTACCGTTTTTGAGAGTGACAACATATTTCTTATTTCTGAGGTTTGAATATCTCAGATCCTTCGCATCGTACAAGTTTTTGGCTCTGAATTTTAAAGTATCGAAATCTTCTCCAAACAATAGATTCATATAATATATGTTATACTGTTTGTAAATCCTTGAAAGATATCCAACTATTGAAGTCATCACTATATCCCTTCCACTTAACTAAAGCTTGTTTCTTCTTATAATCTCTGCGGATTACCTTGTCAATTCTAAATACCTCTTGTTCAGCTTTCAGCAATTCTGGTTCATAAAAACTCCCTTGAATGTCTTCACCTCTGAGATCCTTTAGTTTGTAAGTTATTGGATTGGTGTGTTGTATTTCATTAACTATAAAAACTTCTTCTGTCCAGTTTGGAGTGTATCCTTTGTCAAACACTTTTCTCTTGTATTTGCTTATTCTTACTTTATCACTGACTTTGAACTTTTGTTTCTGTCTTGACGTTTCCATATCACCGTACAGATTAAAGTAAACAGTCCCTTCATTCTTTTTTTTACTGGCTTCTATGGGTGTCATTTTGATAGAGCTATGTTTAGTGTTGTTATATTGTTTCACTAATTTGGGTAGCATGTCAAGATACTGTGTATTACCTTGAACAGTGAACTGCTTCCACATTTTGGTTTTAATTGTTCTGTTCCATCTTTCACAAACTGACGACTTTTCCTCATTTTCAGTTGAGTACAATGTTATACCATTCTTATCAAGTAGTTCTTTAACATGTTTGTTGTAATACTCATTGCCTTTGTCTGTCCATAAATATTCCGGTTTTCTACCTTCTTTGAAGATTGTTTTAAAAGCATTCATAACCGTTTCACCCTTTTTATCTTTTAATGGGACGATCCAACCATATTTAGAGAATACATCTAAAACCATAAGAAGATATCTGTAGCCAGCGTTCCATCGACTGAACTTTTGCATCTCAACAATATCAGAGCACCATATTTCGTCAATATGATTTACAATTACCCGCCGCCGACTAAAATTTCGTTTTATGGGCTTCTGAAGCTCATCAGCTAATTTTTCTTGCCAGTTTTTTTCTTCACTCGACGACCTTTCCCGTTTTTTGTATTCCTTCGTTTTAAACCGAGACCCAATTTCTGCTTCGTGTTAATCATATTTCTAGCCAGCCAATGTCCCCACTGTCTTTCATTGTAAGGTACACTGTCTAGAGCCTTAACCATTTTTCTATCAGCTTTATTCTTGCATTTTTTGTCATCCTTGCAAACCGAATAATCGACGTCGTGTTGCATTGCTATTGCATCCGTTTTACCAGTCGGTTTATCATATATTTTTAATATTTCACCTGTTACTGGATCGTACTCTAACTGCTTATCGAGAGGGTTGTATGGTCCTGTATATCGATGCCCAGGCAAAGTCCAGCCTGATTTTGGTTTGGGTAGCCTTCCAATGGCTTTATGGATGTCTAAACTTCCACCATCAAGATCCTTTCTGTCGGTTTTATACTTTCTATTTGGTCTGATATTGGTTGATAATTGATCAAGAGCTTGACTTCCGACATTTTGAATCATTGGATTCAACTTATCCAGAGCATAATCGATAGCCTTTTTCTGCAGTTTTGGGTTTCTCAAGGCTTCTGATCCATAATATCTTCCCATTTCAACTGCCTTTTTTCCAAGCCAAGGAATACCGTGGTGAATCAATAAATCAGCACCAGTCGATGCTACTGTATCTAGTACGCCCGCCCCTTTTGACGGGCTAACCCGTTTCCCGCCTGTTTAACGAATTTCGTCTTAGTGATTCCACATTGAGAGCATTTACATTTAAGCATAAGCCTCCCATTTTTAGCCTTTTCATATCGTTCACTCCCAGGTACACATTCTGTGACCTTTTTTTGTTTCACGCAATATGATCTCATATATATATGAGTTACCGTATTTATTCGCCTATAAGCCGAGCGATTTTTACACAAAGTCAAGCCAAGTTTAGGTAAAATTTAGGCCAGAGAAGGGGGTTCGGCTTATAGCCGAGAGTTTTTACTAAACAAAACTTTCTCCAACATTAGGAAATTGGCATTTATTCACGTATAAGCCGAGCGAATGTACATACTGAAGTTTGGTCATTGACTCAAGGGTTCGCGATGAAGGTAGCTCGAACCGCATCGGGGTCTCATTCATGTTGAAGATTTTCGCCAGTGGATACTGCATTCGCTGTTTGGCTGCTATCACGAAGCGGTGAAACTGCAGATCTTATTTTCCAAGTCCGAGTCATCGGGCAGGCGTTGAGCCAGAGTTTGCTTCGTTCGGCGGAATGGCACCGCTTCCAGTTTTTTGATACCATCCGAGGGAGGCCTTGGATCATTTGCTAGTTCCTTCGCTTTCAGACGTAACAATCCGCTCACGGCGATACCTAAAACGACACAAGCAATAACATTTAATTCACTGTGGAAAATATAAATCGAGCGAGCCGAATGTAAACTTTGTTTTGACAGCATTGTTTTGACTCCGCAAGATTCCAACCAATCAGAAGTGTTGGTTCCCACGAGTGAGTTGAAATGTGATACTATGCAAACAACGTTCACAGTCAAAAAGTTGCGTGACAAATTCATTTCATTTTGGTTTCATCGAAAAAAACAGAAACATGACAAACGAATTCTCACCTTGACTTCTTTGCTCCGTAAACCACTTGAACAACTGTTGATCGAGCTCAGGATATTTTGGGATGTAGCGGCCCATCGTCTTTCATCTGGCAGACATCTTCAGCTCGCCGTTGAATAGGGACTCCTTGGTCACGTCACCAGCGACGGACCATCGACTCGTTAAGCCGTAATGTCTTGCGATTTCGGAGTTATTTTCTACTGACAGCCTCTGCTTCTGCGATGACTTTTAATTTTAAGGCAAGAGTGTAGGAGGTACAACGTGCCTTCGGCATTGTGAACGCAAACTATCTTTAAGATTTGGAGCGATGTATCAGTACTAGGGTAACTGTTGATAGTTCTAGTTTTATACTTTGATTAATATTCCTCAACACACTGATTCATTCAAACGACAACTTTGGAAAGGGTTCCTAAGAGGTTAGCATTTCGATCATGTTTATTAATCAGCAACTTTAGAAGTATTTCCTTAGAGGTCAGCACTTCGATCGTGTTTATTATTCACTTCAACTTGAATTTGTAAGTTTCCTAGGAAATTTTCGCAAAACTTTTTGTGTTTTATTCAAGTAGATTGCTCAATTTTTGGGTCTCGCCTTATAGCCGAGAGTTTCCTGAATTTTTTTTGTCAACATTGGGTCAGTATTCTGTGTTACAAGTTTAGGGTCTCGGCTTATAGCCGGGATCGGCTTATAGGCGAATAAATACGGTAGATATTTTTAAAATACTGTTCTAAGAATTTCTCATTTTTAACCGTGTTAAATATGTCGAAAACTTCCAACAGATCAAAATATGATTTGCCCTTATTCATCTCATTCAAAAAAATAAGCAGAAGTATCCGCATGTTGTCGTCAGTAAATTTTGTATTTGATTGTTCTGATGAAGCAATGTTAAATTCTTTTTTCTCGCATGATTGACCATTTCTTGGAAGGGGGGCAAACCAAAGCTATCAAAGTAATTGATGACGTTATCTTTGACATATGTTGACACCCAATGACTCCCTGACATATAACTCGGTTCAAGATTGTAAATGAATAGAGCCTGTCGATGATTGTGAGGAACATTTTCATCTCTTGACAATACATCATTAATTGGGATATTCAGATATTTACACCATTTTATTAAATCATAATTGCTTAATGGGACATTCTTATGGAATTTTGGTTTTACAACAAAATGTTTAACAGTGGGACGTTTTTGAAGGGTGAGTTCTTGCCCAATAGTAGACCTTTGCCCTTTTTCTGAGCCTTTTTTTTGTTTTTTTTTGTTTTTTTAGTCCCCATACCGATTGTACCGTCCGGCCAATTCCCATAAAAAGGTGGAGTTCTATACATTGGCATTAACAAACCACCATCCTGATTATCATTGGTTAGTTTTGATATAGATCTGGGTGGTCTTTGTTTCGGTTGTCCCATCTGAGGGGCACCTTTACCAGTCATCTTCTTTATTGCCTCAATAGCTAAAGGGACTCCAATTGATGCAAGAAGAGTACCTAAGAACCCACCTGTTTGTACTTTTGTCGGTTTTATATGAACACCAGAGCCTGTTTGTAGAGCATTTAATATATCCTTCTTTTGTTTGGTTGTCAAAAGATGTTTATATGTTATCAACTGATCGATTTTATTTTGTGGTATGAGAAACCCACCGGTTTGAACACCTTTTCCGGATATCTTCTTAACAATCTGAGATGTTCCTTCACTTGCTGCTCCAGCTAAAGCTGACAAACCAATGGTCTTAGCAATCGTTGGACCAAAAGTTCTTCCAAGCGCCAGAACTGTAGACAGAAGAGATCCACCTACTTGCTTTCGAATGTTTGTTTTAGAAAGTTTAATGTCCATTCCCTTTTTCAATTTTCTATTTTTATCCAATCGCTTAACTATATTCTGAGGTACGTATAGAGTGTCATTCCCAGATAGAGAGTCCTTCGTGAGCCTTAGAACGATTGTTTCTCTTTTATGATACGCGTTACTAAGATTCTTTTTCTGGTTTGGTGATAAACTAACTTTAATTTCGTATAGTTGTGTCATATAATATATGTTAGATAAATTCTCTTTTAAAAAACATATTCATTTAAATTTTCATCGATGTAAAACTTATTTATTTAAACTATCATCAATTCGTTTCCAACTGTCTTTACTACAACCTCACTCTCGTAAAATACGATGCTATGAGCTCGAACGTTTGCTGTCGGGGCTACATTGAGACGATAATGGAGAATCAACTGTTTAGGATCTCTCGTCACTACCTCTTTCTGATATGACAAATCGAAATACAATAATCCATACAAACTAGTGAAATTGGATACATTAAGCTGTGTTCCTGAATTGTAATCGTTCTTACGAAATGCATATGACATGAGATCATTAAATATCCGTATTTTAGAGTCACTATCATATTCCAGCTCTGGGTAAAAAACATTATTCCCGTATTCAAGCCTGCAGTTTGATAGAGAGCTATTAGCATCAGCTGCATTCAACTTGAAAGTGTCAAATAAATACGGACTCCTCTCTGCTTCATCATCATTTGGTCCGTCTGTCCTCTGGAGATATATAAAAACATGTTTAACGTCATCGATAGCTGGACTGATTTGAAACATATTCTGAATAGCTCTGGTATTTGCTGACTGATTGTAGAGATCTCGCATATATGTCCAGGTTGTTGGCTTGAGAAACTCTGAAACGAAATTACTATACATGCTGTCTTTTGGGATTAATCTTGGGAGCCAAAGATACAATCTCTTTACTACAACACGACCAGGGTCTGTGCCATTTGCCATGTGAATCAGTTCACTGTCTTCGTTAAATGTAAGTTCAATTGTGAGCTGCATCGGAGGCAACATTTTTCTTTCTAATTCTTGAAAAAAGCTGTATCTGTTTAAGGGAAGCATCTCATTAATACTTTTAGCTCCCCCACCACCGTTGTTTTGTGCTGCTTGGGTTAAAATACGACGGGCCTCAAAACCTGTGTTTGTATTTGCTGTAGTTCCATCAGTATCAAGATACCAGAACGAATTCTTTCCAACAGATCTACTATAATCATCACTGTATTCGAGTAAATTTTTCACATTCGTAATTCTATGTAAATTATCACTCTCGTATACTATTTTACCAGACGATTTAATAACCATATGTCTGATTAGACTGTGAGATCCGTTTATCATAGTGATGCGATCCGCTTGAGCATATCCAGTACCATCTGCCTTTTTTTGAAGCTCTTTAGTTACTTCGAAATACCCATTAAAAAAATCGAACATAGTCGACCTATCATTGATTGTGAATCTGTAACCTGTCTTTTTCTGGCTTTGATTGTTAGCAGGTTGCTCAATGACATTATCCAAATGGAAACAAACGTATTCATATCGTTGCAGATTTTCATTTGTTCTGAAACTCATTTATATGAGTAGTTTAGATAAAATTCACTCTTTATATAAACCATTTCCCACTTATTAGTCTATTTATAATTGGATAAAATTCACTTTTTAATAACATTTTATCGTCTTAATCCAGTACCAGATATAAGTCTATTCAGAATTGTGTTGTAATCTTCTTGTTTTGGTTTAGTAGGTTTGGTTGGTTTCATGGTTTTATTCATTGATTGTTTAGTTGAACCGTGTAATTTTCTCATAATAAGCTCTCCGCTTTTTTCAGCTGCTTTTTTTCCCAGTTTGTCTCCAGCATGTGAAATACCAGATTCAAGCGCTTTTTTGGCAAAAGGTTTTAAAACCATTTCTGGAACTTTACTTAACACCCTTCCAACCGGTTTGAAAATGTTGTCAACAATGATCCCAGATCCTTTATGTTCATAAACAAATCGTCCAAGTTTTGGATGATAAATACGCTTGTATTCATACGACGACATATATAACTATTAGTTAGATTAATCTCTCTTCTCTCTTAAAATCAAACTGAATGAAGTGTCACTATGATTAAGATCTATGATTCTTCGTTTGCCATCTGTTATATATATCCGAATTTTATTAATCGTATTTTTATTACATGGGTTGTACTGAACTCGTCGAGGCTCTTGTGTGAATGAAAAACTTGGTGTCAAAGTACTAGTACTGAAACTATATATAATATCTGACTCTTCACCATCGACAAGACTGTCACTTATCAAATCACAATGAACATTCAATATTTCTCTGTCTTGTGAGAGATTAGGAATGTAATCTCCAACATTTACACTACTTGTTAGAATCTTTTTATTGAAACCAATAAGATCATTAAAATTACTTTGAGTAAGATCTAATCTGTAATTTGAGGCTAGTGTTATTATTGTCCTGAATACAGTATCGTTAAACTCCAGAGTGATTGGATATTGAGGGTTTGACGAGGTCCCTGTTTTTGTTTTTTCTTTGATTAAATTGTCAAAATCAACGTAATTCCATACTCCAGGGTTGAATATAATTTCCGTCCAATTAGCACCACTATCTGTCGAATATCTTATTTTCTGATTATTGAGTTCTTTCGTAATGTTAAACCAAGTAAAGGACATCGAAATGATTCGGTCGAGGCCGATTTCATATTGTCTGTTTGAATCTAGTATTATCGGATTACTGTATTTGATTGTGAAATCCGATGGTTTATTACCACTTATACCTTTGACGGTATGACTGGATAATACAAGTTGTCTATTCATTTATATGATTAGTTTAGACTAAAATAGTTTTTGTATATTTTGTTGTATTGTGACTTATTGAGTATTGAATTTCTCAACAAGATGTCGAGAAGAGCGACACCTGTGTTTCTTAGCTCTATGCTATTATTACCAGCAACCTTTGATCCGATAATCAGTTCCAGTTTTTTCATCATTTCTGTCGGATTATTGAAAAACATTACCTGTCCACCTCTTTTTGTTTTTTTCTTCAAACCAGACCCTTTAATATTTTTTAATCTTTAATTGTTGTAATTGATATAATCAGTAAGAACCTTTCTTGTATCTTGAATAATTTTTCTTCGATATTGAGCCTCAGCTTCAGTCATTAAACCACTTTTAAATTTTTTACTGATATCACTCAAATAACCATTTAGTTTCAAACGTTGATCTTTAGCATTTTTCAAGATTTTGTTCAGATAAGCTTTACTCTTTTTATTATCCATATCCTTTTCTGTTAGACGTAATTCAACATCATTGTAGTTCGGAATATTCAATTTATCTAAAGCTTGGTTAATTGCATCCTCCTCGAGAATGTTATAATCAGGTCCTTCTTCTTCTTCGTATTCAGGTGGAAGATCTTCAGGTTCATACATAAATGCTGGATCTATATACATTTGTTTTTCACCTGATGCTATATCCTCGAGGACGTCTTCATAACTTGGAGGTTTTGGAACCAATTGTTTGTCATTTTGTGGTAGAACTTGATCACCAAATAGATCTTCCAATCCATAATCAGGCACTTCATCATCAATAGCTATTCCATAATCTGGAACAGGTTGCTTTTTCTTTGGTAATCTTCTCAACGGTGCTTTTGGGGCTGTAAGTTCCTTTAACTCAGATGTTATAGGTTTGAAAAGTTTCTCTGCCTCGACTTCACCCATTTGATCAGATATCGTTTTTTGTTTTATTGTCTCTCTTACTGTGTTAATCTTTTTACCAAGCTCGGATCGTTTCTCAGCCATTTCTTTCCATTTGAGTAAACTCATTATATCATTTGTTTACATAAAATTTCGTATTTTGTTCGGAAAAATTAGGGTTATCATATATAAAAACGCTCGCATAGCATGTCGCATAGCGAGTCGCATAGCGAGTGGCTATGCGATAAAATTGTATAACATAGTATCATATGAAGATTCAAAATTACGACATTCAAGATGAAGAAAACAACGATTTTGTTCAATTAAAGAGTTTCATGCCAAACCGATGTTTCAGGATGCTTATTTGTGCTCCCTCTGGTGGTGGCAAGACTAACCGTTTGCTTGATATGATATATAGGCTTCTCTATTTTGATAAGATATACCTTTATGCTCGAAATCTCTCCCAAAGCAAATATAAGCATCTGTTGAAATCTCTTGAACCAATATCAAAAGAGGTCGGTTATGACGTGATAGAAGCAAGTAACGATGAAATCATCCCTCTGACAGATTTGTCTGATGAAAACCAAAAATTAATCATATTTGATGACTATTTGAATACAGGTAAGAAAAATGACGAACGGATACGAGACTACTTCACCAATTCAAGAAATAAAAATTGTTGTTGTATATATTTGAGTCAAAGCTATTACGGAACCGATAAAACAATAAGACTGAATAGTTCACATTTTTGTGTTTTTGATTTTCCTTCTATAAACGAGCAATCGATGATTTGCCGAGAACTGAACATAAATAAATCAGATTATCAGAAAGCTACTAAGGATCCATATAGTTTTTTGTATGTTGATAAGGTCAAAAAAAAGGTAGCCCGAAATTTCGACGAAAAAATCTAAACTAATATTATATGAGTTATACAAACGGTATTCTTAATCATGTTGATTCTCAAGGACAAGGTCAGATAGGCCCTAGAGGGTTGCCTGGGTTACCTGGTCCTAAAGGCAATAAAGGCGATAAAGGTGATAAAGGTGATAAAGGCGATAAGGGTTCCAAAGGTGATAAAGGGCCACAAGGACCCCAGGGCCTAAAAGGCAACAAAGGCGACAAAGGCGACAAAGGTGATCCTGGGTCTCAAGGTAGTGTCAGCGGTTCTGCTGATATTGACATGCAAAATAAGTTCGAGATTTTGCGATTAAAAAGCAATCCTTATCCTATCCACGGTGATCTGTCAAAGGTAATAAACTATCAGGACACAAGAAATATCTTTCTTTCGAAAAAAGAGGGTGGAAAAATGGAGGCAAGCATTGATATGAACAATAATACAATCTACAACGTAAAAGACCCAACACAGGCAGATCAAGCCACAAACAAAAAGTATGTCGAAAATCAGCTTGAAAAAAAACTGGATAAAGGAGCTGATATTGATATGAAAAATAAATCAATTACCAATCTTGATCTTCCATCAAACCAAAGAGACGCCACATGTGTCGAGTTTGTTAACAACAGAATTGATGACATGACACAAAAAAAGTTTCTCAAAGTTGATGGCACCAACAATATGACTGGAAACTTGAATTTAAATAACAATAAAATTATTAACTTACAAACCGATTACAGAGATTCAAAATCCGCAGTTAATGTTGATTTTGTGCAAGAGGAAATAAAAGATTTGAGAAATCTTGTCACTCAAAAAATTCGTGAATCTCAGATCAATAACTCAGGACAAAAACGAGACGCCTTCAGATACTTGATGGAAGACACTGATGAATCTTCGAGTGAAAACAATATCGAGGTTTTGGGTATTGTCGATTTTCCCAATTCTCCACATCAAATTAATAAAAAAGCTTACCAACTTAAACTCTTGTTTGAAAAAAGCTCACCCTTCCAGTACCACTCACGTCTTGGTTTTAACTTATATAAACTTCCAGTCGGGTATTACACAATGGTCGTTGAATGGTTTCCGCCGGAAATGAATGAGATAAGTGTAACAGCTCAAGGAACAACGATTTCAATTTCTGATGAAACAACCAAAACATTCGAGAAGTACACCAAAACAGTTATCCATTTTCACAGATGGGGTAGCTCACCCCCACAATTTATACATCTCGATCTGCACGGTACAGTCAGTAAGCAATCGTTTTTAACAATTGGGCATTTAATTGTCTATGGTGTTAAAGAAACAATTTCAAATGTTGACCCAAGTGTCTATGACACCGCTTTTGTTATTGAAAATGGAAAAATGGTTATGCAAACAGATCTTTCTTTAAACGGGCATCGTTTGGGTGGTTCCGTTCATTACTTACATGGGAGTTTAGATACTAAAAATAATGAAACATTTTTTTCATTAAATGGTAATGCTAATGTACTCCTTCCAGAAAAAAGCTATATATTAAGTATAACAGTATTATATAGAAAAATCAGAGGTCCATTTCCACCTATTCCTTTAAAAATATTTAAAAGTGGCCCTGCGAAACTTTTCACTTCAAAACAATCAACTCAAAAACAAACAATAGATATTAATTTAGAACTACCAAATGGTCTTTTAATGGTGCAATTACATTCTCAAAATTTTATTAATGAAAAATTCTTAATTTTAATTAAATATAGAGTGCCATAAATATTTTTTCATACATTATATAGCACAATGCGGGACATTTTCGAATTCAACCATATCGACCAAACACTTTCTAAAGAGAAAGTTAAACTTCTGAAAGATTTATATACTCATTACCATAAGAAACATAATGGATATGAAAAGTTGAATTACATAAAGCTATAATAGAATTCAGAAACGAGCAAATTCGTGGACGAATCGGTTGGAAGGCTCTCACAATACCTCACTCTTCCAAAAACAATAAATAAATGGTTGATATTGTTTGACAATAAAGACGTTGGTGACGGTGTTGTCGATTTAAAAAATGTAATTGTGCTTAATGTATGGATAAAGAGATGGGATCGTTATCATCATGCGAAAAGTGCTTTATTAGAGAAGGATTTTAACAATAGCATCGAATTCTTTTACAACAACGATATGACCAGTTATTACACATTTTTCAATACAGTTCCTAGTAATTGGGATATGAGTTGTATCATTGAATGGCTACGTATCCCTCAACCAATCTCAATTGAGAGTGAAAATATTCCCTCAAAGCCTGAGAGTAATGAATAATCTAAACAATATAATATGAAAACATCAACTTTAATCAACGAAATTATTGAGAATATAGAAAAAATAGTTCGAAACATCAGAAAATTATACATCAGTATTAAGAAATCGTTCAAAAAAGAAAAAAATGTAACCATATAATATATATGGATAGACGTGAAAGCATATTCAATTGGAACCATGTTTCAGAAAATTTAACGGAAGATCAAATATCTGAGTTGAAAGCATTGTACAAATTCTATCATAAAAAATATTGGCTTGCAAAAATGACATTTAAATATTACAAAAAGGCAGAACTTGCATGTAATATTGGATCTGTTTTTTTGATAGTAACTGGGACTGTAGTTGGTGGTGTAACACTAAACCCTATTCCTCTTGGAGTGATATCCGGTTCTGGGCTCTTGCTTAAATCATATTCAGAGGCTAAAAATTATAAAAGGAAGATTGAGATGTCAAAATTCGCATACACTTCGTACGAAAAAGTTTTAACACATTTGCGATCTTTTATGAGAGGACTGGAATATAATGACAAAGAATTTATTGATTTTGTCAAAATTCTAGATGATATAATAGTAGATATGTGTCCGTTAACTGACAAATTTGAAAAGAAATATAATAAGGTGTTCATCCAACAATAGATTTCATTTTATCACCTATCAAAAATTGAATTTTATCCCAATATTTATTGTAAAAAGCTAATGTTTTTTTCGATTTACTAATTGGAATATTTTTATAAGGTATTCCCATCATCTTGAATATCTTTCTCATAATAAAATTAACGCTAGTCATTCTTTTTCTTGTACCATTAACTTCATTAAGAACCTTACCTATCTCGACATATATAGCATCAATCTTATGTTTCTGACAGTTTGATATTCTAATGTCATATTTTTCTTCGATTTTCAGTAAATAATTATTGATGTGGTACTCTCGATGGTAAACAGATTTTCTTACAAACTTATATATATTTTCGTAAAAATCAACATATTCTTTCACATTATCATATCCTTGAACAATACCACAGCTTAGACATGCTAACATCCCATCGTCGTTAATAATATACTGATTATTACAGCATAAATCATTTTTTACTAAAGTATCTTGTGGTTTTTCATTAGAATCTTCCAATTTTTGGTCACAAAAAGGACAAACAATATCTCCTGATTCTTTCAATTCATCGTGTATATCTTTATTACAATTCATTCTATACTATTATATGAGATAATATTTTTAAGACACTGCAACATGACGTCACGACACAGCTGTGGCGTTTTGTGGTTTAATTGACTGTCTGCTTTCCGAGAATTTTAAAACTTCCTGTTTTCCGAGAATTTCAGACTTCCTGTTGTATGAAGTCACGCGATGAAAAAATGCGTTTGTTACCACATGAAATAAAAACATATAGATTCCATCAAATGGAAAAATGCGTTCGGTACCACATAAATGATTAAACATAAAATGAGAAATATATAGATTTCAATAAAATGATTGCCATCAAATAAAAACATATATAATTCTCCATAAAATTGAAAATATATAGTCATCCATATAATTGTTGCCATCAGATGGAAAGTAGATATATAGTTGGGTTTGGTAACAGAGCATTTTGAAAAAAATGCTCTGGTACCCCCAACTATATAACTACTTGTTTATGTATAAATACTGGCCACCAGGCCTGGTAAATATTTTTTTTGTATTTACAAAAATGCATTTTACATGCATTTTAAAATGCATTTTACTAAATCCCCTAGTGTGCTGGCCTTAAGGTATTCCCGGAGGCTAATTTGTGCATTTTTTCACTTTTTTACATGCATCAAATCTGCCAAAATATTTGCTCAAACTTAACCATATTTTTACATGAAAAACGTTTTGAGATCGAGGGTGAATTTGTTCGCAGACAGTTGAAACGCTTTCGCATTGAAACTTTGGCATCTTGTTGGACGCATTGAAGCATCGTAGATCGACGATTAGCTGAAGTTTGCTGTTCTTTTTTGGCATGCATCCAATGGGAAATATGCAGAGAGGCTGTTCCAGACATTCTTCAATGGCCCCGGACTTCAAAAGGTCATTAATTTATTGAGTTACAAACGTTTCTTGATTTCAGACAATAAATGATTGGGCAGGAAAAAACCTTCAGGTTCTTTGGTGAAATGGAGGCGAACCCCAGAAGTTATCCACTCAATCACAGACAATGGGGCAGCGATATTTGTCCACAAACTAGAATGATTACGTAAATTTCCAGCCTGAAAAGTGTCTGGCATGAATTGTTTTCAAGCTTCTCAAATATCCGAAGGCGGAGGCGCGCCAGATGAAGAATCGTGGCGGTTCAGTCGAGAGAAGGGCACTCACCGCGTGGCGAAGGAACAAAAATTGTCCGACCTTTGAAATGGCTGATAGTCCCTGAAAGGTGGTCGTGGAGGTCGTGCAAGTGAACTCTGGGGAGGCTTAGCCGTGGCTAGTGCGGTCGCGGTTTTCAATTGTTGCAACGCGTTGGGTGTGAGACCGGATGTGTTCTTTTGTAGTGAACAAAATATCCGCGCCGACAAATTATCAAATTGACTTTGGACAAGGAGTGCCTAATATCCCTCTTGGAGATATCGGATCTGGGCTAGCTGCACAGAAAACAACTGTTGTAGAGACTCTTCGTCAATTTTCTCCTCGTCGATGGTAGACAATAATTTAATTGTGGTTTCAGCGTAAAGCCCACAGCAGGACAAAATGTTGAAGGCAGTTTGGTCCAACCGCTGAATACTTTGTCATGATTCGCAAAGGTAAAGGGTTGCTGGGAGCTTGACTTTTGTGAGTGTGTCCTTGATAGCGGCAAACTCGCTCTGAATGTCCTTGGCTGCGTAGTATTGGTCTGCGGGACCAAGGGTTTGGTTATTGTCGGCTGTCTCTGCAGTTGAGCCACGTGCACCACTTGGCAATTCTTCGCTCACACAATAGCTCATTCGAATTTCTAATGTCTCTGATTTCTCCCAAGGTTGAATCGAGTCTTCATATATTCATAACTTCAGAAGCTATTTTCTCAAGAATGGCTTTGTTGCTCATGATTCCGTGGCAGACGCACCAAGCAAGAATGAAATGTGAGGGATGAAACGTCGCTCAAAACAATAACAGAAGGTAAAGGAATTTCTGAAATTTGATATTTCAAGGGCGTGGCCAAAACCCTCCCATTTCACTTTTTTCTATGTCACTCAAAGATAATTCCTTCCACTTTGAAAAGCTTTGGCCAATTGGTGCACAACGTTGAAACCTAAAATCCTGTGGGAGTACAAAAACATATGGCTAGAAACGTAATTTTGCGTCCTAATGAATTGGCTGATGCCACTGAGTCTTGTATTCAACGGCATTTGATGTACTCCCACAAAAGTTTTCATTCACATACGTAGTCTCTGTCTACCAAGTTAGAAGTCCTTCTGATAAACCTACCGAAAGAAACTGAAATGAACAAACTCCCACTATTGAATCAACATGTATTTTGGCTCACAAAATCGAGCTTAAATTGGACAAAATTCAACTTCAAAGCTCTCATCGGCTTGTTTTTCAATGACAGCCATCTTGTTGATCCCTGCAATAATACTTTCCAGCGATATATCGTCCAAAATGGCCCTTCTTTCCTTTTACGGGGTACTATTTTTCCCGCGAAACCAAGCAGAAGAAGCGATTATAAGCAACAACACCTCTGCATAGCAGCGGCACCCGCAGCAGGACCCCGACGGCCTGTGTTGACAGCATGAAGGGATCAAATCGACACACACTGGAAAAAAAGAGAGAGAATTCGGAGATTATAGCCTGTGGAGTAAGTTAAAAACAAGAAGAGACGCAAGTGATGCCACCATGAAAGCGGCTAAACAAGAAAGAGACGTCAGCGAGGGGTAACGAGGCAAGGGGTTGGGCTCACAGTCAGGATAGCGTTGGATTTTGAGAAGTTGAGGAAAGCTGGCTGGACAATATCATGACAGTAAAAACCGTCAACATCGGGAGTGAAGGTTTACTTTTGCTACACAAACCCTGAGGGAAAAACAGTGAAAAGTGCCAAAGAGGTAGAGCGAGAACTAAGAGATGATGGGATCCTCAAGAGATTCGAATCTTCTCGCACAGTTGAAAACCCCAATCAAGAGCCGAGTCGTCAGACAGATGCTTCGCTGTCCGACGACTCGGCCTACATGTATGAGTGACCGCAAAAGAAAATCCACGAATAAAACAATGGCGAATGGTGAGATTTCAGCTTATTTATCGATTTTTATAATAATGACCAAGATGTACGACTTTCACAAGTTTCTGTGAACAATGAATATGCCATAAGCTTACATATTTTATTAGCTTTTGTCCAAAATTTTTCATGTGAAAACATCGATCGTTGACCAACCGGCACCAGTTTGCCAGAGTGGATTTTATACTCATTGAGATGGACTTTCTACCTAAAGATATGAAGATTAATTTTAATACTGTTTTTTGTTTTCTTTGTCGTTTTTATTCTAGCAGCAGTGTCCCAGAAGGAGTGTTTGTGGTTGTGGCCACGACCTCTAGTATCATGTCTTTTGATGACCAATTCAACAATTCTTTTTTAAAATGCCCTTCAAAGAAAGGAAGACGTAGAGGTTAGTTTCCTTTTTAATCTGTTTGAATGGAATACATGTAATAGTTTCTAACATCATGAACCCTGACTAAGCCCTGAGTAAGCAAGTGTTTTGCTATGAAAGGGAAGGGAAATTCAGTATAAAATCGTGTGGAAACTCTAGCTATGGGCCAGGCAAAGGAGGAGGGACCGAAGGTGGAGGTGAATTGGCAAGATGCTGATTCATCTTCAGCCACGGGATTTCGGTACTCATTTGCCAACGAGCAAGACAAGTCAGTTAGGAGAGGATACGTAAGCGGAGTTTTTATTGGCTTGTACACATGCAACTTACCACCAAGACAAGAAAATTTCTAGGTGGTAAAATGGACTTTAAACTAAGTATTTTCGCTCAAGAAAAAATGGGCCTAACAGGATCACATTGACAACTTAAAAATGATAGTCTTTAGTTAAAGGTCTTGCACCAAGTAAATCCATTTTTTCAACACTGTTTCCAGAACAGAGTTTTTCCTTCAACAGTTATTTCCTTGTTATTCTACAAAATAAATTTTACTTCTGTACATAGCAATTAGTTCTTGAAAGTATTGGAACAATTCCATATAAAACAGAGTAAGGTTGGGATCCAAACATTACGTTTCATAGTTGCAACGTAACAAAAGGGCAAGGCCACCATATTTATCCAAATAATAATTTGGAATTGTTTTCTAATGAGTGTTACAGTTGGTATCACCAAGTAGTCTACCAATCTAGCTTAAACGAAGGGAGTTAACCATTAATCTAGAGTTGATTAAGTTTAGGCCTCCAACTAAAAGCCGGGGTTGATAGGTAACATTCCTTTTAATTTTATCATTGACCCCTTCCACTATAGGTGGCCATAAACAGTTCTTATTGTCTTCAATGTAGTAGGTGTCCAGGGTTGTCAAAATAAGCCGGCACCCGGCGCATTTCACAATCTACTCTGAAAAACTTGCCGGCTACTCCGAATGCTTGTAGCTCAACTTCCAGCATGCCATGGAAGCATGACATTGAGGAAAATAAAACTGTTCAGTTGAATAGACACCAAATGAAAGGAATAAATAAATATTTTGCTAAAAAGTCCAATAAAATTCAAGCGTGACACAATTAATGGCGTTAGAAATTTATCGCTTAAGATCGTGGAAGATCACTGCTTCGAACCGCTATAATTAGGAGACTTGCGAAACTCATATTTTGCAAGTCCTCACGTGGTGAAAAAAGTTATGGCGACCGGTGGCAATGGAGGGAAACGAAGTAGGACTTTTATACTGGATTTTAATTTTGTTGAAAAGAAGAAGATTGATGAAGATCAAGACGAGAATGAGCAAGGCAAGACCAAGGTAAGTATCATTGTTTTACGTGTTTTGTTTAGGTGAAAGAAGTTTCCATGCAATTCCCGAGACAACAAATTGAATTAAGCCCAGGCCAAAGTTCTGGTTCACTGATTATCTCGTGAATATTTTGATGCGCTAATAAATTTGTTTCGATGAAATTCCACGTGATTTCCCTATTGCATTTAGTTTTTTTTTTAATTTTCTTTCTATCGAATGCAGCACTTCAGCTTCAGATTTTGCTAAATTCATTTATTATCATGTCCGGATTGCGTAGCCAGCGTGCAGACTTTCCGTCATGCCAGGTGTGTGTTTTTTTCTGACAAATGCAAGTTATAAAAAATATATAACTACTTAGACTAATACTAATATACAAAAACGAAGAATAAGAATTTGAGATCAACTTAACCTTAAATGTAAACTAATATAAGAAACACTTGCAGGAATATCGTTGTGTAAACAAACAAGAAAGTCGTCAAGTTTACATGCTACAATAGACATAATGGCGCATGAGTAATTAGTGAAATGATCATTTCATTTTCGCAGCTCCTTATAAATTTTTATTTTCAACGTTTTCAATGTTTTTTTGCTTTTTTTAAACTTTGTGAACGATACGCCTTAGGGTATAGAATGGTAAACTTTGACCGAATTAGTCGCGTTTTAAGTTTTCCATACATCTCAAAATTTTCTCGTCGACTATAACAGGCTTTTACCCTGACAAACGTACCGCTAGCGGCGACTTTTCAGTTCTTTAGTAACACAGGCATGACCCTCAAATTTGTTCAGTAGATTATTTTGCATGGTTTGCCATTCACTAATATCGTCAGATCAGTCAAATTAGTTTTACGGAATTAAGTGAAACAAACACTTTTGCACCACTGAGCCATCAGTTTAGATCCTCTCCTTCCTCAGCCACATTGGACGGTAAAAATTTAATTTCCCTCAACAATTCAGTTTTAAAATGAAATTGCTCTTTACTTTCCAACACGTTTTTGTCCAACATTTTGGTCAGAAGCACCAAAATGGTTAATTTAAACCGGACTACTTAGGTTGTTTTTTAGAGATGGGAGTTGTCCTGAGCGAAAGCGATGAACCATCACAACAGCCGTCATCCGCCACTGCATCCGCTACTCAGGAATTGGGATCTCATCTCCTGAGTGGACCAGGCTCAGGTGCCCCTGCCCTTGTCAGTGAGAAGACAACAGTGCCTACTACTAGTGCTCCACAACTGTCAGAAAATGATACAAACAGAATCATCGAAAATTTGTTTTCGCCAGCACAAATAGATAAGATGCATAACTTCCATAAATGTAGAAGCACAGGCTGCAATGGAATTTCAAAAGAAGAGCTGGATCGAGTAAAGATGACCAAAAGGAGAGAGAGTTTTCAGCACGAGTGGTTATTCAGAAGAGAGACGAGCTTTTGTTCGCAAACCGGTATCTGGTGGCTTGTTTAGGTGGAGAATGAAGGCATGTGCTGCCTTCTTTGCCGTAAGCATAAAAGCAAGTCGGCCCAAAATAGAAGCGAGACATTCTCCAATGATCCATCCACAAGGTTCAAGTTGAATGCAGTCACAGAACACATGAGCTGTGCAAAACACCAAACAACTGTGAAGAATGAGCTGTTGAATCGACTGTCCCACTTTCAAAAACAGGTGGATGAAAAGGAGAGTACCAAGGTTTTAGTTCTTCAAGAAGCTTTCCATGCAATGTACTGGCTGGCTAAGGAGTCCATAGCCAACAGGAAGACAACATCCCTCCTCGAGCTGATGGAGCTGTTAGGTCTTGAAGAGCTCAAGTATTTTACTCATAGATCGCGTGGATCACTTAGAGAAATATTTCTAACGATTGGAAATACAGTACGTGCTCATATTTGCAAGAAACTTCAAGAGCAGTCCTTTTGTGGCCTACTGGTAGATGACATGTCAGATATCAGCAATGAAGAGCAGATGCTTGCTTTTCTGCAGTACTTTGATGTGGACAATGGGAGATTTGAGTGCAAGTTCTTATTTTCAGCCAATGTTCTGCAAAATCTGCAAGTGCTGATGCAACAACATTACATGGTGTTACCACGGACCAGCTCGAAGCTATGAAGATTCCCTTGAAGAATCTAAGAGGCCTGGCAACTGATGGGGCAAGTGTGATGACTGGCAAAACCAGAGGTCTAGCAGCATTACTGAAGAAGGATGTCACAAGCGTGGTGGCAGTTCACTGTGTATGCCATAGGTTAGATCTTGCCTGCACGGACACCAACGAGGAACTAGAAGTGATTAAGGATGTGGAGACTGAGGTCACACAGCTTTGGAAGGTTTTTGACAACTCTCCAAAAAAGCTTGCAGCCTACCTCAAAGTGCAACAGGAGATGAAAGAAGTTACCCTTGGTGCCAAGGCAAACAAGAAAATTGGCAAGAGGTTGAAGAAGGCCTGCAAAACACGCTGGTTATCTTCTGACAATGCCATAGCCGCAGTGTGCTCAGATCTTCCTTCCATCCTTCAAACATTACGCCAGTTAAAGTCAGATCCATCTTGCTATGGTCTTTTGAAGAAGCTTATGAAAGCAAAGAAAGTGGTCACCATCTACATCCTTCATGAAGTTCTTCCAGTCCTGAGTGATCTTAGCAAAATGTTCCAGCAAGGTACGATCAACTTTGCCCACATCAATCCATCCATCTCTGTTTGCAAGGAGAAGCTACTGGCACTTGCTGCGAAAAAATCTCCAGTAAAGAAGCTAGAAGATGATTTAGCTGAAGGAGGATCCCTGGCCATTACTGAAATCAAGTACTCAAGCAGAGACATTGAGTATCTCGAGGAACCTGTTGAAGAATTATGTGCATGCCATGATCAAGAATATCACCAAATGATTCAAAGATGCAATGCCAGTCCTAACAGTATTGCAGGTGTTTGACAAGACAGCCATACCACCTAAAGAGAGCGATGATTTTGTGGAATATGGACAAGAGTATATTGATGTCCTGGCTTGTCACTACTTCCCAGGTGATGAGGTGAATCGAGAACAGCTTCAAGCTGAGTGGAAGCTCCTGAAGTATGACCTTCTCACATGGAAGCTGCCAGAAACTGTGAAAAGTGGAAAATTGTCTTGCACAGAATGGGTCATGCAACAGCTTGTTAAGCAGAAGTTTTCTTACCGGGGACATTTCCCTTTCATGGTTACTGTCGTTGAAGCCTTCCTTGTCATTCCCGTGTCCAATGCATGGCTTGAAAGGGGGGCATCAACGGTGGAGTTGATCATGAACCGCCTGCGAAGCCTTCTGAAGGGGGATATGCTAAATTCGCTGATGCATATCAGCTTAAATGGCCGACAAGTCACTTCAGAAGATGGCAAACAAGTTATCAAAGATAGCGTGGTTAGCTGCAAAAAACCGCAAGAAGCTTACATCTTTTCCCACTCTTGCTGCAGCTGGTTCTTCCACGTCACAACCACACCCAGCCGAACACAGCACCAACACACAGGGTACCCAAACCATGGGTGAAGAGCAACTGCAAGTGGAAGTGGATGAGGAGGTTTCTCTTGCAGCTGAAAAGCTTGGCCTTCCGTTAGAAGATGAAGAAGATGATCATGAATCAGAAGAATCTGATTACTTCAGTGACTTCGAAGACGCTTGATTTTATTGAGTAAAGCAGTTTATTCAATCTGTAATTAAATAAAGTCGTCGTTCCTTGAGGTTTAAACCTCCAGCCATTTTGTTGCATGTAAATTTGAAATGAAGATCCAAGTCAAGACATTTTCGCATTTTAAAGACATTTATTAATTAATTAATTTCAAATGCTGTTATTGTTTACGTTCAAAGAATCAACTATGCAAATTTGTATGAACTGTCAATTGGACTTGGTTAAATATTATAATTTATATAGAATTAGTTTAATATGAAAGTTGATTCACATCATCACAGTAACACAGACAGTGAGCAGGCAATTCTGATTCAGCAATGTAACATGTATTGTAAGTAAAAATTCTGATTCAGCAATGTAACATTAAGTAAAAAAAAATTAATGTTTTAGGATGACGTATCTGAGTGAAATTTTAGAAAATAAACTTCTCATTTAGAGGCTTAATAAATCACTTTAGGGCCCTGAAAATGCACCAGAATGCACCTCCGGCAACGCAGATTTTCAGAATTTCATGGGAGAGGCCCCCCAGAAGAAGAAGACGAAGCTTCCATGGAAAGACATAAGCAGATAAGCAGGCCCTGGAATGGTGAAAGAGAAATCCAAACCAAGACAAAATACAACAGAGCGTGATGCTCACATTTCCAGAAAAGAGACTCCACACGAACAGACATACGGATATAACAGAACTTACAGCAGAATATCCAACCTTGTTTGATTTCTCTCAGGTAAAGTATAAATGAATAAATGAATAAATGAGCTGTTTTAAAACATTGCCTCACTTAAAATTTTACCTACGGGGGTGCCTTTCACTGTGTTATGTATATCTAAACTTTATGGGAGTTAATTCCATGAGGACATACAGAGGCGTTTCATGAATACCTTAGACCTTTTTCACCTGTCAACCAATCTTCATCATTTTCCCTTGTCCCTATTCTGTTACTAAGGCATATTGCCATACTGGCATATTATTGCATTCCCAGATTATAGCTGAGTTTGAAATTCTAGGATTAGAAACCAGCATTCTGGCCACTTTCAATGCCAACTTTGAACAGGTAGCAGACTCAGTAATGCATATGGCTAAACGAAAAAAGGGAAAGCGTCCGAAGAAGTTCAATGGTGGCTCAACATGTTAGAAGAAGATGAAAATGAAGATGAAGATGGCGATATGGAATCATCTGAAGGGATGTAGTACACATATAAATTGTTATTAAACTACTCTATTCTGCTCAGCACTTGGTGTACAAAAACACTCCACCATTTTTTAGCACGTGTTATCACGTGACTAAATATACATGGGTCATGTCACAATGCACAACTCAGTCATTGCTGATGAAGACTGTGAGATGCAGTCGAAAGCTTTGTTGCTTTTAATTTAGACCTTGTGACAAGAATTACTATAGAAAGTAGCAGATTGTTTGTTGTCTTCTGCCGTTAAGGTAATAACATATTGGTTCTGTACAAAAGGTGGAATTTTAAACACAAGTTCTTACCCCCAATTTCCTTGCTTTGCAGGCCCATGATAGAGAAAAGCTGACAGTGGGCCAATGGGCAGCAGTGGGCTATAATGAGAACTTCTATGTGGGGCAGGTCACCAATATAAGCAATGATGGGATCAAAATTAAATTCTTGACAAAAAAGAAGGATGGTTTGCACAAGTGGTCACAACTTTCAGACACTGACTTGGTCAATGCCGAATATGTCTTACGTTTTTTAATTCTGAACTTTGCTGTATTTTACAGGACGAGAAAAGCAAGTTTGGCATGGTTACTAAGACTCAATTTTGTGGGTGTTACTTTTAGACGATCAAAACAAGCGTATTATCAGTCCCTTTTACACCACTTTACATTTTTCTCTTTTACAGCTTTATTTATAGTTTGAATGTCACGGACTATTGCTGGTTTATATATTTTTATTTTTGTTGTTTTGTTTTTGTCATATTGATATTTATTCAATAATATGTCTACAAGAAGTGTTACATTTTATCTTTTACAAATCCTCAGGCATTTCCTTGCTGCTAAATAGCAATCACATAAAGGTAGTGAAGAGGATAGTGTTTGATGTATGTAGGAAGGTAAGAGGAATCCAAAAGGTGTCTCTTCCTATTCGTGGTTATTGTGTTGAATTGGCTCCAGTGGTGGAAATGATCACTAAAGAGCAGAGACTACAGCAGGTTTCATCCTCAGTGATCAAATTGATGATCACAACTGATGGGAGACCCTTTTGGGGTATTAGCAAATTCATATGATTTTCATAATCCTTGTTGTATGTCCAGAAATGACTGTCACTCTCTTGCAATTGTGTTCAAACAACATTTTGTGTATGTGTAACATTTATTTTGTCTATTTTTGTAGTTATACTAACAGATAATATAATTACACTGTGATAATTTAAATAGAATATTTGCTGGCGAATAGGATTTTTATGTTTTTCATCCTGTTATTATTTCGTTAAGTTACCTTGGTTGAGAGCATTGAATTAGTCATGCACAGAGATTGTTATGTAATGACTGTTATGTAACCATGCAAGACACGTGGCAGGCCTAGCTTTGGAGGTGAGATTTTCATTGCATTGACTCCCCCACTACCTATTGTCCGGGTTATAACACATGACCTTGGCTGCCAGGCAGTCATTCATTCTCGACATCTTCGCGGGTTTATAGCTTTTTTTGCATTACAATTACTTTTACATAACAGTTTATAGCTTCTTTTGAACAACTCCGAGCATTTTCTTTTGAAGGTAAGCAATTTTCTCTCCTTGATTTTATCCAATCAAGTGATATCTCAACACCAAGTCCTTGAATATTTCGGCCACGTTTGCTCGTCTTGTTTTCGCTACGCGCTTTATTTTCTTGCACACGATATTTGCCTCATGTTTGCAGCCATCACGCTTCGAGTTCTTCGGGGGACATTCTTGGTTTTTGCATAGCATGGCAGGCACTAGCACTGTTCCAACCGCTCTTATTTTAGGTCATTCCTTCGTGAAGAGGCTTGATTGCAATTTGCGAGCGGGTTTCGATCCACAAGCCAACCGCGATTTCAGGCTTCAGGGCACAGTGTCGGTTCGTTTCCAAGGATTTGGCGGCTGTACGGTTCAGTGTGTCGGGAGGGACATTCACGTGGTCAGGGATCTCGCTCCAGATATTGTTATCTTGGAGATAGGTACCAACGACCTTTCACATTCTCCTCCCAAACTCGTTGGTTCTGCTATTGAAGATTTAGTGTGTTTACTGCTAAACCATTATTTCGTACGTGTGATCGGTGTCTGTCATGTTATCCCACATGGCATTTCATTTCCACATGCTATGGTTTTTCTACAGCAAGCTACAATTTTAAACCAGTACGTTAGTGTTGTTTTGGAAAATTTCCCTAATGCTTTTTGCTGGTCTCATGAGGATTTTAATAGCCCCTTTACAGATCTTTATAGGTCGGATGGTGTTCATGTTAACCCCACGGGACAGCATTTGCTTTACCGCAGCTCAAGGCTACGAAGCTCCTTGGGGAGGATTGATCCCTGCTCTTTTCTACTGTCTTACCCCTATTGCAATTTCGAGGTTACTTTTATTGTTTTGGTGTAGCTTTTTTGTTATTCTTTATGATTATTTTGTATATGTGACCCTCCACAGGACTTGAGGGAATAAGGTGAACGCACGCACACAGCACGTTATAACACGCTCGCACGCAACTAACAAAACACGCTTATCGTGCAGATATGCGCATAAAAACAATAAATTTATGTTAGCGTGTTAGTGGTCTTTGTTCGTATTTAGTTAACACAGAAGGGCTTTGTTTTTTAACACGCTAGACTTCTTTGTTCATTTAACACGCAAGATAACTTTGTTTTTTTAACACGTATTTCTTAGAACGCTAGCCATCCTATTCAAGAATCACATTGCTTCAACCGCCTTGCTAAAAAGTTCTCAACAGATATTCATAGTTGTAAATTTGTTATCATGCAGTCTCAAAATCAGGAATATTCATACTTTCTAACAAGTGAAGAGGATTTGGAATCCATGGTAGACGCTTATTACAGTGCTAGATCAGTAGATGATCACGAAGATCAAGAAGAGGATTACAGCAGCGGAAAAGAAGACGACGAAAGCGATCAGCAATACGAAACTGACCTCGGCATTGAGTTCGAGTTTGAGTCGGATTATATTTCTGAGCGATCGAGAGTGCAGGCTTTTGTGAGTAAAACATGTGGTTGTACTCACGGTGACAACGAGAGTCCATGCAGTACCATGGTGGTAAAACTTGAAGACTTCATTGACTGTAGAAATTACCTCGCATGAACTCGACCTGGTAATCCTAGGAACTATTCACAGCTCCATCAACTGCGATGAGGTCAGCTACTCAGGAAGAGCGGAGAAAAAGCGGCAACGAACCAGGATGCCTTTCTATTTCCACAGCCATCGAATTTGTCTCAAAACATTTTTGTTCATGCATAGAATTCATAAGACAAGGTTTTACAGTCTTGTCAAACATTACAGAAAGAATGGGTTATCACTTCGCACTCACGGCAATAAGAAGCGTCTCCCAAGCTCAACTTTTTCTGCTGAAACCGTTGAACGCGTTGTGAAATTCATAATGAATGTCGCCAAAGAGCAAGCCCTTCTCCTCCCTGGTCGTGTTCCAGGCTTCAAAAGAATTGATGTGAAATTGTTGCCAAGTTCCGTGACAAAGTGCAAGCTGTGGAAAACTTACAAAGATTCTTGCGCTGCCGCTGGCCACGTAGCCGTTGGCTACTCAAAGTTCTGTGACTTGTGGCGCCAACTTTGCCCTTTCATTGTGATAATGCGACCTGCCTCGGACCTCTGCTGGACTTGCCAAAAGAACAATCACCAAATTCTCAAGTCAGCTAATTTACCCGAAAACCAAAAAGCGGAAGTTGTAAGACAACAAGAGTTACACTTAAGGCTAGCGGCAGGCGAAAGAACATTCTATAAAAGCTGCTGTGAAACAGCAAAGGAAGCACTTGCTGAACCTCTAAAAGAAATAAACTTTTCTGACAAACGTGCACCGTGCAGTCTACAGGGAACAGTGCATTACTCCTATGACTATGCCCAGCAGCTGCACTACCCTGCTGACCCTTACCAACCCGGTCCGATCTATTTTAAGACTCCACGTAAGTGCGGTCTTTTCGGTGTTTGCTGTGAAGCCATTCCCAGACAGGTGAACTTTTTAATAGATGAAACTGTTTTGACGGGAAAGGGAGCCAACAGTACCATT
Organism: Siderastrea siderea; assembly: GCA_964030785.1. NCBI lineage: Eukaryota > Metazoa > Cnidaria > Anthozoa > Scleractinia > Rhizangiidae > Siderastrea > Siderastrea siderea. The sequence goes on along the minus strand of OZ034978.1, from coordinate 4,683,749 downwards.
TCTTACATCCACTACTTTTTCGAGCGCCACGGACTCGGTGAGACAAGTGCTCAGATACATGCAGATAACTGTGGAGCGCAAAATAAAAACAACGCATTTATGTGGTACTATCTCTGGAGGGTAATGACCGGACTTCACGAGAGAATTGACTATAACTTTCTTTTGGCGGGACATACGAAGTTTGCTCCAGATTGGTGCTTCGGACTAGTAAAACAAAAGACCAGAAAAACGTTTATTTCTTCACTGTTTGACATAGCAAGGGCAGTAGAGGATTCTGCGTCAGTAAATACGGCTGAATTTGTTGGCCTACACAGTGGACGTGTTCTTATACCGACGTACGACTGGATGTCGTTTCTTGAAGGATTTTTCAAGAAGATCCCACAGTTAAAAACTTTTCACCACTTCCGCTTTGACAAAGACTACCCTGGAGCTGTGTTTTGTAAACAGTACTGGTATTCTGAGGAGCAGGCCTTACGCTTTCTTAAAAACGAAAGTAACGCACCACAGCCAGGACCCTTGCCACCTGTTATATCCCCTAAAGGCATCACTCGTGAAAGGGCTGAATATCTTTTCAAGGAAATTCCGGTATTCTGCCGTCCGGGAACAGAGGATCTTGTTGCTCCCGCAGTGATCTCAACATGAAGAAAGAGCTTTGTAAATAACTTGTTTAGAAGTAATAAGATTGATTTTTTTTATCAACAAATAAAATTTTTATGCAAATTATACTTAGCTTTTGTAGCGTATTATTATTATTTCAACTGAATACTGTATGTGAACTAAGTTTCAATTATTCATATTAAGTTCTTTCTTACAACGCCTTTCAATAACACGCAAACAAAGTTCAAAGTGTTCAAAACCGCCGCGATGAACGGCAAACTAGTGCCGTTATCTCCTGATCTCATCGACTCGTGTAAGGTCCGCTCAGCAATCGAAGGGTGGCTTGACAAAATGGAAAGAACTAGTGCGACTTTTTACTTTGTGATCACCCGCGATCAGAAAATAGCGAGTTTTTCCCTTGCTTTGACTTGATGTTTTAAGTGCGCCAAACTTCACTCAAAGCGCGAAACACTTCTTGTTTCTCTATTGCGAGTGGCGGATAATAACACAAGCGCTAATTAGTAATTTTCTCCCTTGTGCGCCTTTCCCTTTGTCGGCGCATTTCCTATTGTTTAGTATGTTTACGTGTGCACATATTCAGTGAGTTGTTCGCTTTCACTGTCATTCGTCATGGAGAAGATAGTAGAGAAGATAAATTGTATTCGAGATGAGCGTTTGGATTTATTGGAAAAACTGCAAGAACATCGAGAAGAGGTGGTCCACGTGCTGAGTAACATGCCATCGATAACCCTGCAAGATTTATCAGAAACTTTAAAAATGTACTACAGCCTGAGAGATGAAATTCTATTGATGATAAGAAATATGGACATCGTGGAGCAGAAACTGGTTGATAGATTACACCACACTTAACTCACTTTCAAACGGCTCTTTTCAGAGCCAAAACCTCAACAAAAGTTTTTGACCTACAAATTGTTATCTGTTATGCTAGAATCGTACTTACAAACAATCCGTCGATGAGAGAATTTTTTTTGAAACAACCTGTTTCCCTTCTTTGTCATCATAGTTCGTTAACTTTGCCTAGTTGAACGTTGTATCACACCATTACGCAATTGTGATGTACTTCTGTCTACATTTCTTTTTTAGTTTTATTAAAAAATTTTACCCGACTATATTATTTATACTAACGACAAAGACGTTGTCTGCTTTTTCTCCCAAACGTTGTACTAAAAGCCTTAAAGTTACTTTGTGCCCATGCCTTCTCCTTGCAGCTTCGCCGCGCGGCAAATTGTTTGGCGGTAAACAGCGTGGCTTTGCCGCCAAATCATTATTCCCGCTCAGAAATCAACTGTGTCAGAATGTGTTCACCGTGGGAAAAACGCTCAAAAAATGCATGCTTTCTGGTTCGCTTTATTTTATTTCGATTACACAACGCAAATATATTTGGTAATAACTTCAATTAAATCTTATGATTTGGCGGCAAACCTCGCTGCTTTGCCGCGAAATAGTTGTTCCACTCCCAGGCGACTATGTCAGAATGTGTTCACCGTGGGAAAACTGCTCAAACAATGCCTTCCGGTTCACAGGCATTAGAAAACGATTTGTAGGCGCAAAGATGAGAGACATTTTCCCGCTTTTCCCGCTTATTTATGCTACCAAAATATTTTGTTAGCATCATTTTATCCCACGTCTGCGCTTCTTATTAGCTGATTACCTGATAACACGATCATGGCACTCCGTGTTCTTACAAAAATTCCTAAACTTTCTCTGATTTATTTCAATTCCGATAAATCAACTTCTATCATAGAGACCAAAAAGTTAAGAGATAAGGAAACGCAAACCTCGTTTACTGAAAATGTGCCTCCAAAATTGACAACTGTCACACTGAAACACAATGGTAGAGTTTTGGAAGCGATGGTTATTGCATCAGACGGTAAGTTTCCTTACGATAGTTTCCTTGCTGTGAGTTTTTCGTGTCACTGGCTTAAAACAAATAACAGGAGTAGTTTGTTTGGATTTGTTTCAGACGATGAAGAAAATCTCAACAGCCAAGAGAAGCTGTTTGTTGAGGATCCTAAAAACGCTCATCTTTTCGATGTGCCGACCCCACCGAAGCCCCTAAAGAGTGGAACAAAACGGAGGGCAGAAAGATCTTCGAATTTGGGGACAAAGAAAAAAGCGGACAATTTTGAGGAAAACGAGGTGAGATTATACTTTCTTGTTAAGCTATACTGGTTTCAATAGATTCTGATTAAAAAACATGACAGATTGGACGTCTGAAGACTTGTGTGAACGTGTGTCACAAAAGTTAGAAAAAGTGACGATTTACTTTCAGAATACTTTAGGCCACTATTTGTCGGCTTATGAAGTTTTCATAGCAGAGAAAAATGAATGAATTATTGATTACGTTTGACTTAAAAAATCTGTCCTGGTGTTAAGTTGGTGCCTCTACAATACGCTTGAGGACTGATTATCCACAAGTTTATCTTCCCGCCAAAAGTAGCTGTGAGGGTTCACACGTAATTCCCCGCTTTTTTCTATAATACTTAGTAGTACTCCTTAGTTAAGTATTCCTAGTATTCCTTACTTGCACTTACCTTCAAAACAGTACAAAATCACTGGACTCTCTCACTTACGACGTGCTTACGATACACTAACAAGCGTGTTTATTTTAGATTCAGATGTTGGCCGAATTACAGCAAGAGCAAGACCAGAAGCAAGCAGAGCTAAAAATGAAGCGAGCAGAAAAACTAAGCAGTGAGACAAGGCACGCAAGTACTCAGTGCAGTAGTGGTGTGGCTTCACAGTTAACCGCTGATGCAGCAGTACAGACCGACCACTATGATGTAATAACCGAGCTTAGGGAACAAATCCAGGCGCTTAAAGAAGTAGTAAGAGATTTGACAACACTCAAGTCCGTTCATCAACATGAGACGGAGATGTCTCCTTCCTCGGAACCAATGTTTAATGAACAGCTCCCAGATGTTCAGTTAGATCCAGCATTCGCTGCTGCAATAACAAGTTTATGTAACAGCCCTCCTGAACAAGAGGAAATTAGTACAGAGCCCACCGGGTCTCAGCCATCAATTGTTCAAAACCAAGGAGAGGAAATGTTCCCCACTTACAGTTCCCGCACAGCTTCATCGAGACAGCCTTTGATGTCGGTTGAAAATTTCGTCCCACAGCCACCTGTTAGTCATGGTCCAACGGATGAGCAGCGCAGCAGGGTTGCAAGAATTGTTGACCTCAGTCCAGATATGTCCAACGCGACTCTTGCGTGTGTGGATGTTTTGTTCAACGATGATGAGCTGACGAGAGGAAACATGTCAGGAACTAGAGGATATCAACAGCTGGACACCTACAAACTTGGATTTCTGATTTCATCCTTAAAAAGGAAATTTGAGTCGCCAAATTTTACCGCTCAGTGGAACGAGATTGTTCCCCGGATAAATTCCAAATGCAGAGGAAAGAGAAGAACTCTTATCAGCAAACTGAAGAAAAACAATTTGTTCTGAAAGTGCTAAGAACATGGTAAACGAGACCAGTTCTAAGTTAAAGTTGACATGACAATGTGTATGTACAAAAATCGTGTGTTTTAGTGATGCGAACACGTTTCTTCTACTCTTTCGATTTCTTTCTGTAGGGTAGATTTCATCTGTTTTAACCTGTAAGATAATCACATACTAGTTAGTTTAGTAAAATTAATTACTTGGAATACCATTTTACTGTATGAGAACAATATCCGGTAAAACCTAAGAAATACACAGAGTTGTTGTTGTAAATTTTTATTTACTGTAGTTCGTTATTCAGTTAGTCAATCAGCAGTTTGGAGACCAAAATTACTAACAAAACAGAATCCTTTTTTGCCCAAACCTGGATTTTATTTTTCCCTGATACCCTGTGCGCAACTGACATTCTCCTCAATTCCCTATGCAAACGTTTTGCTTGAAAAGTTGAAGCAATTTTCATAGATTATATTACCGTTAGTATTCTTATATCAGCGTCTTCGATACATCTGTTGCTTTTTAGAGTGACTGAAGTGCAAGATTCCTCGGTTAGTGTCTTTTTGCAATTATTTTATTATGAAACATAGCTTGTTGTAACGAAATCCGCTTTAGATTGCCAGGACATTGAAAATCGACCAGGCATTCTTTTGTTTTGACCGAGTAGAACTGGATGCAAATCTTGCTTCTTGTTTGGCGAGTTCGGCCACTGTTCGGCGTTCCAGTGACTCGAACGGCTATCGAATGTTGCAAGAAAGTAAAGCGAAGAGAAAGGGAATCCATGCAGTATTTACGACAAAGAAAAGAGCTTTGAGAGATTAAATTATAATTTGTATCTTTTGCCGCACAAAAAAAAGAAAACAGCTCGAACATTGTTTGTGAAATCCTCGATGTTATTCAGTTTTGTTATCGGCAAAAGCCCAATATTCTTCTGGACAAGTTCTCAGCAAAATGGAAGACAGGAAAGCGTAAAAAACAACAGCTATTTGATGTGTCTTCGGTGCTTCACCGATATAGTTATGTAGACGATTTAGCGTTGAATAGACTTTCAATAAACAGGTAAGCACATGTGATGAGGAGGAAGCTGCAGCTATAAACGAATTAAGACGTCAGTATAGTACGAGGCGAACAAGCATGGACCTCAATAAACTTACTAATAAGCTAGAAGCTAAATTTAAATTGCTCAGCGTGTTAAATCGTGCAACATTTTAGGCAAAGATTCTAACACGTTCTTTTGTCTCTACCGTGCGAAGTAAAACAATGGCTAAGAGTTAATGAGGCACGCAAGTAACATGCAGCTAACGTGTTAAAAGTGAGTTCTTTTGTTTTAGCGTGCAATCGTACCGTGTGCGTGCGATCACCTTACTCCCTGAAATCCTGTGGAGGGTCACATATGTTCCAATCAATTGTAGCTTTTAGGTTTTTTTTTACCCTGCTGAGGCTTCTGGTTTGCACTAGCTTGGGTATTTATGCTGGCCTGGTGATATGTAGCTATCCTAGCCGCACCCCCCCCCCCCTTTTTTGGCCCTTAGGCTGTGATCTCAGGGTTTCTTGCTTTTTCTATGGCTAGGCATATGTAGTTATGCTAGCTCTGGTGATTGCTAGTGATATGTAGTTATCCTAGCCCCCCATTTGCTCTGAGGCTGTAATCTCAGGGTTTGTTGTTTTCTGTGGCTTGGCATATGTAGTTCTGCTGGGGCCGTTTTTCTTATTTTTCTGGCATTTATGGGCCTGCCAACTCGTCGACATATTTGTCTAGACATGTCTGTCCCTGCCAGGTTATTTTATTCTTGTGTGCCTACTACTTGCCATTACTGTACTAAGGGCACTAAGTTTTCAGTTCCTGCCAAGTTTTGCTCTATTAGTTTCAGTTTTCGCTATGCTCAAAGCGCCAGCCCAACGACAGCAATCCCAGGCACCCAAGAAACCTGCCAGTCCAAGAGCCAGTGTTAGGGCGAGCACTGCAGCAGCCTCGTCCTCGTCCTCACAGGCAAAGCGGCCCAGGAGGACCACGACACCTGCCCAGGCACAGGCACCTGACACAGCCTCTACAGTCCAGGCATCCCAACCTGACGATCTGGTTTCGCCGCAGTTTTTGGAAACCTTGGTGAGTAGAGTGGCAGATGAAGTCTCCCGGAGGATGGCAGCATCTGAAACACCTGCTACCTCAACATTGTTCAGGAGGTTCCAGCTGGTCCATCAAGTGGCACAGACCCACCTCCGCAAGCATCCCATGCTGCCTTAGCCTCTGCTATCGTACAGGATAGATTGGCGGGTGTATCTTCTGATGTGACCGGGCTTTCTCCTCAGTTGTCACCTTGCATACAGCCTCAGGTGCCAGGTCAGTTGTTCCAATCTGTTAGTTTGCCTGTCGATGCCTGGGTATCTGACAAGATACGCTCCAAGATTTGGAACCAGGAGTATGTTGACTTTGGCTCGCTGCTCGCCAATCCCATTTTTGAACACCAGTACCAAATAACAGTCCAGAATACTGAAGGTGGTCCTTCTCCCTCACTGTGCATCGAGCCTGTCTCTAAGCTGAAGAGGGTTGTTTCCATAGGAAGCTTGGTTAAGCAGTTTCCATGTTTTTGTTGGGGTTTATACTAAACGATTTCCTCATGAGGCCCCCGCCCTCATGAAGTATGGGGAAATTGTTCAGGATTTGGCTGGTAGGGGCATAACTGGTAATTTTATGATGAAAATTTTCGCTTTTTGAGACAAACACATGGCCCTTCCCTGCCGTGGGATAAGATCCATGGGGAATTGTGGTTAAAGTCTCAATTTGTTTTGTGTAGTAATCCGCAAGCAAATTCTACAGTTAACTCGAAGCCAAAAGGGGATTTCGTCCCCAAGGGTTTTTGTTTTCGGTTTCATAAGGGCCATAAATGCCCTCCTGGCTGTGCCTTATAAAAACAATTTTTTGCTTATTTTCAGGACAAGATCAAGTACTTATAATGATCAAGTGTTCTTTGATGAGTGATTACGGACACTTGATTCCTGAAAACAGCAACCAGGATTTCTCTATAATAAATGAGAGACTGAATATCTTTAACTTAGTCTTGGAAAAGAACTAATTTGTTTGTTATTTGTTCTTCAAATATTATAACAGCTACAATCAACTGTTGTGTTTATAACTGTATGATGGATGCTGTAATTAATTTTGTCAAAAAACATTCGTAATTATTTGTTAAGTTCAATCCAAAGGTTTTTGATATCTGAACTTTGGTCGATCTTTCTTTACATTTATTGTTAGCAGATGATTATTAATAGTCTTAACTCTAGACTTAAACACATTTGACAAACAACTAATAATAAGAGGCTTAAAAATTAGAATACATTTTTAAGGCAGTTGAATTGAAGAGTTATGAACTGATATCCAGTATTGTCTTTTTAAGCACAAGCAATAGTTATTACATCATTTCTTGGCGGCTAATTTCTATTAATGTTTTGATTCATATACAATTTATCTGCAAAGACTATAATACTACACTGTGCCTTAAAGTGCCTATGAACTAAAAATTTTTTTTGCACATTTTGGTAGTTCATTATGTGTTAATTCCGAAATGGCAAGAGAAATTGGATGGCAAGAAACAAAAATCCGTTTTTTTGCCGTTGAAAGTATCCAAAATGACCAAAATCGTGTCTCCGAAGACTGGGAACGAGTTGGCCGAGGAAGCGGGCCGTATGACGTCACAAATCGCGCAGATTGTTTGTCTCTTTGGTCTTTGTCAAGTGTTTGAGCGATGAAACTTACATTTTCCTTGCTAATATTGATATACAATGAAAGCTACTGACGACTGAGGAAAACGCTAAGATTCAGGTCAAAGCGATTTCGAAGATGTGCAGTTTTTGGGTTTGTCATCCGTGGATAAGGCCTAAACAACGACAACAACAATCTTGCGCGAAGCAAGATGGCGAATTGAATTGTTGGGATTGACTAACTGTCAGCTCTACTGGCTTGACTGGCCTTGAAGGAGAAGCTTCTAGCATTGAATGGTCAGTACCTTTATGTGTTAATAACGAGAGTTTGACGCAGCCTTGACTTTACTTCTTTTGTTAAGAGCGTCATTGTATGTACTTCAATTATTTCACTCAAACCGATACCAGACATGCTCAAGTTTACGGTGTACTTGTTTGTAACTTAATTTGTTCATCTTTTCATAGGTTTTCGCGCCAATAGAAAGATAGACTCAGTTGTTCAGCTCTTTCGAATGAGGACTTTTGCGGAGAGAACACTGATATAAACTTATTAGTTAGCAGGAAGTATTTTATACATTGAAGATAAGCATACCCAAAATTTGCTTGAAATATTACATGCCTAATGGCTGAGACATCAATAGTAATTTCTAAAGAGCGTGTTTTATTTATTATAATCAGCAGCTGCAAATGATTTTCAAATGGAAGTGCAGTGCTTTTATTGTAAATTTCAAGCCATTTATGAGGGCGTATCTCAAAGCAAATAAATATAAATTTTTGAGTATGGTGCTCATTTCTGGTCTTTTACTCCACCTGGAGGTGCTATGAGGATGATGACTGTGATAAATAAAGATGGACATTGTATGATACGCGTGCAAACTCAGAGTAGTGTGACTTCAGCTTTGTCCTTGTAATAATCCATTGCTTCTGACTACATAAACTGGTTTAAGTAATTGCCTACACAATATTAGACCAGCTGAGATTTTTGTCCTTCTGTTCACCAATTTGCTTGAGGATTTTGGTACCTACCAATTTTGTGGAAACATGCTATGGCACGTGAGAGCTAGTGTGCTGAATTCTTACAGGCTTTATGTGATTACTTATACTTTCATGATGCTGGTCTCATGTAAATAAACTTAACCATACCTGTCCAGTTATACTGGCCCCAGTTGTTCAAAAGTTGGATAGCGCTATCGACCGGATAAATCTCTATCCAGTGGATGTTTCCCTAACACTTATCCACCTTTTGAACAACTGGGGCCTGGGGCCTGTTTCTCGAAACTCCCGATAACTTTCCGGGCCCGAAAACTATTTTAGATGCACAACATTCTCGAATAGCTATGCAATTTGTATTGATTTTGAAAGCTACATTTTAATCTTTATAATTTCGTGAAGCATCTTGCTAAGTTTGCGCCAATAATCACCATTAGCTGACAAATAAATGAGCTCGAAAAAATGCTTACCGGGCCCGGAAAGTTATCGGGAGTTTCGAGAAATGGGCCTCTGGTCTGAGCTCCCTTTGTATACTGGTCTCATATGACAATAACTCCCTTGGGTCAATCTCAACACTGAGATGAATAAGTAATTTGCTCCAGAAGTACATTTTGAAGTGCCATTTTAATTGAAACATACACCCATTCCAATTCCATGAAGTGTGACAGAAATCAGTGTCAAGTAGAAATTGCCCTCTTTGTGTGTGTAGTTTCATTTTTGTTATTTTTGTTTAATGGGGGGGGGGGGGGATGGAGAGAGGTTAAGGCAGCTCTGTTTGATCCATGAACCCCGTAAATTACAGTACCCTCCCAGTAAACTGTCCACATTATGCATGTTTTAGCCTTTTTTGTTGTTAAGAGATGTGCTCTTCAGTTACAAATGTCTAAGAGTCTGTGTTTGATCAAGCTCGCATAATCCTTTGAATTCTCCCAACACTCTCGTGTTTGCATCAGGCTTCCACTACGTAACCATGCATGCCACTATTAATGTTTGAAGATATGTATTTTACTATCTTGGGCACTTATTTAGTAACAGAACCCCCCTTTGTTACCAGTGTTTTTACACTGATGGGACTATCCTGTGTATACATCATAATTATTATTAAAGCAGTACAAGACATTTATATGTTATGTCCCCAAATAGTATGCATAGGGCGCGAACGTAGCCTATGCAGCTAGTTTTCGGAAAAATTATTATTATTATTATTATTATTATTATTATTATTATTATTACAAATTAAAGGTGGAGAATGAGATCGAAAAGGCCCATTTTGAAACCACATTATTGATTTTCTGTTGGCTAATTAGGTGGCTTGTGTTGTAGCTTTCTTGGGTACAGGGAATGAGTCAAGAAGAGACAATTCAGTGTGTGAGGAATTTCCAATACAGAGCCTGCCACAAAATTAAATAATGGGAAATGAAGGTCACATATTTTCATTGCCCTTCAGTAATAAAAATGATTAAATAACTTATGCCATAAATTCAAATTAAACCTACATCACCAAGACTGTACTGCAGAAGGGTCAATTCGACGGTGTTAAGTGTGGTATGTGAAAATTATTTCATATTATATGGTCCTCTTGAGATAACAGGAGAAGGGTCAACAAGAAGAGAGGCACGAATCTGTTTGAAATGTGTGGTGTTTAAAGAGGACCACAGAAATCAAATGCAGTGGAAGCAGAGCGACTTGCAATAAAAATTATCAATGCTGAGCTGAACTGTTTCCTTTTATTTGATGAAACATCAGACACGAGGGAAATATAAATATTCCTATAGCTATCCCTGATTAACTAAAACGTCTTGTCTCGTCGTCGGTCAAGACAGTTCCGTTCATTGTTATCCCTTCAAACTCTATGGTGAACATCCAGTTTGAGAAACGTATTGCATGTGGTTTCCAAAAAAAACGGAAATGTAAACAAATCTTTGTAGCTCAGTTATGCGTCGTAGATCTTGGATGCTTTTAGGTAATAGTGGACAGATGCATATAGCAATAGTTTTGTGGCCAAATATTGAAAACCTTCTTTATCTCGATCTTTAATCTTGAATTGCGATAACTGCTACTAGTAGAACTAATCCAACAGTGGCAGAAGTTACATATATTAACGCGACATTCAAATGTTGCGGCTTTTCCGAGAACGGAGAAGCAGCTCAGACTGTAATACGGGTCGAATCGAATTCTTACCGAGTCGAACATGGTTCAAATGAGTCCGCTTCTCTCCCTAATTCGTTTCCTTTTGAGAAAAGACACACACGTGCTCTCATTGTGCGAATCCTGCCCTTGTAGCTTACAATCCTGGGCCCATGAGTCACTCCCAAGTAATTTCTCTTCTGGAAACCCTCGTCAGCCATAACACTCTTGTCTTTTGCGCGATTTGTGACGTCACAGCCTTGTAATGCGATCGTTTTGGCCGCGCGCAAAATGGAGACACATTTCGGGTGCCAAATTCGAACTTTGCGGCTGGAAAAATATCCCATGTAAAGGGTTCTACTCAGTAAAACTTACATATTTAGACTGAGGGAGTCATAAGCTATCATATTCAGGAGAAAAATTTTTTAGTTCATAGGCACTTTAACGAGTAAGAACACTTCATGTTATTACGTGAAGCAATCTTTTTGTTGTCCGTAGAGCAGATAACCCACGCAAACTTGCCCATGGAGAGGACCTTACTGACCACTTTTGTGTTGAATTTAAGGAACTTTACAACATAAGATTTCAGTTATTCGCACTTCAAAATTTCGCATTGTTTCACCTACATAGTTTCACATACACAAGTTAATTGCTATGTTGCGCAGTTGTTCCCTTCGGGAATAACCTGAGTATAAAAACCATGCAAATCACGAACGGCCTTTTAACCCTGATGATGACATACTTGTCGAAACGTTTGGTTCCTTTTAATTGTTTATACCCCCGTTTTTATCTTTTTTAGCCTTGTATATACATCATAAGATTTCAGACGGCCAACTTCCACTATCTATTGCACATTCCTGTAGCAATAATATGCCCATACCTCCTAGCACTTGTTCACCTTTTGGACTGATTTTCTTGTCATCTCTTAACAAGGAAAGGGGCTTTTTCTAAGAATTTGCAACTGTAGAACTCAATTCTACCAGAGGGAAAGGGTCTCCCAACATCCTATCGAGCTGCGTGCAAAATGGTTAAACCTTACATGGATCCTGAAATTGTTTTCACATTTGTCTGTATAACTGTATTCTTTTCAAGGGAGAGTACAAACACAATGTGGTCTGCCCAAAATGCCAAGAAGAACATCGCAAAGAAGAAATTTTCACTATTTGCCACTTTGTCCAAGATTAGCCAGAAGTTATGGAACCAAGGATATTTCATACCTTCTCCAAAAGGCATGTAAGTGAAAACTGTGATTCAAACACTGAAAGAATCATGAACAATATCCACGACTCCCCAAAGTGGAAATAAGCATTTAGTCCCAACAGAATGTTTCAAGGCGATCGCGATCCAGAAGCACAGTCATTGTGCCTAGATGGGCTTAATCCATGGAGTGAGAACAAGACCAAATTACACCATGTGGCCAATTGTATTAGTCCAGATATTGTATATCTTGTATATCTTGTATTAGTCCAGATATTGTATTAGTCCCCGCCAAATAAGATACCACTTTGCAAATCTTGCACTTGTGGGTATAATCCCAAGCCAAGTTCAACGAGTCAATCCTAGGGATCTTGAGCCCTTCCTCGAGGTATTAGTTGACGAGATTCTGTATTTATCTGGGTGCGAGCTGCATGATGCATACAAAAAAGCACCATTTATTTACAAAAGGCGCCATTTATTGGGATCATGATCTATATTCTTGACTATCAAGGATTTAGAAAAGTGTTCTAACACGCACTAGGTCTCACAGAGGCTGTGTTTGACGCATGCTCAAAGGGGAGTTGTGTATACTGTAAACAGGGGTTTTTTGGCTATCGAACATAAATTGCAGAACCATCCCCACCATATTTCCCAGAAATTTCACGTGTCTAGAAGTAGGCCATGTACCGCAAGTTTCAACAAGATGTGTCACTTCACAAAGTACATGATAATGCAAACAACCAGGCACAGAAAAATCGAGTGGCATCTGGTAATAATAATATCGTGGTATGTATATGCTTGCAAAAAAAAAAATCTTCAATTTGATAGAGTAGAACAGACCATGCCAGATGCCACGCACACAATTGCAGTGCAAGTAAAACATCTCCATTGGTGTCTTGCTGGGAAGGCCCCAGAAAACTCTCTGGCTATGGGTAAGCAGAAAGTCCTTAAAGAGGTTTCCAAAATCTTGGCCAACAACAAGCACTGCTGAAACCGAGGAAAACAACCCAAAATCCAACCCCCAAAAATGTGTAATAAGAGCAGAAAGGAAGTTAAGGACAAGAGAAAGAAGCAACTTAAAGGTTCCAATTCATTGCCTTCTGCACCATTTGGCCTGTCAAAAAACAACTTGAAGAGGCCAACAAAAGAGCAAAACACGTTCTTGCTCCAGCAGGTGGTGGTTCTTTCTCTCCTGGTCTGATATTTTCACTTCTTTGTTGTTAATTGAAGTTCTTTTGCTCACGTTTTCGTTTTGAGTTCCTGTCCCTTGATTTAATTTGTTAAATTGCATTAATGTGCCTGTTTTTTTTTCCTTTTTTGCATTTAAAGCATCAGGTGCTTTAATTTATTTTATTTTGGTCCGTTAACTGTTTTTATTTCTGAATTTTGAGCCTCTGTCGACCTCATGGTGTATTTGTTTATTTGATGCCTTTTTGGCTCATATTTTACTTTGTTTCAGAGTCCCTGTTGCTCTATAAAAGTGTTTGTTTGAGGCTTTTTTGCCTCTTGTTTTACTTTGTCTAGAGCCTAAGTTTCCCTGCTTAATTTATTTAATTGACGCCTTTTTTCCTCACGGTTTACTTTGTTTTAAGGCCCCTGTTGCTGTATTAAGCTTGTTAATTTGAGGCCCCTTTTGCATCACGTTTTGCTTTTGATTTACACCCCTATTGCTCTATTTAATCTGTTTAGTTGAGACCTTTTTGCCTCGTGTTTTGCTTTGTTTTGGAGTCCCTGTTGCTTTACTTTGCTTTCAGATGCAGTGACCTTTGGCCAGCCCTGTTTTTTCTTTGTCTAATTTACTTGTTAATTTGAGGCCTTTGCACCTGGTTTAATTTCACTTGAGAGCCCTTGTTGCTTCATTTTTACCGGTATTTGTTTTCTTTGCTTTTTCATGCCTTTAATGTTTTTAGGCCTCCCGGCTCTTGCTTATACAAGGTCTGTCCCTCTCTATCGTATTTTGATTTAGAAGATCCTGTTGCTCTATCCAATTTGTTATATGGGGCCTTTGTGCCTCACGTTTTACTTTCTTTAGAACCCCTGTCATTCTACTTTTCATCGTCAGGATTTTTGACCCCTCTGGGTTCTAGGACTGTCTTTTGTTTGCTTTGTTTCCTCCTGGGATGCCTCCCAGATGCTCTCAATGTCAGAAACGGCTGAGCTCACAGTTTCATCTGTGATTCCCAGTAGATTCAGGTGTCAGACAGAAGCTGTCCAAGTCTTGGACAGTGTCAGCACACAGGGCTTGGACCCCGATTACCCTGCCACCTGCTTGGCCATGTCAGCCATCTTACCCCCGAGTGTCCTGATGCAGCTCATTCATCAGTGAATGAAGTGACGAAGAGGTTGGGTAGAGTGCAAGAGCAACCTAGAGAAGTCCCCCTTGATACATCCCACCAACAGGCTATAGGGCCTGCCGAGGCATCAGTCTGCCTGTTGGTGCCAGAGTCCCTTTGAAGTTAAAGACCAATATCTGGGAGGATCAATATGTTGACTTTGGCTCCTTGCTGGTAAATCCAACCCAGGATGGCAAATATCAGTTCACCATCCATAATTCGGGTGATGGGTCCTCACCCATTATTGCCCATGAACCGGTTACTAAGCCGAAGAAAATTTTTCCTCTTGACACCTCGCTTCTGGCATTTCATGTGTTCATGTTTGTTCATGCTTGGACCACTATTAAAGACCTTGCAGACCAGGGCCATAATTGGCACTTCTTCGTCAGTCTCTGTCCACCTCTGTGCCTTGGGAAAGCATCCACCTGGAGTTGTGGCCCATGTCAAAGAGTAGCCCCCACACTAGGAAACTGCAATGATCATCCAGTACTGGGAATGCATTCCAACCTCTGCTGATTCCAAGGGGCCACAGTTTCAGGTACCATAGGGGTGGGGACTGCTCTGATTGTTCTTTCAAGCAAACCTGTTGTTGTTGTAAGGGCTCTCACGGGCTTTCCAATGTAATTTTCATGGTTCCAGGAAAAGTCCAACCACCGCTTCATGGGAAGGCTTTCTGGAAAGACAGTCAACCATGTGCTACCCACTTCAGAGAAACACCTACAGGCATAAAGCAAAGACCCACAATGTTCCTACTAGTGAGGCCCTGTATTTCGTTCACATCACCGGATATCAGGCGGCCACTTCATTCCCGCGTACTGTTGAGCCCCTGGAGCCCGAGATGTTCTTGCAACTGACATCAATGAAGCAGGCGTGGACCCTATCCCGCAATAAATGGTTCCACTTTCCTATGCCTGAAGAAGAGGAAACTGACAGCACATACCCCAAGTACCTGAGAAGACCGGCCGCAGACAGAGCAATGAGTTTTCTAGTGGTTACGTCACTACAGTGAAAACCCAGCACAACCAGAGATACAAGGGGGCTCCACTCTGGTAGTGCTTAAGACCGTGTCAGTGTTCAACCCAGTCTTCTTCTATCAGTATCTCATCATGCACTGGCCACACACTGACAGCCGCACCCTACATCATCCACGGGAAGCTGCTCTTCCACGTGCAGTATGATACTTCGTGCAGACCCAACAGGTGTGGGGGACAAACGACAGCGTAAGGACACTTCTCGAAGCAGAGGGTCACAAACACCACTTCATCAATACCATCGTGTACTACGTACACGCACAACATGATGTATACAGGCTGTGGACTCTCCTTGTCATCCTGTCAGATATTTCAGACAGCCTGGTTGACTGCACCGAGGACCTCTGTCCCCTATCCACCCAGCAAGCCAGCATCCTGGACCAGCTTATCCAATGCTGCGATAAGCGAGACGAAAACTCCACTGGTGCTTTATGTGACAGTGAGGCTCCTCTGACACATAACACCCGAGGACGAGTTGCAGCTGGTGATGGGTTTGCTTTCAAGTGATAGTTGGCAAACCGGGAATGGGCAAGTCCCAAGTCTTGACGCGATTCATTCACGCCTGCCTCATGGACAAGCATTCAGTGGCTGTGGCTACCCCTCCTGCTTCTCGTGCACATCTTCCCAGAGACCACTTGTGACACTCTGCACTCGTTCTTCAGAATCCCGGTAGCGGCTGACGACCAGCACACCATCAACTTTGGGATAGCCCGCTTCAATGTACTGATCATAGACAAGGCCTCCATGATTGATGAGACGATGTTCAACCTCCTCGCCGACACCCTTAACAAACTAGTGAAGAGACTTGTGGTCATTTTTGCTGGAGACGAAAGGCAGCAACAGCCACTGAGGACCACAGGGTGCACAACCTCACAGGTGGCCAGCATCCAAAGCTATGGAACCCTGCACGGCGTGAGCCAAAAGTATTCCCTCCATTGCCGGTTCCACTGCATGGAACGTGTCTACTCACCTGTCCTGGGTGTCGTGTGTCTTAAGGCAGAAAAATTCGAGACTTTTCTCTTAAATGGGTGGCCGACGCCAGATTAGCCCCCCCCCCCCCCCCCCCGAAGATTTTTGCAGGAGCTTACACTCGGCCGCGAACTGGTATGGACTTTCCCCTCACTTTCATGACACCCAGGCCCCGAACGGTCACTCTAGCATGTAAACACTATGACACCACTGGTGCAGGTGAATAATTTAGTGACCATGGTTTCAAGGGCTATCTTGTTATTTTGAGTTTTTTAGAAAAGTTTTCAACTTTATCAGCAAGGCACAATTTGAAGTCCACTTATAAACACAAGCAGTGCACCTAGGATGTAAAGAGGTCGAGAAAACATCGATTATTCGTACAGACTCCCAAAGAATTTTGAGAGTGATTTTTGACGAGGACCACAAAGGCTTTCACAAGACTTTTCACAAGACCTTTCCAGGAAAATTTCAAGTTTGTCCACAAGACACAGTTTGAAGCCCACTTTTAACACAAGCGGCGGAGATAGGATGTACAGCGCTCGAGAAAACATCGAGTTTTCGTACGGGGACTTGCTATTCCTTGTTGCTGAATTTAAAGAATTTCGAGAGTGATTTCTGCTGACTTTCAGAGCCAGAACTGGTCATGTTGTTGTACAATGTAAGTCACGACGATAAAGACTGATATGAAGGCTGAATATAACTTTAAATGCGGCATGAAATTGGACACTTCTGTTAGGACATTTGTCAAGACACGCAACAGCCTAGCCTAACCTAGCCTTATTTTTGACACAAGAAATTTTAAGTGAGTGAATTTGTTAGCAGAGACATCAATTAATGCTCCTTGATACGAATTAATCGTTGTTATGAAGTGCTTGAAATTTTCTTGTTAATCTGCTTACCTTGATGGTCATTTTTAAAACATATCACTGGCAAATTCGTTGATGTAAAGTCGTGCACAAACCACCAAAGGGTTTCTAGTTGAATTGATTCCAGTTATTTTGTAAATTGAGATGCCTGCCTGTGACGTTGTAGAACCCAAAGCCCCACGCACACCAGCAAATGTTCTATGGCAAACCTTACTTTTTTTTGTTACAAATGTCTTTGCCAATTAAAGTGGCATGCCAGTTTCATTTGTCATAGAACATTTGTCGTGTGAATTTGCTCTTGTAAATAGCTCATCAAAGATTTGTGGAAGTTTAGTTTCAGGCGCTTTGCTAGTACATGTTTTGGGAGCTTTTGTACTGGCTAACTAAGTGATAATAGCTGGGTTGGGCACTCGCTGTTCCACTGGCTAAAACACCTTGTCAGCACATATTCAGGGACATTTGCCGTCAGCAGAAAATTTGTTTACCATGTTCAAATCATTTCACAGCAACTCTCAGTCGAAACAATATGTAAGCTGGAGCTCGTTTTCTGAAGAATCCCTTCCACAAACCCATGCTTTCATTTAGGGGAAGCAAAGGACTGAAAGGCTTTCATCTTCTTTGCTGACAACTTGGAACCCGGAAGTGTTGGCTGTCTGATACAATGCAACCAGTTGAACACGCTCTCTTGACCTTTGATTACTACTAGTTATATGCGCTAAACAGAACCGAACTGTTTAAGGAACATTCAGTAGAATGTTGTTTGAGACTTTTTTCGCTTGATATTCCAAGTTTCAAGTATTGACTGGAAGTTACATGTTAAGCTTAAAAATGTTTGTCCTTCTTCACGTGTGTGATTAAAAATGTACAGTTTATTCCCTTTTTACGTATCTGTTTCAATTCTTAGAATTATGTCGATTACATTTCTCTTTATTCTGATTTCTTTTTTTTTTGTCTTTTCACTTACTCCTTTTTTACTTAACGTTGTGTCTTTAAACTGCTGCTGTTAATACTTTGAATAATTTAGATTGATATGTTTTTCATTAAAACGGTATCTTTTGTTGGTTGTAAAAACAATGAGACATTCTTACTTTTTTTCTATTTTTTGTAACATTTCAAAGACATACTAGGCAGGGCTGATGCTCCAAAAGGCAGCCAATGTCATGCTGATGCTGTACTGTACACAGCAAAGCCTTGTTTATGTGTTTTGGCAGTAACAAGAGGACCTGCCACCTACAGGGCAAGAGCTTCAACAACAGCCAAAACTACAGCCTAAAGAAAAACTATCACAGAAGCACCACAAAGCAAAACAATTTCTTATTTTACAGACCAAGAGGATTACCATGAATACGAAAGTCAAGCTGACAAATACTCTGAACACACCGGACAAGACCCTCAACGCCTGGGAGAACAAGATCCTTTGGTACCTGGCTCCATTTTTTCCATCGCGTTCCTGACTAGCACAGCACCGTAGTTTATGACCAAGTCTCTGTCAGTACTTCAAGAAATCAAAACAACAAAACCGTAAACTAACCATCATCCATAACAGCAAACAGAATAACCCACAACCTCTCATGAAGCTGATGAACTTGCCATTACAAGTCGAGTTTAATGAGGTGCAAGAACCAATGCAATCAGAAGCACATGTAAGCATTTTTTCCTATCGCAAAGTTGTAATTATCAAGTCAAAATCTATTTATTCACTGCTAAAAGAAGACCTTAATACGTCAATTAAAATTGAAAGCTACTGAAATAGTGCCAGGGGCATTGACATCAAAGTCAGTGAAAGTTACCCAAATGAGACGTTTTGGAGAGGTTTCTTACAGTGCGGATTATGGAAAGCTGAAAACATGTGGTTATTGTGTTGAGTATGAGAAGTAAGGTTTGTTTTGATTGATCCAGTACATCCTTTATTGTTCCTTTAAAAAGGATGCAGTCGCAGTTATCAAGCCACTCAAAGAATTGAGTCACTTTCTCTTTATGTTGGTTACATTGTAATATACACAGCAAAAGCCTTGTTTATGTTTCTTAGCAGTAACAACATCTTCAGAACCTAGCTCAAAACACTGAAAACAGTTCAACTCCTTCAAGGCCTGGCTTTTTAGTAAAGCCAAGAAGGCCTGGAAATCAAACCCCAGTTTTCCGCACTTTTCTCGCTTTGTTATATGGGGCCCCCACCCCTGCTCGTCCTTTTCCATGTGCCTGCCGCGAGGAGCGGTTGGCAGAGAGCATTCTGTTCATGTTTTGGTCTGTTTGGACGTTTTCTCTGCACTTCCTTGAATGGACAGCTGGTACGACGAATAGACATTTCACAGGTATGTACCGTTGTCTTTTATTGTGCTTTGTTGATTTTAATTAAGCAGCAATGTCTCTCGTTTTGTGGGAGATAGGAAGTGCTCCATCTTCCCTCTATTTCTATCTTTCAGAGTGGCTGGTTGATGAAGTCAGAGTTGGATGAAAAAGTAAGGTTTTTCAGAGGAAATCGTTGCGAAGTTTGCTGGTAAGTAACCGAACTCAACATTAGGATTAAACTTTGTTTAATATAGATTTACCGTATAAATATACATGTAATACATTGTAATACTGGAATTGTGTCATTTGTTTCCAGAGGGAAGACCTTCATGACTTAAGTTCACAGCTCAATGACAGACAGCTCCAGGTAACACAAAATCTGCTCTATTATTTACCACCTGGGAGCTGGCCAATATTGTCCAAAAACCCTTAAACCCTAATTGCCAATTCAGTGGAACAAGTACCGCATGTAATGGGACGTTTACCAAACAACTTGCATCCAACAATGTTTCTGTAATTAAAAAATCCATACCATCCAAGCATATTTTTCAAGAGAATCATAAATGTACATTTTATTGACTGGTAGCCACAGGTCCGTTCAGGGAAGAAAAGCTCTATTCATTATCAGGCGGTGTGCATCATGAGATTTCACCAATAGCAGACTGTTATTAGAATAGTCCTCGCCGCAAAAAGAAGGCAATTTTGTCTTTTTAAGGAACTGAGCAGAGTGTTTTAAAATATCTTTACTTAGTAAGAATGAGAGGAATATGTCCCTCCTCGCAAGCTTGTACTCACAGTATTTCTGTGTTGTTTCTAGATTAAAAAAATCGAGTAGGAGTCACATAAAGGGTTTCCTTACAGCATATGGCATTTGGAAGTTCAAAGTGCAACACGTGAGGGTTTCCATGCAAATGAGGCGATAAGGCACAATCAAGGCAAAGCAAAGCCCTTGCTGACTGGCGTAGCAAACGAATCAAAACTGAAGATGCGTCACTAGGATAAGCTACAAAAAATTTGTGGTTTTAATTAGCGCTGCATGCTATGGTTAAAAGGAGGTCATCTCAACCAGACTCATGAGCACACCAAACTATGACTGAGGAAGGCTCAAGCATGTGTTCCCCGCCTTGGCTGGCAGAAGTTTGTACCGCATTTGCTTGTGAAGTCAAAGAAGCATTGGCTTCACAATCTCAGCCATCTGGTGCTGTGAGACAAGCAAACCTTATGTGCCAAGGAAACGCACAAGATACCCACTAGTCCTCAAAAGAAGCAAATTTTCTCTTTTCAAGGATTTAAGCAGAGTATTTTAAAAAGAATGAAAGAAAGAATGAAAGGACCATATCCCTTCTCACAAGCTTGTACTCATTGTATTTCTGTAATGCTTTTATATTAAAGAATTCGAGTAGGAGTCAACAGTCAGGTATAAGATTATGTTTGTTTCTTGGGCAGAAAAAGTACAAAGTCATTCAATTAAAAAACGTGATATTCTGGCTAAACAACCCCGCAAAAAGAGTGTCCATAATTTGTACAAAAGGCCATTTAACATTCGAACAATTGCACCTCTTTCGTTGTTGTTTTTTTCAAAGATATGGAGATGAAAAAATTTCCACTTTACTGACAAATTCGCAGAATTTTTGTGCAATAAACATTTTTTTCTGATAGCCCCGGGAGATTTGCATTAGTTTTGGGCCTTATGGATGATCTCATAAACTTGCCAATGCCACAAGAATGGCTTGACCTTCTAGCCTAGATCCGTTGTAAGTAATATTTAAATCACTACTTGCAATCAAGTGGCAAGACAGTCAGAATGAAGAAAGTCAGAATACTCTGGTACAAAGACGAGACAGCGCTACAAGGAGGGCAATTTCCTTACGCGAAGAAGAAATTGAATAACAGACCTTCACAACAGAAGAAAAATGGATAGGAAAATGACTTTTTATAACGTTCTTACATTTTAAGACCAAGCAATAGAGTACTAAAGCAGTTCTAGACTTCCATTATGGAAAACAGTGCTGAGCACAGTGCTACTTAATTATGAAATACAAATCCTTACTCAGTTCGGTAAACTTAGAACTAAGGTTCTGATGAACTTTATTATTCTTTTTAGATACACCTTGATGAAAAGAATGACATTAAATCGAGTGAATGTGAGTGTCCACAGGGAGCTTATAAATGTAGCCATGCTGCAGATCTGTTCATCTACGGAATTTATAATTTAACCCGGACAGATGTTGAGTGCTCATGGAAAAAACGGAAACGGAATACATCTGACATTTCTCAAAAATCTATTGCTGAAATGTTTCCTCCAACAAAGCCAGGATATACAGCCTTGCTCCGATAACCCAACCAAGGAGATTGGGAAGTGCTGTATTCAGAACTCCATGCATATGGAAAGTTCACTGGTCTCTGCTGGCTTTTAAGCCCTGAGCCAAGCCACAGGGGGTCTACCTGTCCCAACGCTGGAAGAGCTTATTTTTTCTGAAGAATTTCTCACTCTATCTACTGCTGCTGAACAACTGGAGTTTCTCGGTTGAGAATTAAAGATGGAGAAAGAAATTGTAAAGTAAATCAGTTCTTTGACTGTCGGTCAGAGAAACAATCCCTCCTGGCACTTGGTGAGGAAGAGGCACTTGACTGCAAGCAATTTTGGTACTGTGATAAACGCTAAAGGGGTTACCCCATTCCTTATTAAGTGCCTCTTGCGGGAATATGACATTTCATGTGTCAAAGCTGTTGCATGGGGAGTCACAAATGAGGTTGAAGCCATCAAAGCATTTACTGCCAACAACCATCTTAAGGTTGTTGACACAGGGGTGTGGCTTGATGAGTCAGGTGTTCTTGGAGCTTCCCCTGATGGTTTAGTGGGTGAAGACCACGTTCTAGAGGCGAAATGTTCCTATACATTCAGAAATGCGAGTACAAGGAAGCTTTGAAAAGTAAGACCTTCTGTCTAGAGAAAAAAGAGGATTGATCATACAGACTCAAGGAGAATCATGTTTACTGGCACCAAGTGCAAGGGCAAATGTACTTAGCCAAAAGAAATTATTGTTATTTTGTCGTTTGGATAAACAACTGGTGTGCAATTATTGAAATTAAGAAAGATCCATCCTGGGAAGAAAACCTTACCATCTCAGTGAGATCCCACCAAGATCTTTGCAAGTTCTCAGTGTCTTTTTTGGAAGGGTGTGTCAGGATCCCCTCTTAAGTTGTTTGGATCTTGTTGAACTCTGAGGTTTTTCATCAGCTGCCTCATTTCTTTATTGGCTTTGATGGCCGCCATATTGATTGGTGCCCCAAAAAGGGACACCAAAATGGCAGCTGCATACTGTGTCTTGTGGTGAAAATTATTTTCTTGACAGCTTTGTTCTGAGGAGTACTACAGTCCCAGAAATTGTTGTCGTTATTTGTCTTTACCTACCATTTAACTCATTTACTTCTGAATGTTGCTCATGCAAGTCCATTTTACCATAGGGATGAAAACAAGAAAACCTTGCTTACACTGACTTCGTAGCTATAGATACATGTCCTCTTCAAACACAATGCAATCCAACTCGCTGCCATCAAAAGAAGTCTAATCAACTGCAATGGGAATCAAAGCAATTACAACATGAAGCTTAAATCAAACTTAGCAACTGTTTGACACAAAATTGAGAATCCAAAGGTACACTCATTTTTTAACAACCCTCAAGAAAAAATCCTGCCAAACCCTTTGTTCCCAAACAAGTGCACTAGAGAACTTCTCACCTAAAAAAGACCCAGATGAGCAATTTCAATCACCAAAAAGGGCTTCTCACCTCCTCATCACTAACATACCTGAAAGCTGAATATGGTTTTCAAAATGCCTCATCATTTAGCAATGCTCCTTGACTTTAAGTTAGCTAATTTACAATGTTTTATTACTGATAATTTGTCTTTTCTTCAAAACCAACCAACCCATTTTAACCAGGAAAATGAGAAACAGAACATTTTATTTTGGATGGCTTTAAGTCACATCTAATATATCTTACCTGTTGCCAGAGATCCTTTCATAACACCTCTCAAACTGATCGATCACCACCTCTCCTGACCTGGGTAAATTTCAGCCTTTCAAAGCTTAATACAATATACTGTACTCGTTAAGTTCTAAGAGAGAGGCAAAGACAGGGAAACAAAATTCAAGGATACATTTTTCATTTTTGAACTGAGCATGAAAAGAGAATGAGCACTTCTTACATCTGGACCAAAAGTAATATTATCCAAATCTCCTACAGTGTAGTTGCATTGCTGGGATCCAATGGCTAGTTCTGGTGCATACAACAAACCATGTTGCTCCCGCCTTTGACTTTGTCTCATTAATGTTATTTTGCATGTTATTTCTCTGTTTTCGTTATTTCATTGTTTTCGTTCGCTTTCGTGTTTTCGTGACATTTATATTCTGTTAGGTTTTTATGCACGATTTCGCTTTGTTTCGTTTTGTTACTCGTGTAAGTTTCACCGTTAGTTTGGCCATTCGTCTTTAAGGTTTAGTATCGTTCACTACGTCCGATCGCATCTCAAGGATTTTAATTTCTCATCGTTTGTTCCTGCAGCCATACAATGTTTGTAAGTGTCTTTTCTTGTTGTCTTTATAGTATCGTTTATTTTCTTGTCGCTTTCTTTTTATTTTATTTATCGTAACTTGTTATTTTCGTGTCTTTTTTTTAGCAACCGTATCTCTTCGTATTTAACTGTGTTACTCGTATTTCTTCGACTGGTTAATAAACTTGTGAACATACGGTACGCGTCTGGAAATGTATGGCAGTCACATTTGTTGAAACGTGATGGATCCAACTGCGAATACCGGGAGCCAAAATATTCAAAAACAAATTGGAATGGATTATGACAGTTTGGAATCTACGGATGCTGTTCGAGTAAACGGAGTATCTAGACGAAGGCAGCGCACCGAAAAAGGAAAGGCTTACATCGCTCATCTTCGATGGACAGACTGTCATTCTATTGGAAAAAGAGTGCAACGGCAGA
This sequence comes from Siderastrea siderea, assembly GCA_964030785.1. NCBI lineage: Eukaryota > Metazoa > Cnidaria > Anthozoa > Scleractinia > Rhizangiidae > Siderastrea > Siderastrea siderea. Next base: position 4,659,195 of record OZ034978.1, on the reverse strand, counting down.
TTAACGAAATTGATTCTTCGGCAACTAACGAGGAAAACGTGAATGTTGTTGAAAGGAATCTCACTTCATTTCATGTTACCATGGAAGAATTTAAAGGAAGCGTCGCTGCACTATTAGGCAATCTTGAGACTGATCAAGAGCTGAACGTGGCTAACGATTTTATTGAGAAAACCGTACGCTGGATTTCGTCTGCGAAAGAGACAATCGAGCATAGCTTGGAAGTTAAATTGCAAACCAGTTCAAAACACAGTCGAACGCCGCATCGTTCGGGCACGTCTTCAAGACCTTCAATCGCTACAAGTAGAGCCAAACAAAAGGCGAAAGCTGCCAAGTTGATGGCGAAAGTTGCAATGTTGGAACGCGGGCAAGAGTTAGAGAAGAGAATTGAGAGGCTACGTTTAGAAGAACAATTAGCACTCGCCCAAGTCCGTGAACACGTGTACGCAGAATTTGAGAGTGGCGACAAAGAAGATTTGAGTCCTCTGCCAAAATTGCCATCGGAAACCTTTCGTGTTCAAGAATTTCCGTTTTCTGAGCCGTCTTTTCGCACCATGTCAAGTGCCTTCATTACTCCTGGTGTAACATCGACTATCGCAGCCGACGTCAGTGATTCTGCTGTTTTTCAAGATGTTCCTGGAAAACAAATGCCTCCAGAGCCAACGCAACGTCCGAAGTTAAATCCGTTCGCAGCTACAGATTACGTCCTTGACATCCAGCAGAGTACAACGCCGATGTCGCGTAGAAAGTTGAACCCTTTCGCGGCTGAAAATTTCCTCGCTGACATCCAGCAAGGGACAACACCTTTGCCTCGTGGAAGGTCGAAAACTTCCGCAGCTGAAGATTTCCTCGCTGACGTATAGTAAGCGATTACGCCCATGTCAGATAGAAAGTCGAATCCTTTTGTAGCTGAAGATCACATCGTCGATATCCAGCAAAGTACAAGGCCTGTGCAGCTTCCGAGTTCAAATCCCTTTGTTGCTGAACCTCGCGTCAACGACATGCAGCACAGTACAAAGCAATTTTGTGACGTTCTTCAGAAACAAAACAAGTTGACTGAACTATTGGCAGATCAACAACGACAAAGTTTGCTGCCCACGTTGACATTGTCTAAATTTACTGGTGATCTATTGGAATATCCCACGTTTATTAGAAGTTTTGAATTGCAAGTGGAGGCTAAAACCAGTGCAAACGATGTCTGTTTCCAATATTTGGAGCAACACTTACAAGGAGAACCTAAGGAGCTTATGAAAGGATGTCTTCATCTGGATAGACACAGTGGATACCTGGAAGCTAAGAGGCTGTTAAAGGACAAATATGGTGACCCTTACAAGATATCAAACGCTTACATAAAGAAGATTAATGAGTGGCCTTACATCCGGGCAGGAGATGAGCCGGCGTTAGACAGATTCTCTGCCTTTCTAACCCAGTGCCAGAGTGCTATTTCAAGTCTAACCTTTTTATCCATCCAACCATCCACACAACCTGCAGAGTATGGTAACGAAGCTTCCACTTCCGCTTCAAGATCGATGGCGCCGAGAAGCGAATAAGATGAGAGTTGCTAGAGGAGCAATTCCCACCTTTGCCGATTTTGTTAATGCAGAGGCAGGAATTGCAACTGATCCAGTTTTCTTGCGAGAAGCCCTCCGTCGCTTGGATGGTTCATCAGACCACCCTGACCGTTTTAAAAGAAACAAAGGTCCTGGCAAGTTTAAAATTTCCGGAGAATGTATACGTAACTCATACCGCGTTTCTAGTCATGCAACAGGGATTACCGCTGACCAGAAGATCGACTCACGCAACCCCAGCAGGCTCTGTAAGCTTTGTAGCAAGCACCATGACTTAGACAGCTGCCAGGCTTATCTCAAGAAGACCTTAGCAAACAGGAAAGGGTTCCTTAAAGAGAAAGGGCTGTGTTTCGCATGTTATGTCTCAGGCCACAGATCAAGCGGGTGTGCTCAGAGAAGAACTTGTAATAAGTGCTTTCATCATCATCCCACGGGTCTTCATGATGACAATTTTCGCTTCATTCCAGCGGCTTCCGTACAGCAGATCTCGTCCCCTCCCCAGCAAGAGGATACAATGGTGAATGCTCACACCGAAATGAACGAAGCTGCCTGTAACGCTACTGGCATTGACAAGACCGTGTCCGCTGTACCCATCGTTCCTGTCAGCTTGAGATTGGCGGGGAGTGAAGTCGTTGCGTACGCCATGCTTGATAATTGCAGTACTGGTTCCTTTGCTCTTAAAGAGCTTGCAGCTAGCTTAGGTGTAAAGGGCATTGATACGCAGTTGATGGTAAAGACCGTGAATGGTACGAAGTTACATGACACTGAAGTTTTAAATGACTTAATTGTTACGAACTTGAATGGTGACAATACCTTGCAACTGCTGAAGATATTCACCAAAGAAGATCTGTCTACGTGTGAAGATATGCCTATGCCTGAACTTGCCTATCATTGGGAACACCTCAAGCGCATAGCGACAGACCTACCACCACAGTTGCCTGACGCCAAGATCGGTCTGCTGATTGGTTCAAACTGTCCAAAAGCCCTTGAACCATTAGACGTATTAGCTAGTCAAGATGGCGGTCCCTTTGCTATTAAGACGTTCGCTGGATGGGCTATAGTAGGCCCCCTTTACATGTCCAACAAAGAGCTGCCAACGATGAGTTGCAATAGAGTGGCTGCTAAGGAAGTTGGTTCTGGTAGACACCTTGATCATCACTTCATGGTAGAGAATAAAGTCAGAGAAGTTGTCACTCCACAAGTGCTGAACAAGATGTTCGAGTTAGATTTCAGCGAGAGAACTGAATACAAGGCGCTAGAGTACTCACAAGATGACAAGAAGTTTCTCAAGATAGTTAACCAGGGTATTCGCCACACAGAGGATAATCACTACGAGATTCCTCTTCCTTTCCGCCGTGATGATCCTCACTTTCCTGGAAACAACAAGCAAGTCCTTCAAAGAGCATATTGGTTGAAGAAAAGGCTTATCAGAAGTGAGACGTTTTACAAGGACTATGTTAATTTCATGAACACGATCATCGCCAAGGGATTTGCTAGGAAAGTCCCGTCAGATCTTATTTCTGCAAAGACAGGCCAAGTTTGGTACATACCCCACCATGGCGTTTACCATGCGAAAAAACCGAACAAGATACGGGTTGTATTCGACTGTAGCGCCAGATTTGGAGGCACATCGCTGAACGACCAACTGTTTCAAGGACCTGACCTGACCTGACAAATAGACTAGTGGGAGTACTAACAAGATTTCGCGGAGAACCAGTCGCTTTCATGGGTGATATCGATGCAATGTTTCAACAAGTCCGGGTTCCAGAAGGCCAGCGTGACTTACTTCGTTTCTTATGGTGGCCCGGAGGAGATTTGACGCAAAATCTTGAAGAGTACCAGATGAACATCCACCTGTTTGGTGCAGTGTCCTCACCGAGTTGCTCGAACTTTGCATTACGAAAGGCAGCCGATGACGCTGAGAAGATTGTTGGAGCAGAAACCGCTGATGTGCTGAGGAAGAATTTTTATGTTGACGACTGTCTTCGTTCTGAAGAAACTGAAGAGTCTGCTATCCAACGAATACGTGGTGTTCGTGATGCTTGTGTCCATGGAGGTTTTAATCTGGCAAAGTTCGTTAGTAACGGTAGAACCGTGTTGGAAAGTGTCCCAGAGGAAGCACGTGCTCAAGGAGTTAAATCATTAGAGTTGGGCGATTGCTTCCTTCCTGTTGAGAGAGCTCTTGGTGTACAATGGGCTATCGAATCAGACACATTTGGTTTTAGGATTATCGTGAAAGACCAGCCATTGACACTACGAGGAATACTGTCTACAATTTCTTCCGTATATGATCCCTTGGGAATAGCAGCGCCATTTCTGTTGGTTGGAAAGCAAATACTACAGGATCTTTGTCGTACGAAGCTTAGGTGGGATGAAGAGGTTAGCAAAGAGTTCCGCATACGTTGGGAGAATTGGAAGAGCCAGTTGCCTGCCTTGGAATGTTTCTCCATGGAGCGATGCTTCAAGCCTGAGAACTTTGGTACAGTTGTGTCGAGACAGATCCATAACTTCTCCAATGCTAGCTCAACGGGGTTACGGTCAAGTGTCATACCTCAGAATTGAGAATGCGAAAGGTGACATCCATTGTGCGTTTCTTATGGGAAAAGCTCGCGTAGCTCCTGTCAAAACTACAACCATTCCACGCCTTGAGCTCACCGCTGCCACGGTTTCAGTTCGAGTGGGTGAAATGATTGGCAATGAATTGGATGAACCTGTAGAGAGCAAGACTTATTGGACAGACAGTGCGACTGTGTTGAAGTACATCCGAAATGACAAGAAGCGTTTTCACGTATTTGTAGCAAATCGCGTACAGATGATTCGAGATGCGACGAATCCTGAACAATGGAGGTACGTTGAGTCAAAGTTAAACCCTGCTGATGACGCATCACGTGGCTTTAAGGGAAATGAGCTACCTAAACAGCATTGTTGGATTAAGGGTCCGAATTTCCTGTGGCTTCCTGAAAGTGAATGGCCTCGGCCTCCTAATGACCTGGACGATATATCGGTCAATGATGCTGAAGTCAAGAAGGTCCAAGTGCACAGTATAGACGTCAACGAGGGTACAGACCTTCTGACAAGACTAGCACGTTTTTCGGATTGGTACCGAATGAAACGATCCATAGCATGGATACTTCGTCTGAAGGCAAACTCAAGTAAGAAGTCATTGTCACCAAAGGTTGTCGCAAATAGAGAAGGGCATACAGCAGGCTTAAGAGACAATCCCTTGAAAGTGGAAGAACTGGAAAAAGCTGAGAAGGTCATTCTAAAGCTGGTGCAAAGCAACGCACTTCCTACAGAAATTAAAACCTTAAAGCAGATTCAACGTTAAGATTGTAAGAACGACCGCAATTTTGCGAAGGCTAGAAAGTCTGAAATTAAGAAAACCAGTTCCTTATATCACCTCGATCCATTTCTCGACCAGGATAGTTTAATTCGTGTCGGAGGTCGACTGAGTAAATCTCAAGAGTTACCAGAAGATTTTAAGCATCCAGTGATCCTCCCGAGGAAGAGTTTCGTCGTTAACCTCATAGTTAGAGACGCTCACAAGAGAGTTGCTCACGCTGGCAGAGGTATCACTTTAAACGAACTAAGAAGTCAATATTGGATTGTTAACGCAAATTCTGTTGTGAGACATCTCATCTCCAAGTGCGTGGTCTGTCGTCATCTTCGTGGACGAGCAGGTGACCTTCCTGAAGAGCAAATAATGCCTGCCCCTCCATTTACGTATTGCGGCGTTGACTACTTTGGTCCCTTCCTCATCAAACAAGGAAGAAAAGAAGTAAAACGCTATGGGGTGCTATTTACCTGTTTGGCCAGCCGAGCGGTGCACATTGAAACAGCAGACTCGCTGGAAACAGATTCCTTCATGAACGCTCTTCGGCGATTCGTAAACAGAAGAGGACCAGTTCGCGAAATCTGATCAGATCAGGGCATCAATATCGTGGGAGCGAAGAACGAGCTAAAGAAAGCCTTAGAAGAAATGGACCAAAGCGCAATCCAAAGGAGTCTTTGCAGAGACTTCAAAGCCGACTGGATAATCCAATGGAAACAGAATCCTCCAGCGGCGTCCCATATGGGTGGCGTCTGGGAGCGCCAAATACGGTCCATTAGATCAATTCTATCTGCATTGATGCGAGATTTTGGCCACACTCTCGATGATGAGTCATTTAGTACCCTGCTAACAGAGGTTGAATGCATTATTAACAGCCGACAGCTAACCGTACCGTCGAGCAATCCCGAAGATTTGGATCCTCTTACACCAAACCACATTTTAACTTCCAAATCAAGAGTCGTGATGCCGCCACCTGGAAATGTTCAGAGAGCCGACGTTTATCTTCGAAAAAGGTGGAAGCGCGTCCAATACCTCTCTAACGTGTTCTGGACTAGGTGGAGGAAAGAATACGCGCAAAGTTTGCAACAAAGAGTGAAATGGAATCGTTCTAGAAGAAATTTAGAAAAAGGAGATCTAGTACTAATCATCAACGAGCGAGTGGCGAGGAACGTCTGGAGCTTAGGTCGAGTTATCGAGGTGTACCCAGGTGGAGATGGTCAAGTTCGGTCCGCCAAGGTTGCCACCAGCACGAAGAAGCTAGATCATCCGATCGACAAACTCGTGCTAGTCTTAGAGAATGAAGAGTAAGACCAGGGATATCCCCACCAGAGGAGCCACAAAACATGAACTTTGTTTTTTTCTTTTTGACCGTTTTTAAATGTTAAGAACATTGAACTTAAGAGTTAAAACTCTTAGGGGAGCCAGATGTTGCTCCCACATTTGACTTTGTCTCATTAATGTTATTTTGCATGTTATTTCTTTGTTTTCGTTATTTCATTGTTTTCGTTCGCTTTCGTGTTTTCGTGCCATTTATATTCTGCTAGGTTTTTTATGCATAATTTCGCTTTGTTTTGTTTTGTTATTCGTGTAAGTTTCACCATTAGTTTGGCCATTCGTCTTTAAGGTTTAGTATCGTTCACTACGTCCAATCGCATCTCAAGGACTTTAATTTCTCATCGTTTGTTCCTGTAGCCATACAACGTTTGTGTCTTTTCTTGTTGTCTTTATAGTATCGTTTATTTTCTTGTCGCTTTCTTTTCATTTTATTTATCGTAACCTGTTATTTTCGTTTGTCCGTATCTCTTTGTATTTAACCGTGTTACTCGTATTTCTTCGATTGGTTAATAAACTTGTGAACATACGGTACGCATCTGGAAATGTATGGCAGTCACAAACCAGTAAAACATTTTGTTTTTTCTTCAAAAAGATGAGAATGTCAACCTAAAGTAGCCAGACCCTAAAGATTGGACCATTCTAGGCCAACAAAAGCATGCAAGATTTGAACTGGAATAACTGCATGCACCAAGATCAAATGTCACAGAGAGACTTTCCATTTATGATCCAACTACCCCTTTTGAATGAGCAAGATTCCTACATGTACTACCGCCATTTTGTGTCGGCATCCTTTGAAAAATGGATTCCTACTTCTATCCATTTTTGTCAGCTTCTTTGAAAAGGGATTTCTACTACTCATAATATGCTAGGGACCTTCATCCAAAGGGGGAGGTTGGAAATGGATATGGTCTTTAATGGTTATTAATGATCAATGTTATTAATGATCACATATATTTAATGGTCTTTAATGATCACATATATGATTCATAGCAACCCTCAGTGTCCTTTTCTTCACAAAATTGCCACAAAGCCAAAGAGATCTTGAAAATTCAAACGGATTTTGAGTGTAAAATCCTCAAACGGTACTTAAAGTTGATTTCCAGTCCGTACTGCACAGGATCAGCCCTGAATTGTTTGTGAGCCTCACACGATGGAATGTACATGTAAGGAAAAAACATAGATAATTTATGAAATAGAGTGCATTTTGGAGCTGTACGAAAATTTTTGCACATGAGAAAAATAAAGTAGACTTAAATAGCTCGTCATTTTCGCAAGAATCTTCCTGCAACACACACCACAAAAGCTTGCGGTTCCTCGTGCTCAATGGCAACTGCTGGGCACTATGACACTGGCAGGCATTTCTTCCTGTTTCCCGTAAACAAAACCTAGTACATGTACACACCGAGATGTTATCTTGACCTGGCCACGCGGCCAGAAGATGTCACGAATTGGTACATTTCATAAAGTCGTTCATGACATAAGTAGTTTTTCAAAACAAAAAACCAAAACAAACCGTTGAGTCTGCGCAGTATGGACTGGAAATCAACTTTAAAGATAGCCTCACATCGCTGATGCTGCGTTCCATGTAAAGATGGCACACAACCTCGCCCATGGCCACTTATTACAGTACATTCCTTTTTCACGCGGCATATCTCGTTTTCCCCATAGAAATAAAGGCATATCAGAAATCTTAAAGAGATAAACAATGGAGGAACCTAAAGAAGACAGAGCCTACGGACGAATGTTCTAGGGCAACTAAAAAAAGCGAAACTCATTGGAAATTCGTTGATTTTCGGCACTTAACCTGTTCTCAGTAGATCAAATATCACATCCCGCACGAAACGTACACAACATAGAGAGCGAATTTAAAATCTCTGCGTTCTGTTTTGCACAAAAGCCCGGCAAAGTAAACCAAATCTCGAAACATTCAAAAGGATTTTACGTCCGTCTCTAAGCTTTAAACGGTACCTAAAGTCAGTTTCATGTCGAAAGAGACACAAAAAGTAGCAAAATGAAGACAGATTTCGCCGCACTGGCTCTGCTCTGCATTACCGAGAGCACGTGCAACTACCAAGTGAGCTAAAGACGTCCATTACAATCTAAATTTCCACTCACCATCAATGGAAAGCGTCTGTGTACATCTTCAAATGAATGCCTGTAATCTGGCCTGATCCAAGGAAGAACATAACAGCTGAGTTTTCGGTGATTTTCCTCCAACACGCACACGCCACTGATCCCAGGGCTCACTAAACAACCTCACTATGAAAACGAGGTTCCGATCAAGCGATACTTTTTGTGAGCCTTACATAACGTATTGTTGTTGGAAATGTTAGTCCGCCATGGAGCCTGCTGTGGACAAACTAGAAGCTTTGGTAATTATCAATTTTATTTTTAATTTCTTTTATCATTTTGCAGATCAGACAAATATTTGATCTGCATTGTATCATAATTTTGCTGTGCAGCTTATTCGTTTTGGCTTTTACGGTGGTACAAAAGTGTGTTTGTTTCGCTCTGTTTTGGCGCCAAATACGAAATTTAATGAGAATATCGTACAAACGGTCTTAAAACAAGACATTCTTTGGCTTTCTATTCAAAATCTAATCTAACAGCGACTTTCTAAGAATAATTTGTTGTAAGATTCCCGCACAGCCACATAGAATACTTAATTTCTGTGCAAATGCAATTTGATCCATGATTGCTGTTTGTGAGAAATTGAATTTAAACTTATTAATGTGCCAGTGAAATTGAAGTTTCAACATCCCCCCTTCCCCTCTTTAAAGATTTAAACGAAATGTTTGGCAATTTCTTTCCAAATTTAAGCTAAATTATAGGTGAAAAATGTGTGGTTACCCCAATTTTCTTTTGGATTCTGATAGCCCTTGCTAGGATCTTCTTTTTCCACATAGTCGTAAACCATGCGACAATACCTTTGTATTATTACTGAGGCAAATTCCTAAAGAAACTTGAATATCTTGGATCAGACCCGATATACGCAGAATGAACAATTGTATTTGCGGTAACATAAGGAGGCAACATCCTTAACTGACACTTTTTTTTTTACAAGTCAGGTAACCAAACATTCCCCAGGAGCCCTCTCTCTATCTCTCTTTCTTTGTTACAGTTTCAGAAAGCTGAGTCAGACCTGAACTACATCTCTCTCAGACTGGAAACAGAGTTTTCTCAGCAATTCTCAGATAGTGACCAAGATGAAGTACGTTCAACCTGAAGCCTTTGGATTGTATATATAGTTTATCTTTTTCTGTCTGTATAACTACTATTCTTGTAAGTTGTACACATTGTTATTCATTTCAAATGACTTGACAATGACTCAGACTCCAAATTTTTGTTGTGTACTCTTGTGTGGAATCAATTTTATGCCTTCTTATAAATTATTGTAAAATAGGTGCACACCCAATAAATTAAGTTTACTGTTCCATTTCTCTCCAACCTAACTGAATTGAATTTGACACGGAAGAATGTGGAGTCTGAAACAGGCCTAATATTCCTGGTAGAGGATGGGGGGTTGGGGGCACTCCTACAGATAAATGGCAGGCATGCTTATAAATTGGAAATTTCTACACAAAAAGGTATACATCATGAATTTAAAAGCGAGACCAAGAATTGTGACCATTGTAAAACCACCTTTGATTAATTTATTACAAGATGGTGATAGAATTTAATTTATTATGCAATATTTTGGCTCTATTCCAGAGTCACAGTCATGTGAGCAGTTCCAGTAATGTTGCTACAGATTGTCTTCCGTGATCTTGGATCATCAGAGTAATATATAAACTATTGAATACTTTTAAAACAGCTGCAAAGTAAGAAATTATTCAGGAATTGACTTCTTTCTGTCTCAATTCTTGAGAGCAGTTTGTGAAATATTATTTTCTAAGTTCACAGATTTAATTTATGTTCTGTTTGTTTTTTGTGGATGTTTAGCTAAATCCTATAAAGCTGTTGGATAGGGTAAACCGAGCCAAAGTACGATTTAAATGTCTCTCAGAAGCAGCCTCCTGCACTCATTCCAAGCAGCAGGTAAATACAGGGTTTTCATTAACCCTTCTAAGCCCCTTAGTGACAAGCATCTAATTTCTCCTTACAATATCACTAGTTGATCAGACATACAGGTCACGAGAATAAAGGAAATGATCACCAAAGACCAAATGTCTTGATGTTGAAGCAAATTCTCCCAACTAGTACCATAAGAAATATAGAGAACAGTGAGGAGAACATGCATTCTGATATTGGGGCTTAAAAGGTAAAGATTTGAAGTATCAGGAGATTATTGTGAGGTAACAGAAGAAAGAAATAAAATTGTAGTCAGCAGAGCTGTTTCCCCTGTAGGGGGGTCTGGGGGCATGCTCCCCAAGGAAAGTTTGGACTTTTGAACCCTCTGAAATGCCATTTCCTGTTATCTGGCAGCGGAATTTCATTACTCTCTCAGGCTAGCTGCCAAACAAATTGTGATGCATACCTTAAAATGACAACACAGTAACAGTTATAATAATATATAGATTTAGCCAAGCCTAAAAGCGGAGCCGCGAAGGAATAAACTGGTATTCGTTTCTCAAAAATAGCCCTGAAACTTTTCAATCTGAAATACATTTCGGGGCTTTTTTTGGCTCGTTCGCTTTCGAAAAGTGTTTCTCAAAAAGCCTGAAAGTGTTCCGAATTGTCCTTCAATATTTTGGGGATCTGTTCTGTAAAACCAAGCTCGAAAGGTCATTCTAGAGGCTGAGCACAGCTCGATTATTTTACTCACGAGCCGTCTAGCTTGGTGTTTGCAATGTTTCCATATCCTGTCATTAACTGTGAAGGCTTGTCAAATCTCCTTGGTTTATTGGCTGTTCGCTTAAATGAACTTGAAACGGCGCTCATTTACAAAAACAAAATAAAAATTATTCGACTGTTTAAATGGGTTATCTTCATCGCGTTCGGATGTTAACAAATAACATGAACTGCCACTAAATAAAAATATTAGTCTGGTCAAAAATTTATACTGACATTTCACTGGCATTTTACTGGGATTACCCGAAATAAAGGATCTGGGGAGCTTCGAAGCACTTAATTGTAATAAACTTATTGAAGAAATGTCGCATAGGTTTTAGCAGCCGCGAAAAAATTCAAGCACTTTGAGGAACACACATTACTTACGGGATAAAATAGCTTTAAACTCAAAACTGCTTCGCTTATAGTTATTAAGTAACCCTTATATTTCGTTCTCTAACTTGCAACCATCGGGATTGAAAACAAACGAACAAACACTGTCCAAACATTCTTAACTCTGTTGCATAAGTTTTGCGGCTGCAAATTGTCTGAAATTCGAGCGCTTTAAAAAAAAATGCACCGAACTGTTTTTGGAAGCTTTTCGGGCATATTAGGTTTAAACCGAGTGAACTGCTTCGCTTATAGTTTTTCAAATAACTGTTATATTTCATTCTCTAACTAGAGACAATCAAGATTCAAAACAAAGAAATACCAAACACGCTTTAATTAAATTGTTATTATGCCGGCATAAGTTTTGTGGATACGTTCAAGTAAGCCTATATAAAGTTAGGCGCTTTGAGGAACGCACAAACCTGTTTTTGGAAGCTTTTCTGATAAAATAGCTTTAAACCGACAACTGCTTCGCTTAAAAGATTATTACTATTGAAAACTTCTAGGACAAGAAAATCGACAGTTGCACAAAGAGATGGACCGGACGGTGAAAATTGAAAGCAAAGCTTGTGCAGTTGTCTTGTGACTGTGCTTAGACCTACTGTTATGAATAAACAAACACAAAATAATGGACAGAGAAATCATTTTTGAAAAACATTTATTCGAAAACCCCTAAGTTTATACTTAAATGCAATTCACGTTACACTTCCAAAATCGTAGGTCGGTCCACGCGAGTGAAATCGGCTCAGAATGGCAAAATATTCAAGAATCTGTCACAAATCTGAGCGCATTTTCTAATAATTTTTTTAAGTCAAAAGTAAATAACACATTTCTAATGGCATAAATCAAATTTACATTTCAAAACGTAATTTCTTTCATCGTAATACTCGAAATCATGTACCTTAGACCTTTTAAAAACTTCACTTACCCGGTTGTGTTTCAGAACAGGGCAAACTCTCCGCTGTGAAGAAAACAAAGCGATGAAGTCCTTTAAATGCAGCTTTCATAACTTGAGCTTTTCGCCTTTTACCAGTATTCTTTTGAACTTTTTCTTTCCATTTATATATATTAGATGTTTTTTTTTTGTCAAGTATAAAACTTCAGTACTCTCAAGCAATCGTTAAATGCTAAAGAAGCTTAAGCTTTTAAAGAAACCTCTTTTTCAAAAGCGACGATGGTCATGCGATTTCCCGCCAAGAAAAATGCCGGTTGCCCTAAAGCACCATGCGATTTCCCGCCAAGAAAAGATGGCATTCTAGATCTCTGCCCCAGTCGGGTTGTCTTGGGACTCCCCTCCCCCTCCCACAGAGTGTGCGGACGGATGTACGGACGGACGGTCACGTGACTATTACGTCACAACCAAAATTTCTCGGATTGATAGGTTACCATATTTCCTTAGCAATGGAGCTCCGCTGGCGGGCTTTGCCCGCAGGCTCCGCTAATAATTAAAAAAAACACTCCTGATAACTTCAACTTAAATATATTAAGCATGCCTTAAGACTGCTCTTGAAAATAAACTTCCAATCTGGCCTGTGACAGATGTGACAATAATTAAAAAAAAAAAAGATTTTTGGTTAATTTAATATTACATGTTTATTAACAGGAGATTCAGGATGGTCTAAGGAACCAATTGTTGGCTTGCCAGAATCTTCTACGTCATTTGCAAACACGTGCTGGGCTCTCGGTGTGTATAATTTGAATATTCTTGATTCAATCAATCCCCATATAATTATGTAGACAGGCTATCCTAACAATGGAGCTTTCAAGTAACAGTTCATTGTAACAAAGAAAATTATCACCATTCAATTTGATTGGCATAGAGCTAGTACATTGTGTACATAGGTATTTTAAAATATGTTGCTTTAATAAAAAAAAGTGAAGAAAAAGAAATATGTTACATCAAATAACCACTCAATAAGCTCATTATGCTGTTTAGGAGGCAGAAACCGATTTGTAAAATGATATTGTAGGAGTCTGCTTAACATTAGTACAAAAAGTATTTTAAATAGCTACAACCATTTTAAGATAATCATAACAATTCTCTTCAACAGGTTTTAGAAATTAACACTGATGAACAATTTTTGCAAGCATTAGAATCTCGCCCAAGGATAGGTATTGTTCCTACTTTTAATTGTGAGTTATAGTTGACTGTATTACTAAAAAAAGATTTGTTCTATTCATAATATGAATACTTAAGTGCCAAGGGTGTTTTTCCAATCACAGTGTTCTCCAGAGATCTTAGAGTAGGTAGGCCCCAAATTAAAGTAGCCAGCAGCTTGCATTCGAGAGCCAGATTCAAGGGCACAAGCTTCTAGGGGGTTCTGGGGGCAATTGCGGGGGCATCAGTGATATCATCATGGACATAAAGTTTAAATATTATTATAATTATCTTCAGTTTGTCTCTTTAGACCATGTTGGTAACAGGCCACAGTAGAGGTGTCTGTAAGAAGAGGTTGACCATATTTTTTGTTTTATAGACACAACAGGCTCAGAACAAAGTGCTGATGAGGAAGACAAAGAAAACAGAACTGTAGGTGAAGTCAAGAGTGAGCAGCGGCAAGGTAACAAGACAATGAACCACCCTAATCAAGCATTTTAAACAACAGTGTTTTTATGTTGTGGAGGCAAAGTACCTTATGTATCTGAGTTTCTCATGGAATGACTGGTGGTTTGAGACCCCTTTCTACAGGACATCGTGCTTTCTTAGACAAGGCACTCAAGACTCCACATCATCTTTCTCTGCCCAGGAATACAAGTGGGTACTGACCACCCAAAAAAAAAATGCTGGGTTCACCCTGCAGTGGGTTGGCATCCCATCTAGGGTAGAGTAAGATACTCCTAATTATGGCTTTATGCCAAGAAAACTAGCAATTAAGCCAGACTATCATTAAGAGCCATATCCTGTATCATCTGTTATGGCTGGGCATTCTTGACGAGACCTTCCCTAGGTACCAAAGGTTTTCTCTCACGCCCTTTCATAGAGCACATGTCAACCAGAGGCCAGTAAGTGAGCAGCGTAAGCCCAAGAGAAAGAAAATACGAGACAGTAAAACTTTGCCTTGCATGTTTTGGAGCATGTGAGAAACGGCTCTGGCACCTAGGGTAGATTTAATGAGACCTTGATGTCACGAATGAACCTTCCTCTTTTTGATAAAGATTACTCACAAGTCAACAACTTTGTTATCTGTGAGAAGATCAAAGCATTAGGTGAGTCAATGATGTTCGCCCAAAGATTCACATCAAGTTGTTTGTTGCAGAAGCTGTGCCCAAACCCATTTGTAGGGGGAAAAAAGAATTTATTCCATTTGACGAAAAAGAGTTTCTATCAGTATCAGACCTGGTGCGGGGCCGAGTGAAGCTTCAGGATGTAAACAAGGTAATGTACAATTGACATTATAACCAAGACAAAAACAGTTGACCTACCTAAGCCAAGGACGTTTAAGCTCCGTTTATGACCTACAAATCGTTTAACTCAGTCAAAGAAGCTTAAAAAGGATGAGGTTGTCATTTTTGTAGGATCAGTTTTGTTTTTGTATGGGGTATTCATATGGGTCTTCATTGATTTAGGCCTTCAGTCTTCACTTCCATGGCTTTCATTTCGAACGCTACCTGGAGGGAGTACTCAGTGAATGCTTTGGTAGGGCTTGCCTCTGTGCTCCTTAGCATATACCACGCTCAGCTCCATTTTGCGACCCTATACTGGACCAGATACCATAAATCTTTACCTTATCCCAGACTCAATGAGCATCAATTCCCAGGTCAGACAATACTCTTCATGCCACTGATCATTATTTTCCCAACGAATGACACCATATATCCAGTGATTTTGTTACAATTTGCCATTAGTGAGTCCCTGGGACTCAACCTATGAAAAATAATGAGTCCCAGACCAAAACCAATGATTCCCATCATCTATCAAGTGCTAATGAACTCATACTTTGTTTTGTTTTATTTTTCTTACCTCAGCTATTATAGTAAATGGCCGGCTTTGGCAAGCACAGCGGGCACTTTTTTCCAGATTTGATACGACCTCATTCTCAGGGTCCTCTTGACACCAAAATATGTAACCACTTGATCACAAACAAACATGGCGGTGTTTGCAATAGGTCAAATTTATCAACAATGCAAGTAAAGGCTTGAATTTTTTCCCTCAGCAATTACTTGTAGATCTATTTCAGAGCCAACCGATATTTTTCTTTTTTTCTTTTATTGTGTTATAGTTTCTCAATTACACAAATGGGACATTCAATCGATCATGGCACATTCGCATTTGCACGTCCTTAGGAACGCATTCCATATATTATTTTGCATCTTCTAGGATTTTTTGCTTCAGAGACGCAGGACACAGGGGTAATAAAATCACTGTATATCCAAATCTGTCTCTGTCTTCTATATCCTACCCCACACTAAACTGCTTATTAGAAAAGCCACACTCTTCACAGCAACACATTCCTGTATAGCCTAATTATATGGGAGTACCCCCCCCCCCTCCCCATGCCTCCAATTTTTTTGTCTCAAACATCACTTACCATGATCGCCAAGGCGAAACACGAGTTTCTCGGAAAAAACTTTTTCGTTCAAAGTGCTTAAAGGGTCATATGTGGGAATACCCACCTCCAGGGCATTGTAACTTTCAACCAATGGTATTACCAGCATAAAAAGTTCATAAAAATCCATCAAATACAGATCCCCTTCCCTACATATTTTACTTGCTGTTCTCATAGAGACTTAACTTTTTTTTTAGGTTTACGAGGTTCTTTTTCAACATTTTAAGAAAAACAAAAACAGGTATACTACATTTGTTTTGTGTTTTTGGTTTAATAAGGCTAGTGGCACTTGAGGCTCCGCTTTGTGGGGTAATTTTTCTTACAACTTGAAACCTGCAATGTATATTAGGTCTAGATAAGGTTCCATTAGGCCACATCTAGTCAAGTACTCCAACAGTTCAGTCTGGAGTATCTAGTTTAAGCATACATGTGCTGTTTTTCAAACCTTACTGAGTTTGACAATGTTATGAATTCCTCACGCAACTTTCCTAATGTTTATGATGTTTCAGCTCAAGTCTGACTGCCAAAGACATGACCAACATGGGTCTCAAGGTCACTGGTGCTACTGGAGAAGCAAAACTAAAGGTAGACATTTTTCCTGCTCTAAAATAACCATGCTAGATTCATCATTAATATGTCAGTAAACATTGGACATCTAGGACAAACTTGGGCAGGCATTTTGGGTTGGACTGAAAAATTGTTATGCAATGCCGAAGTGGTGATATGTACAACAATCAATCTCAACTTGTCATAGAACAATTTTGCACGACAAGTTGCACAAAAATATTGCTTGTATTACGTAGAATAGGACAATGGCATCATTTGCATCATTGCCCGATGGCATCATTTGATTGCAACTGGGTGAATCCTTCAGTTTGTTCTTCTCTCATTTAAATTAGGATCCTTGTTGTTTACACCTCACTGAGATTACAAAATTTTAATGAGAAAGGAAACACAAAATGAATTCCTTAAATTGCTATTGTACAATAAATTGTTGCATCTTTTTGTGGCAATTGGACTTGCTTTCATGTGTGTACATGCGTACAACACTGTTGTTTTGGCTTTTTTTTGTTTCAAAACTTTCTAAGCAAATCAGAGCCAACAACTACACAGAATAATAAAAAAGATGCCAAATTTAATACAAAGCTGGCAAAGTCTGGACACACAACAAACATTTTTCACTAGATGTTGAATTTACTTACAAATCAAGTTAGTTTAGTTACTCCATGAAGATACCAAGACAATATTTTCCATGTAATTTAATAAACTGTGATATCATGTAACGAATGTAATAATTTTCTTTTCTGCCTTAATATTTCAGGTTCTTAGAGCTCTAAAAGTCATTGAGATTAACAACAAAGGAGCTGTTAAAATGGCATCATAGTGTCTTAATACATTTAGATAAGATGCATCCTCGAGGACCCAGGGCCAGATAGTGGACTAAGGGAAACTTGGAATGGGTGAAAAATAGGCAAAGAAAGTCAAGGGCAAACAAAAATGCTTTTTTCCAACTTTCCCGCTCCACTATCTGCCCCTGGGTCTTCGATGATGAGTGAAATGTAACCTGTGTCGATTCCGCTCGACTCACTATTAAACAAGAAACTTTGCAAAGTTATTGAGGAGCTACAATGTACAAAGTTCAGATTTTTGTATATGTGTACATGTATACGTGTAGCCAATGGACTTTTTAGGCCTAATTTTAGTTTACTAGATCACTCTTCACTCTTATTGTCTGGAAAAAAATATTAAACACAAAATGAAAAAGAACTCTTTCCTCTAATGATGTAATTGCACAGGCATTAACTGTACCTAGCTAGGATTATTTTGAAAAGGACAGGCATTCAAGGGAAAATGGAATACTCTCCTGAATAAAAGCTTCCAACCATAATTTAAAATTACCTGAAGTGTTCTTCTGTTCCAAAAAGTGATTCATGCAGTCACACCTCTACAAATAGACACAATCCTCCCATAAGCAGAAACCTGGTAAGTGACCACTAAAGCACGTGCCTACCCACATTTTAGGGCTGAATATTTCAGTGACGTTTAAGGTGGCTCAAAGAGCTTTCTGTTGTTCACATTCACAGTTCACATAATGTGATTTTTCATATATTTCACTTGCAAATTTTCAATGATTTTCTTTACAAACTGACCATCTGTAAGAAACCCACATGCCACCCTAGCTGAAAGTACTAGGGCTGCAACAATACACCGATGCATCGGTGAACCACGATATTTTTCCCAACGATACGAATATTGATATTTAAATAACATGTTGCGATATTACGATACAATAAAATAAGCTACATCAACAAATTTGGGAAATCCCTGTCTTTAATTTTCCTCACCCAAGCTCTACATTTTAGCCCTTGTAAGGTGATTTGATGTTGTGTTATTACTGCATTAAATTTATTATTATGGAAATAAATTATTTAAAAGTAGTGCAAGTTGTTGGTAACTAGTCTTGTCGCACACAGGAATGTATTGTATCGTGTATCATATCGGCACCTTTCTATCGAGATATGTATCGCATCGTGGGAAAATGTATCGTTGCAGCCCTAGAAAGTACTAAGCTTGTGTACATCACATTTCATGTTTTGTCTATCTGATAAGGCCACCACTCAGGTACTGTTGCCACAAGTTCCACATCTTTGTCCTCTTTGTTCTTTACATAAAATTTCCCCTCCTTTTTTAACATCTCTAGTCTCATCAGCCCAACTCCATACTGTCCGTAAGTCATACAAAGCTTGCCGGCAGCTTTTCCATCCAACGCCCTTATACGAGCATCTGATTCAAAGTGACTTGAATCAGTTTTGGGATCCATTAGTTTTATAGGTACTGTTCGTTTTCTTATGACTCCAGTGTGGTGTGTCCTCGCTATTAACTCTTGCCCCAAGTAGCAGCCTTTGTGAAAGGAAACTGCAAGAAAGTGACAAGAAAAGCCCCAGGGGCTTTAGACCGGCCATGATCTCCACCCGAATCCCAAAAGTCCCACTCGGGCCAAGGAGACTCACACAGCTGGAGCTTATCCCAGTTTCCGTAGCATGAAGCAACTGAGAGTTTTGTTACTCTCCCCCGGACAGGATGCTAGTCCATCGCAGGGTTACCCCCCAGCAGTACATGTATGTTGCCGGTACCCATTTATACGCCTGGGTGGAGAGAGACAATGTGGGGTAAAGTTTCTTGTCCAAGGAAACAACACTATGGCGGGGAATGGGTGTCAAACCACCGACCTTCAGATCTATCAGATCTGAAGTCCAACACACTAACCACTACACCACGGCACCCCCACCCGAATCTTAACTTATTACCCTTACGTTTTTTAAGACCACGTTCAGCTACCACAAGGTTAACAGCAGTTAGTAGTTCTATGATGAACAAAATCGAATCGGTTCGACTTTAAAAGCTTGCTAGCATCTTGGTCCTTGCTCTCGTTGAAGGGATTTTGATGCCATTTAACCCATTGACACCTGAAGCGCCCGAAACCGCCCGTGCGTGACAACCCCTGAATTCCCTGAAGCGCCCGAAACCGCCCCGGTAAAACTATGTGTTTGAAAAAGCCTCTACCCTCCCCTCCTTAAGGATTTTGGTTCCCCTATTGTTCTATTGTTAAAGGGGACAAATGAGCCAATCAGAATATGTCTTTTGCACATATTTTTGGAGCTCTTTCGGGGTACTAGAAAGACTTTTTTTCGTCCCTCGATTTGCGATGAAGAAATATGGCGCAGCATGTTGTTTACGCATGGAGAGGTAGTGCAATTTACGGTTCTTTTTCGCTCTATACGGGAAAAAAAACCTCTCTGAGTCTCAAAATGAAAGGCAAAAATTTTGCTTTAGATCAGTGAATGTTTAGGACGCTTTGATGTAGATAGTTTCCTAGTACAAAGTGATGAAAAGTTTAGCCGATTCGACAAGACTTGAAGACCGCGTGGAGTCAAATTTTGCGAGCAGAAATCAAGACTTGTGAATCTTTCCTTTGAACAATTAGACCAGGTAATGAACCTCTCAGTGTAAATTTTATTTCCTATGATGTGCTGTTTAACTCACTGGTTCAGCAAACTATTAAATTTAACCATCAGATCAGAAATGACTGTGCTTCTTGCGCTGTATTTTTTGTGTACGAATCGAAAGCAGACGCGCTTATTTCTGTTGCGCCATCTGTGTTTTAAAGCATGCTTTCCCTCTTCGATTCGTGACTTTTTTCTTCAGTTTGCATAAAATTTTCTTTTCTGAAGATTCTTTTTATTTCTACAAGCATATTTGTTCAATTCTCACACCAAAAATAGATCTAAACATGCCAACAGTTATTTGCATAAGCTTCCATTTTGACCCTGAAACCTGATCCTTTTGTGGCAGTGATCGTCTCAAATTTTCCTTCGTTTCACGTTAAAATTTCGCTGCTATAGAAATAAATGAAAAATGGCTTTCTTTGTAATGTCAAATGAATGGATTCTGTTTCAAAATTTTATGGAATTATGCTGTGATTCCCGGTGGGGGTATTTTGAACGGTAAAGGAACAGCATAGGAATACGTGTCTCAGTGAGCACGTGTTTGCTTTTTGTACCAAGGGCCTGCATTTCTGAGCATTTTGCAGATTTTCTACTAAGTTAAACTTCTCTATTTTCCCTTTGGTGTTGAAAAGGTGGTTGGACTAAAAGTTCTGATGAATAATAATTGTGCAATATATCGGGAATGTACACGGCTTTTCTCATGAGAATGACAACTGCAAAGTTTACTGTCTTTGCGATTTTGACTGCAAATGGCGCGCGGTTGAAAAAATTCCTTAAATCTTGTTTTGGAGCTAAATTTGACAATATATTTTCGATCCTGACAAATCCTTGTAATTGAAAAATAACTCACTAACTATCCATGGGGAAATAAAACGTAACAACAAAAGCTGAGAATTTGTCTTTATCTACTGCACATTGTGTTAATTTTTTCAAGTCGTTTATTTCGACTGAATGCTGAAAAATGTTCAGGAAATTGGGGGTGGTCGCGCGCAAATTTCCTCAGGAGTCAATGGGTTAATCCCGGTAATTTTCTACACTGATTTGCATGAAAATTTGGGCAAATTAATGCTAAACAACCAAGATAATGCTCATGTTTACTGAACATTTGTGAAAAGTATTTGTCAGGCCGAGCAAAAACCGGAAGTCTGGGGTTAGTAATGGCAAAAAAATGAGGCAGACAAACAAGAAAAAAATAGGTGTTACTAGACCCAGTCATCACTGTATTGGCGACGGCTTAATAAAATCGTCATTATTTTACAGTCAGCACACATGCAGTGACTTACCCTCAGACAACAGCCCAGAAATATTTATGTACCAGTCAATTCCAAAACCGCCCATCCCCCCCCCTGCCCCTGGCATACCCCGGGCATTTAACTTGAGTTTAGCTCCGCACAGTGGGGAGTTTGACCCAAAATGAGGCCCGCTCAGTCGGGCATTTGACTTTCATGTCAAAATGTCGGTCAGCGGTCGGAAACAAAAGGATTTTGCAATTCTTTCATTCAGCTGGTGCACTGCGTTCATGGGTCATTGCTCTTGTCGATTCCATGTGGGTTTTTCTGTTATTGTCCTTTTATATATTTATATTGTTGAATATGCCTTTGTTCAAAGTCTGGAGTGAAGACAAGCTGAAAAAGAAATTCGCAGTAGCTGAAAATTTCGCAGAACCTGTTTCCAAAGGTAAGCGATTCTGTTATTCGTTTATTTCATGAGTGGATGGCGTGACGGAATGCTGCATACAACGAGCGATCTGGCAGTTTAATATTCATAAACTTCTCTTTCTTTTGGAGGCCTATAAGAAAAATAGGAACTGCCCACCAGCTCTTCAACTTCTTGGCAGCAAATGCTGTTTAACTGTAGAACAGGTGTAGATGTGGTGGGATCACCTGCAGCAGAATGCATTAAATAGAACAAGACGGGTTGAAAAGGCAAAAGCGACTTGGCAAAGAAAAAAGCAAGAGAAAAGAAAATGACATGATTTATGTATAGGGCGAACTTTGCTGATTTTTAAAAATGTTTACCGTATCAGGAAATACAAGAAATGATCAATCACAGTATTTTAATATATATAGATATATAGAGTTTATTATGTTCACAGTTTTGTTGGAGCATTTGAGAGCCTTTTAAAACCTGTTAAATATGGGCTTTTTTAAAAAGAACGTTTTTATTGAAATTAAGAAACCTCCGTAAGATAGCTTTGAGAGACTTTGGATATTTTAGATGTGTTTTATAGCAGATCATTCTTTTATTATTAAAATTGCAGTTGACACAAATCTTAATCCAAACAGAAGCCAAATGTTTATTATAGAATATTTACATTTGAATAAACAGTTTGACACGTGGGAAAATTTTGAATAGTTGGTTCAATATACCTGGAGGGTGGGGGATTTGACGCTCTTTGAAGCTCTAACCAGTGGGGCATTTCACTGTCTAAACTCCCAACAAAGTGGACAATTTGACCAAAACTTTTCAAAAAATTTCAAATACCCGGGGGTTTGCCTGGGGGAGGGGGGGATGGGCGGTTTTGGAATTGACTGGTACTTTACCCAAGGGGACACCTTTTGCATGCAACCCCTCCAATAAGCGAACACTTAAGCTTTATGTTTTGGTTGGTCGCTTATCGGAGGTTCAAATTTTTGAGAAAACTTGTACAGGGAACAAATTTCCAAGGTGACAGAAAGCAAGATAAATTGAAATAATAAAAGAGATGGGAGCCAACAAAGGGGTAGGGGAGGAGTTAGTAGGTATGGGCAAGGGGAGCCCCCATCCTCCCCAACTTCCTGGCTATTTGAGTTAAGCATTTACCTCCATTTAGATATGCAATGTTATATTCCAGTGGCATTGCATTTCCAGGTGGTATTTCATCCACTCCTTCGCACACTCCAAGCTTGGCCCTATGTACGTCATACTCAAAGGTATCTCCAGTTTCATAAACATCCTCAAAACACACACAAGGGCTTGAACCTTTGGGTAACAGCACGCGAAAGCCCAGCTGCTCAACTCGAGGGTCTTTCTCCATTACGAGAATATCAGAATTAGCCAACGGCTGCTGAAGGTCTACAGCTCCGGACGGAGAAAACATCACCCATGGCTCACAATCTTCTGCATGAGAAATGTCTACCTTAGCTCGCAGTTTAAACATCTTCAGATGCTTCGTCAAGTCTGGAATTGCTTGTAAATCACACTCAAGAAAATACGCAGGGACTTCCACGCTGCCTTCATGTTTGTAGAAGAAGACGTCGTACATTGTCCGGCCACTGGCGTTTAAGAAAAAAGCGTACATTGCTTTTCTTTCCGCATCCTGGTGGAACGATTCGACATCATTGGTCACAAGTCCTTGTAAAAACTTGATGGTATCTCTCCCCTTTAATTTTAACAGCCCTCTTTTTCGCAATGGAGAGCACTTGATATCCCCTGAACATTTTTCTGAGGTCTGTGTTGTTAGCAGACGACTGTTACATAGTTGAAAAACTTTTATAACGTTCTTTACCTTCAAGGGGCGTGCAAACAAACGTGCCGCCATCTTACTTGTGCCCAGGCGCTGGCGGCTAAAAGGGCCAGGTGGCTCCAGGGACGAGAATGTTGATTTGTACAAGAGACCTACAAGAGAAGGAATGGACCAAAAATGACTGCCTTGGGGGAAGGGGGGCGGGGGGGGGGGGGGGGACTCCCATATGAAACGGACGGGGATGCTCGTCGAAAATTAGAATTAAAACCCTAAGGGAGACGAATCTGGGCATGGCTCAGGCTTTATTTGACCCCTAAAAGAGACCATGCTAAATAAGACAACCAAATAAGAGCTATAGTGATTTGAATTGCGCTAAAGATGTGTACATCGAATGCTGTATTCTATTATTAGATTTTAGAAGCATTGTCATAAATCTTTGGTTTTCGTTTATGGTCTACCCTAAGCGATACCTGTATGAGTCAAAATATTGGCTTTCTGTCCAGAACACCCTAAGTGACTGAAGTGAGACCAAAATGTGCAATTTATATCCGTACGCGAGACGACAAGCATCCCCGTAACTTTCATATGGGAGTCACCCCCACCCCGGAATGACTGATCAGATCAATAACCACACACAACATTCACACACGCTCTACACTCATTCTAAAGACCACAGTCAGTCTAGTAAGCTAACATGAATCCTGCTAACCGGCTATATTTTCACAATGAACGAACGAACGAACGAACGAATGAATGAATAAATGAATGAACCTTTATTAAGTGGAGACACTGAAGTAAATGACTAAGGCTAATGTATAAAATTGAACTTTCTGAGTGAAGATCGCAGATCACTCTCAGTGATTCAGTTTCAAAATTGCAATTAAATTCCTCATTGTTTTCTTTTGTTGCATAAACTAGGAGCACCAACTAGTCCAACTAGGTAGATCAATCAATCAATAACTTTTATTTATTCACGATAAAAGTTTAAGGCTTAAAATTTTCGGTGGTCGTTTATAACATAAGTCATAACATAAAACAATAAAAACGTTAAAATTACAACTGCCTGCTTAGTGTTTTTCCTTTGACCATCTTAGATGGGTGAAAGCTTCATTTGAACGTGCCCGGATATAAACGCACCCTGTAACCCCTAAAGCCCTGGTATGAAAATGCATATTCTCCTTACCGTTTTTTTTTTTTAATAAAGTAATTATTTAATCAAAAAAATATTCTCCTTACTGTTCTTCATACATTTCTTATGGAACTAGTAAGGAGAATTTGTCTTAATATCAAGACATCTCATCTTTGGTGACCACTTCCTTTATTCTCTTTACTGGAATGCTTGAACAAGTAGTGACAATGTCAAAAGAGAAATTTCATTTTCGTCACAAATAGGGCTTAAAGGGTTAATTATTCAAAGAAAAGAAAACTACCAAATCTCGTCTCTTTCTCTTGCCTGAAATTTGGTCAAAGCTCATTCATTTTGTGTCTTCCTTCACATTTAGTTCATGCTAGCCATTCCACAAATAAAGCCACCTTTCGTGTCACACGATCCAGTGTCGTGCCATTTGGAAGGAGCTTTTGCGGCTCTCCAAAAAATCGCACAATTTCGAGGACCGGCGCTTGGTTGACCTTGGCCTTTGTCCCAGAATGGTGAGGTAAGACTGCTTCCATCCACCCAGTAGAAGTTGCCGTCGCCTCCTTTCTTCAAACCAATGTAAACGTACCCCGAGCTCAAGCTGCCAATGTCTCCTATGTAGAGAATTATTGATAGCATTTACATACATGGCATTTTATACTTAGCACCAGAAGGCGTGGAAACGTCCCTTATTCAGTTATAGGAAAATAACCCTGATAGAGGTTTGATTCAATAAACTGATAAGTCGTTAGAAGTTCCTTTTCGGCCAACGCCATTTTTGGGTATTTCACACAAAAACACGTGAAAAGTGCTCAAGATTTCATTGGTTGCAATCAGTGCAAATGGAATCAGTCAGTCAGTCAGTCAGTCAGTCAATCAATCAATTAATCATCAGTCAATCATCGGCCGTGTATTATCTATGCCAGTAATTTTGCAACATTCTCTACGTTGAGAGGTGGGGGGGGGGGGGGGGGGGGGAAGGGTCACTCCGAACCATGACGCCAATTCGTCACCTTTTGTTTATGTGAATGATGCATGTCTTGAGGAAACGACAGATAAATACGTGCAATTACGATGGAAATTCAAGAGGTAAATCTTTCTATAAATAACCTTTAAATTTTTTCAAGGTTTTTTTTTTCCGCAAACTAGGGTCAAGAAATATGAAACGAGATTACAGTTCTGAACAGACATAGCTGATTGCCACACAAAAATCGTTAGTCAGTTTCAAATCGAGTTGCTGTTTTATTCCTGTTGTTGAAGAAAAGATAAAACGCAGAAGGAAATTTACCTGATATTAAGCTATAGGCAAAAGTGTTTTCGGCTGCTGAAGTGATCTTGGCCAGGTCACCTCCAAGGGATCTGCAAACATAGCGTGCTTCGTTCCACGTTGCCGTTAGTTTAATGAAAGCAAAGAAACATGATCCATTGAACACTTTCCAACCTGGCGGGCAACGCGCTATGGAAGAATAAAAAAAAATGAAAATAATATAATTCATTTGAAATTGTTAGCACTCTAGTGGATAGGGTTACGACTGATAAACAACACATGTTCGGGCTTCCATGAGGACATCAAGAAACTAGTTTATATTTTACGCAAAAACTGCTTTCCGTCTAGTTTGATTGAAAAGGTTATCAATCAATATCTTACTCTGAGGCCCAGGAGTGTGGGGGGGGGGGGGGTACTCCCTTATTTGGCCTAAACGGGTAAGTGCCGCTCAACAGGGTATGGTTTTCAGGGTCTTGCGTCTTAAACAGGGTATACAGTTTCAATATTTAGCGTCTTGAACAAGGTGCCCTTCTGGACTGGAAGCCCTGCACTCTACATGTGGGTACCACCAATTTTTTTAAAATCTGATTCTATATATGATGTCACTTATATATATATATATATATATATGTATACACCCGTTTTCAAAAACATTGCAACTTGAAAAATATATAGACATATATACATCTTTTGTCTTCACAACGTGAAAACAAAAGAATAAATATGAAAACAAAAGGTATATATGTATGTATATATATTTTTCAAGTAGCAATGTTTTTGAAAACGGGTGTATATATATATATATATATATATATATATATATATATATATATATATGTCTTAAACAGGGTCAAGGTTTGAAGGCCTCGGCGGCACACCCCTACCCAAACTTCCCTTAAGTGCCCCCTCCCCCCGGGATATGAGGGTTCAGAAAGGAGTTCGTAATAAATCTAGTGTGCCTAGTGAAATACATACACATTATTATAAATTACCCTGCATAGGTCCTTTTCAAGTGTTGCTTAAAACAAAACAAGGCGGCTACTTGAACGGTATTGTCATAATTTAGATATTAAGTTAGTATTTTCTTCGTTAAAAATAAGAAACCTGTTTAGTCTGAAAGATCCTCGGCAAGGAGCTACGCTCGCACGTTATCTGTAAGTTTGTTCGTGCGAGCTGTAATGCTTGCGATATTGGTGAAACTACTCGCCATTTTTCGTCACGCGTTCGTGAACATCTTTTTTCGGACAGGAACTCTCATATCTATAAACATCTCTAATCCTCTGATGTGTCGCTTGTCATTTTCTGAGGATTCCTTTACTATTCGAGACACAGCCGCCACAAATTCTCAAATTAGACTTAAAGAGGCCATGCTCATCTGTTGGGAGAAGCCTGTTTTCAATCAACAGCTGCATTATGTTAAATCTGTCTCACTCCTTTTAGCGTTTTTCTTGGCTACCTTACTTGTTTTTGTGATTTGCTGCACGCTTAACCGCATTTCCTTTAATTATATTTAGCAATTTGATAGTTTTCACTACACCCATTGTCTTTACGGTTCATATAAATTCAAATGTACCGAACTTTGTATGAACTGAAGATGACAGAGGTTACTGCCGAAACGTGTCTTGTAAACTTAAAAACTTCTTTTCAATTCGAAAAATTGCTGTCTGAAAGAAATGCGGTGACGGGAAGAGGGTACGCGCGTGAGGGGAGGGGGAGGGGGAGGGGTGCCTATCTACTTTTCCGGCTATCTGCGAAATATCCCTTTACTTGTCTTCTGTATATCGGCCTCCCATAGCCTTCTTGAACCCTTTTCCTTCCGGTTCCCACCCTTCTCCTCTCCAACCTTCCCCCCTCCCACCCTTCACACACACCACCCAAACAAGCTGACGATTTTTGGAGTACTAAACTCCGAGAGTGAAAACAATCACGCAAAATGCAGATTCATCAGTGTTCCAATCAATACAATTTGAACTCTCCCAGACTTGACTGGTCATACATCTTTAAACAAATTCTCCTTACTGATCTCCATACATTTCATTGACTACTAATTGAGAAAACTTGTTTAAACATCAAGATAATTCATCTCTGGTGATCATTTTCTAAATTCTCGTGACCTGTATGCGTTATAGTGCACAGATATGATGAGGAGAAAATTGATGCTGATCACTAAAGGGTTCAGCAGTGTATTTTACCTTTCGACGGGCCTTTCCAGTCTACCTCGTTCAGCTCTTGTTCAACTGCTTTTAACCGCTGTAGAATTTCCTGCGCTTGCGAAGTGCTCAGGCCCGAGTTATAAACGTTGTTGAAGACGTACCCCTCGTTAGTTGTGCGCTCATTGGTTTTAGGATTGTTGAAAGACGCTGCCAGGAGGTCTTGTGGCAGCGAAAAACAAATCATCAAAACAAACAAGAGAAAATGCATCTCGAAAACGAACACCTTTTCGTTGTTGACAGCACGTTTCATTGTCGAGTACTGACCACTTAGGCCTCTGAAAGTAATGTATATGAAGAAAGTTGTTCTTGTAATCCAGAAGGAAGCAGATTAGAGGAGTGGAGTCGTATCCATTTAAAAAATGACTGAAACTTGCTGAGACACGCTCGTTGCCATGCACGTACTCAAGCGGTAATCATTATGCACTGACCCCTGTCGTGATTACCATGCACGTATCCAAGAGTTGATTACCATGCAGAAACCCAAATTAGGCATCATTAGGCACACCTTTAATTACCACTCCTTATCTGATCCACCTAAGGATTTAAAACATTGACTCCATTCCTGAAAAAAAAAAGTCTATTATAGTATTCCGGTTCGCCCAATTTCAAGTCTAAACCAGTTGAATCTATACCCTACTTCAAATCATTATGGTAACATACTGTAAATCGGACCAAAACGATGAAAATCTATATCCCATTGCAATATTGTCGCACTTTTCACATCCTCAGAATAGAAGGAGATCTGGAAATGAGATTTGCAGGAAAAGTCCTGATTCGCTCCCACAATACGAAATATTTGATTTTCAAATATGTCGGTTTCCCTACCATGAAATTAGTCATGATTTTTTTATCTCATAGTTGCTATCGCAACCACGAGATATTTTAGTGGAGTTAAGCACATTTCTGAGCACATTCTTGTGGTTATTTTCGTGAGCTCTCGTGAAGATTCCCTGATGTTCGCGAGATTGTCGGTATTCCCAAGAGAGGAACTTCGCTGTATCATCGGGCTATATCGGACACACTTTATTTTTAGGTGCATGTTATTTTTAGGCGCTGGTGTATCTAATAACTAAGGTGTCTGTAGTCTACTGGGGGTTTTTGTGTAGTCTATCAATGATTTCTAGCCTGTTCCAGGGGGTCAGTTTTTGTATAACCCTATTTAGCCTGGAGGGGGTTGGGGGGGGCACATTGTGCCAGCGCTGACTTTAACGAATTATAACTTTTAAACGGCTAGTCGAATAATCACCAAATCTTGTGACTTTTTCTAAAATTTCTCAAGGAAATTTTCCTGTGTCAATGACGTGTCTATGATGATTGACGTTTCCATAGCAACCGTCTACTCATGAAGTGTATTTTGACTATTTTCTGCCTTAGTTCAGTCTTTTTTATTAGTTTTTTCCCCTTAGTTTGTACGAAGAAAAGAATCCTTACTTTTGTGTGCTTGTTTTCATTAAGTATGTTCTTAGAGCAAATTCGCATATTTTTCGATGTCGTCATTGTCAGCTGTATGACTGCAGGCTCGGGATTCAAGATGGCTGTCTCAAAATTCAAAATGGCTGGTTTGTGACGTCATTGTGACGTCATGACATGTCCCAAAGTAGTAGACCAGATAATAGGTTCAAACTTAAGAGTGAGTGGTAAAAAAAGAAGATGATCGATGATCAGCCCAACAGGAGGTACAAGTAATGAAACACCGAGATTTATATGTGAAAAACTCGTGAGAAGAGAGACTGACAAGAGACAGAAAGTTATAGAATCAGATCAAACTTCATTGTTGATTAAACAGGTTTCCAAAGAGGTTCAAGGCTCCAGGGCTCCGGCCTCAGAAACTCGGGCTCCAGTTCTCCCAGACGGAAAATTCGGGGGTCTAGAGGTCCATCGCTCCACTCCAGGGTCCTATTTCGCCAGAATCAGAATTTCCGTCCGGGCTTTAAGCAGAGAAAGGAATCAGGCTCTGGGCTCCACGACAAAAGTTTCGGGGCTCCAGCACCCCAAAGCCATCCCTTTGGACCCTGATTAAAAGGAGAGGAAAATATTGGTGAAATATTACACAAAACCCTCCTTGTAGAAATTAAAAAAAAAACCAACAAACAAACAAGCAAAAAAGCATCAATAACCACGAGATTGCCCGTTCCGTGGGACGGGTATTACTGACAGACGATCAATGATACCAATACACCGTAATTGACCTAATTAGATCAACAACCAGAGACTTGATACCACACAGTGTACTCCTCCTGAAGATCATAGACAGTCTAGTAAATGAACATTAATATGTGAAATCATATATTTGAACTGCAGATAAGGACAGAATTATGTGAAGATCATCGCAGTGAAGGTGTTTCAACCTAAGCGGTTGAAAAGAAGAAACCTGAAAAAATTCAGGCTTGACCGGGAATCGAACGCATGACCTCTGCGATACCGGTGCAGCGCTCTAACCAACTGAGCTATCAAGCCAACTGGGAGCTGGTAAGCTAACATAAATCCCAGGTTAAGAATATTTGCTCTCACAATACGAAATATTCTTTTTTCTAATATATCATTTTCGTTCCCATGAAATCAGCCTAGCTTTTTTTATCTTGTAGTTGCGATAGCAAGATCTATGGCTAGATTTAGTCCTGGTGCCCGATTCAAAAAATCTCTCCTAAGTTAAGATGTGTCCCAAGTATTGTTGTGAAACAAACGATGGCATGTTGCTAATACACACTTAAAATATTATCCTAACTGAGGAAAGCTCTGAGAACACTGGCCCCTAATTACTCCCATCACGTCGTGTCCTATGGCAAGACATTTTTGCCATGGGTCATGGTTCATTTTATTTTACACTATTTACAGAAAAAGGTGGATTGACAAAGACTCGTGAAATTTACATGGTACAAGTATATCTTTTGAAGCAGTTTATGGTATTGCACCATCTTATATTTGTAATTTAGTTAAGACAAAGGAACAGCAACAATGTAATCTGCGATCGTCAAAAGAACTCTTATTACGGTCACCTAGAACTAAAACGAAGAAAACTCTTGGAAATAGGTCATTTCAGATGGCAGCCACTGGACTTTGGAACAAACTACCTTCAAACATTAGAGCTATAAGTAATATTAGTCTTTTTAAAGGGACAGTAAAGACATATCTTTTTAGAAAGGCATTTGCCTGCTATAGGTAGACTATTAGTACATTACTATTATTAAGTATTCAGCATCATTATTATATTTTTCATATTATGTAAATTAGTATTTTAAATAAATTAAAATAAAGGTTACAGCATGTGTGTGGTGGCCAAAGGAGCATGTACTTTCGAGTTTACCGCCAATTATGCCAAATTTGTCTCTCTCTACCCTAGCCACTGCCCTTGTTTTGCATCCTAAGGTAATGAGCTTTTTGGCAAACTTGTCTCTCTTTACTTTGACCACTACCATCGTGCCTTTTCCTAAGGCAAGAGACGTTGTCTTAGTTGTCTCTCCACATCTTAATCTGGCCTCGCATTGTTTCCCAAGCACTTTGAGAACCTCCCTCACGTCGTACTCGCGGCTAAAGCAAGACATTTCGCCCAAAGATGTCCCTTTGCTTCTTGAGCACTGCCCACCGTGTCGTATCTTATGGCAAGACATTTTGCCTAAAGTTGTCTCTTTGTAACTTGATCATGCCCCTCGTGTCGTATCGTATTACAAGGCATTTCGTCCACATTGTTTTCTGCACCTTGATCACTACAATCACGTCGAAGCCTAAGGCAAGGAATTTCGCCCAAAATTGTCTTTCTGCATCTTGATCGCTGCCCTCATATAGTATCTTAGGGCAAGACATTTCACTCATAGTTGTCTCTCTGTAACTCGATACTCGTACGTGTATAAGCAAAAAGCGACTAATGCTGAGGTATCCAGGAAAAATACTAAGTCTAATGCTTCTCTTCATTTTTAGCTGTGAAAACTGGAGACAGCGTGAGCTGAACAGGAGCCTGTGCTCACGTTACCTATAAATGTAATAGTATATGTATTAGTTACCATTCATAGAATCACGAGGATCGAGGCCGAGAATTGATATCATTATAAGAACCAGATTTTGGTCTAACACAACATGATTATTTTGTTTAGGGTCCTGTTTCTGTGTCATGGTTATGTGACGATCATGTGTAATACGTAAGCGGCTTATATGTCAAAGGTAATTAGGCAATTCTACAGGCATCCTTTTCTTCAGCGCACTTAAAAAAGTAAATTTGCTACGAGCGTGTGACTACAAAGAAAAATTGGTACCCAATGGGTAAATGTGAATTAGCTGGTCGACTTAGAATTTGGAACAATGGGAAGCTTAATTTGAGAAGCCATCAATCAGTCAATGGAAAGCAATGTTTGGCATATGAGTCTATACGCGACTGTGTAATTAGCATGTTATCGCCAGGACGCATTTGTAATCTTTTTAAAGTCAATAAAAATATTCATACTTTCGAATTGTGTTCATAAGCTTTCTCCTTCCTCTCCTCTTCCAGTAAATTTCAGCGATCAGAGTGAGGAATGCCACAACCATCCCAACAGCCATCACAATATATACACCAGCCATACTCATCAGACCAATTCTCTTTCCAGACAGTACTGAAATTAAAGCAAAAGAGAGATTTATTAAACATTGCTCACCTATTCAACTTAACACTGAAATTTCGTTTTAGAACGTGGTAGTGTTGTTGAACAATCAACTATTATTCAAGTGGTTTCGGCTTAGGAAATTTACCGAATAAAGTACGACGCAAAGATACATATGATGAAGTTACTTAGCATTTGTACCATTGGAGAGTGGACACCAACAATTTCGTCTGTTTTGGTCTATTATACTCTGAACTTAAAGTGCACCTAACCCCAAAATTTTTTTCGCAGCCAAATACATTCTGTTATCATTTGGAGCATTTCGTCACAAAAAGTTTTTGATTTGGTTTAATCCCTGATTTTCTGTGCGCGGTTGAAGTACGGAAAATCGGGCGAAAACAGACACCATTTTGGTTTAGGGTCGAGCAGTGAGGGCATGGGACTAGACACCTTGTGACGTCAAATCAAGAACTCGCAGTCTCGCGCTCTCTCTATCGGAGCTATATTTCCCTTGAGCTCCCGAAGACGTACAGAAAACGGCCGACCGTTCGTATTGCTCCGAGACGTAGTAACCAAAGAAACGAATCACAAGAGGTGTCACTACATAATACGTCATTTTTCGACGACGAACGACCGGAGGCGAAGAGACGAAATGAGTGGATTTTGTACAGCAATGGCGAGCAATGCGGCAACCTACCAAGCACTCGATACTATGCTCGATGCATTTTAAGCAAAGCTTTGTTGTCGCAGAAGAAGGTATCCGATCAAACGATAGCTTTCTTTTTGTGTATTTCCAATGATTCAACGGCCGATTAACCACAGAATACCCTGCCACATGAACTATTTTTTGTCGAGCCCTCTACGCGATACGCGGTACACAGAGATATATTACCTTTGCGACTTATTCAAGTTGGCTTACACGGTAAGCGCTTAATAATTACATGTAAGCGGTGCCCAAAATAGCCTAGGGTTTAAAATTAGACCTTATTTATAGAAAGTCCTCCTTCAGCAGAACCGAACGCGCTTTCTCCACAATAACAAAACATTGTCATTATTCCTCATTCTAGTCTATGAACGTGCCACGCTATAAGACTTTTATCTTGAGTCATTTTAAATTACTCGAGCATAACAAAACATTACTGTGCAGAGATCACTTGTTTATATCCTCCGTTGAAGTAGACTGCAAGCAGTCTCTTTCTTCTTTTATTACCATCTTTTGTGCAAAAAAAGGCCGCAAGAAGATCGAAGTGCGAGCGATGAGCGGCGAAGCCTCGAGTCACGCGTTACAAGTAGCGAGGGCCGGTTGATTTACATAATTTGTTCATTTCCGCTCGCACGTAGATCTGAGGAAACTGTTTGCACGTTGAAGCGAGAAAAACGATTGGTAAGATAATCTTAGTTGAACCGATACTAGCAAACTCTCGTGCTTATAATTCTCGTCAATGTCCTTTAGAAAATAATTGTCTTCCTGATTCACTATAGTGTCATAAATTGTTGTTATTGTTAATGCTGCTTACAGAAATGGACAAGACGTAAGTAATATCGCAGTTTCCACATTTACGCCTATGTAACATGTCATGTGTAAGATAAATAAATGAAGGAAGGAATGCTTTATTAAAATCTGCATTTCTATAAGAGATTTCCTCAGCTTGAATATAAATCTCAAATGCGAGAAGCGGAGAGCTGGAAAACCAAGACCAAACGTGAAGACCGAACGTGCGAAACAAAATGTAAACACTCACAGGCAAAGCTCATGATTCACTGGCTTCTTCGCGGCCCTCCAAGGCCACTCTTTGCTTAATTTGCTGTTCCAGTTCTTAGTTTGCCTTTATTTCCTTTTTGCATTGAGTGATTCATACATTTTTCGTTGGTTAGCGGGTTATTAGCAGATATGGCTAGGAAGGCACACTCTTCATCATTTGTCGGTGTACTGTCGTCTTTGTGTTCCGCCTCTATCTCGTATTCAGAGCTAAAATCATCTACAAATCAGCAGAATCCGCGTAGCTCGTCTCAGTATCTGCTTTGCATAACAACATTGGAATTTTAGTCATACCTTGACTAGCTAGAAGGTCCGAAGGCTTCTATCAACAAATAAAGTCAGAGAAACACAGCTAAAAACGAAGCGGCGTTGAATTCTTGGTTCTTGATCTGACGTCACAGCTACGGCTCGCCCCAGATTCCTCTTACTCGGACTTAAACCAAATTTTTGTTGAATTTAACAGGGCACAGAAAATCGAGAATATAACCAAAACAAAACATTTTGCGAAGAAATATTCCAGATGATAACAGAATTTATTTAGCCGAAAAAAAAATTTAGAAGTTAGGTGCACTTTAATGTCATGAGATTATCGTATTTGCAACAACAACAACACCTTCCCCCCAAACAACATACAAAAAACACAACAAAGCAAAATTGTACTTAAACTTATCAAGCAGCCTATACTATCGGCCATCTCGTTGATGTTGGTTACTCATGGACGAGGTGACCTCGTGAGATAAATTCAAACTGTGTGCGTTACAATAAGTGAGAGAAGTAAGATTGCAGGACGTTACCACCCATATGTCAAAGATAAGTAGAAGTGGGCTGACCATGTCGCCTGTATGTATGACAGCAGGGGGACGTTAAGAACAACAGTGTGTAGGCCCAAGAATGGACAGAGATTAAGAGGGAGCCCATTGAAGACGTGGAGAGATGATATAGACAGCTACTAGGAAGTACTGAAACAGATATGCCATGAACAGGAGTGTTTGGATGGGGGAAACCTGAATGGAAGAATGTAAGCGCCATGCAAAGGCGTTAAGCTGCTTTAGACTCATACAATGTGTGCTGAAACTGGACAAGGTAATTTTCATACTTGTTTTCTCTTCTTCAGGGCACCTGTTTGAGGTTTCCCACCATTTACGTCTGATCGCGTCAATGAAATGATTCTCCTGAAGTCGTAAAATAGCCAATGTGAAGTCCATAGTGTGAGGATCATTTGCTTGTAGAGCAAATGAAATTCCTTTAGCATTGGTAAGACCTGGAACTTTAAACAAAAAAAAAACCCGTTTCCAGAATTTACTGGCTATTTGTATTCTGGGCTTCCCGTCAACCCAAGCTATCAAGGTTCCTGTTAACACCCAAGTACAAAGTGGAAAAGAAAACAACTAAAAGAATTAGGAAATCAAATGAATCAAACCAAACAGATAAATTTTTAAAAAAGGGAAAAATAAACAAACAAACAGACAGACAAAAATAGCCAAACAAACAAATCACTCTTGATGACAGTACAGATCAGAAGCTTTATTTTTATTGATTAGTCAGATGGCATCCAAATTTACAATTGGTTGACCTGTTTTGCTCGCGGGGTTGAATGGGTTTATGAAATGGAATGTTGGAGTACAAACAAATGTAGTATCACTGTTTTCCCTTTTGCGAGCATGATTGATAATCCCAAGACTCCTACAAATGGGTTTTAATGACCTTTAATTGGATTTGTTAGCTTTTCGCTCGGAGAACAATCCGTTCTCCTTAAGGCACAATTCCTGCCAACACACATGCTAAGCAATGAAACACCTTGGCAAGGTTTTTACAACAACGTGATGTGAAAACAAGCAAGGAAATGTCAAAGAAATCTTGATATGTAAATGTGGCTTAGGTTAATTTAACTCTAATAATACAAAAATGATCAAGAAGATGATGATTCATTAAATATTTGTGGTATTTACGTGTAGTGAGATCGCAGGGCGGTTGGTTGGCAAGGTGTCTAAGCTGTGGTCCATCGTGAATAAACGCAAATTTCTCTCTTTCTCTGACCCACTGAACAGCTTGATATGTACTTTGAGGGAAAGTTCCGGCAGCTTTCATTCGGTGCCAAATTTTTTGTTGTGTTTTAAGTGGACTTTTCTTGAATGCCTCATACACAGCTGACGAATCTAACACTCCTACTTCATAAGTGGACTTTGCGAGGTCTCCAAGGCTATTGATGGTAAGTTCTGCGTTCTTTACTGTGAAAAAGGCGGCCAGGTTAGCGGTGTAAGTTGACACCCAGATAAGAATACAAAACCAGTAGCATCCGGTGAGAATGCGACCTGAAAGTTGTTGAAGGGACATTTTAATTAACAAATAGTTTCATGTAGTCGTCCTTGTGTACTCTGTTAAAGCACAGACGGATGACGTCAAAACGCGGTGTCCTCTGTGGGTTATCAGAGTAAACATGTACGGCAACGTGGAATCTACTTGTTTTATACATTTTTTTGACATCGGTTATCCCGCGCAGAATCTTTGTAGTGATGATTCGTGGGCGCAGAACTTTGCTGATCATGACCTCATTCGTGCATCTACACTTCAACCACCAACTCCCCTAGACCAATCAAACCCGCGACTTACTCTGTCCATTGTATAAAGCATAATAAGCACCAATCAAAACACGCGTTTTACTCTGTCCATTTTATAAAGCATAATAAGCACCAATCAAAACACGCGTTGTACTCTGTCCATTGTATAAAGCATAATAAGCACCAATCAAAACACGCGTTTTACTCTGTCCATTGTATAAAGCATAACAAGCACCAATCAAAACACGCGTTTTACTCTGTCCGCTATAAAGCATAATAATCACCAATCAAAACACGCGTTTTACTCTGGCCATTGTATAAAGCATAACAAGCACTAATCAAAACACGCGTTTTACTCTGTCCGCTATAAAGCATAATAATCACCAATCAAAACACACGTTTTACTCTGGCCATTGTATAAAGCATAACAATCACCAATCAAAACACGCGTTTTACTCTGTCCGCTATAAAGCATAATAAGCACCAATCAAAACACACGTTTTACTCTGTCCATTGTATAAAGCATAATAAGCACCAATCAAAACACGCGTTTTACTCTGTCCATTGTATAAAGCATAATAAGAACCAATCAAAACACGCGTTTTACTCTGTCCATTGTATAAAGCATGATAAGCACCAATCAAAACATGCGTTTTACTCTGTCCATTGTATAAAGCATAATAAGCACCTATCAAAACATGTGTTTTTCTCTGTCCGTTGTATAAAGCATAATAAGCACCAAACAAAAAGCCCGTTTTACTCTGTCCGTTGCATAATCAATCGTATTATTGTCTTTCTGCTTTGTTTGCGCACGCAGTCCAAATGAATTGAATACTGCCATTTGACTGGATGCCGGAGAGGGCTGAATGTCTCCACAGTGGCCGCGTGCGTCCGTTAACCTTTCAAAATAACGCGTTTGTTGCTTTGTGCACCTGTGGATCTCGACTTCGACTCATCTCGTTCAATATGCATACTAAACGACCGATGTCTCTGCAGCTGAGCATCAAGCTTGATCAATAGCAATTACGCATGTCTTCAACAACCAACAGAATGTTAATTGAAAAACAGTTCAAGTTTTTTTGCTGGAGAGATTTTAAAATAATACTTTTGTTTGCAAAAATGCTGACTAGAAAATTACCTCACGAATACGTTCACCCACACTAATAATAACAATCTGACGGTACTAAGGTCAGTTAGTGTTCTTCTGTCTGGATTTAACTTCCGCCTGTTGTGAGCCCCTTCCCTTCCAGCTGAATACAGACAGTTGTTGGTGTTGTGTGTAGGAAAGAACCGGATTTAAATTAACCGACCTCGTGGTAGAAGGTCCGAGGTAACTAATTACATTCTTCCGAAAATCACTAAGTCAACTGTTTCAACTTTTCACGTTGGTCAATGGACGATATAAGTATTTAGCAAGAGCCCGGTAAATGTCAGGTAAGAACGAGATTGAAAAGTTTTTCCGAGGAAAACAAGTCGGTAAAATGACTGGTAAACCTCGTTTTACCAGGCTTTCAGAGTAAGGCTGATTTAAATGCACCTTTGAAGCCTAGCAAGGCTAGTTTAGACACAAGAATTGTAATGATCCGTTATCTCTCCGTCGTACCTGACAAGTTCCTAGGCGTGTTGTCCCCGCCTTGTTGCAGCATGCAGGCCAATGTGAACCATAAACTGTTAAAATAGCTGAATTCCTCAGACGTTCCTTGACCATTCTCGTCTTTGTATCCATAAGGACTGAAGTAATTTATTACAAACACAGCAATTGAGACAATCACCAATGTAGCCAGGGTGCAATACCAAACTTGATCGTGAAAAGGATTCATAAACTGCAGAAGATCGGTTTTTTCTTTGGATGAATGTTTCTTCAGTAGTATGTCCTCGGTGTAGAACATGAAAGGAATTGTAAAATCCACCACTTTTTCCCGAGTTTCAGTTACGGTCAACGGAGCTCCGATGTCAGCGCGCTATGAGGAAAGAAAGAAGGCAAAAACTTTGTAATAACGGAATGCTTATTCAAAATTTCTTTGTAAAAGTACATTTGAGTTGGAGGTGTGTATAATCTATGGATAAGAGACGAAAATTAAAGGGCGTGTTTCTGAAAATATTTCGTAAACGAAATGTTTTTGTATTAGAAGCTACCACCACTATCACATAAAAAATTAAGTGGAAAAATACTTCTTGAGTACGAATTCTCTTCGCACGTTTAGAGAAAGATGCGAATGGGCATTTAAACCACTGATTTTAAGACTGCCAGTTAGCAAGCGCAGAACAAGAGACAAATCAGAAAACACGTACGTTCTACGCGAACCTCCCTGGTTCCAAGTAAATAACAACTGCAGTCAACAATACTACAAACCTTGCTTACTACCTCGCCAATAATTCCATTCCAGGTCCCATTTTCATATACGCCGCCAAACAGTCCATCTGGGGAGTAATATATCTCATATGTAAACTTGAGAACTCTCGCAAGTTCATTTAGCAGATCAATGCAATAACCTTCAGATGTAATAGTGCCGTCATCCTGTTTCGTCTTCATAATAAAAGGTGCAGTCTGGTTAGGTGAAGAAAAAACAACAAAATTAAGCGAACAAACAAACAAATAATAAGAATTGCTGTTAACGATTTAAATTAATAAAAATGATGACGGTGATAAGATTATAATCATGTGACATTAGTGATGGTAGTGATGACGACAGCGACGATGCATGGTGATGACAAATGTAATGATGGCAGATGATAACGGATGAGTGCGGTAAAGATGATGCGATGAAAATGTTTTTGTGTTTTTGTTTTGGATTTAAAATAGAAATTTACTATCTTTACATTTTTCAGAACCTGGTTTCTACTCTTACGTCCTTATTACCTCAATAACGACGACTTTTAACTTTCGTCCTGCCAACGTTCCTCCGGGGTTTGAGGTCTGGACGTTAGGTGCGATGTTTTCAAACATCATGATACCTTGAGTTGTATTCCACGTACCTATCTAAGAAAAGAAACATATAACAACAAACAGAACAAAGGGTATGTTGCACAAAAATGTCTTAATTTACTGGAACTTTCCAAAACATTACATAAATGTTCTTACTTTTACAAAGGAGTTGTTCCGGAGGTTTAAAATTTGCAGTGCAATTGTTCTTCGATTTCCATGTTTAGTAAACTGGACAGTTCCTGTCAAACCATTTAGACTAATCTGAAAAAAAGAAAAAGGAAAACAAGAAAAGAACACACAATTAATGTAACAAGCTAACAACCTATATAAAAATTTCACGCAAACTGTTTACCTTTCTCAAGCAAGATAACATCGCATCCCTATCTTTTGAATCAATGTTAGACCCATTCATGGATAAGCACGGTTCTGTGCTAAGCGCCAGATTAATAGCTTGAACGGCGTCATAAACGAGTGCAATTTCGTCCTAAGAAGGAAAAAAACGTATATGATTGAACGTTTGATTCCTTGTTAACGCCTGCAAGAAACTGGAGGCATCATTAACGAATCCCTTAAATATACGATGCATTCTAAATCATCTTGACTAAAATAGCTACTAAAATGATATTTATTATTAGAAACAAAAGCATTACCGTAATGCTTTCAAGTTGTAATCCGTCCTACCGATCAGCAGTCAAACACACTGGGAAAACAATTAATTGTAACCGAAACTGACCCGGTATTTTGGGGCTTTCCTCTAATAGTAAGATTTTCTTTTAGCTTTTTAAATTAATTCCTAAAAATAGGCGACGGAGCCCCTTTAGATTTTCCACCTTTATTTTCTTGCAAAAAACTAACATCTTACCTTGTTGCTGTCATTGTAGTTGTCTAGTTCTTTGGAGGCCACGCCTTTAATGTATGGAAGCTTCATTGCTAAAACCACATTATTTGGAAGAGAACTTAAGTTCACTGGCACCTAAGTTAGAAAAAGAAAAAGTGAATGTCTGATTATTTAGTAACTATTTCTCTCTTGTTTTGCAAGGAAGGTTTTGCATACAAATACTACAATATTGTTTTCAAGTTTTCATTCCTTTTGTGTTCTTTATTGAGTTGAAGAGTCTGATTTAATTCCTAAAGCTGAGCTATGTCTTCAAGTAAACATCAGTAACCTTGACAAAATTATCAAGAAACGACCCATGTACTGCATGACTCAATAAACATCGGGCGCCCATATTGAATTTTCTTACTTTTTTAACATTTCTTCTTCCCCTAAGCAAAATGTCTGTCCCTAGGAAAGCTATCTCTATTCAATAAATACCTGTGCCACTTCTTTTTAAACCTGGAGTAGGTGGGATGGGGTAGAACAAAATATCTTAAACAACGCTCGTTGGAAACTACAGAACTATAGTACCGCAACATAAATTCCAAAAATTAAAGCTCAAATGGTTGTCAGACCTGTCCCTGAAGTATCCACGTGGGGCCTTTGTTTTGACCGCAAAGTTTCTGTAAAAAAACAAACAAACAAACAAACAAACAAGCAAACAAAAAAAACATAACAAACAAAAACAAACAAGGTAACTGAGAGACATTCCCATAAATAACAGACACCTGTTGTCCACAAAACGTTAACGACAAATTTTAATAGGCCAGAACCTCATTACGTATCAAATGGCCGCCACACCTCACACATCCAAGGAAACCTTATTAAAAGTGAAATGTCCACACATGGTGGCTGCCGAATGTGATACTTGTGGTTATATGCTACTTCTATGCTTTTTTACGTTGTAGCCACAGAGAGCACACCCGGTCCTTTAAATCGTGATTTAGTTTCTAGGATGACGTACCAAAATCACAGGCGGGCTTTAATTTATCAAGAAGCTGGTCTTTCTTTTGTAAACTCATTTCTTGTGCAACCCATGATTATTTTATAACTACGGGCGAATCACGGCAGGTCTGAATCTCCATGTAGCCCACTGTCATAAAACATCGATGCAAATTCGTGCAAGAAAGGAGTTTACTGACGGAGTAAACACTAATTTCCTGAGATATTTTGAAGATCATTTAACTCGGCATCATCTTTGGGTATCAGGTTTATAATCCCTCTTCGCTGAGAAACTGGCAGCCTTTCTGTCTTTTTTATATGCAGTATTAAAACTCCTGACAAAATCACCACCAGTCAGATCAAAGAAAGCTGAATAAAATTCCATGGTATACCCGTCTTCAGCTTGAGATTTCTGATGTCAAGGTTAGTAATACTAGTACTAATTTGTTCTTTCTAGAGCGATTTATACCAATGCTCCAAAGCGCTTAACAAGAAATATAGACTATAAAATGATTCAAAATGAAATGAAAATCCTTGTTAGAAATCGATAAATGTTGTGGTGACAATAATTTGAAAAATAATAAAAAATAACAAAGATTAAAAAAAGTGCATTATCAAAGTCCTCAGAAGGTTAAAAATTAGCGATATGAAACAAATGGGTTTTCAGTGTATATTTAAATTGGTCAGTTTTCAGCAGTTCCGATTTCATGAGGAACGGAATTTCACAGTCGGCGCAGCAACGCTGAAGGCACGTTCTCCATAGGAGATAGGGTTGTGCTTTTAGTAAGATCTGATTAGAGAATCGTAAAGAATATCTCTTGAGTAGGTCAGTAATACAACCCGGTGCGAGACCATTGAGCACCTTGTATGTAGTGACCAAAATTTTGAAGACTTGAATGAGTTGCTTGATGGGGAGCCAATGTAGATCAATAAGAAGAAGAGTAACGTGCTTGAACTTTCTCATGTTATCCTTGTCTTTTGGTGATGTTTGCAATCACACAGCAGTGGCATGTAAGAAAACGATTACAGAAACGAGAAAAAACTAAATTCCTTTACTACGTTTAATTACCTTTCCCAGCATAAGTTCAATGTTTTTTGTGTCCGTGTAAATAAGAATAACTTCAGGATCAAGGTTTGCAATTTGTTCCATGACTCTTGATATTGGTGCTGCGTGATCCTCAGTTTTCTCCTGGTCAGCAAGTTGAACAAAATCCACTGTCAGCTTTGAATTCTGGGAAATGGCGTAGAAATACCCAGCTTCGTGTAAACGAGTTTCTAAGATAAAGGGAAACGAATACAAATAGGAGCAAATATATTTTACTACCGCCGTTGTTTTAAGCCGTTTTACCACGCGTCATTTTCGTACATTACCAATCTCCTTCATTTTTAAGTCGCGATAGCAACTACAAGATATTGTAGTGGAATTGAGCGCATTCCTCAGTACATTCCTGTCGTTAATTTTTGTGAGGTATTGTGTAG
Organism: Siderastrea siderea; assembly: GCA_964030785.1. NCBI lineage: Eukaryota > Metazoa > Cnidaria > Anthozoa > Scleractinia > Rhizangiidae > Siderastrea > Siderastrea siderea. The sequence continues at coordinate 4,616,078 of OZ034978.1, read as the reverse complement.
ATTCGCTGATGTTCGCAAGATCTTTCGGTATTCCCAAGAGAGGAACTTCGCTCTATGACGGAGACTCTTTCCTTATTATTGGGCACTAATGTATCAGATAACTAGGATGTCTGGAGTTTCCGGCTGCTTAGAGTGATAACTTGTGCCGTTTATCAATGATTTCACTATCAGTAGTATTCAGTATGTTGCTGTAAAATTTAGTAGAAGTAGCGTTAGGAACATTTACCCTTCGCGTCTTCTGTCCATTGGCGATTGTTATTCGGAGATAAATAGAAAGGATTATTTTAACAAGAAAGAATAGGAAACATGAATGAAATAGTTTCTTTTGAAATACGCGAAAGGAGACATTTTGATATTCTATTTTGATGTACTAGGAAGACGCTTGCTGGGTGCGTTAAAGTGCACAATAGTTTCACCTATCTGCTGGACTACTAAAGACAGAGGTTTTTGAAAGCGCATGATCAGAGTGGACGGGCCTTGAATTTTCATGAGACCACAAAATTTGAACATGTCTGGTTAGTTGTAGTAAAATTGTCAAAAATACCTATTGCAGAGTGTTATATAAATATAGTATACATGCAAAACACAGCTAAAAAAGTAAAAAGCTATAAAAATGCAACGAAGAAAAGCAAAATCACAAAGAACAAGTAAAACTGAAATGTTTCATTTGATAAAATAAAAATGTAGAACATTTTTACCGTCGTATACCAGTGCAATCTTTTCCCATTGAAATGAGTTGAGTATGTCAAGTGTGGCATGCGCGTAGTCCCTGTATCCCACTGACATCTGCACCGCTTTTTCGCATTGATCGAGTGGTGTCCTGTCTCCATGGAGACGAATGAGAGGAATGCCAGTTACTGTGGAGAGTGCGCATGCGAAGGTCTTTGTGTGGCTTCCCTCGATCATTGCAATGACATTTTGTTGAAGGAATGCTGAAGCTGAAACGAAGGTTATTTTAGAATTATTTACCCTTGTTGCCATTATAACTGATCATGTTTCTTTGCTACAAATTGAAGGGTTAGGCAATTTATTAACCCAAATAATGGATGAATGAGATTTATGTTGTGCATTGATAACTCGTTGCTAATATACCGTACTGCTGACTAGATCATCTAGCGCGTAAAAAGCCTCAAAAGGATGAATTTTGTAGCCCGGACGTAAATCGCTTACTAGACTTTGAAAAAGGGTCATTGAATTACTTTCTTGTGCTGACCAAATTGCTACTTGGTTGTTTCAGCTAATTTAAGGACGGTACCTCTTTTTGTTACTGCGCATGCGTTCTGCACATCTCGGAATGTTCGGGTTTCCCCCTGATACAACAATATTTTTGCGTGCTTTATGTCTACGTGGAAAAAGCACACCTTGCCAAGGGCTATCAGAATCCAAAAAGAAAATTGGGGGTAACTGCGCATTTTTCAGAGATAAATGAGCTTAAATTTGGAAAGAGACTGCGATACATTTTTTGTATTTTAACGCTTTTTTAGAATTATGGTTGTTTAGTTATCTCTGAAAAATGCGTGGTTACCCACATTTTTCTTTTTGGATTCCAATAACTCTTGCTAAGATCTACTTTTTCCCCATAGTCATAACCTTTGCAAAAATACATCTGTATTATATTAGGAGGCACCGCCCTTAAATTCAATTTGATTCATGTTCACAGTATAAATGTATAAGATAAAAACGAAGGAAAGAAAAAAAAAGAAAAAGAAAGAGATAAGAGAAGAAGGAAAACAAGGTAAAGAGATGGAATGGGGAAGGACAAGAAAGAGACGTAAGAATCATAAAGGGTGGTCCACCCAAAAATTCATTACATAGTATAAAACATTAATAAAATTAGTTTAATAGTTTATAATTAATAAAATCACATATTTCCTCGCACAACTGCGGTTGAAAATAAAATCTTCATATCTTACCTTGATTAAATAGGCTGATATTTTCTGATGCGTGATAAGTTTGAAAGACTACTGAAGCATTGTCCGATTGACTAGAATTGTTCTTGAGAACAAAGTTTACAGCGTCATGCTCAGTTAAATTGCCATTGAGAAGACCTGCATGATTAAGATAGGAGATAAAAAGAAACATTAAGGAATGTGCAATATTATATCTATGTGTAGAAAAGATGCAAGAAGCAAACCAGCCCTAATAAATTTTGTGTTCATTCAGTCTCTGATTCAGTTGCTTCTCTAGCCTGAGAAAACAGCGACGTTTCACGAGGTCGCCACTTCAGCCCTCGCAAAACGACGTCTGAATAATGAGCGCAGAAATTCCATACTGATGACGTTCACTACCCAAATCCTTGGCAGTGCTTCTGATTGGTTGAAAGGAAATTCAAGCCAGTCAGAAGCACTACCAAGATCTGGGTAGTGAACGTGCATCAGTATGAAATTTCTGCGCTCATTACTCAGACGTCGTTTTTCGAGGGCCCAAAATGGCCACCTCGTGAAAGGTCGGCTCTTTTCTCAGGATATTGCTTCTCAGGGCTAGTGGCTCCGGGGAATTCAACACGGTGGTTGATCACTTCCGATCACTTACGAACACTTATAACAAACAAACAACGACAACAACAACAAACAAACAAAAACGTTATTTATAAGGTGTCAGGAGCATCCTAGTCTAAAGCGCCATGCACACCATAAAAATGTTACACCAACACCTATAACACTCATCAATTACTATCTATCACATATGAACCATAAACTTAACTACCGGTGTAAGTTCAAGTTTAACCGTTAATGTTGTTATCATTTACCAGTTTTTGTCGCTGACTCTGAAAACAACTGAAAATACAAATAAATGTATTTGTATTAACCCTTTCACTCCTAAAGTGGCCAAAGCAAAAAATTCACCAAAACTTGCAAAATTTCGTTTCATAAGACCAGAGAGATAGACCGTTTATTAATAAAATACACTTTGAAGTCAAATGACTGAATTACGTGAATAAATTATTTACAGTAAAAATATATGACGACAATTTAAAATATATCACATGCAGTGGCTAATTATAAAACTGTCTCTGAACCTGTTTGTCTTGCAGACAGGCGCGGCAAAGGCGCGTGTCGATCTCAGATTATAATTCTCTTGAGATCGTGATGGCAGAAGGTGTCTGAGTTTATGGTTACCCTGCGCGTCAATGAAGAGTTCCGTACATAATGTGCTCCTTCTATCATATAGGGTTGGAAGGCCAGTATTAAATAGTCCTATGCAAAAGTTCTGCCAAAGAGGTTTCATTTGAATGGCAACATGATAGGATTTTGTCAACAGATTAAAAAGTTAGAGTGACAAATCATCTCACAATAACTTGGTCTAGTAGTGAAAGGGTTAAAATAATTACCACTTACCGATAGTAAAAATTCTGTCTACTGTGTTAACCTTTCGTACGAATGAAAGAACCATAAACAGTGTAATGTAAACAGTTCTTCTTTCCATCTTAACTCACTGAAATGAATGAAAATGGAAACTGAATTAAGAACATGACACCAGAGCACGTTAAAATGGTAAAATCCACCACGCAGATGTTAGAATTAAACCGCTGAATTCTCCTGCAGCCTTACATTTTCAGATTTAGCAATACAGTAATAAATTCATGTGTTTTTTATTGCGTTACCTGCATATTCGTGTGACTACTTGCCCAAAGTTGATCTCAAGCTAAACGCTAAACGCCCGAGTTAAAGGGTAGGACAGTTCATTACTATTATTATGACATTTTATTGTGACGTAATTTACAATAAATAATAATAAAGAGGTTACACTAGCCTCACACTAGCCTGCAAATAGCCTTGCTAATCTTGGCAGGCAGTGTTTAATTAACACGAAAGAATTACTCGAAATAAATAAAATAAAATAATTGGCAATAATTGGTGTATGTTTCTATTGTAAATCAAGTCTTAGGCATCAGTTATACAAGAATAAGTTTGTTTTCACCGCTAAAATGTTTTGATTTGACAAAATTAACTTAGCGTAGCTTCAGCTTCTAGCGTTTTTCCCCCTTTGTATAAGAGCTATAGCTTTCAAATGTATGAATTGGTACATTCTTTGCGAGGACAGTGACAGATGTTTTAAATACACGGTCAAACAAACAAACAAACAAACGTGTTTCCAGTTTTATCCAGAAAAGGCTACATAAAGCCTCAGGAACTCCAAGTCCGAAGTATATGCTACAGTTATATTCTGTCTTAGAACAACTAATTCATTCCTCTGGGAAGCTATGAGTCCTTCAATGTCCATCCAGTTCATTTGAATCGAGACTTCCAGAACTTTGTCATTGTTTTCACTTTTTAAATGACCGGTTTTGATCCGTATAATGGCCAATACCCTATTTTTACTTTGTCAACAAATCCTCTCATTTCAGCTTCTCCTTCTTGTTTATTCCTTCTTGTTATTATTTTTTTTCTAAGTAATATTATTGTAAGCACAATTGTGTTAATACTAGAATGTAACATTGTAAGTGACATCAGGTAAAACTACTGTAAAAAAAATTCAACATACTGCAATGTAAGATGTGTAGGCAATATTATTGTAAGAAAACTAATGTACGTAATGTTGTGTAATACTCTGTTGTATTGTAAGTTATGTAATTAATTTTGTAGCGCAAACCTTGCAGGTTGTGCACTATTTTTTCTTTTTTTGCTTTCCTTTTTTTTCTCTTTTGTATTTTGTTGTTGTGGTTGTCATTGCTGTCGTGTGATTGCAAATAAATAAATTAAAAAAAATACCCATCCTCGCGTATATTTGTCCTAAAAGACAAGTTTTTGATCAATCATTTAAACTTTAATCTATGCAGAGATAGTTAGTCTGCCGTCTTTATCATAGCTCAGTTGGTAGAGCACTGCAGCGCGAACGCAGAGGCCACGGGTTCAAATCCCGTTCAAGCCCCGAAATCTTTTTTCGGGATTAATTCACAATTGCTTAAATTGCGATTACGACTGCGATGGCCAAATCTTCATTTCAAATTTTAATCCGTTGCACGACGATCTCGTATTTCCTTTGACTGACAGTTTTTTCGCCCAGCACGTCCGTTCTTTCTCATTTTCACGCGCCTACTACCCATGCTACGGACATCCACGTATCGACATGGGTGACACGTATCGGTTCTAGGCCTGCTCGAAGAATCCACGTCTTTTACGTTCTTCCAACATAATCCCGACTTCGTCGGTTATAAATGTTTCCAACAGAATTTAAAACTTTCTCAATCATTTACGCCATTCAGCGTCTTTTCTATCCGGAATTCGTTCCAGTTACAATACAAATGCATCGCCTTGTCGCGCGTATAAATTTAGTGGCAGCGACGAAATCACCCTCGCCCTTACAAAAACGCGGGAGTGCGAAATGCCACGTGGGCGTTACGGAGAACTTGTGAATATGTCGACGGTCCCTAATATAAACTCAGTTCCACAGGCAAGGTTGGCAACTTTCCTCAAACGAATTAAATATTAATGAACTACGCTGAACAGCGTTTAGTTCTTCGGACGTGGAAAAAGAAGTTGTTTTTACATATTTTTTTCCTCCAGGTTCGTAATTGCTTTTTTTCTCTCACATGCGTTATAAAGCAAGAACTCACAAATTCTTTTTTACAAACTGGTGTCTATGTTGTAGTCCAATTTTATCCTTGGTTCAAATTTTATCTTCTTTTGTTTCATATTCATTATCATATATTAACATAAAAAAGAACAAGGGAAAATAAAAATTGGACCAAGAATAAACTTGAACTACAACATTTGCGTACGACTGTCTTAAAAACTGTAATTTCTGTAATTTGTGCATCGCCATCACTATCTATCAAAAAGAAAAAGACGAGGAAGTTCATTTTACTTTGAAAATATGTACATAAATTACAGAAATATTTCAAATGAAAATTTAGCATAAATAAATAAATAATAAAAATTGGCAATGACCTATAACAATTTCCCAAATACATTCTTAGCTGCTCAGATGAGATCACTTCTATCTAATTGCACGACCGCTTTTTTGCACATTTTACGTTCAGCATTTCTACCTTGTATGAAAACTTATTCTGCAAACGTGAATTCGTAAAACTAATAAAAAATTGCTCAAAATGGAAGGAAAATATTTTTTCGATAGATAACAGAAAGATACACGTCATAGCTTGTGACTGTTTACACATGGAAGTGCAAGTATAGCTGTCTAGACATGCAAACGTTTGCTCTGTTTTAGTTATTATATAGGAAGTTAAATAAACGCGACTTAAATTAACGCGAATTAAAGGGAAAATTACTCCCCAATAAAGGAAATTACCGTGAAAGAGGGGGTAAAGTTTCAAAATGATGGAAATTAACACGATTTTCACAAAGAAACAGTTTGTAGGCTCAACTACAATAAATTTATTTCACGACTGAATTTAAACATGATTCTAAATAAAACAGATTTACAGGTGTGTGAGGCAATTTCTTGACAGATAATGTGCATTAAATTCTGCCTTATTGTAGAAAAGCTATTGTTTTCTAGGTGTCAAGAATGCCTGGACTGGATCCAAAATGTGGGATTAACGTGATAGAAATGAAAGTCGTGAAAATAGGACATTTGCACGATGGCGCAATTTGACTACAACTACCAGAATTCATTTCGTTTTCCCTTTGTTATTAAAATTTTGTAATTCCAATGAGGTTTAAATAAGAAAAGAAGAAACTGAAAGATTCTGGTAGTTGTAGTCAAACGACGCCATCGTGCAAATGTCCTATTAACGCTCTACTTGATGAACAACGCGGTTTATTTCCTATAATAAGGAAGTAGACTACAGATACAACACTTTTCTTATTTTTTTTCCTTTTGAGAAATACAATAGTCGCTTATTAAAAAATTTTCATCCTTTTATTTTCGTTTTCCGTTTGGGAAAACTTTCCTTGCCAGGAAGTCATAAGGAGCTTCCCCAGAATTTGGTGCGTCATTCTTTTATTATGTTAATGCAACAGGTAATTAAGTTGAATTAACAAAAACTTATGAAAACAGTAATATATCGACTTCTGTCGTTGTGCCAATTGCAAAAACTGCAAAGGCGCTTGTATTTAGGGCTGTATGTTGTGAAAGTGATTCTGCTTTAGCGTGAAAACTCCCAAAGCCTAATATTACATTCCCGTGTTTGCAATAACATCTTAAAATAATCCACGTACAACTTTTACACAATAAGGATTCACCTGTCATGGCAAAGTTGAAGATTGGTTGTGGCGGCATTACATAAAAACCTTCGTGATTTCACAACTAGCAATTCAACCATAAAACTCAAGAACAAGTAAAAATCAACGCTGGTAAAATCGAACGACGTTTTGGTGTCGTCATGACGCCCTTTTCAAGTTCAAAAATGATTAGAATAAACTAATCATTTTTAAACTTGAAAATGGCGTAGGAAAAGGAATAATAAATAAAATGACAGTTATCAACTTGCGTACGTTGTTTGTTTCCAATGGTTTTCTTCTGACTTCTTTTGTGTGCAGCATCAAGCTAATAGATGCTAGCGACAGTACTGTACGGCGTGAGCTGAGCTGTTTTGTGCGCGAGCAGATCTGAGTTCGATTTTACCAGTGTTGATTTTTACTTGTTTTTGGGTAACAAAACCCTTGCTTATAAAAACACAAGAAACCCAAACAAAACGAAAAGCCTGAAAAGTGAATAAGTTTTAAAAAGCAACTAAGAGAACGAAAAAGCTCTTACCAATCTCGTATCCTCAAGATATGTATTGTTGGATTAGACGTGAAACGCTTCTGTCAACGGCTGAGAAGAGAACAGTTATTGACTAATTACGCAAAACAAAGATTATGTATCATCATATTCTAATAGGAAAACGTAATCGTCAGGCCGAGGGTATCAGTTTACTTGGTATAAAAGAGTTTGCTCATTCAATTCCGGTTTCTCTTCCCCTAGAGCTTCACGGGTAAAGTTGAAATTTTACCATCAGTCTCCCCGTACAACCTGCCTGGCTGCACGTTTTTTCTGTCTTTTGCCTTTAGTTTGTAAGCTTTTGATGTGGCCTTTCATGGCCCCACCTGGATTATGTTAGGTAAGACTGTTTTTCAATCGATAGCAAAATGTAATTCACGCAGGTATTGATTAAACAATAAACCGACACTTCGTGTGGCCCTTACTTCCAGCATTGACCGTAAATTCAACAGTAATTCAAGGTTAACCGACACTTGCGATGATTCGATGCAGCGATTGCAAACTGGATTCAAACTGTAAATACTAAACAGAAAATAGAAAGAAATGACAAATAAACATAAAGATAACCAATGAAAGGCAAGAAAGAGCGAAACTATGTATTAAAATTTGTCGTAGAAAAAAACTCCGCACAAAAAAACATCTGCGATTCTGAGAGATTTGAACTGGTTGTGGTCATGTAATCACGAGTGTTCCATGTTCACTGTGTAAAAACGCACCAATTGTCCAAAGAGAATAAAAGGCCTACAATATTATTAGGGAAAAAATGAAATGAAACAAAATAATCGATCAGTCTTTAGCTTCTAGACGTGACAGTATCAACGTCTTCTACGTTCCCGACTTCGTCAGATCAACAAAGGCCCGCATTGCGTGCAGAACCGACAAAGTGTTGGTTCGTCTTGAGTACAAAGCAAGCGAAACGTGCGTGACAGTAACTTGCAGAATGGTACAACGTGCGTAACTGCATGTGCCATGAAAAGAATTAACTTTGTGTCTACTTTTGAAAAATTAATTTTATATTTAGAATTTAAAATTTCACATTTTTCTTTTTGAGAATAAGGTTTGACTGTACTTTTTTTTTTACTTCTCAACACGTTTGTTTTTTGCATTGTTCATGTTTTTAAGTCGTTGAACAGGAAAAAAAAGGGAAATTAAAATACTCCTTCGGAGACTCCGACCCACATTCAACAGGTTAGCAGGCGGCCACCTACCCCACTGCGCCACGCCAAAGTTTCTGTATAGTTGGACTCTACTTAGGTTACTGGTCTCTTTTCACATGACGTCAGTTTGATAGAGATGAACACGGTTGTGGACAGAAAAAATCCTGAAGGCAATCGCTCAACGAGGTCTTACTTTAAGACCGCCACCAAATTCTGGGAACTCGCTTAAGCGATATAAACTTGAACGCTAAGAGAATTCACGAATTCACTGACTCCATAGGGATCTACGTATCGACCACAACCGACACATACCAGTTCCAGGCCCACTCGGAGAATCCACGTCTTTTTCATTTTTCCTTCATAATCTCCACTTCACTGGTTAAAGAGGGGATGGCATAGCGCATTGCCTTACCAATAAAAGTCAAGAAGAAGTAACTCTGACATATTTTCTGATACATTTCACAGGCCTATGATAATGTAACACGACATGGTTTTTCTCAGAATGGGATTGGCTTTTAAGTAGTTCTTGCACTAAATGGCAATTGGGTGTGTCTGCGTTCAAATATAGAGCTAGACTCGCTATGTTCTTATCCTATGGGCAACCACATAAATATAAGGTTTCATTATAGCACCCTTGCTAACAAGATAATTGGAGCATCGCGGCCACAGCAATATTATTTCTGTATTTCCCTGCCAGAGAAGGTCAAAGCAACAGACCAGAAGTATCAAAGTGCTGCAAGGTAATAGGGATTTGTTGAACGGTTGGTGTGTTCATACACATCATAGCCAAGAAAGGTAGCATTTTATTTATCCGCTACTATCATTAACCGTCACCATTATTGCGGCTTAAAATAAGTACGGTTCGCAGGCCAAACCCATCTCTTTAGCTCCTTAGTCTGATCTCACTTATTATTAGGCTCAAAACGGATTATTTGAGCAGGCTCCTCGCTGGCCCATCAAAAAATCTGCAAAGCATACCCGCGCTGACTGGGGAGGAGCTTGCATGGCCTAGAAAAAAAAGCTTCTATTTTCTAAATATATATACAATACGTTTCCAAAAAAAATTGTGCTTTAAAACTTTGGAAGTTTCATTTTTTTCTTGCCCATTGTTTTTAATGAACCTATCATTCGACGAGTTGTAGCAAGTGTCAAATGGTCTCGCCAAAGCGGCGCTGGAATCTTGATAACTCAAACCGTCACCGGAAGAGGAAGTTGACGATAGCTCGAGTTATCTCTTAGCTGAAATGAGGGAAGCAAGTTAAACCGACTTTTGTCAGAGTTCATTGTTCGTTGAACAATGAGTTTTGCTCCCAAAGGCGATAAAAACTATTGTTTAGCCTATTGGAAAACTGAGGCACTCTGAACGGTTTCTTTTTCTGGGACGTCACGTTCGACCTTGTGATAGACGTAGGGTTAAGTAATAGCCCTTCCTTTAAAGGATTTGTTAAGAACGCGCAAAATTACTACACCTCTTATGGACTCAGATCATACAAAGCTGAAAACCACAGTTTCAGCTTCCGTTTAAATAAAGCATTCTCCACGCCTATAGTGACAAAAAAGAACAAAACATTTAAATGCTGCTGGATGCTTTTGCCCAAAACACTGCGAAAGGGGAGGGGGACTAGTAATTAGTGTCAGTTTGTTTTAAATATCCTGCAGCCCCACCTTGTTCACTTACAATTCCGGTGAAACAGCATAAGCGCCAAACAGTGGTTGTTCAAAGCCAAACTCGTTCCCAGGGTCTCTTTTCCTCCCGTTTCTCTTTCACTCCAGGGGACGGGAAGAAGAGATACCCTGGGAACGAGGTTGGCTCAAAGCCAGCTGTATGAGCTAATCCATGATCAGTGTCAGCATTAATTTCAGTTTATTAGCTTAGCGATGCGGTTTTCAGTAACTTTATTTTACGCTATATTTTGCTTTTGCAGACCTTCAAAATGTTCCCTCAAATAAGCAGTAAAAATGCTTTCCAAAAAGATGAGAGAAATCTTTTACGGTTACGTTTATTTCTAAGTTAAGTGTAAATCATCGACAAGACATTTTTGCCATGGGTCATGGCTCATTTTATTTTACACTATTTACAGAAAAAGATGGATTGACAAAGAGTCGTGAAATTTACATGGTACAAGTATATCTTTTGAAGCAATTTATGGTATTGCACCTGCTTATATTTGTAATTTAGTTAAGACAAAGGAACAGCAACAATATAATCTGCGATCGTCAAAAGAACTCTTATTACGGTCACCTAGAACTAAAACGAAGAAAACTCTTGGAGACAGGTCACTTCAGATGGCAGCCACTGGACTTTGGAACAAACTACCTTCAAACATTAGAGCTATAAGTAATTTTAATCTTTTTAAAGGGACAGTAAAGACATATCTATATAGAAAGGCGTTTGCCTGCTATAGGTAGACTATTAGTACATTACTATTATTAAGTATTTAGCATCATTATTATATTTTTCATATTATGTAAATTGGTATTTTAAATAAATTAAAATAAAGGTTACAGAATGTGTGTGGTGGCCAAAGGAGCATGTACTTTCGAGTTTACCGCCAAATTTGCCAAATTTGTCTCTCCTTACCCTAGCCACTGCCCTTGTTTTGTATCCTCAGGCAATGAGCTTTTTGGCAAACTTGTCTCTTTTTACTTTGACCACTACCATCGTACCTTAACTAAGGCAAGAGACGTCGCCTTAGTTGTCTCTCTACATCTTAATCTGGCCTCGCGTTGTATCCTAAGCACTCTGAGGACCTCCCTCACGTCGTATCCTAAAGCAAGACATTTCGCCCAAAGTTGCCTCTTTGCGCCTTGATCACTGCCCACCGTGTCATATTTTATGGCAACACATTTCGCCCAAAGTTGTGTCTTTGCATCTTGATCACTGCCCTCATTGTATCTTAAGGCAAGACATTGTACCCATAATTGTCCCCCTGAACTTTGATATTTGTGTATGAACAAGTAGCGACTAATGGCGCGGTATCTGGGAAAAATACTTAGTCTAATACTTCTCTTTATTTTTAACTGTGAAAACTGGAGATCAGGCAGTGTGAGCAGTAGTAGTAAATCGCTTATTGAGAAAACTCACTTCGCAGTCTAAACGACTGAATTACGTGCCTGTTACAAGAAATAGTAATCTATAGAATATATTTCAGAAACTCATGAATAATTAATGATCATTTCCACCAATTACATCACGCAAATGAGTCACGTGGATGCTTGTTTAAAACCGGTAATACATCAACAATCTAAAAAGCCTGGTGGCGGCATTTGATTTCAGTCCCAGGGGAAAGCGGGGCTGATTGTAATATACCTCATTACTATTCTTTATATAAAATGTTACCCTCATTAGTATTCTTTATATAAAGAATACTAATGAGGGTAACATTTTATATAACAGAAACAATGCTGTACAGCGTACGAGGAGGATAATTTTCCCCGGTATCTTTGCACACTTCCATTATGAATTTTGTTAACCAAAAATTTAGCGACTCTGCCGTCATATCAAGCACGTCGGTTTCCAAGTCTTGAATTTGTGATGTGTCATTAGTACAACTGCTCGGCTCTTCAGAAGCTTTCTTATTTACTCTTGTTGACTGCCATTCTGAAAAAATCTTCATAGCCCACTTATTGACGGAACGTGTTGACTTTGGTACGGCATTTTCCAGCAGTTGTTTCTCTTCTTCAGCATTTTTGGGTTTGCGAAACGTCCGCTTGTGCTTCGAAGCCATAATGTTCTCATCGAGCTCACTATTGAATGAAGTTTCCACTATACAAATCATCTAATCTTATAATTCTTTTCAGATCTAGCAGCATGAACTAGCAGCACGGGAAAATGGTCCGAAGCTCATTAAACAAAACTTTTTATTCTTTTCAAAGACTATAGGAACTACAAAACATGAAAGAATGTCTTTATATTCTGTGAGATCGATTTTGACATTCTCTTGATGAGACTATGGAATAAAGTTATAGCACGGGAAAATGGCACCATTAGTTCATTATTCTATGAGATCGTTTTTTGAAGCCGTTCAATAAACTCGCAGATCGTGTTTTATCGGGTCTAAAACCACTCGGCTACGCCTCGTGGTTTTAAACCCGATAAAACACTCCTGCTCGTTTATTAAACAGTACATAATCTATATAAGCTATATCTATATCTAATATAATCTATAATCTAATCTATGTAATCTAATATATGTCTGTGAGCTGAACGGGGTCCTGTGCTTGACGTCACCTATAAATGTAGCAGTATAACTGTAAGTTACCACTCATAGAATCACGAGAACGAGGCCGAGAATTGATATTATTGCAAGAACCAGGTTTTGGTCTAACGCAAGATAATTAGTTTGTTTGAGGCCCTATTTCAGTGTCACAGTTAGCTAACGATAACGTGTAAGACGTAAGCAGCTTGCACGTGAAAGGTAATTAGGCAGTTCTACAGGCATCCTTTTCCTCAGCGCACTTAAAAAAGCAAATTTGCTACGAGCGTGTGACTACAAGGAAAAATAGGTACCCGATGGGTAAATGTGAATTGGCTGGTCAACTAAGAATTTGGAACAATGGGAGGCTTTTGAGAAGCAATCAATCAATGAAAGCAATGTTTGGCATATGAGACTATACGGGATTGTGTAATTAACATGCTATCGCCAGGGCGCATTTGTAAGCCTTTTAAGTCAATTAAAATTTCATACTTTCGAATTGTGTTCATATAAAGCTTTTTCCCTCCTCTCCTCTTCCAGCAAATCTCAGCGATCAGTGTGAGGAATGCCACAACCATCCCAACAGCCATCACAACATATACACCAGCCATACTCATCAGACCAATTCTCTTTCCAGACAGTACTGAAATTAAAGCAAAAGAGAGATTTATTAAACATTTCTCACCTATTCAACCCAACTCTGAAATTTCGTTTTGTAGAACGTAGTAGTATTGCTGTGCAATCAACTTTTATGGAAGTGGTTTCGGCTTAAGAAATTACCTAGTAAAGTAGGACGCAAAGATACATATGATGAAGTTACTTAACATTTGTACCATTGGAGAGTGGACACAAACATTTCGTCCGTTAGTGTCTATTATACTCTGAACTTAACGTTCTGAGGTTATCGTCTTTGCAACAACAACAACAAAAGAAACAACAACAAGAATACCTTCCCCTCAAACAACATACACAAAAAACATTAAGACAAAATTACACTCAAACTCATCAAACAGCTTAACGGCCAACTCGTTGAAGTTGGTTACTCATGAACTAGTTCACCTCGTGAGGTAAATTCAAATTGTGTTTTTACAATAAGTGAGAGAAGTAAGATTTCAGGACGTTACCACCCAGGTGTCAAGAATAAGTAGACGTGGGCTCACCATGTTGCCTTTATCTATGACAGCAGGAAAAAGGTTAAGAACAATGGCCAGTGTAGGCCCAAGAATGGACAGAGATTAAGAGGGAGACCGTTGAAGGTGTAGAGAGATGATATAGACAGCTACTAGAAAGTAGTATGGAACAGATATGCCATGAACAAGAGTGTTTGGATGGGTGAAGCCTGCATAGAGGAATGTAAGCACCGTGGAAAGGCTTTAGGCTGCTTTAGACTCATACAATGTATACTGAAACTGGTCAAGGTAATTTTCATACTCGTTTTCTCTTCTTCAGGGCATCTGTTCGAGGTTTCCCACCATTTACGTCTGATTGCGTCAATGAAATGTTTTTCATGAAGTCGTAAAATAGCCAATGTGAAGTCCATAGTGTGAGGATCATTTGCTTGTAGAGCGAATGAAAGTCCTTTAGCAGTGGTAAGACCTGGAACTTTAAAGAAAACAAAACGTTTGCAGAATTCACTAGCTATTTGCGTTCAGGGCTTCCCGTTAACCCAAGCTATCATGGTTCCTATTAACACAAAGTACAAAGTGAAAAAAAAGTAACTACAAAATTGGGAAAACAAGTGAGTAAAAACAAACAGGTAAATTAAAAAAAAAAGAAAACATAAACAAACAAACGGACAGACAGACATAAGTACACAAACAAAGAAATCACACTTGATGACAGTACTGCTCAGAAGCTTTATTTTTATTGATTGCTCAGATGGCATCCAAATGTACAAGTGGTCGAATTTTTTTGCTTGTGGGGTGAAAAGTTTTATGAAATGGAATGTCCGAGTATAAACATATGTAGCACCACCGTTTTCCCTTGTGTGAGGTTGATTGATGATCCCAAGACTTCTATAAAATGGTTTTAATTGGATTTCCTGGCTTTTCGTACGTGGCACAATCCCTTCTACTTTAGGCACAATTCCCGTCAACACACATGTAAGTAAGCAAACACCTTGACAAGATTTTTATAACAATGTGAAGTGGAAACAAGTAAGGGAATGTGGCTTAGGTTGATGAGGGAGATGCGTTAAATATTTTTGGTATTTACGTGTAGTGAGATCACAGGGAGGCTGGTTGGCAACGTGTCTGAGAGCTGGCCCGTCGTTAATAAACGCAAATTGCTCTCTTTCTCTGACCCATTGAGCACCCTGAGATGTACTTTGAGGGAAGGTTCCGGCTGCTTTCATTCGGTACCAAAGTTTTTGCTGTGTTTCATGCGAACTTTTCTTGAATGCCTCAGACACAGCTGACGAATCTAACACTCCTACTTCGTAAGTGGACTTTGCGAGGTCTGCTAGGTTATTGATGGGATATTCCGCGTTCTTTACAGTGAAAAAGGCGGCTAAGTTGGCGGTGTACGTTGAGACCCAGATAAGAATGCAAAACCAGTAGCATCCAGTGAGAATGCGACCTGAAAGTTATTAAAGGGACATTTTAATTAACAAATAGATTCCATGTAGTCGAGCGTGTGTACGCTTTTAAAGCATAGATGACGTCAAAACGTGGTTTCCTCTGTGCGTTATCAGAGTACACAAGTACGGCCAAATGGAATCTGTTTGTTTAAAGCGTTGTTTTGACTTCGGTTATCCCGCACAGAATTTGGAATGTTTTTAAAAATCTTTGTAGTGATGATTTGGGCGTGCAGAACTTTACAGATCATTACGTCATTCGTGCACCTGTACTTTAATCACAAACTCCCGAAGACCAAACAAAACGCCCATTTTACTCTGTCCATTGTATAAAGCATAACAAGCACCAATCAAAACACGCGTTTTACTCTGTCCATTGTCTAAAGCATATTAAGCACCAATCAAAACACGCGTTTTACTCTGTCCATTGTACAAAGTATAATAAGCACCAATCAAAACACGAACACGCGTTTTACTCTTTCCATTGTATTAAGCTTAACAAGCACCAATCAAAACACGCGTTTTACTCTGTCCATTGTATAAAGCATAATAAGCAGCAATCAAAACACGCGTTTTACTCTGCCCATTGTATAAAGCATAATAAGCACCAATCAAAACACGCGTTTTACTCTGTCCATTGTCTAAAGCATAATAAGCACCAATCAAAGCACGCGTTTCATTCTGTCCATTGTATAAAGCATAACAAGCACCAATCAAAACACGCGTTTTACTCTGCCCATTGTATAAAGCATAATAAGCACCAATCAAAACACGCGTTTTACTCTGTCCATTGTATAAAGCATACTAGGTACCAATCAAAACACGAACACGCGGTCTACTCTTTCCATTGTATTAAGCATAACAAGCACCAATCAAAATACGCGTTTTACTCTGTCCATTGTATAAAGTATAATAAGCACCAATCAAAACACGAACACGCGTTTTACTCTTTCCATTGTATTAAGCATAACAAGCACCAATCAAAACACGCGTTTTACTCTTTCCATTGTATAAAGCATAATAAGCACCAATCAAAACACGCGTTTTACTCTTTCCATTGTATAAAGCATAATAAGCACCAATCAAAACACGCGTTTTACTCTGTCCATTGTATAAAGTATAATAAGCACCAATCAAAACACGAACACGCGTTTTACTCTTTCCATTGTATTAAGCATAACAAGCACCAATCAAAACACGCGTTTTACTCTGTCCATTGTATAAAGCATAATAAGCACCAAACAAAACGTCCGTTTTACTCTTTCCATTGTATAAAGCATACTAAGCACCAATCAAAACACGCGTTTTATTCTGTCCATTGTATAAAGCATAACAAGCACCAATCAAAACACGCGTTTTACTCTGTCCATTGTATAATCAATCGTATTATTGTCTTTCTGCTCTGCTTGCGCACACGGTCCAAATAAATTGAATCCTGCAATCTGACTAGATGCCCGAGTGGGCTGAATGTCTCCACAGTGGCCACGTGCGCCCGTTAACTTTTCAAAATGGCGTTCGCTGCTTTGTGTACGTGTGGATCTCGACTTCGACTCATCTCAGTCAATACGTGAACTAAAAGACCAATGTCTCCGCATCTGAGCATCAAGCTTGGAAAATAACAACTAGGTATGTCTTCTACAACCAACAGAATGTGAATTTAAAAAAACTGATAATGTTTGTTTGCAGGAGAGATTTTAAAATATTATTTTTTTTTGTAAACATACTGACTGGAAAATTACCTCACGAATATGTTGACACACACTGCCGGTACTAAGCTTCACATTTGTTTAGCATTTGCCAACCAGGTCAGTTGGTGTTCTTCTGGCTGGATTAAAAGTTAACCTGGTGTCCCCCCCCCCCCCCTTCCGTTAACCCTTCCACTTGCAGAGTTACACTAACCCGCTGGACCCCTTAATACACCTGGATAAAGATAAGTGTTGTGTGTAAGAAGGAACCCGGATTTAAAATAACTGACCTCAAGGTAGAAAGACCGAGCTAACTGTTTATATTCTTCCGACAATCACTAACTCAACCGTTTTTAAGTTTCACTTTTGTCAGTGGACGATGTAAGTATTTAGCGCTGTTATTTCGGTGCTTACCCTTGTATCAAGAGCCCGGTAAACGTCAGGTAAGAACGAGAATTACAGGTTTTTGCTACGAAACAAGTCTAGTAAAATGACTATTAAGCTCGGTTTTATTAGGCTCTAGGGTAAGTTTGATTTAGATGCAGCTCAAAAGCCTGGTAAGGCTGGTCTAGGCACAAGAATTGTAACGATCCGTTATCTCCCCGTCTTACCTGACAAGCTCCTAGGTGTATTTTCCCCGCCTTGTTGCAGCATGCAAGCCAATGTGAACCATAAACTGTTAAAATAGCTGAAGTCCTCAGACGTTCCTTGACCATTCTCGTCTTTGTATCCATAAGGACTGAAGTAATTTATTACAAACACAGCAATTGAGACAATCACCAATGTAGCCAGGGTGCAATACCAAACGTGATTGTCAAAAGGATTCAAAAACTGTAGGAGATTAGTGTTTTCTTTGGATGACGGTTTCTTCAGTAGTATGTCCTCGGTATAGAACATGTAAGGAATTGTGAAGTCCACTACTTTCTCCCGATCTTCAGTTACCGTCAACGAAGATACGGCGATGTCAGCGCGCTTTAAAGGGGAAAAAAGAATGGAAAAAACTTCGAATAATAATAGAATGCTTGGTATTTTTGAAATAAAAGTACATTTGAGTTGGGGTGGGTCTAATCCGTGCATAAGGGACGAAAATTAAAGGGTGCCCTTCTGACAACATTTCCATGCCGAAATGTTTTTGCATCTCAGGTATGTTAAGGACTGGGTCTGAAAGTAATGGGGGTGGTCTATCTTCGAAAGGAAACATGTGATAAGCATGAGACTTGGCCAGGGCGACAGGGCTCAAAAACGGCTGATTGGTTAAAAGATATTACGTAAAAAGCGTCATAGAATTGCTACTGAGCATGCGTGTTGCTCTTTCACTCTTGAAAAATTCAATATGGCGGACGGGCTGCAGTTGTTTTAGCACGGGAACCGCAATATTATTTCACTTTCAACGGACGATCGAAGCTACGTTAGATAGTTTTTTGATCGGAAATGCTGTTTGAATTGATCATTGACTTCAGTGGCTTTCAAAGAAGCCATTTTGGCCGCCGTACACTGGAGAAACTGAATATACTTATCGGCAGTCCAATCTTGGATCAGGCTGCATCTTCTGATGGCGTTTAGGATTGATCTCGTTGTTTGATTAAAATTTTATCTTCCGTCAATATTTTTTCGTGGACAAGGTATGCAGAAGGGGAGTGATCTCATGGTTGCAGGTCAGTAATTTATTGATGTACTATTTCATGACTGATCATCGTGCACTCAATGGTTGTTATGTAGCCCTTTGCTGGTCATGTTTTTGCTCATTTAATACACAAGTTTGTTGACGTGGATTGCTGCTCTTTTACAAACTGACAAGTGCTTTAATAGCCGGAAGAGAGTGTTAGCTGATGTTCAAATAATGCTATAAAAGTCTTCAAAAGTGCCCTTTTTCGAGATCACTTAAAAGCCTGTTGTGGTTGGTATTTTTGATACTTTAAGTCCACACTATGACTCGTATGATGCATTTTTTTTAACTGACAAATGCTGCTTTATGTTGTGTGTCGAATTCTGAATGAAGCAAATCAAATAATTATTTTTGAATTTTGTTAATTGCAATTACTCAGTCTTTCTTAGATCAGCAACACTGAACAAGTTTATTTGCTTTATTCATTGGTTAACATATTTAACCAACACACTTGTTTATCAGTACACGATGACAATTTCTGCTTTTTGTGAAGCTTTGCTTGTGCTCATTGATTTGTTTATTGTTAGCTTTACCCATATACTTTGTTCCCAGGAAGATCCATACCATCTCTTTGTCAGCATTTTACTTGTTTTGCAATTTATTTGTATACTTGAACTAGTATGCCACACCACAATTTTTAAAGTAAAACCCTAGTGTGATTGCTAATAGTGGATAAAATATGTATGGTACAAGTGGTTTTTGCATTTATGGGGTATTCTAGTAATAGGAAACAACTGCATCAGTTAATTTTTGGGGAAAAAACCTTTTGCAAATAGCCAAAATAGAGTGTTGATTGATGTTTACAGGGGAACTCCACTAATACGATCACTGATCAATGGGTCATATTAAATAATTACTGAAAAAATGGTTGTTGCATTCAAGAAGTATTTCAGTCAGAAAAATAACTGGAGCAGTTAATTTCTGGGCTAAAAGAAGTGTCATAAGATGATCGCTTGTAACAAAGTGGTTGGTAAAACAGGGTTTTACCTGTACATTGTACTTTTAAGACCTGCGAGACCAAACAAGGTCATGTGGGTGAAAGAGATTCAATCTATTTGCAGAATGTTTTTAAAATGTTATGTTAAATTTGTTGAGTGCCAGCATTATGATACATTTTTTTGCCAATAAGTTTTTAATCAATTATACATGAGGTAAAATGTATGTTTTACATTTTTTTTCCAGGTTGTCACAGCTTTTGACTGCAGTGATATGTTCTTATCCAGCCTGTTAAGTTCTTGGCAGAAAGCAGAGAATGGCAGCAATAAAAGTCACTAGTGTTCAATTCAAATATTAATTATTCTAATTATTGATTTTTTAAATGTCAGTTTGCCCTACACTCTTTGGCTGTACAACATTCTTGATACTGAAACAGTCCAGTGGAGTGTACTGATGTTTTGAAGTCTGATCTCTATGAGAGGTCTGTCTTGAGGCAAACTACATGTTTATTGCTCCTGATGAAAGGTGAAGTGAAAAAGCATGTATATAAAGATTTGAGAAATAAAACCCAGCATCTTTGTGCCTTTTTTCCATCTTGCAACTCATCTTACATTAATTTTGTAGCCAACCTTCTTTTTAGAAGGAAGTTAGAAGCAGTTGTGTGAGAGGGGCATCAATGATGATTATGACCCTTTGTTTTAGTCTTTGCCTTATCTGCACTTTTCACATACTACATGTACTTGTCTGGAGCATTGAACATTGATTGATGCAGCGTTTGCTCCTAATTAGTGAACTCAATTCTGGAGCGACTTCCTCAGTGTTTTGTGCTTCTATACCATTGTTTTTTTGTTAATTCAAAGTTAAATTCTGTGTGGTATCATTTAGATATTATTTTGGTAAATATACTGCTCAACAATTTCCTTTTGCAATTCAGTCAAGTTCTTTCATTAATTACTCTTGACTAAGATTAACCAAAAATTGCTGAATTTTGATTCGTCTGACAACTGTCAGCCTCGTTCTGAAAAAAACAAAAACAAAAGGTATTGCACCTGTCAGCTGTTGGAATATAAATGAAGGGTTCACAAGCTAAAGAAGGTGGCTGCATAAACAATGAGTACACTTGTATTGGTAAGGAGATGCACTTTACTTTGCTATTGTAATTTTATATTTTCCAGTGTGTTTTAAATGAAGTCATGCTGCACTGACAATTTTGTTGCTAAGAGGAGTGTACCTTGTGTTTGAAAGGTACTATTTTGCCCTGTTCCAGATCTGTTAATATCATGGCATTTTCCTTGATCTTTCCACCTATTTTTTTTTCGTTGTTGAAATACATTTGGGTGTTTTTTTCTTTTGTATTGCTTGTGTATTCAGTAGCTCAGTTTAACAGAGTTTTTTTGTTCATCCTCCATCACAGTTCCCATAACTGCAAAATAGCAAAACATTTCACCATCATTTCAGTGACAAAAACAGACGTTTTTGTTTGGTTGATTTCAGATGCAGTGATTTAAGATAGGATAGTTCCAACATAGCATTCTCTGCAAAAATATTCATTAGAAAACTAATCACTTGAAAATATTCAATGGGAAACGATTTCAAGCTATATTCAACTGAAAAGCCAATGAACTTTAACGTGGAGGTCGTTTGTTTCCTGTGCGAGGTACTGTCCAAGGGTTTACATTAAACAGTGCACAAATTAAGTTCACTTCGCTTTTCTTCAGCCGTTTCACTCCCAGAGTTACAACCTCGAGGTAGATGTGACCATTCAAATAGAAGCTGGTTTGATCTGCTGATCCTGTAGTGGTTTTTTTTTCAGTACATGTATTTTGGAAAATGAATATTGGGATTCTTGTTGTTTAAATTCTGTCATTACTGATTTTGAGCAACAATGACTAGTAAAACTTAATGTATTTGGACGTTTATTAACTTGATCTAACGCATGTCCAAATACTTTTATTTTAGAAAGCATTAAAAAACAACGAAGTAAACATTGGCAATAACTTAATCGAGTTGCTGTACACTGGCACTACTTCTCTTCCAAGATATAAACAAACAAATGTTCATCTTCAAACAGCGATTTAAAAAATCATCGAAGCGAGAAAATAGTCTCTTAATATTTCTTTACAAATAATCAAACTTTCCATTACGAGACACTCATATAAACTTACTATCTTAGCAAACAAGAAAATCCAAGATCCGTTGAAGTCTTGTTGTCAAGGACAGCTATCTATAAGTTAGCAGAACAATGTCCCAAAACGTTTAGGACAACATGGTCTGATTGTTACCGAAACTAGCCTCTCTGATTATGAAGGAACTAATAATATCAAAGGTCCATGAGGATGGCTATCGTTACTTTTAGGGGACTCGCGCTACATAGGAAAAAAACCAGTGAAAAACTGTTTGAATGCACGCGCAAAAATGACGAGTGACAAATTTGATGACGAGCGTTTATTAGCGAGAAAAACAAATGAAAACAAAATGAAAAACGGTTAAACACTCATCTACAGTATTTAGGGTTAAGCACTGATCGATAGTGATTAGGCCTAAGAACTCATCTATACTTCTGTTTAGGGTTAAGCACTGATTCTACGACGGTTAGCTTTGTTATTGTTGCGTTTAGTTATTTCTAAACCTTGTACAATTAATTGAATTCGTCATTTTTGCGAGTGAATTAAATTCGTCATTTTTGCGCGTGCATTCAGACAATTTTTTCTCTATATAGCGCGAGTCCCCTAAAAGTAACGAAAGCCATGAGGATGCACATCTCGAACACACGTAAGTGGCCGTAAATCCTCGTTGTTCAAAGGCGGCCATATTAAAACTTGTTTCTTTTCGAGGCACCAATACCGAAGCTATTGAAGAATATGCTGTCAAGAATACTTGACAGCGGAGCTCTGCATTATTTTTTTGCAATCTGTGTTGAATCCTTGAACGAGCACAGCGCTATGGAGGGTGGACTGTTAAAGTGAGGTCGTACGCAAACGACAGGTTAGATCATAAAATTTTACAACAAGGTATAAAACAAACAAGCAATTTATTTAACCTTTCAAGATGCACTTGTACACTGCCAATAAAAACCTTCATAGAAGTCCTAAGCATAAGATGTACCCTTTCTAAAACTATCGGCATGCGATTCACAAGCGACAATTAAAACAAGAGACGGATGAATAGTACAAAATTAAGCTAAAAACACAACTCGAGCGGACAAGATTGTGCTCTACTTGTGAATTATTCCGCCATATTTTTCTTCTTTGGGTAACGTTAAGGAAGTCCATAAACAAGAAGCATTTAAAAATTTTCATCAGAACGAATCAAAAGTCATTTTTGATATGTTAAACAGGGATAAACAAGCTACGGAAATTTGCATTTCAAAACCTTAGAGAACTTGACACGACCTTAGTTAACGCAAAAACTGTACCTTGGGGCAAGTACGAAAAGCTCAAAGTATCCTTGGGGAAGAGGTGTCTTCATCGCCTGATAAAACTGAAAATACCATTTCGATTTCTTCGATCAGAGTCACAACTTCAGCAAAAGTGATTGTACAGATTACCCAAGTTGTTTTTGAGGGCTTTGAGCGTGCAGGAGGCTGCAAAGATCCGTTACAATGACGTGTTAGATTTTGATTCGTCGTCCGCCATTTTGAAAATCGAATGGCGGGAAGAGGGCCTGGGTTTTACTGCGCATGTTCAGCCGTTTTTGAGCCCTGTCGGCCAGGGCCTTTATCCTGTTGATATAGTATTTTTGACATTGACATTTCCATGGCAACACATTGCGTGACTAATTAAGGTTTAACTTCCGGTTTTGTTCTTTAGGGCTTCTGCACACTAGGAAAAAATACGTTTACCTGGCATTTCCAGTGATTGTGTTTCTACCTTTATGAGGTACTTTCCAAATGTAACTGAAAAGGTGG
Source organism: Siderastrea siderea (assembly GCA_964030785.1). Classification (NCBI taxonomy): domain Eukaryota; kingdom Metazoa; phylum Cnidaria; class Anthozoa; order Scleractinia; family Rhizangiidae; genus Siderastrea; species Siderastrea siderea. The sequence goes on along the minus strand of OZ034978.1, from coordinate 4,592,288 downwards.
TCTCCCTACCCTGGATGAGGGTCTTAAGGCTATTGCGTGACAGGAAAATCATCACATTTCAATGACCACGTGACCTGGACACGCCTTCCAGTTAATTTCGTGTAGAACTTAATGCAAGGAAAGCTATTAAGACGCCATTTTGTAAGTTAGGTTTGCATAAGTTCTGCTACATCTCGCCTAAAGAATAATATCGAAATTCAATACCTTAATTAGTAACGTAATCTCTATTGTGACAGCTGTTTATCAAAATGAGCCTTCGTAACAAGTTTCACCTTTTTGCTTAATTTCGTGTCAATAGGTTGCATACTTACTGAGATAGACCACCCCCTTCATTTTTTAATGTACCTCAAATGACCCAGTCCTTAATGTACCTGAGATTAGAAGCTACCACCATTACATAAAAAATGAAGTAGAAAAATAATTCTTGGGTAGGAATTGTCTTCGCACTTTTAGAGAAAGATGCGATTGGGCATTTAAACCACCGATTTTAAGACTGTCAGTTGGCAAACTTTAGTAGAGCAAGGGACAAATCAGAAAACACGCACGTTCTACGAGAACCCCCCTGCTGCCAGGTAAATAACAACTGCAACCAACAGTACTACAAACCTTGCTTACTAACTCGCCAATCATGCCATTCCAGGTTCCATTTTCATTTACACCGCCAAACAGTCCATCTGGGGAGTAGTATATCTCATATGTAAACTTGAGAACTCTCGCCAGTTCATTTAGCAGATCAATGCAATAACCCTCATTTGTAATAGTGCCACTATCCTGTTTCGTCTTCATGACAAAAGGTGCAATCTGGTTTGGTAAAGAAAAAACAACAGAATAAAGCAAACGAATAAAGAGATTTGGTGTTGACGATTTGAGTTAATAAGAATGATGACCGTGATAAGATAATAATCAAATAATATTAGTGATGGTAGTGATGACGACGACGACGATGGTGATGACAAATGTGATGATGGCAGATGATAACGATGACTGCAGTGATGATCATTCGATGGTGAAAATGGTTTTTTGGATTTAAAATAGAAATTTACGATCTCTACATTTGTCAGAATCTGGTTTCTACCCTTATGTCCTTATTACCTCAATAACGACGACTTTTAACTTCCTTCCTGCCAACTTTCCTTCGGGGTTTGAGTTCTGGACGTTATGTGTGATGTTTTCAAACATCATGATACCTTGAGTTAGATTCCACGTACCGATCTAAGAAAAGAAATATATAACAACAAAAGGTATGTTACACAAAAATGTCTAAATTTACTGGAACTTTCTAAAACATTTGATACACGTTCTTACTTTTACAAAGGTGTTGTTCCTGAGGTTTAAAAGTTGAAGTGAAACTCTTCTTCGATTTCCATTCCCGGTAAATTGGACAGTTCCTGTCAAACCATCTAGACGAACCTGAAAACAAGAAAAATGAAAAGAAGAAAAGGGAACACACAATTAAGGCAAGAGGCTGACAACCTAAATAGTAAATTCACGCAAACTGTTTACCTTTCTCAAGCAAGATAATATCGCATCCCTATCTTTTGAATCAATGTTAGACTCATTTATGGATAAGCACGGCTCAGTGTTTAGCGCCAGATTAATAACTTGAACGGCGTCATAAACAAGTGCAATTTCATCCTAAGAAGGAAATAAGCGTATATGATATATTGTTAACACTTGCAACAAACTGGAGGCACCGTTACCGAATCCCAAAAAATATACTTTGCATTCTAAATCATCGAGACTGGAAAAGCTACTAAGGTGATATTTATTAGATCAAAAACATTAGCCTAACGTTTTCAAGTTGCAATCCGTCCTAGCGATCCGTAGTCAAACACACTTGATTATAGTTTCAGAGAACTGGTAAAACAATTTATTGTAACTGAAACTGAACCTGTATTTTTGGGTTTCCTCTAACTGTAACATTGTCTTTTAGCTTTTAAAAATTAATCCTAAAAATAGGCGACAGAGCCCGTTTAGTTTTTCCACCTTTATTTTCTGGCAAAAAAGCTAACATCATACCTTGTTGCTATCATCGTAGTTGTCTAGTTCTTTAGAGGCCACGCCTTTAACGTATGGAAGCTTCAATGCTAAAACCACATTATTTGGATGAGAACTTAAGTTCACTGGCACCTAAGTTGGGAAAAGAAAAAATGAATGTCTTACTTCGTAGTAACTATTTTATTTCTCTTTATTCTTGTTTTGCAAGGAACTTTTTGTATACAAATAATACAGTGTTCTTTTCAAGTTTTCATCCTTTTCATGTTTTTATTATGTTGAAGTGTCTGGTTTAATTCCGGCTAAAGCTGGGTTATATCTTCAAGTAAACATCAATAAATCTTGACAAAATTATCAAGAAACGAGCAGTGAACTGCGTGACTCTATAAACACCGGTCGCTCATCTTGTGTTTTCGTTTTTCGTTCTTTTTGGTTGGAAGAGTATCTCCATTTGGTAAATTCCCGTGTCAATGTTTTAAATCTGGAGTAGGTACCTGGTATCTTGAGATGGTGTACAACAAAATATCTGAACAACGCTCGTTGGAAACTACTATGGCACCGCAACACAAATTCCAGAAATTAAAGCACAAACGGTTGTCAGACCTGTCCTTGAAGTATCCACGTGTGCCCTTTGTTGTTACCACAAGGTTTCTGTAAAAAACAAAAACAACAACAACAACACAAAATAAAACAAAGAAAAACAAGCAAGCAAACTGAGAGACATGCCCATAAATAACAGACACCTGTTCAAATGCCCGCCACACCTGACATATCCAAGAAAACCTAAAAAGTGAAATGTCCACACATGGTAATCGATGAATGTGATACTTATGGTAGCCTGCTTAAAGGCCGGTCGTTTTAGGGTGTTTTTATGGCAGAAAACGCGGCTTTCGGGATCGCCGGCGCCATCCTGAACTCGCGCGAAAATCGGTCTGGGACGAGTGACAACGCTTTGTCGCTCGCCCCAGACCGATTTTGGTGCGGGTCCAAGATGGCGCCGGCGACCGCGAACTCCGCGTTTTCCACGATAAAAACACCCTCAAACCGCCTGCAAGCAGGCTATACTTAATTATTGAAGTATATGTTACTTGTATGCTTTATTTACATTACAGCTGCAGTAAGCGGACCTGGGCCTTTGAACCTTGATTCGGCTGTTAGGATGACTCACCATAATGTCCTCCGTTCATTTCTTAGGGAACTAGTAAGGAGCATTTGTCTAAATATCAAGACATCTTATCCTTAGCGATCACCTCCTTTGTGCTCATCACTAGAATGTTTGAACAAGAAGTGATAATGTAGAGAGAAATTTTATTTTCGTCGCTGTTAGGGCCTAAAGGGTTAACGAGGGCCTCCATTTTTCAGGAAGGTGGTATTTCTTATGTAAACTCATTTCTTGAGCATGGGTAGCCTCCCACGCAATGGTTTTTAGGGGAGTCGTGTTACCCTCCTCCCCACAAACGCCTGCTTACCCGAGTTTGACATTCCTTTCCTATTGTTTTACTTGCGAGGAAATCTAACCAATCACCATTGAGGCATTGTCTGACGATGTGCAATCAAATTAGTCGTTATAACATACGCTTGTGTATTGTATTTCCCACGATTGTTTTTCCTCAGAGACGCTGGTGTTTCTTGTGCGACGCTTTTATTCCACCTGATCAAGTTCATCGTCAGTGAGGGCTTCAGCGCTTCTCAAACTGATGGAGCAATGTAATGCGAAGGGAAATACGTGACTTCTTCGACTTGAAAAGGCAAAGAGTAAGACGGCAAAGGACCGAACGAGATGACAAACCGATAAATGAGATGAAAATATCACACATGGCACAACAACCAAGTGCGTTTCAGCAACGAAATACTCAAGTTCGCTGGCATATCCGCTAACGTTTCTACGATCTTCGCGTCGAAGGGTCAAGGCGGTTATTACCACGCGTGTTCGCATGCTCTTCTCACATGACATTCTCTGAGCAGAAGGGACTGTCAGTTTAAAATCCCTCGACGGATTTCTGCAGATATTCCTGAATTTCTAAGTTAAATGTACTATTTGAAAGCTCAGAGAATGTAGTTATTCCTGCATTCAATGAATGCTTTTGGAAAAAGTTATTCACGTAATGCCATGCATCACGTTATAAGGTTTATTGAATCACCCGGTTGCAACGCGATATCATGAATTTAATGTCTAAACAGAGCAAATCGCGCTCTTAAATAGATTTGTTTCTCCAAAATCTAAGTTCAATGTGAAATTTGAAAGCTTCGGAAACTTAGTTATCCCTGCATTCAACGATTTTGAGGTGACGTTCACTAACATTTTGAAATTTATGTCGCGCGTCATGTTTATCTGCATGTGTTCCCGCGAAAGCGTCCTGTGGTCAAGGTCAACCTACCGGACGTGAGTAGGTACAATGTAATTGGCTAAGCGGCGGAAAGGAATGTTGAACTCGGGTAAGCAGGCGTTTGTGGGGAGGAGAGTAATACGACTCCCCTAAAAACGACTGCGTGGGAGGCTAGAGCATGGGCGAATTAAGGCATGCCTGAATCTAGATTAGCCCTCGGTCACAAAACATCGATGAGAATTTGCACAAGAAATGAGTTTACGGACGGAGGAAATACTAATTTCCTGAGATATTTTGAAGGTCATTTAAGGTTACAATTAAGGTTTTGAGGGTCGAAGTTCTAAAAAAATGCCTTCATAGCAAAATGTAAAAATTATTCGGAAATGATTTTTTCTGACGAAGTTATTGATGATTTGTTTTTTTTGCGTGACCTTTGTGTTCATCCCGGAGGTGTCAAAAGCTGTAAACGCTCACTCCCCCAGTGGAGGCCATGGTGTTCTACGCGCGTTTCAATATCCGGTAACTCTGGGTTCCCATAACAACGGAGCACTCGTGTTGACGTCCATTACAGATGTGATATTTTTCGATTTACCGGGCGTTTACTGTCGTTCTTTGATCAGTTCATGGCGAAACAAAAGAAAAGAAATTGTCCTTGGACGAAAGGAAGGAAAAAGAGAGGCCCGAAATCCAAATCTGTCAGAAGAGAGAACTAGCTGCGAGCGAACCTATTCTATTCGAAACCATTCGTACCTCGTTATTGTATATATAGTGCTGCAAGCTTTTCGCCATTCGAAATCCACTGCAAAAATATCACGAAAGCTTACCCCTTGTCCCGCATTTCAGCGAACATAGCTTCCCTTGGATGAGCGTGATCAGTGGCCTTTAACGAGGAATCATTCTTGCTTCAGCGTCGGCGAGTGCGACCCAAAGTACGAGTGCAGCACTTCTCCTTTCCCATGTTGGAGTCTTCTCTCCCTCGTGTCATGTACGGACTAAGTCAACACGAAACCTTTTTTCCCGCGAAATATTTTGATCACTCCAGGTCGGTACTGGGCACCTACTCTCATTGGAGGATTTGGATTTGATTAGGTGCTATGACCGGAAAATGCATCGCGGGTAGTAATCTGACTCCAAAATCTTCAAAGCTTTATTTCAGCGTATTTATTTTTCAGCGACTTGGCCGTCTTCAAACGAACTGATTGAGCCGGGAATTCATCGTACAAACCTGAAATTTGGCACACGTCATCTGCGATAGTTCTTCTCCTAAACCGTGTTTGGCATTTTGGAATTTCGCTTTAGTTTTCAAATTATAGGCTCGAACGTAAAAAGTATCGGACAGAAATCTAACATCAAACTTCGAATCGCTTTTATTTTGTTTTGAAAACTGATATGGAAAATCCTACACACGGTTCTAAAGGTCAGTGTGTGCTGAACATCCTGCAAGCACCGGATGTTCCGTAGAGTCAACTGTTAGCGCGGGTAATTCACGTTTATACGCATCGGTCAAATTTTGCTTGAACTGTTGTAGCGGATAGATTTTGTTTCTATCGCCAAAATTATAATCTTATGCGTTTCTCCATTTTATAAGCTATAAATTGATATATAGGTTTGGGTTCTTTGCGTAAAACCTAAGTGCAAAAGCGCATTTACGCGCAACACGGTCTAAAACGTTTAGTGTAACCTTAACTCGGCATCATCATATCTTTCGGTATCAGGCTTATAATCCCTCTTCGCTGAGAAATTGATAGCCATTCTTTTTCATACCCAGTATTGAAACTTTTGGTTAAATCATCACCATGGTAAACCCATTTTCACCATGGGATTTCAGATGTTAAAGTTGTAGTTGTATGTTGGTGATGTTTGCAATCACAGAGCAGTGAAATCGGCTGAAAGAAAAAAAACGATTACAGAAACGAAAAAAATTCCTTTACTACGTTTAATTACCTTTTCCAGCATAAGTTCAACGTTTTTTGTGTCCGTGTAAATAAGAATAACGTCAGGATCAAGGTTTGCAATTTGTTCCATCACTCTTGATATTGGTGCTGCGTGATCCTCAGTTTTCTCCTGGTCAGCAAGCTGAACAAAATCCACTGTCAGCTTTGAATTCTGGGAAATGGGGTAGAAATATCCAGCTTCGTGTAAACGAGTTTCTAAGATAAATGGAAACAAATACAAATAGGAGCAAATATATTTTACTACTGCCGTTGTTTTAAAATTTCGTTTACCAATAAACTAAATGGGATATAAATGGAATATTACAGGCCATTTTCACCACGCCTCAGTTTCGTACATTAGCAACTACGAGATATTGTAATAGATTTTAGCGCATTCCTTATTCTGCAGTCGCCGAAAGAATCTCGGGTCTCATTGAAGCATGCGCACAAGGCAGGAAAAAGTTCCGGAAAAAGCCTGGGAACCAGAAAACGCATCTTTCCGTATAGATTTTGGTTAATTCGGTAGCGTGAACGCAGATTTTTCCATCGTTTTGGAAACACTAAAGACGGAGGCTTTCGAAAGCGCATCGGTGTGGACGAGCCTTGAATTTTCATGAGACTACAAAATTTGAACATGAATTCGGGTACTGGTAGTAAAATCTTCGAAAATGCCTGTTGCAGAGTGTTACATAAAGAAAATAAATAAAGAAACAAACACAAGTATACATGCAAAACACAACCATGAAGAAAAGCAAAATCATAGAGAACAAGTAAAACTGAAATGTTTCATTTGATAAAACAAAAACTTAGAGCGTTTTTACCGTCGTATACTAGTGCAATCTTTTCCCAGTGAAATGAGTTGAGTATGTCAAGTACGGCATGCGCGTAGTCCCTGTATCCCGCTGACATCTGCACCGCTTTTTCGCATTGATCGAGTGGTGTCCTGTCTCCATGGAGACGGATTAGAGGAACGCCAGTTACTGTGGAGAGTGCGCATGCGGAGGTCTTTATGTGGCTTCCCTCGATCATTGCAATGACATTTTGTTGAAGGAATGCTGAAGCTGAAACAAAGGTTATTTTAGAATTATTCGCCATTGTTGCTATTATAACTGATCATGTTTCTTTCCTACAAATTGAAGGGTTAGGCAATTTATTAAACAAAACAATGGATGAATGAGATTTATATTGTACGTTGATAACTCGTTGCTCATATAAGCACTGTTTACTGGGTCATCTAGTGCGTAAAAAGCCTCAAAAGGATGAATTTTCTATCTTGGACGTAAACCGTTTACTAGACTTTGAAAAACGATAATTGAATTACTTTCTCGTGCTGACCAAATTGCTACTTGGTTATTTAATGTTACTTAAATTTAAGTTGATTCATGTTCACAGCATAAATGTATAAGATAAAAAAGAAGGAAAGAAAAAAAGGAAAAAAAGAGAGATAAGAGAAGAAGGAAAACACGGTAAAGAGATGGAATGGGGAATGACAAGAAAAGGACGTAAGAACTGTATAGGGTGGTCCACCCAAAAATACATTACATAGTATAAAACATTAATAAAAATAATTTAATAGTTTAATAAAATCACATATTTCCTCGCATAACTGCTGTTGAAGATAACATCTTCATATCTTACCTTGATTAAATAGGCTGATATTTTCTGATGCGTGATAGGTTTGAAAGACTACTGAAACATTGTTTGACTGACTAGAAGTATTCTTGAGAACAAAGTTTACAGCGTCATGCTCAGTTAAATTGCCATTGAGAAGACCTGCATAAGATCGGTGAAGAAAAGAAACATTAAGGAAAGTGCAATATTATATCTATGTGTGGAAAACAATGAAAGAAGCAAACCAGCCCTTATGAATTTTGTGTTCATTCAGTCTCTGATTCAGTTGCTTCTCAGGGCCAGTGGCTTCGAGGAATTCAACACAGTGGTAAGTGGTTCATCATTCCGATCACTTACGAACACTTATAACAAACAAACAACAACAACAACAAGATCAACAACAAGCAAAAACGTTATTTAAAAGGCGTCAGGAGCATCCTATTCTAGTGCCATGCACACCATAAAAATGTTACACCTACACCTATAACACCCATCAATTACTATCTATCGCATATGAACCATAAACTACCGGTGTAAATTCAAGTTTATTATATTAATGTTGTTTTCATTTACCAGTTTTTCTAACTGACTATGAAAACAACTGAAAATACAAGTAAATGTATTTGTATTCAAATAATTACCACTTACCGATAGTAAACATTCTGTCTTCCGTGTTAACCTTTCGTACGAACGTGAGAACAATAAACAGTGTAATGTAGACAGTTCTTCTTTCCATCTTAAAGTCACTGAAATGAAAGAAAATGGAAACTGAATTAGGAGCATGACACCAAAGCACTTTAGAATGGTAAAATCCACCACGCAGATGTTAGAATTAAACCTCTGAATTCTCCTCCAGCCTTGCATTTTCAGTATTTAGCAATACAGTACTAAATGCATGTGTTCAATTGCGTTACCTGTATATTCGTGTGACTATTTGTCGAAAGTTTATCTCAAGCTAAACGCTAAACGCCCGGGTTAAAGGTTATGACAGTTCATTACTATTATTATGACAGTTTATTGTGACGTCATTTACAATAAATAATAATAATAAGGCTACACTCGCCTCACACTAGCCCGCAAATAGCCTTGCTAATCTTTTTTTTTTTTTTTTTTTTACTATAGAGTTCAATTGTAACAGACTATAAGATTATTACAGATTAAAAACACTATTTAGGAGCACTCCAATTACATTAACAAAAACACACACGCACACACACAAAAAAGAAGTTGCTTTTTTTCTCTTACATGTTATAAAGCATGAACTCAAAAATTGTTATTTACAGACTGGTGTCACGGTCTGGAAGGGTATTCTCGGGATCCGGGATTTGACCAAAATACTGTGCGGGATTCGGGAAAACGCAAAATATCTTGACGGGATTCGGGATTTGACTGCTACCAGGGAAGCGGGATACGCCAAAATTTGGGCACGGGATGCGGGATTTTTTGGCTTGTCTGTCGGGAATTCGGGAAATCGTCACGACCCAAGTAAACGTTCTAGCGGAAAAAGCGAATCAACCAGGCGAGCGCAAAATATCAATCAAAAGGGCCAATCTACATCTTAAATTTATTAGCTTTTGCAGAAATTAGTCTTTTTTAACGTAGTTTTGGGAAAGAAAAAACGGTATTCGGGATAGCGATGAAAAAAGGGCGGGATGCGGGATTCTCCTCAAAAAGTAGCGGGAATGCGGGATCAGGACCCCCCCTTCCAGACCCTGTGGTGTTTACGTACTATTGTCTTAAAAACTGTCTTCACTATCCTAATTATACGACCGCATGAAGATTTTCAGAAGTTCCTTGTTTACGCATTTTACTTTCAGCATTTCTACCTTGTTTGAAAAATTATTCTGCAAACGTCAATTCGTAAAACTAATTCAAAATTGCTCAAAATGAAAGGAAACTGTTTCTTCGATAGATAAAAAATGGTCACATTGTCATAGGTGTGAATTTTTACACGTAGAAGCGCAAGTATACTTGCAGACATGCAAAAGCCTGCTCTGTTTTAGTTATTATAGGAAATTAACGCGACTTGAATTAACGCAAATTGAAGGGAAAATTACTCCCCAATAAAGAAAATTAACGCGAAAGAGAGGGTGAAATTTCAAAATGAGGGAAATAAACGCGATTAACACAAAGAAGCACAGTTTGTAGTCTCAGCTGGAACAATTTTATTTCATGGCTGAATTGAAAATTCCGAACAAAACAGATCTACATGTTTGTGAGGCAATTTCTTTACAGACAACGTGCTTAAAATTCTGCCTTAATGTAGGAAAGCTATTGTTTTGTAGGTGTCAAGGATGCCTGGACTGGATCCAGAATATGGGAATAACATGATGGAAATTAAGATCGTGGAAATTAACGCTCCACTTAATGAACAACGTGGAAATTCACGCTCACATAAGTTAACGCGACTTAATTTTAATTTCATGGAACGTTTATTTCCTATAATAAGGTAGTAAACTACAGATACAACACTTTTCTTATTTTTTTCCTTTTGAGAGATACAATAGTCGCTTATTAATAATTTCTATCCCTTTATTTTCGTTTTCTGTTTGGGAAACCTTTCCTTGCCGGGAATTCATAAGGAGGACGCTTTTTTTAACAAAACGTCGTTGTAGCTTCCCCAAATTTGGTGCGTCTTTTATTATGTTAATGCAACAGGTAATTAAGTTGAATTAAAAAAAGCTTATGGAAACCTTGATATATCGACTTATGTCATTATTCCAGTTGTAAGACCGCAAAGGCGCTTGTATTTAGGGCTGTTGTGAAAGTGATTCTGCTTTTGAGTGCAAACTCCCGAAAATTAATATTACATTCCCGTGTTTGCAATAACATCCACTTACAATTTTTATACAAAAAGGATTCACCTGTCATTGCAAAGTTGAAAAGTTTGCTCTAGCTCAAATTAAGTTGTACACCTTCAAATTATCTGTTATGGACAATTATTATAACAACAGCTTTACTGTTTTCTTTTTTCCTGTGCTTTTCCTGACCGACTACATCACTTTTTGACGCGTTAGGCTTTTTTTATGGGGTAAATAATTACAGTCAAATCCCACAGGAACACGAAGAGAATTGGTTATTCATTATCGTCACATAATAGATCAACTCACGGAATTTTTGCCTATTTTTGCCTATCGACTCAGATAGAAGATCCGCCCACATAAATTGGCACAAGTTCAAGGTGGCATTTCGCTAAAGAAAACTCCAGTTTTTATCTCAGAGAAATCCGAATCTTAGCCTATTAAGCCTTTCGAACACATAACATCAGTTCGCCAAAACGAACGGTTGGATACTCGTGAACTCTATACATGGTTATCTGTTGATTTTTTTTTTTATACACGGGCATTTTCGTTGTTGATAACGTTTTATGATCGGTGTTTTATGATCGACAACTAAAATGTTATTGCTGAGTTCTCTAATCTGTAGAGGTCAATGCATCTAGTTCGAATAAAACACATACGGCCTTTAGAGTTTAATTGCATCCTTTGAATGGAAAACGACCATGTCGTCAATATATGAATAGTTTTCAAATTCAGGGAGGATGTAAGTCATAAGTGGTACACAATTCTTCATAGTGAAACTAACGATAAACAAATGATAAAAAAATATAGAGGAAGTATCCCAACCGTTATATTTTTGCGGACTTTCGGTTCGCCCGCAAAATTTTCGCGTCGTATTTGAGTCACATACAAGATCTAAGAAACAAAACTTCAACGACGTGCGAAATAAGCAAAAACAGAAGTCAGTTGGGGTACAGTGGGGACAACTAGGTAAGATCCTTGTAAAACGAGCCACAAATATTGCTTATTGATTCACTGCTAAAAATGTTAAACCTGTTTCCTAATTAAAAACTAACGACGAATTGGAATAAATCGGGCACGTTTTCTTACGACAAAAAAGATTGGTCGTGGCAGCATCGCATAATAACCTTCGTGATTTTACACCCTGCAATTCAACCATAAAACACAAGAAACCCAAACAAAACGAAAAGCCTGAAAAGTAAATAAAAAGCAACTAAGAGAAAGAAAAAGCTCTTACCGATTCCTTATCTTAAAGATGTGTGTTGATGGATTAGACGTGAAACGCTTACGTCATCGGCTGAGAAGAGGACAGTTAGCCACCCAGTTTTCAAGACAGGTAAATTGAGCTCTGAGTTATACTTACTGTATTTAACGCGAATATATTGGTAAAACTCCGATATATAACTTATTACACAAAACAGAGATTATGTATTAGCATAATCGACCATAAGCTGATTTATGCGGCGCCATCGATCCAGACAATAGGACCACATGCTCGTCAGGCCTAGACTATCAGTTTACTTGGTATAAAAGAGCTCGCTCATTCAATTCCGGTCTCTTTTCCTCTAGAGCTTCACGAGTTCAGTTGAAATTTTACCATCCGCCTCCCCGTACAACCGGCCTGGCTGCACGCTTTTTCTGTCTTTTGCCTTTAGTTCGTTAGCTTTTGGTGCGGCCTTTCATGGCCCCACCTAGATTATGTTCGTTGTTGTTAGTGCAGGTCATTTTTCAATCGATATGAAAAGGTAATTCACGTAAATATTGTTTAAACAATAAACCGACACTTCGTGTAGCCATTTTACTTCCAGCATTGACAGATCCTTTTTTTTTTTTTTTCTACAATTGTTTTCCGGAGCGCCGTTGGCAAGAACAGAATCTATACTGAGTGGGGCCCCATAAATGAAAAGTTTAGCAACTTTCCACAGAAGAATTGTTTATCAATGAGCCATACTGAACTACGTCTATTGGCTCTTTAAATCGTAGAAAATGGGACTTGTTTTTTTATTTATTTATCTGTTTATTTCTGCTAGGTTATCATCTACTCCTTTCACTTATATGTTATAAAGCATGAAATCACAATTTTTCCAGTCCCTTAAAGTGGTACTACGATCAAAAAATCACTCGTTTTTTCTTCGGATTTTGAAACTATGTTAACTGAACACTCCCCAAGCGAAATTTTAAGCGTTAATTGTGAGAATAAGACTGTTTATTTAAACTGCAATTTTCCGATTTAATGATGCGCCATTATTACCCCAGAGAGGACACAATGATGTCATTTACTCCCGAGCTCTAGAACGGCAGTGTGTGAACACAGCTTATTAATTATGCAGAATGTGTGAAGGTGGCTAGTTTAGTATGCAGCACGGGAGTTTTGAGCTTTCAGACTCTCAAACTCGTGTCTTGCATAATGAATGTTGTTGATGTCTTCAAGTCGTTAAACAGCAAAAAGCAAGGTTGTGGACAGATAAAAATCTTGCAGCCATTTGCTCTGCTCGGTTTCACTTTGGAACCGCGCCGAATTCTGCGAACTCAAGCGATTAAACTTGGACGCCGAGCGAGTTCACGAATCCACTGATTCCATGGACATCCACGTATCGATACGGGCGACACGTATCGGTTCCAAGTCTACGCAGAGAATCTGTACGGGCGGCACAGTAATTCAACGCGTAAATTCAACAGTCATTCACTTTAATTCAGGTTAACCGACACTTGCGATGATTCGATGTAGCGATTACAAACTGGATTCAAACTGTGAAAACCAAACAGAAAATAGAAAGAAATGACAAATAAATATAAAGATAACCAAAGAAAGGCAACAAAGAGCGAAACTACTTACATGCTGTGCCGAACGAGGCGATTTACAACAAAATTTGTCGTAGAAAAAACCCCGCACAAAAAACATGTGCGATTCTGAGAGATTTCAACTAGCTGTGGTCATGTAATGACGAATGTTCAGTGTTCCTTATGTAAAAACGCACGACGTGTGCAAAGAGAACTAAAGGCCTACAATATTACTAGGGAAAAAAATGAAACAAAATAACCGATCAGTGCTTCACCTTCTTGACTTGACAGAATCCACTGAGAATCCACGTCTTTCACGTTCTTTTGAACATAATGCCGACTTCGTCAGTTCAACATAGGCCGGCAATGCGTGCAGAACCAACAAAGTGTTGGTTCGTCTTGAGGACAAAGCAAGCGAGGCGTGCGTGACTGCACTTTCAATAACATTCAAACGTGCGTGACAGTAACTTGCAACATGGTACAACGTGAGTAACTACATGTGCCATGAAAAGAATTAACCTTATGTCCACTTTTGAAGAATTAATTTTAATTAGAATTTAGAATTTTATATTTTCATTTTTGAGAATAAGGTTTGAATGTACTTTTTTTTTGCTGGTAACTTTTACTTCTCAACACGTATGTTTTTTGCATTTTTAATGTTTTTAAGGACGGTGCCTCCTAATACAGATGTATTTTTGCAAAGGTTATGACTATGGGGAAAAAGTAGATCTTAGCAAGGGTTACTGGAATCAACAAAGAAAAATGTGGGTAACCATGCATTTTTCATAATTCTAAAACAGCGTTAAAAATACAAAGAATGTCTCTCCAAATTTAAGCTCAATTATCTCTGAAAAATGCGTTAAGTTACCCCCCAATTTTCTTGTTGGATTCTGATAGCCTTTGTTAAGATCTGCGTTCTCCATATAGTCATAAACTGCGCAAAAATATTGTTGTATTAGGGGGCAAATTCCTTAAGAAACCCGAATATCCCGAGATGCGCAGAACGTATGCGCAGTAACAAAAGGAGGCAACGTCCTCAAGTCGTTGAACAGAAAAAAAAAGGGAAAATGAAATACTCCTTTGGGGACTCCGACCCACATTCACCAGGTTAGCAGGCGGCCGCCTACCCCACTGCGCCACGCCAAAGTTTCTGTATAGGTGGACCCTACTTAAGTTGCTGGTCTCTTTTCACATGACGTCACTTTGACAGAGATGAACAAGGTTATGGACAGAAAAAACCTGAAGGCACTCGCTTTGCGAGGTTTCACTTTAAGACCACCACCAAATTTTGGTAACTTGCTCAAGCGATATAAACTTGAACGCTAAGAGAATTCACGAATTCACTGACTCCATAGACATCTACGTATCGACCGCAACCAGCACATATCAGTTCCAGGCCCATTTTCCCTTCATAATCTCGACTTCATTGGTTAAAGAGGGGCTGGCATAGCGCAGTGTCTTATTTTCTGATACAATTCACACGTCTGTGATAATGTAACACAACATGGTTTTGCTCAGAATGGGATTGGCGCTAGTAGTTCTTGCTCTAAATAACAATATGGTGTGTCGGCATTCAAATACAGTTACACTCGCTATGTTCTTATCCCATGGGCAACCACAAAAGGTTTCATTATAGCACCCTCGATAACAAGAGAATTAAAGCATCGCAGCCACAGTAATGTTATTTCTGTATTTTTCTGCCAGAGAAAGTCAAAGCAACAGACCAGAAGAATCATAGTGCTGCAAGGTAATAGGAATTTGTCGAACGTTTGGTGTGTGCCATAAATTAAGAACTTGAATCACTCCTTACTACGAGCTACTGCTCCGGTATCCGTTTATACAAATCGCAGCCGTGAAAGATAGCATTTTATTTCTCCGCTACTATCATTAACCATCACCATTATTCCGGCTTAAAACAAGTACGGTTTTGCAGGCCAAACTCATCTCTTTAGCTCCTTAGGCTAAGCCGTCACAACGGTTATTTGAGCAGGCTCCTCGCTGGCCCACCAATAAGTCTGCAAAGCAATAGCGCGTACCCGCGCTACAAGGGGAGGAGCTTGTATGGCCTAGAAAAAAATAAGGCTTTTATTTTCTAAATATATATATAATACGTTTCCAAAAATAATTGTGCTTAAAAACTTCGGAAGTTTAATTTTTCCCATTGTTTTAATGAACCTACCATTCGACAAGTTGTATCAAGTGTCAAATGTTCTTACCAAAGCGGCGCTGGAATCTTGATAACTCGAACCGTCACCGGAAGAGGAAGTTGACGATAGCTCGAGTTATCTCTGAACTGAAATGAGAGAAGCAAGCGAAACTGACTTTTGTCAGAGTTCGTTGTTCGTTGAACAAAGAGTTTTGCTCCCAAAGGCGACAAGAACTGTTGATTAGCCTATTGGAAAAGAGGCACTCTAAACGTTTTCTTTTTCTGGGACGCCACGTTCGGTTTTTTGACAGACGTAGGGTTAAGTAATAGCCCTTCCTTTAAATGATTTGTTAAGAATGCGCAAAATTACCACACCTCTACAGTTTCAGCTTCCGTTTAAATAAAGTATTCTCCACGCCTATAGCGACAAAAAGAACAAAACCTTGAAATGCTCAGAAAACACTGCGAAAGGGGAGGGGCAGCAGTAATTAGCGTCAGTTTGTTTTAAATATCCTGCGTTCCTAAATTTACTACCTGCAGTCCCACCATGTTCCTTGACAATTCCGATGAAACAGCACAAGCGCTAAAGCGTGGTTGTTCAAAGCCAAACTCGTTCTCAGGGTCTCTTTTCTGCGATCCTCCTCCAAAAACTTACTGAAAGTACCATCTGTCAAGTTAGTAAGTTATGGTCATAGGTGCTTCACTTTTGTAGCACCTAGCCTATGGAACTCTCTTCCGAATAATATAAGAGAGAGCGGCTCGCTATCAGATTTTAAGACTTGTATAAAGACATACCTTTTTAACAAATTTTATAATTAGACTATTAGTTAGTCAGTTAATTAGTTACTCAGATAGTTTAGCTAGTCAGTTAGTTACTTAGTTAAATAGTTAAGTTAGTTAGTTAAGTTAGTTAATTAGTTAGTTTCATTTAAAGGTTTTAATGATTCTTAGTTTTTTTCATCTTTACAGCTTGGTTATTTTATTAGTTAGTTTACTTTACTCATGTTTCAGATATCTTTACGTTTTTATCAATTTCATTGGTGGCATTTTTAAAATTATTGTAAAGCGCTATTGGATAGCACTAGAAATAGAGCTCTATAAATTCATTATTATTATTATTATTATTATTTTCTTTCCGTTTCTCTCTCGCTCCAGGGCACGGGAAGAAGAGATACCCTGGGAACGAAGTTGGTTCAAAGCCAGCTGTGTGAGCTAATCCATGATCAGAGTCAACGTTGATTTCAGTTTATTAGCTTAGCGATGCGGTTTCCAGTAACTTTACTTTACGCTATATTTTGATTTTGCAGACCTTCAAAATGTTTCCTCAAATAAGCAGTAAAAATGCTTTCCAAAAGGATGACAGAACGCTTTTACGGCTACGTTTATTCCTAGTTAAGTGTAAATCATTGACATTTGGCTTCAAGAAAAGTAGCGTTTAGCTTCCATGATGCTAAAAAACAAACAAATAGACAGCACAGCCTCTTGAAACGGGATAACGACGATGAAGTGCTGCTTCTGGGAACCACACTTCTCAAGTACTAGTGTAGTCGTCACTTAGCAAAGAAAACGTTTTTCTCTAAAAAGTGCACGGTACTCTTATAGGTGCATTTTCGTTTTGCCTATTCAGTTAATTGATAGAGGAGGAGTGTGCACAAATGTTCTATATCGAACCCACTGAAGTGGCGAGATCAGCCTTTTAATAGAGCAGAACAGTGGGGATTGGTCACCAGCCTGCAATTTTTCGTCCTAGCGACAGTAGTGGTGGTTTAAGGATAAAAGCGCAGACGTACAATGCTACCTAAACTGAGAGAGACCATGATAAGTCTGACATTAAATTTGAGCCAAATTGGAATTCCGTGCATGAATAAGGGGCTGTTTACACGATGGGAGGAAGATCTAAGTGCTAGGAATATCCTAGAAGGCGGATCATCCCAGTGTCATCTGTTTTCTGTATTCAGGTTACAGCCCTAGCGCTAGGATCTTTCTAGAGCTAGGATCTTCCTAGCTGAGTGTTAGGACGATCCTAGCACCATGTAAACTACCTTCGCTCGGAAGATCCTAGTATTAGGGACAGAATAACAGACATGGCCCGGCCGGGCATTCAGCTGCTAAAGGCCGACAATTTCATCTTGCTTACCCTCTCCACTTGGTGACCACTCCGACCGAAATTTCTGCGTGTAAACCAAACGAATAGTTGTTTCGGCTTCTAGGATCTTCCAAATGTTAGTATCTTCCTCCCTCCATGTAAACAGCCCCTTACTAAGCGCCAGTCCCATTCCGAGCAGAACCATGTGTTTAACTGTGTTACATTGTTGTATGCATGGAGTATGCATAAGAAAATACACCAGAATTGCTCTTTCTTGACCAGTAATTGCTAAAACACTTCGCCTTAAGAAATGTCATGTCAGCACTTTTTAAAGTGGTCAAACACAGTTTCTTTATACCTATGCGTTATTTATCGTTATTTTCAAACCACTGGCAGTTGGGCGGCCAAAATTGGCAAGATGCAAGTTCAACTAGAAAAGATTTTTTAAATGTGTTTTACTGGGGTAAGTACTGTTATCATGGCAACACGGCTGGTAATAAACCAGCATTAAATAATGGGATTGATATATTTTCAGGAAATCTAGTCATTAGATTTTTTCTATCATTTGTCTCTAGAAAACGCAGAACACTGAACACTGGTCTCGCGAAAATTTGACAGAGAGGTATACTGTAATTTGGTGTTGCAATGTTCATCTGTTGGGAAAAGCCTGTTTTAAATCAACATTTGCAACATGTTACTCTTTTTGAGGAGTGCTGCACGTGAAACCGCACTTCCTTTAATCTAGTATTTTGATAGTTTTGACTACACACATTGTATTTACGTTTCATTAAATTCAAATGTAACGAACTTTGTATAAACTGACAATGACAGAGGTCGCTGTCGAAACGCGTGTCTTGTAGGTGACGGGAAGAGGATGGGCGCGAGTGGGAGGAGGGGGTCTGCCTTCTTTTCCACTATCTGCGAAATACCTCTTTACTTGCCCTCTGTATTTCGGCCTCCCATAGATTTGTTGAACACTTTTCCGTGCGGTTCCCACCCTTCTCATCTCCAACCTTCCCCCCCCCTACCCCCCCACACACCACCCAGATAAGCTGAAGATTTTTCAAGTACTAAACTCCGAGAGTGAAAACAATGCAAATTCAGCACTGTGGCCATGCAGGAGGATTTTAAGCAGTGTATTTTACCTTTCGATGGGCCTTTCCAGTGTACCTCGTTCAGTTTTTGTTCAACTGCTTTTAACCACTTGAGATTTTCCTGCGCATGCGAAGTGCTCAGGCCCGAGTTATAAACGTTGTTGAAGACGTAACCCTCGTTAGTTGTGCGCTCATTGTTTTTTGGATTGTTGAGAGACGCCGCAAGGAGATCCGGCGGCAGCGAAAAACAAATCACCAAAACAAATAAGAGAAGACGTACCTCGAAGACGAACACCTTATCGTAGCTGACAGCACGTTTCATTGTCGAGTACTGGTCCACTTAGGCCTCTGAAAGCTATAAATATCGAAGAAGGTTGTTTTAGTTGCAATCCAGAAGGAAGTGGATTAGAGGAGTGGAGTCGTATCCATTTACAAAATGACTGAAACTTGCTGTGACACGCTCGTTGCCATGCACGTACTCAAGCGGTAATCATTATGCACTGGCGCCTGTAATGATTACGATGCACGTATCCTAGAGTTTGTTACCTGCACAAACTCAAATTAGTCATCATTAGACATACCCTCAATTACCATTCCTTACCTGATTCATCTGAGGGTTTAAAACATGCACTCCATTACTGGAAAAAAAGTATATTATAGTATTTCGGCGTTCCCCTCACTTCGCGGCCCCTCGAAATTTCGTGCGCGCGTGTGTGTGTTTTTCACCCGCCCCACAATCGCCACTGCTAAAATTAGAGACTACATACTCGCAGTCTACTCGCCCAATTTCAGATCTAACCAGTTGAATCGATACCCTAGGCTTCAAATCATTAAGCTAACATACTGTAAATCGGACCAAAACGATGAAAATCTATATCCCATTGCAATATTGTCGCACTTATCACATCCTCAGAACAAAAAGAGATCTGGAAATGAGATTTGCAGGAAAAGTCCTGATTCGCTCCCACAATACGAAATATTTGATTTTCAAATATGTCGGTTTCCCTACCATGAAAGTAGCCATGATTTTTGTTATCTCGTAGTTGCTATCGCAACCATGAGATATTGTAATGGAGTTAAGCGCATTCCTGAGCACATTCTTGTGGTTATTTTCGTGAGCTCTCGTGAAGATTCCCTGATGTTCGCGAGATTGTAGGTATTGTTAAGAGAGGAACTTCGCTGTATCATCGGGCTATGTCGGAGACACTTTATGTTTAGGTGCATGTTATTTTTAGGCGCTGGTGTATCTAATAACTAAGGTGTCTGTAGTCTACTGGGGTTTTTTTGTGTCGTATATCAATGATTCCTAGCCTGTTCCAGGGGGTAAGTTTTTGTATAACCCTATTTAGCCTGGGCAGGGGGGGGGGGGGGCACATTGTGCCCGCGCTGACTTTAACGAATTACAACTATTAAACGGCTAGTCGAATAATCACCAAATCTTGTGACTCTTTCTAAAATTTATCAGACAAAATTTTCCTGTGTCAATGACGTATCTGTGATGATTGACGTTTCTATAGCAACCGTCTACTCATGAAGTGTATTTTGACTATTTTCTGTCTTAGTTCAGTCTTTTTTTCAGTTTTTTCCCCTTAGTTTGTAAGAAGAAGAGAATCCTTTACTTTCGTGTGCTTGTTTTGATTAAGCATGTTTCTTAGAGCAAGTTCGTATGTTTTTCGATGTCGTCATTGTCAGCTGTATGACTGCAGGCTTGGGATTCAAGATGGCTGCCTCAAAATTCAAAATGGCTGCTTTGTGACGTCACGACATGTCACAAAGTATTACACCAGATAAAAGGTTCAAACTTAAGAGTGAGTGGTAAAAAAAGAAGATGATCGATGATCAGCCCAACAGCAGGTACAAGTAATGAAAAACCGAGATTTATATGTGAAAAACTCGAGAGAAGAGAGACTGACAAGAGACAGAAAGTTAGAGAATCAGATCAAACTTCATTGTTGATTAAACAGGTTTTCAAAGAGGTTCAAGGCTCCAGCGCTCCGGCCTCAAAAACTCGGGCTCCAGTTCTCCCAGACGGAAAATTCGGGGCTCTAGAGCTCCATCGCTCCACTCCAGGGTTCTATTTTGCCAGAATCAGAATTTCTGTCCGGGCTTTAAGTAGAGAAAGGAATCAGGTTCCGGGCTCCACGACAAAAATTTCGGGGCTCCAGCACCCCAAAGCCCTCCCTTTGGACCCTGATTAAAAGGAGAGGAAAATATTGGTGAAATATTATACAAAACCCTCCTTGTAGAAATTAAAAAAAAAAAGGAACAAACAAACAAGCAAAAAAGCATCAATAACGACGAGATTCCCCGTTCCGTGGGACGGGTATTACTGACAGACGATCAATACCAATACACCGTAATTTGACCTAATCAGATCAACAACTAGAGACTTGATACCGCACACTGTACCCATCCTGAAGATCATTGACAGTCTAGTAAGCTAACATGAACCCCAGGTTAAGAATATTTGCTCTCACAATACGAAATATTCTTTTTTCAAATATACCATTTTCGTTCCCATGAAATCAGCCTAGCTATTTTTATCTTGTAGTTGCGATAACAAGATCTATGGCTAGATTTAGTCCTGGTACCCGATTCAAAAATCTCTCCTAAGTTAAGATGTCTCCCAAGTATTGTTGTAAAACAAACGATGGCATGTTGCTAATACATACTTAAAATATTATCCTAACTGAGGAAAGCTCTGAGAACACTGGCCCCTGATTACTCCCATCACGTCGTGTCCTATGGCAAGACATTTTGCCATGGGTCATGGCTCATTTTATTTTACACTATTTACAGAAAAAGGTGGATTGACAAAGAGTCGTGAAATTTACATGGTACATGTATATCTTTTAAAGGAATTTATGGTATTGCACCTGCTTATATTTGTAATTTAGTTAAGACAAAGGAACAGCAACAATATAATCTGCGATCGTCAAAAGAACTCTTATTACGGTCACCTAGAACTAAAACGAAGAAAACTCCTGGAGATAGGTCATTTCAGATGGCAGCCACTGGACTTTGGAACAAACTACCTTCAAACGTTAGAGCTATAAGTAATTTTAATCTTTTTTAAGGGACAGTAAGGACATATCTTTTTAGAAAGGCGTTTGCCTTTTTTATTTTGTAATTTAGTATTTTTATTTTCCATGTACAAGAAAGAATTACAATTACAATTACAGTTATAATACAGAAAAAGATTACTTTAACCAGTACAATAAAAATTACAGTTTTACACAAAAAAGAAAAAAAAACATTACGTACACAATCATTACAATTTAAGAAAAAAGGAGAAAGAAGGAGAAACACTTGCAAAATTTTCCTTCACTGAATGCTTGCCAAGATTTTTTTCCATTTCTCATAGTGCTTAAGAAGCTTATCATGTTTAGTTGGAATTTGTCGCTCTATTTGATAAACTGTCTTGGTCTTGGCTATGAAAACTTTCAACGACGGATTCGTGCTGTTTAACTTGCATTTATAGATATAAAACTTCGCCATAAGAATCAAGTGATTCAAAATGATGTTGTCTTCGTTTTCATTGTATACACCAAACAAGATGTTCACCAAAGTTTAAGTTTCTAAAGTTATGTTTTGATTCGTAGGCCAAGATGTGAAGGTTTTCCAAAAGCTTTCTACAAAAGTGCAGTGAAACAGTAAATTTTCGAGGGATTCAACATCTTTCTTACAAAAGGTACATAAAGGTGAATCAATCATTTTAAATCGAAACAGCTTTTCATTTATAAAAACAATGTCGTTGAGCAGTTTGTATTGAAACTCTCTTATCTTTGTCTCAATGGTAACAACAAAAGGTAGCGAATAAATTTTCTTCCAGTCCACGGCAAGCTCGGGTTACTTATTTTTCAATTTTTTTTTTAGCAGTGGGAGGAGTTTGCTTTACGGCTTTGAATTCGCTATAAAGTAATTTAATATATTTTGAGTTGACATTTGACAAATCAACTTCCTTTTCATTTATTATAATAGTAATACTGTCACTAAGGGGTTGAGGTGGAAAGTGTCGAGAATTATGTTTAATAACGAGTCTCCAATTATTCGGTATAACGCCAACAATACTCATTAATTTAAAATAATCCATGGTGGATAGATTTGCTTCAGAAACTTTTGCACCTTCGAAAAATTTGCCCGTGTCAGATAACAAGTCTCCGATTTTTACCACTCCAGCTGAAAAGAGGCGGTGTTCGAAAACTGAGGCTTTTTGTACAACGATATTCTTATTATTCCAAATAATCTGATTTACAATGTCATCGTAGGTATTTACTGTCGAAGATACTAACTTAGACCACGCTTCGAGGCATTCTCTATAAAAAATCGGAATATGAATTGGCAGTTTGCGAGTATCAAAATTACAAAAAGGAATAAACTTTCCGCCTACGCCTTGAAGAAAGTCATCCAGAATCACCTTCCAAGAGCTTTCGTTATCATCAAAATATTTCTTTAATACCATTATCCTTTGAGCTGATATCATCGACTCAATATCTAGCATTTTTAGCCCCCCGTCCTCAATATCATTAATAAGAGCCGTACGCTTAATTTTATCATTGCCATGCCAAATAAAGTTGTAGATCAATTTTTTTATCTCTTTAATAAGGTCGTCTGAAACTGGAATTAATGACGCCTTGCTCATAAATCTTGGTATAACAAAGGTCTTCACGTTTCGAACCAATAGCAATAGCTCTGTTTTACCACTGTTTACCCGCGCCGATATCATTTTCCTGCAAGAAACTTATAGTACACCAGAAGTGGAACATATCTGGAAATCCCAGTGGAAGGGAGACATGTTTTTCGGACATGGTACTGTGCACAGCAGAGGGGTTTGGTCCTCGTTAAGGAAAATCTAGACTGCGAATTGAAGGTATGTAAGCAGGATAAACAAGGTAGATTCATAATCTTAAAGGGTTGGTACAGGGACATTCGTTTGTTTTCGTTAATATATAGATTTAGCCAAGCCTAAAAGCGGAACTCCATATCTACCTGGTTACCATCGGCCGCCTATAAATTCTTCAGAATTTCTTGTTTACTGTTATTAACCTAGGTACTTGACCTCGTTAATTACTGTATAGTTTTATTAAGCGCATCATTTTAGTATAAACTTAGAGTTATAATTCTGTTTCGTGATTCAAGCAAATCTAGTTTATCTATTTGTGCTTTCACTTTAAGTTCGCTAGGCAAATTCATTCAATCGTTTATCAGCATTTTTCGTTTGTTTTGATTGCTGTTATTTTACTTGTCGCTTTGTATTTTGTAATTGGAGACGAGTGTTCGCTTCGATACTACTGGAAATTCTCTTTTGGCTTTGTTTACAGATTATTGTACAGTGTTGCACACAGTTAACACATTTTGTCGTAAATTCAATCTGTTTATTGTGAATAACTTTGATTCTGTTTTAGAACTGTGAATTGGAAAGCTATGTTCTTCTAATTCTGTTTGGTAAACGGATACGCACGCTTTATTCGTCTTAAAATACAAAGGTCATGCTTTAGGTCAGAATTATTTGTTCGCAAATTAGTACTTTTCTGCTCGACTCATAAGCTTGGTTTTGCTCTAACCTCACATCCTTGAAGGTAGAATCCTGTTTTTCATCATGTTATGGCCGTTGAATACCATTTTACTGTAAAATTATCCACTGTTTTCAAGAGTTATTTTACCGCTACGCGAGTCGCTTACGCAACTTAATTGTGCAACACGCGTCAAAAAGACTTACGCGATTCCTCGCACGCCATTGGCTAGAAGCTGGGAGAAAATTGCCTCACGTACGAATGTTATATAATGCGACGGTCGTACGGCGCACGCGCCCGCGAGCCATTCCGCTTGCCATGACCATAAAAAAAAAACAGCACGCCTCTTAGTATTAGTATGGGGCTCCACTCTTGCGGCCTTCGGCCGCAAAGGAGTTCCGCTAACATCTACGCCCCAAACAAAGTCAATGAACAATGTGTCTATCATGAGGATATTCAAAAGGACATAGATCAGTTGCCGGACATAGACATGGATTGTAGAGTAATTATTGGAGGTGATTTCAACGTTATTCTGGACCCCAATTTAGATGGTTCAGGAGGGAATCCAAAGTTAAAAGATTCGTGCATTAAAGTCGAAAACATCTGTTCCAACCTTTAGATTTGATAGCTACCTGGCGAATTCGAAATTCAGGAGTTAAACGTTTTTCTTGGACGCAAAAAAAATCGACAATACAACGTCGACTAGATTTTTGGTTGATACCTAGCGATCTACAAGAAGACGTAGCTAATGTAGAAATCATTCCTGCAATCAGATCTGACCACTCAGCTATCACTTGACGTATCAACGGCATACAGGAATCACCACGTGGACCCTCTTTCTTGAAATTTAACGCTAGTTTACTAGATGATGAATATTATGTGACCAAAATAAAACAAAGATATAATGAATGGATTGAAGAGGGGAAAGAAAGTCAAGATCCGCTAGTTCTGTGGGACTTTGTAAAATACAAAGTCCGTTACGAAACAATTGACTATAGTAAAAAGAAAGCGAAAGAAAGAAGAGCAGAACTAAACAAATTAGAGAACAATCTTAAAGAATGCCAAAGAAAGTTGGAGAAGAATCCACCTGTAGAAACTATGAACGACCTAGACATCCTTCAAACCGAATATGATCGCCATTATGAGTATATCGCTCAACGCGCCGTTATTAGATTAAGGGTCAACTGGTATGAGCAGGGGGGAAAGAGTAATAAATATTTTCTAAACTTAGAAAATGCCAAAAAGAAAAAGAGTTGCGTAAGAAAATTATATGTTAATGACGACAACGTATAACAGAGCCAAAACGAATAATGACAGAGATCCAAAATTTTTATTCTAAACTTTACGATAAAAACTCGTACAATCTGGATGAGAGGTCTACAGATAATTTTCTTCATAAAGTGGATATCAAAAAGCTATCCAGTGAACACAAGGAAATTTGAGATAAGAAACTCACTAGAGCGGAGCTGTTGGGAGCTTTAAAAGCCTTTGACAGGAACAAGACGCCAGGAAATGATGGATTAACTGTTGAATTCTACTTGGCTTTTTGGCCGCTTCTAGAGAAATGCCTTGTGGATTCCCTGAATTTCTCCCACGAACATGGTCAGTTGTCTAGTTCGAAAAAACAGGCCATGATTACCCTTTTAGAAAAGAAAGGCAAAGACAAGAGGTATATTGAGAGCTGGCGACCTATTTCACTTATTAATGTGGACGTGAAAATTGCCTCAAAGGCATTGGTTAAGAGGTTGGAATCAATCCTTCCGGAAATTGTGCACCATAATCAGAACGGTTTTATAAAGGGAAAATCAATATTTGACGCCGTAAGGACAATTGACTGATGACATATTAGAACTTGCGGAAACAACAAACAGATCTGGTATATTAGTAGCAATTGATTTCGAAAAGGCGTTTGACTCATTAGATCATTCATTTCTCTTTAAAGTTCTGGAGAAGTTTAATTTCGGACCATACTTCCTGCAATGGATTAAAACTTTTTATACAGATATATCGAGCTGTGTCCTTAATAACGGCTTCGCTACTGATCTATTTTGTGTACAGCGAGGGGTAAGGCAAGGTGATCCATTGTCACCCTTAGTCTTTCTTTTGGCTCTTGAAATGTAATACTTACGTGCCTAATCAGACAAGAGGGCAATATAAAGGGGATAACAATCAACGATGAAGAAATTAAGTTAATGGCATTTGCCGACGACTTGACCTGTTTCTTACAAGATAAAGATTCTTATCACCAAGTATTTAAGTCTCTGGAGGTGTTTGCTAGACATTCTGGTTTGCGGGAAAGGCGTTTGCCTGCTATAGGTAGACTATTAGTACATTATTAGTAAGTATTTAGCATCATTATTATATTTTTCATATTATGTAAATTAGTATTTCAAATAAATTAAAATAAAGGTTACAGGATGTGTGTGGTGGCCAAAGTAGCATGTGCTTTCGAGTTCACCGCCAAATTTGCCAAATTTGTCTCTCTGTACCCTAGCCACTGCCCTTGTTTTGTATCGTAAGGCAATGAGCTTTTTGGCAAAATTGTCTCTTTTTACTTTGAACACTGCCATTGTACCTTTTCCTAAGGCAAGAGACGTTGCCTTAAGTGTCTCTCTACATCTTAATCTGGCCTCGCGTTGTATGCTAAGCACTTTGAGGACCTCACTCATGTCGTATCCTAAAGCAAGACATTTCGCCCAAAGTTGCCTCTTTGCGCCTTGATCACTGCCCACCGTGTCGTATTTCATGGCAACACATTTCGCCCAACGTTGTGTCTTTGCATCTTGATCGCTGCCCTCATTGTATCTTAAGGCAAGACATTGTACCCATAATTGTCCCCCTGAACTTTGATATTTGTGTATGAACAAGTAGCGACTAATGGCACGGTATCTGGGAAAAATACTTAGTCTAATACTTCTCTTTATTTTTAACTGTGAAAACTGGAGATCAGGCAGTGTGAGCAGTAGTAGTAAATCGTTTATTGAGAAAACTCACTTCGCAGTCTAAACGACTGAATTACGTGCCTGTTACAAGAAATAGTAATCTATAGAATATATATAATCTATATAAGCTATATCTATATCTAATATAATCTATAATCTAATCTATATAATCTAATATATGTCTGTGGGCTGAACAGGGTCCTGTGCTTGACGTCACCTATAAAGGTAGTAGTATAACTATAAGTTACCACTCATAGAGTCACGAGAACGAGGCCGAGAATTGATATTATTGCAAGAACCAGGTTTTGGTCTAACACAAGATAATTAGTTTGTTTAAGGCCCTATTTCAGTGTCACAGTTAGCTAACGATAACGTGTAAGACGTAAGCAGTTTGCACGTGAAAGGTAATTAGGCAGTTCTACAGGCATCCTTTTCCTCAGTGCACTTAAAAAAGCAAATTTGCTACGAGCGTGTGACTACAAAGAAAAATAGGTACCCGATGGGTAAATGTGAATTGGCTGGTCAACTAAGAATTTGGAACAATGGGAGGCTTTTGAGAAGCAATCAATCAATGGAAAGCAATGTTTGGCATATGAGACTATACGGGATTGTGTAATTAACATGCTATTGCCAGGGCGCATTTGTAAGCCTTTTTAAAGTCAATTAAAATTTCATACTTTCGAATTGTGTTCATATAAAGCTTTTTCCCTCCTCTCCTCTTCCAGCAAATCTCAGCGATCAGTGTGAGGAATGCCACAACCATCCCAACAGCCATCACAACATATACACCAGCCATACTCATCAGACCAATTCTCTTTCCAGACAGTACTGAAATTAAAGCAAAAGAGAGATTTATTAAACATTTCTCACCTATTCAACCCAACTCTGAAATTTCGTTTTGTAGAACGTAGTAGTATTGCTGTGCAATCAACTTTTATGCAAGTGGTTTCGGCTTAAGAAATTACCTAGTAAAGTAGGACGCAAAGATACATATGATGAAGTTACTTAACATTTGTACCATTGGAGAGTGGACACAAACATTTCGTCCGTCCGTGTCTATTATACTCTGAACTTAACGTTCTGAGGTTATCGTCTTTGCAACAACAAGAAAAGAAACAAGAACAACAATACCTTCCCCTCAAACAACATACACCAAAAACATAAGACAAAATTACACTCAAACTCATCAAACAGCTTAACGGCCAACTCGTTGAAGTTGGTTACTTATGAACTAGTTCACCTCGTGAGGTAAATTCAAATTGTGTTTTTACAATAAGTGAGAGAAGTAAGATTTCAGGACGTTACCACCCAGGTGTCAAGAATAAGTAGAAGTGAGCTGACCATGTCGCCCTTATCTATGACAGCAGGAAAAAGGTTAAGAACAATGGTGTGTAGGCCCAAGAATGGACAGAGATTAAGAGGGAGACCGTTGAAGGTGTAGAGAGATGATATAGACAGCTACTAGAAAGTAGTATGGAACAGATATGCCCTGAACAAGAGTGTTTGGATGGGTGAAGCCTGCATAGAGGAATGTAAGCGCCGTGGAAAGGCTTTAGGCTGCTTTAGACTCATGCAATGTATACTGAAACTGGTCAAGGTAATTTTCATACTCGTTTTCTCTTCTTCAGGGCATCTGTTCGAGGTTTCCCACCATTTACGTCTGATTGCGTCAATGAAATGTTTTTCATGAAGTCGTAAAATAGCCAATGTGAAGTCCATAGTGTGAGGATCATTTGCTTGTAGAGCGAATGAAAGTCCTTTAGCAGTGGTAAGACCTGGAACTTTAAAGAAAACAAAACGTTTGCCGAATTCACTAGCTATTTGGGTTCTGGGCTTCCCGTTAACCCAAGCTATCATGGTTCCTGTTAACACAAAGTACAAGGTGGAAAAAAAACAACTACAAAATTGGGTAAACAAGTGAGTAAAAACAAACAGGTAAATTAAAAAAAACAAAGAAAACATAAACAAACAAACTGACAGACAGACATAAGTAGACAAACAAAGAAATCACACTTGATGACAGTACTGCTCAGAAGCTTTATTTTTATTGATTACTCAGATGGCATCCAAATGTACAAGTGGTCGAATTTTTTTGCTTGTGGGGTGAAAAGTTTTATGAAATGGAATGTCCGAGTATAAACATATGTAGCACCACCGTTTTCCCTTGTTTGAGGATGATTGATGATCCCAAGACTTCTATAAAATGGTTTTAATTGGATTTCCTGGCTTTTCGTACGTGGCACAATCCCTTCTACTTTGGGCACAATTCCCGTCAACACACATGTAAGTAAGCAAACACCTTGACAAGATTTTTGTAACATTGTGAAGTGGAAACAAGTAAGGGAATGTGGCTTAGGTTGATGAGGGAGATGCGTTAAATATTTGTGGTATTTACGTGTAGTGAGATCACAGGGAGGCTGGTTGGCAAGGTGTCTGAGAGCTGGTCCGTCGTTAATAAACGCAAATTGCTCTCTTTCTCTGACCCATTGAGCACCCTGAGATGTACTTTGAGGGAAGGTTCCGGCTGCTTTCATTCGGTACCAAAGCTTTTGCTGTGTCTCATGCGAACTTTTCTTGAATGCCTCAGACACACTTGACGAATCTAACACTCCTACTCCGTAAGTGGACTTTGCGAGGTCTGCTAGGTTATTGATGGGATATTCCGCGTTCTTTACAGTGAAAAAGGCGGCTAAGTTGGCGGTGTACGTTGAGACCCAGATAAGAATGCAAAACCAGTAGCATCCAGTGAGAATGCAACCTGAAACTTATTAAAGAGACATTTTAATTAACAAATAGATTCCATGTAGTCGAACGTGTGTACTCTTTTAAAGCATAGATGACATCAAAACGTGGTGTCCTCTGTGCGTTATCAGAGTACACAAGTACGGCCAAATGGAATCTGTTTGTTTAAAGCTTTTTTTTGACTTCGGTTATCCCGCACAGAATTTGGAATGTTTTTAAAAATCTTTGTAGTGATGATTTCGGCGCGCAGAACTTTACAGATCATTACGTCATTCGTGCGCCTGTACTTTAATCACAAACTCCCCAAGACTAAACAAAACGCCCATTTTACTCTGTCCATTGTATAAAGCATAACAAGCACCAATCAAAACACGCGTTTTACTCTGTCCATTGTATAAAGCATAACAAGCACCAATCAAAACACGCGTTTTACTCTGTCCATTGTATAAAGTATAATAAGCACCAATCAAAACACGAACGCGCGTTTTACTCTTTCCATTGTATCAAGCATAACAAGCACCAATCAAAACACGCGTTTTACACTGTCCATTGTATAAAGCATAGTAAGCACCAAACAAAACGCCCGTTTTACTCTGTCCATTGTATAAAGCATAACAAGCACCAATCAAAACACGCGTTTTACTCTGTCCATTGTATAAAGTATAATAAGCACCAATCAAAACACGAACGCGCGTTTTACTCTTTCCATTGTATCAAGCATAACAAGCACCAATCAAAACACGCGTTTTACTCTGTCCATTGTGTAAAGCATAGTAGGCACCAAACAAAATGCCCGTTTTACTCTGTCCATTGTATAAAGCATACTAAGCACCAATCAAAACACGCGTTTTATTCTGTCCATTGTATAAAGCATAACAAGCACCAATCAGAACACGCGTTTTACTCTGTCCATTGTATAACCAATCGTATTATTGTCTTTCTGCTCTGCTTGCGCACGCGGTCCAAATAAATTGAATCCTGCAATCTGACTGGATGCCCGAGTGGGCTGAATGTCTCCACAGTGGCCACGTGCGCCCGTTAACTTTTCAAAATGGCGTTCGCTGCTTTGTGTACTTGTGGATCTCGACTTCGACTCGTCTCAGTCAATACGTGAACTAAAAGACCAATGTCTCCGCATCTGAGCATCAAGCTTGGACAATAACAACTAGGTATGTCTTCTACAACCAACAGAATGTGAATTTAAAAAAACTGATAATGTTTGTTTGCAGGAGAGATTTTAAAATATTATTTTTGTTTGTAGACATACTGACTGGAAAATTACCTCACGAATATGTTGTCCCACACTGCCGGTACTAAGCTTCACATTTGTTTAGCATTTGCCAACCAGGTCAGTTGGGGGTTCTTCTGGCTGGATTAAAAGTTAGCTTGTTCCCCCCCCCCCCCATTCCCTTAACCCTTCCAGAGTTACACTAACCGCCTGTACCTCTTAATACACCTGGATAAAGATAAGTGTTGTGCGTAAGAAAGAACCCGGATTTAAAATAACCGACCTCAAGGTAGAAAGATCGAGCTAACTGTTTACATTCTTCCGACAATCACTAACTCATCCGTTTTTAAGTTTCACTTTTGTCAGTGGACGATTTAAGTATTTAGGGCTGTTATTTCGGTGCTTACCCTTGTATCAAGCGCCCGGTAAATGTCAGGTAAGAACGAGAATTACAGGCTCTTGCGACGAAACAAGTCTAGTAAAATGACTAGTAAGCTTGGTTTTATTAGGCTCTAGGGTAAGTTTGATTTAGATGCACCTCAAAAGCCTGGTAAGGCTGTTCTAGGCACAAGAATTGTAACGATCCGTTATCTCCCCGTCTTACCTGACAAGCTCCTAGGTGTGTTTTCCCCGCCTTGTTGCAGCATGCAAGCCAATGTGAACCATAAACTGTTAAAGTAGCTGAAGTCCTCAGACGTTCCTTGACCATTCTCGTCTTTGTATCCATAAGGACTGAAGTAATTTATTACAAAAACAGCAATTGAGACAATCACCAATGTAGCCAGGGTGCAATACCAAACGTGATTGTCAAAAGGATTCAAAAACTGTAGGAGATTAGTGTTTTCTTTGGATGACGGTTTCTTCAGTAGTATGTCCTCGGTATAGAACATGTAAGGAATTGTGAAGTCCACTACTTTCTCCCGATCTTCAGTTACCGTCAACGAAGATACGGCGATGTCAGCGCGCTTTAAAGGGGAAAAAAGAATGGAAAAAACTTCAAATAATAATAGAATGCTTGGTATTTTTGAAATAAAAGTACATTTGAGTTGGGGTGGGTCTAATCCGTGCATAAAGGACGAAAATTAAAGGGTGCGTTTCTGCCAACATTTCGATGCCAAAATGTTTTTGCATCTCAGGTATGTTAAGGACTGGGTCTGAAAGTAATGGGGGTGGTCTATCTTCGAAAGGAAACATGTGATAAGTATGAGACTTGGCCAGGGCCTTTATCCTGTTGATATAGTATTTTTGACATTGACATTTCCATGGCAACACATTGTGTAACTAATTAAGGTTTTACTTCCGGTTTTGTTCTTTAGGGCTTCTGCACACTAGGAAAAAATACGTTTACCTGGCATTTCCAGTGATTGCGTTTCTACCTTTATGAAGTACTTTCCAAATGTAACTGAAAAGGTGGTCTCCCTACCCTGGATGAGGGTCTTAAGGCTATTGCGTGACAGCAAAATCATCACATTTCAATGACCACGTGACCTGGACACGCCTTCCAGTTAATTTCGTGTAGAACTCAATGCAAGGAAAGCTATTAAGACGCCATTTTGTAAGTAAGGTTTGCATAAGTTCTCCTACATCTCGCCTAAAGAATAATATCGAAATTCAATACCTTAATTAGTCACGTGATCCCTATTGTGACAGCTGTTTATCAAAATGAGCCTTCGTAATAAGTTTCACCTTTCTGCTTGATTTCGTGTCAATAGGTTGCATACTTACTGAGATAGACCACCCCCTTCATTTTTGAATGTACCGCAAATGACCCAGTCCTTAATGTACCTGAGATTAAAAGCTACCACCATTACTTAAAAAATGAAGTAGAAAAATAATTCTTGGGTAGGAATTGTCTTCGCACTTTTAGAGAAAGATGCGATTGGGCATTTAAACTACCGATTTTAAGACTGTCAGTTGGCAAACTTTAGTAGAGCAAGGGACAAATCAGAAAACACGCACGTTCTACGAGAATCCCCCTGCTGCCAGGTAAATAACAACTGCAACCAACAGTACTACAAACCTTGCTTACTAATTCGCCAATCATGCCATTCCAGGTTCCATTTTCATTTACACCGCCAAACAGTCCATCTGGGGAGTAGTATATCTCATATGTAAACTTGAGAACTCTCGCCAGTTCATTTAGCAGATCAATGCAATAACCCTCATTTGTAATAGCGCCACTATCCTGTTTCGTCTTCATGACAAAAGGTGCAATCTGGTTTGGTAAAGAAAAAACAACAAAATAAAGCAAACGAATAAAAAGATTTGGTGTTGACGATTTGAGTTAATAAGAATGATGACGGTGATAAGATAATAATCAAATAATATTAGTGATGGTAGTGATGACGACGACGACGATGGTGATGACAAATGTGATGATGGCAGATGATAACGATGACTGCAGTGATGATGATTCGATGGTGAAAATGGTTTTTTGGATTTAAAATAGAAATTTACGATCTCTACATTTGTCAGAATCTGGTTTCTACCCTTATGTCCTTATTACCTCAATAACGACGACTTTTAACTTCCTTCCTGCCAACGTTCCTTCGGGGTTTGAGTTCTGGACGTTATGTGTGATGTTTTCAAACACCATGATACCTTGAGTTAGATTCCACGTACCTATCTAAGAAAAGAAATATATAACAACAAAAGGTATGTTACACAAAAATGTCTAAATTTACTGGAACTTTCTAAAACATTTGATACACGTTCTTACTTTTACAAAGGTGTTGTTCCTGAGGTTTAAAAGTTGCAGTGAAACTCTTCTTCGATTTCCATTCTCGGTAAATTGGACAGTTCCTGTCAAACCATCTAGACGAACCTGAAAACAAGAAAAATGAAAAGAAGAAAAGGGAACACACAATTAAGGCAAGAGGCTGACAACCTAAATAGTAAATTCACGCAAACTGTTTACCTTTCTCAAGCAAGATAACATCGCATCCCTATCTTTTGAATCAATGTTAGACTCATTTATGGATAAGCACGGCTCAGTGTTTAGCGCCAGATTAATAACTTGAACGGCGTCATAAACAAGTGCAATTTCATCCTAAGAAGGAAATAAGCGTATATGATATATTGTTAACACTTGCAACAAACTGGAGGCACCGTTACCGAATCCCTAAAATATACTTTGCATTCTAAATCATCGAGACTGGAAGAGCTGCTAAAGTGATATTTATTAGATCAAAAACATTAGCCTAACGTTTTCAAGTTGCAATCCGTCCTAGCGATCCGCAGTCAAACACACTTGATTATAGTTTCAGAGAACTGGTAAAACAATTTATTGTAACTGAAACTGAACCGGTATTTTTGGGTTTCCTCTAATTGTAACATTGTCTTTTAGCTTTTAAAAATTAATCCTAAAAATAGGCGACAGAGCCCGTTTAGTTTTTCCACCTTTATTTTCTGGCAAAAAAACTAACATCATACCTTGTTGCTATCATCGTAGTTGTCTAGTTCTTTAGAGGCCACACCTTTAACGTATGGAAGCTTCAATGCTAAAACCACATTATTTGGATGAGAACTTAAGTTCACTGGCACCTAAGTTGGAAAAAGAAAAAATGAATGTCTTACTTCGTAGTAACTATTTTATTTCTCTTTATTCTTGTTTTGCAAGGAACTTTTTGTATACAAATAATACAGTGTTCTTTTCAAGTTTTCATCCTTTTCATGTTTTTATTATGTTGAAGTGTCTGGTTTAATTCCGGCTAAAGCTGGGTTATATCTTCAAGTAAACATCAATAAATCTTGACAAAATTATCAAGAAACGAGCAGTGAACTGCGTGACTCTATAAACACCGGGCGCTCATCTTGTGTTTTCGTTTTTCGTTCCTTTTGGCTGGAAGAGTATCTCCATTTGGTAAATTCCCGTGTCAATGTTTTAAATCTGGAGTAGATACCTGGTATCTTGAGATGGTGTACAACAAAATATCTGAACAACGCTCGTTGGAAACTACTATGGCACCGCAACACAAATTCCAGAAATTAAAGCACAAACGGTTGTCAGACCTGTCCTTGAAGTATCCACGTGTGCCCTTTGTTGTTACCACAAGGTTTCTGTAAAAAACAAAAACAACAACACCAACACAAAATAAAACAAAGAAAAACAAGCAAGCAAACTGAGAGACATGCCCATAAATAACAGACACCTGTTCAAATGCCTGCCACACCTGACATATCCAAGAAAACCTTAAAAGTGAAATGTCCACACATGGTAATCGATGAATGTGATACTTATGGTAGCCTGCTTAAAGGCCGGTGGTTTTAGGGTGTTTTTATCGCAGAAAACGCGGATTTCGGGATCGCCGGCACCATCTTGGTCCCGCGCGAAAATCGGTCTGGGGCGAGTGACAACGCTTTGTCGCTCGCCCCAGACCGATTTTGGTGCGCGTCCAAGATGGCGCCGGCGATCGCGAACTCCGCGTTTTCCACGATAAAAACACCCTCAAACCGCCTGCAAGCAGGCTATACTCAATTATTGAAGTATATGTTACTTGTATGCTTTATTTACATTACAGCTACAGTGAGCGGACCTGGGCCTTTGAACCTTGATTCTGCTGTTAGGATGACTCACCGTAATGTCCTCCGTTCATTTCTTAGGGAACTAGTAAGGAGCATTTGTCTAAATATCAAGACATCTTATCCTTAGTGATCACCTCCTTTATTCTCATCACTAGAATGTTTGAACAAGTAGTGGTGATGTAGAGAGAAATTTCATTTTCGTCGCTGTTAGGGCTTAAAGGGTCAACGAGGGCCTCCATTTTTCAGGAAGGTGGTATTTCTTATGTAACCTCATTTCTTGAGCATGGGCGAATTAAGGCATGCCTGAATCTAGATTAGCCCTCGGTCACAAAACATCGATGAGATATTTGCGCAAGAAATGAGTTTACGGACGGAGGAAATACTAATTTCCTGAGATATTTTGAAGGTCATTTAAGGTTACAATTAAGGTTTTGAGGGTCGAAGTTCTAAAAAAATGCCTTCATAGCAAAATGTAAAGCCCACTGCAACGGCTTCATTTTACAAAAAAATTATTCGGAAATGATTTTTTCTGACGAAGTTATTGATGATTTGTTTTTTTGCGTGACCTTTGTGTTCATCCCGGAGGTGTCAAAAGCTGTCAACACTCACTCCCCCAGGGGAGGCCATGGTGTTCTACGCGCGTTTCAATATCCGGTAATTCTGGGTTCCCATAACAACGGAGCACTCGTGTTGACGTCCATTACAGATGTGATATTTTCCGATTTACCGGGCGTTTACTGTCGTTCTTTGATCAGTTCATGGCGAAACAAAAGAAAAGAAATTGTCCTTGGACGAAAGGAAGGAAAAAGAGAGGCCCGAAATCCAAATTTTTCAGAAGAAGAACTAGCTGCGAGCGAACCTATTCTATTCGAAACCATTCGTACCTCGTTATTGTATATATAGTGCTGCAAGCTTTTCGCCATTTGAAATCCACTGCAAAAATATCACGAAAGCTCACCCCTTGTCCCGCATTTCAGCGAGCATAGCTTCCCTTGGATGAGCGTGATCAGTGGCCTTTAACGAGGAATCATTTTTGCTTCAGCGTCGGCGAGTGCGACCCGAAGTACGAGTGCAGCACCTCTCCTTTCCCATGTTGGAGTCTTCTCTCTCTCGTGTCACGTACGGACTAAGTCAACACGAAACCTTTTTTCCCGCGAAATATTTTGATCACTCCAGGTCGGCACTGGGCACCTACTCTCATTGGAGGATTTGGATTTGATTAGGTGCTATGACCGGAAAATGCATCGCGGGTAGTAATCTGACTCCAAAATCTTCAAAGCTTTATTTCAGCGTATTTATTTTCCAGCGACTTGGCCGTCTTCAAACGAACTGATTGAGCCGGGAATTCATCGTACAAACCTGAAATTTGGCACACGTCATCTGCGATAGTTCTTCTCCTAAACCGTATCTGGCATTTTGGAATTTCGCTTTAGTTTTCAAATTATAGGCTCGAACGTAAAAAGTATCGGACAGAAATCTAACATCAAACTTCAAATCGCTTTTATTTTCTTTTGAAAACTGATATGGAAAATCCCACACACGGTTCTAAAGGTCAATGTGTGCTAAACATCCTGCAAGCACCGGATGTCCCGTAGAGTCAACTGTTAGCGCGGGTAATTCACGTTTATACGCATCGGTCAAATTTTGTTTGAACTGTTGTAGCGGATAGATTTTTTTTTCTATCGCCAAAAGTATAATTTTATGTGTTTCTCCACTTTATAAGCTATAAATTGATATATAGGTTTGGGTTCTTTGCGTAAAACCTAAGTGCAAAAGCGCATTTACGCGCAACACGGTCTAAAAACTCGACATCATCATATCTTTCGGTATCAGGCTTATAATCCCTCTTCGCTGAGAAATTGATAGCCATTCTTTTTCATACCCAGTATTGAAACTTTTGATTAAATCATCACTAGTCAGATCAAAAAAAGCTAAACAAAATTCCATGGTAAACCCATTTTCACCATGGGATTTCTGATGTTAAAGTTATAGTTGTATGTTGGTGATGTTTGCAATCACAGAGCAGTGAAATCGGCTGAAAGAAAAAAACGATTACAGAAACGAAAAAAAATTCCTTTACTACGTTTAATTACCTTTTCCAGCATAAGTTCAATGTTTTTTGTGTCCGTGTAAATAAGAATAACGTCAGGATCAAGGTTTGCAATTTGTTCCATGACTCTTGATATTGGTGCTGCGTGATCCTCAGTTTTCTCCTGGTCAGCAAGCTGAACAAAATCCACTGTCAGCTTTGAATTCTGGGAAATGGGGTAGAAATACCCAGCTTCGTGTAAACGAGTTTCTAAGATAAATGGAAACAAATACAAATACGAGCAAATATATTTTACTACTGCCGTTGTTTTAAAATTTCGTTTACCAATAAACTAAATGGGATATAAATGCAATATTACAGGCCATTTTCACCACGCCTCAGTTTCGTACATTAGCAACTACGAGATATTGTAATAGATTTTAGCGCATTCCTTATTCTGCAGTCGCCGAAAGAATCTCGGGTCCCATTGAAGCATGCGCACAAGGCAGGAAAAAGTTCCGGAAAAAGCCTGGGAACCAGAAAAACGCATCTTTCCGTTTAATTCGGTAGCGTGAACGCAGATTTTTCCATCGTTTTGAAAACACTAAAGACGGAGGTTTTCGAAAGCGCATCGGTGTGGGCGAGCCTTGAATTTTCATGAGACTACAAAATTTGAACATGAATTCGGGTACTGGTAGTAAAATCGTCGAAAATGCCTGTTGCAGAGTGTTACATAAAAAAAATAAACAAAGAAACAAACACAAGTATACATGCAAAACACAACCATGAAGAAAAGCAAAATCATAGAGAACAAGTAACACTGAAATGTTTCATTTGATAAAACAAAAATTTAGAGCATTTTTACCGTCGTATACTAGTGCAATCTTTTCCCAGTGAAATGAGTTGAGTATGTCAAGTACGGCATGCGCGTAGTCCCTGTATCCCGCTGACATCTGCACCGCTTTTTCGCATTGATCGAGTGGTGTCCTGTCTCCATGGAGACGGATTAGAGGAACGCCAGTTACTGTGGAGAGTGCGCATGCGGAGGTCTTTATGTGGCTTCCCTCGATCATTGCAATGACATTTTGTTGAAGGAATGCTGAAGCTGAAACAAAGGTTATTTTAGAATTATTCGCCATTGTTGCTATTATAACTGATCATGTTTCTTTGCTACAAATTGAATGGTTAGGCAATTTATTAAACAAAACAATGGATGAATGAGATTCATATTGTACGTTGATAACTCGTTGCTCATATAAGCACTGTTTACTGGATCATCTAGTGCGTAAAAAGCCTCAAAAGGATGAATTTTCTATCTTGGACGTAAACCGTTTACTAGACTTTGAAAAACGATTATTGAATTACTTTCTCGTGCTGACCAAATTGCTACTTGGTTATTTAATGTTACTTAAATTTAAGTTGATTCATGTTCACAGCATAAATGTATAAGATAAAAAAGAAGGAAAGAAAAAAAGGAAAAAAAAAGAGATAAGAGAAGAAGGAAAACACGGTAAAGAGATGGAATGGGGAATGACAAGAAAAGGACGTAAGAACTATATAGGGTGGTCCACCCAAAAATACATTACATAGTATAAAACATTAATAAAAATAATTTAATAGTTTAATAAAATCACATATTTCCTCGCATAACTGCTGTTGAAAATAACATCTTCATATCTTACCTTGATTAAATAGGCTGATATTTTCTGATGCGTGATAGGTTTGAAAGACTACTGAAACATTGTTTGACTGACTAGAAGTATTCTTGAGAACGAAGTTTACAGCATCATGCTCAGTTAAATTGCCATTGAGAAGACCTGCATAAGATTGGAGAAAAAAAGAAACATTAAGGAAAGTGCAGTATTATATCTATGTGTGGAAAACAATGCAAGAAGCAAACCAGCCCTAGTGAATTTTGTGTTCATTCAGTCTCTGATTCAGTTGCTTCTCAGGGCCAGTGGCTTCGAGGAATTCAACACGGTGGTTCATCATTCCGATCACTTACGAACACTTATAACAAACAAACAACAACAACAACAACAAGATCAACAACAAACAAAAACGTTATTTAAAAGGCGTCAGGAGCATCCTATTCTAAAGTGCCATGCACACCATAAAAATGTTACACCTACACCTATAACACCCATCAATTACTATCTATCGCATATGAACCATAAACTACCGGTGTAAATTCAAGTTTATTATATTAATGTTGTTTTCATTTACCAGTTTTTCTAACTGACTATGAAAACAACTGAAAATACAAGTAAATGTATTTGTATTCAAATAATTACCACTTACCGATAGTAAACATTCTGTCTTCCGTGTTAACCTTTCGTACGAATGTGAGAACAATAAACAGTGTAATGTAGACAGTTCTTCTTTCCATCTTAAAGTCACTGAAATGAAAGAAAATGGAAACTGAATTAGGAGCATGACACCAAAGCACTTTAGAATGGTAAAATCCACCACGCAGGTGTTAGAATTAAACCTCTGAATTCTCCTCCAGCCTTGCATTTTCAGTATTTAGCAATACAGTACTAAATGCATGTGTTTTTTAAGCAATTTTAAATCAAGTCTTAGGCATCAGTTATACAAGAATAAGTTTGTTTTCACTGCTAAAATGTTTTGATTTGACAAAATTAATCTAGTGTAGCTTCTAGCGTTTTTCCCCCTTTGTATAAGAGCTAGCTTTCAAATGTATGAATTGGTACATTCTTTGCGCGTACAGTGACAGATGTTTCAAATACACGGGCAAACAAACAAACAAACAAACAAACGTGTTTCCAGTTTTATCCAGAAAAGGCTACAAAAAGCCTCAGGAACTCCAGGTCCGAAATATGTGCCCCAGTTACATTCCCTATATTCTGCCTGGAACAACTAATTCGTTCCTTTGAGCAGCTATGAGTCCTTCAAAGTCCTGCTCATTTGAATCGAGACTTCCAGAACTTTCTCATTGTTTTCACCTTTTAAGGGACCGGTCATTATTTATCATTTATCGCCTGGGGGGGGGGGGGGGGGCGGAGGATTTAGGGGGGGATCATATGGTTATCTGAAGGACTGAGGGGGGGATCAGCCGTTATTGGTAGGCGTAAAGGGGGGATCAGACCAAAAAAAATAAGGAATTTTAAGTGGCGGCGGGACCCAGGGGAGAAGTCTGTAAATACTTTGGTAAGGGTGTGCCGCTGGGACTCTAAAACCCCAACCCTATTCAAGTCCACGTTTAGCTGTATTTTGTAACTCTATTCTAGCCTAGACACAAAACCCATACCCTACCTCAGACCAGCTATTTTGTAGAAACAGTATCACTATCGTAGTTCAACATACGCTAAAACAATATATGACAAAAGCAACATTTCAAAGTTTTATTCATGGATCGTCATAAATAATATAAAACATGTCAATTTATCTCCTCCTTTTGACGTAAACCTGCTATTTTTATTTTTGTCTCTGTTTCTCTCTTATATTCAGGTACCATCTATTGAAATTAGATAGGTAATCAACTTTTGTGTATGTAGTATTCTAATGATAATAGCTCGAAATTGTTTCATAACGTTTCAATTTTTTTCAATAGAGAATCATAATGGGAATGTTCAGCCACAAGAAAAATAAACATATATCAAAAAGTGTTCGCGAATTCATTCTGGTAATAATGTGTGAAGTGTTCATTCTGGTGACACTGATTCGCTATCCTGACCCCCTAACGCTTCTCTGGCAGACTCTTCCACAGCCTTCTCTACTGGCTCTTCCACAGCCTCCTCGTCAGATTCATCGGAATCCTCACCCGAGCCTGACCCTTTACCATCACCATTACCATTTCCTTCGTTCATACTGGCCACTACTACTTCCATGTTTCGTGCTAGGTCTGCGTCAAAAACGCCTTTTTCCATCAGCCATAATAGAGGGTCCAGGTGGAGACGCCTAACAAATTTCCCGGTAAATTCTGCGTTGATGCTTGAGACGCTTGTAAAATTCCTATTGTTTTCGAGTGAATCGAAAATTTCATCAGTTACCTCTTTTGAGGTAAGTTTTTCTAGGAGCATATATGCTCGCTGATGTAATCTTTTCTCCTTAGTTTTTTTCACCTTTCTTTTGTTTTCTTTTTTTCTTCGCGATTGGCGATTGTTTCCCATGCGAGATGGAAACTTCCTCTTCAGGCTCATGAAGGTTGTTGTGAGCGTATTGGAGGCTTTCTGCAGCTCTTCGTATATCGCCTTTACTCGCTCTTGAGCTTCCTGAAAATATTTGAGCTCATCACTAGCGAACGGCTTCAGGTTATGCTCTTCTGTAAATAGGTTCTTTCGCTTGTTGTCGATGAATGACAACAAATCGGCTGCTGAATTAAAGGCGTCATTAACAGTGGTCAAGCAGGACTCACACTTCGCGACGTCATCACTGCCCTTACAGCCATCCACGCCTGAGATGAACTTGTTGATGTTTTGACACACTCCCCACTTCTCATTTCTCAGCAGGTTGGTTTCTTTATCGGACAGGGCTTTAATCTTTGTGTTTAACTGCCAACGCATTTGCTGTTGCTCAAGAAGATACTGTTTGAAACCGGCTTGTTTACTTACAAAAGAAGATTCATAAATCTGCTGAACAATACTATTATAAAATTTCAGCCTATCGGTATGTGGGTTGGGAAGGAGATATTTTTCCCATGGCTCCTTTTCTGGTGCTGCTGATTCGTTCCTTAGGACTTGTAGCTGCCCGGAGCGTCCAAGTGACAAAATCGCTTGCTTGCGCTTCTTGGGAGCACTGGCGG
The DNA here is from genome assembly GCA_964030785.1 of Siderastrea siderea. Classification (NCBI taxonomy): domain Eukaryota; kingdom Metazoa; phylum Cnidaria; class Anthozoa; order Scleractinia; family Rhizangiidae; genus Siderastrea; species Siderastrea siderea. Next base: position 4,549,770 of record OZ034978.1, on the reverse strand, counting down.
ACGTAACACCTGCCGATCACATTAGAAATGTTTGTCATTACCCAATCATAGTGTAAAGTATTGTATGAAGTATTGCGTTACGATGCACCATGTTGCGTTACGTTTTTTAGATTTTTCATGGCTGGCTTGAAGTGAGGCACAAGCCATTTATTTAGAGGCCTTCAAAATAACCAGCTTATAAACATTTTAAACTAAATACCTTCACTGCTTGCACCTCTTTGTTTTGATTCATCTTGTATCTGAGCGAAGAAACGCCTCAGACGGCGAGTTTGTATCTTAGTTAATCCAATGTCTTTCTCAAGAGTTTCGTCATCAACGTCCAGGAAATGCTCGACCTTTGCAACACCAATTTGTTGAAAATTTTCTGTGTTATTGGTCAAGTCAGCTTTTGTTAAAAGATAGTCAATTTCTCTATCCATTGAAAAGGCTTAATGAAAGCAAGTCAGCGCAGTTATAAAACGAGTTATGTGTCCACGTTTGATGGTATCGGCTTGCATGTCAAAGTTTTATATGTCACAACAATAAAGTTAATATGTCACAACAATAAAGCATTATTTAATATATATGGTTAGCGCGCTGCGGAGATTTCAGACATTGGAAAGCAAGGATGGAAGACATGACAGAAAAGCTTAGCAATCTGGACGACAAAGGCGATCGGTTTGGAAAGCATTTGGATTTAAGTGTTGGAAGTACCCAAAAACGATGCCATAACGAAAAGCGAAGTGAGCGAAGGGCGAGAACTGAGCGCCTTGTATCAGATATCGACAACGACCAGGTAAATAAATGATGAAGAAATATAAAGCTATTAAATGTTGTCTGACGTTTCGATGTTACTAAAACCACGACGAAGGAAAAAAAGGAACAGTTTCTTCGTAGTTTGAATGTAAAGTAATGAGTGAAAACTGTATAATACACATGCAATAGTAATATCAACATTGAAACGTCGAAATGTCGCGCGGACATTAATCATACTTAAAGAGATACTTTGTATTTGAAGACTGTAAATCCCGGTATCTGTGGTACTAAAATTTAGATAGGACTGTTCCCATCTGAATGACCTCCTTATAATTTGCAGGTCAAAGGTAGATATGTTAAACTATGCTTACAATTATTAAACTTTACTTAAAACGGCAATGTGACACTGCCATAAATAAAACCGGCGGATCGGTGTGCGTCAAATGCAGACTACAGTCCATCAGACTTCTCAGATTACCTTTAATATTACAGCGAAATTAACGCGATTTAAATTAACGCAAAGTGAAGGGAAAATACTTTCCTATAAAAGAAAGTAAATCGAAAGATTTCAAACTTAAGAAAATTAACGCGACCTCACAAAGAAACGGAACTTGTAGAAACAATAGGAACAAATTTATTGTAACACACTGTCAACATGTTAACAAAATACTAAACTCAAACGAATTTCGCTACTTCGAGCGTTCTTTGCAGCGCCAACGATACCGGTGGAACTCCACCCTGATATAAAAACAATGCTAAAAAAAATCCAACTTAATTATTGAGAATAAGGCGAGTCCGCGCCAGCGCTTTTCGCAGCTCGCGGTTTCGCCGCTCGCTACAAGATCTAGACCGCGTCGCACGCAGTCTAGTCTGCAGTTGTCGCGCACCTATGCCTTCCTGGGTGAATCGTTAATATTCATTTCTCAAGCCCATAGTTTCATTAAAAAATATTTAAGATGTGTAAATAACTGTGAATTTTTCGATCTATAAAGACGTTATTACCTTTTAACTTCTTCAGGGAAAAAAGAAGATGGTGATTCTAAAATCTCAACAAAGCTGCACTCTAGCGCAAAATTGGGGTATTATTGAGGAAGAATTATCGAGAGCAATTTCAGAGGAAAAAAAGCACAAATTTCAAGGTCTGCTCTATGTCTTAGATCAACTTTTCCTTCCGGTGCAAGATGCCAATGCTAAAACACGAATTAAGTCTTCAATCTCCTTTGAAGAAGCACTGGAGTACTTTCTCGCGTTTCAACCTCTTCACTCTGGGGCACCGACAAAATATCAGAGAGTTGCCTTTCGCGAAGCTTTACTTCATGAAAAACATGGTCTCAGGATCAATATCATTCGCATAAGTGAGGGTTTCGAGTATATCGCACTCCGTCCTGACAAAGTCGATTTGGAGTGGTTACTTTTGGATATTTTTAGTGCATGTGGTACCAAAAGTGGAAATAGTGCTCTTGTTCTTGATAAGGAAACCGTGCAAGGTATCGTTTCTACTATGGACTCAGAATGGGATAAAATTTGTCTTAGAGTTATTTTGCGATCAATATACTCTAGGGAAGAAATGATAGTCCTAGGCTTCGATCCTGACAATCTTCCGTCTATGACGGAGAGAGTTAAATTCGTAGTTGAAGAGGTAAAAAATGCTAATGAGGCGGCAGCCGACCTTGTTAGGTTGCGCTTAAATTCCAAGAAGGAAAAGCTAGAGAAGGAGATAAAAGAGAAGGAAAACCTTTATCAAAAGAAAACAAGTATCTGGTCATCCAAAACGTTACAAGAAATCCAAAGCGAAGTACAAAAACTCAAGGAAAAAGTTAAAGACACGGAGGGGCTTCTTCACTGCGACGCCACCGATAGTAATTATCAGAGAAAACGCCAAATGCTGAAGCGCCAAGCTTCAAGCCTTATCGAATGTAATCGACTAAAGAGGCGAAAGTTGTCAAACCAAGGTCCAAAGCTCCAGCTAGATGAGGAAGATGAAGAATTTATTGCAAAGGCAATTGAGGATAAATCATCTTATCATGGTAGACGGCATGATACGGTCCTCTATACCGGCCAGAGGGTGAAGAAAAAAACCTTCTTTCAATACCCAACTACCGACTAGCTCAACGTGGGAAGAAGCTAATTAAATCCGCTACAACAGTGTACAACAGGGCTAGACCGAGAAACAAAAGAAGTCTCCAAGCGAAGCGCCATTGTGGAAAAGGCCTTTTTTGTTGGAAAAAGCCACCAAAAGGCGAAGAGAACACAAACGAAAACACTCACTACCAGCGAGCACACGTCAAAAACATAAAAAGACGATTCTGGGGTGCCCGAAATTCCAGCGCGAGAAAGTTTTGCTTCATGAGAAGCACCGATGATAAGGCCTACCTTAGACCAGGTACATCTGAAGGTTTTGACAAAGCCAGAAATCTTAGGATCTTGACAGTATCAGATCACTCTAAAGCAAGGAAGTTGCCAAAGTACGACTGGCCTGAGAAAATGGTATATGTGACTCCGGGTTCTCACCGTGTTTTCACGAAGTCTAGTGTAATGAATGAAAGTGAAGAAAAGCTGATAACTGAGGAGGATCGGCATTATGTATTTGTCCGGCCCAAGGCAATAGTGGGATCGTCAGGCACTGTATGGGCCAGCGAAACGCTCCGTTTGCGATATGATCCATTAGCTTTTGAGGTTGACGAACTGACACCCGGCAGTCCACAGTATTCACTGGGATTTCGTAAATGCTGCGCGCGACTACACGATGACCTCTTTCTTTATTATGATATGACAGAGTCAGATGACCTAGACAACATAACCGGAGAAACAGAAAGTAACTGTAAATTCTTCACTTATGAAAAAGAGAGAGCGAAACACTTGAAATTAAGGATTGATAATTTGCTGCAGTTTTGCGAGGACACAGAAATGTCAGAGCACAACAGGGCTCTGTTTGCTAGTCAGATAATACCAGTCACGAAACGCATTTTAGATGCCGTTGATGATTTGTTTAAAGAAGAAGTTGATTCCATGGAAAAAGATGCGAGAAAGGACAGGATTTTGAAGGTAACTACTTCATGTAAACATGGGCTTGAAGTTCTTGGAGATCTCTGCCTTCCACCTGTAAAGCCACGATGGGCTGACCTTACAGATGCTGGTCCGGGCGTTGGGGTTTCAAACTATGAAGTAAGATTTCGAGACGCTGAGTTAGCAAGGATTCACAATTCCGATTACCGAGTGCGATGTCATCGTTCAAGGGGCGACAGCGGGCAAGGTGAAGCCGAAAGGACAAACTCGGCAATTTCTGATGCTCTTGTGGATGGCGCAACTCTAGAATGGGAAAAATATAGGAGGTTTGAGGATCTTTCAGAAGAGGAAATCAAACAAATGTCTCTCCAGTCGTACGAAGAGTACGAAAAGAAACGAATGGAGAAAAATGCCTGGTACATATGCAGTCAGGTTGCCGAGAGAATTGACGATGCCCCTGTCCTTAAAGAATATATCAAGAGTAAAGTGAGTGAGCCCCCTGACGAATTATTCTTTTTCAATTCTGTTTACCTCGATAACTATCGGGGTGCATCAGAAAGAAACAAAGCAGAAGTGCCTGGTGCAGCATACTTCAGAAAGATCGAATCGTTTGTGGAAGACCACTATATTCGTGGAGAACTCTTTATGGAATTCTGTCGTGATGCCTGTAGGGAGTCAAGAGATGGAAGTTCCAATCTCTGTTCTTGGTGTTCTCACAATAGTGTGGTCGGACCAGAAACGGAGAGAATTCCGCAACCTGTGCCAGACCAAAACAATCCTGGACATTTCATGGATGTCTATCAAACGAAATCGACAGGCAGGACACCAGATGACTATCTCCCGAGAAAATGTCTTAAGGACCTGTATGATAAACATTCTGACAGTATTATAAACGATCGAGATACCATCAAGAGCTTCAGCACAAAATATAATGTCGATGAGAAGCATGTTATTACATATGTTAATCATCTGAAGGATATTGATATCAGAAAGGACATAAGAACAAGAGCAGCTGAGGAGCGAAGGAAGCAAGAGGCCGGACGAACATATAAGGACTTTCAATGGAACACCCTCATTGAGGGTGGCAAAGTGGAAAAGTTGCGAGTAAGAGAACTTGACTTGTATCTTAACAAGCATGGTTTGACTACTGTCGGTCGGAAGCTTGACAAAGTGAAGGCTATTCGATGTCACTATTACCGACACAACAATGAGGATGTAATTGCAGAAGAACTGTCGAGTGATGAAGATGAAGTGGAATCGGAGGATGAAGAATTCGAAAATGAGGAGGCCTTCCACGACAATTCAGTTCATATCTGATGAACAAATAACCGCAGTTGTTGTTCAGGGTCCATGAGACGTAAGTACCATTATAGATATCACTTGCATATTAAAGTATGGGGTAAGGGTAAGGGTAAGGGGAGGGGGTGGTGTTAGTTTCGTCCTTTTTATCATTCTATTTTTAATGGGTGAGATAAATTTTATATACTTTTAATAGCATATACTTTAGTGTATTTTAATTTTAAGTCCTACGTTTTATACATGAGTCTCTGGCTCGAACATTGAGGGAGACCTCGTCCCACGTATGGGCATTAAAATTGTATTCTATTGTATATTTTATTGTAAACTGTCATTTTTCGGTGGCTGTGAGAGGAGGGGGGGGATCATGAAACCCTCCACTACCGATAAGGGGGAACATCAAAAAACTAAATACTTTACGGGGGGATCAGGTAAATCCTACGGTGTAGCAACGAAAATACTCCGCACCCCCCCAGGCGATAAATAATGACCGGTCCCTTAAATGACCAATTTTGATCCTTATAATGTCCAAAACCCTCTTGAAATTGTTGTGTATGTTGTGGTCCAATTTTATCCTTGGTTCAATTTTTATTTTCTTTTGTTTTATATTCAATAAAAACTGGACCAAGGATAAAATTGAACTACAACATGTACATCAATCGGTCGCGCCACCATTTTTCGAATTCCTCCAAATAAACGTACATGGTAGAGGCATTGTCACAAATGCATCGCCTTGTCACGCGTATAAATTCAGTCGTAGCAACTAAAATCACCGCCGCCCTTACAAAATCACGGGAGCGCGAAATTCCGTGTGGGCGTTATGGAGAACTTGTGAATATGCCGACGGTCCCTAATATAAATTCGGTTCCACAGGCAAGTTTGGCAACTTTCCTCTAACGAATTATTTATTAATGAACTGCGCTGAACAGCGTTTAGTTCTTTTAGACGTGGAAAAAAGAAGTTGCTTTTTTTCTCTTACATGTTATAAAGCATGAACTCAAAAATTGTTATTTACAGACTGGTGTTTACGTACTATTGTCTTAAAAACTGTCTTCACTATCCTAATTATACGACCGCATGAAGATTTTCAGAAGTTCCTTGTTTACGCATTTTACTTTCAGCATTTCTACCTTGTTTGAAAAATTATTCTGCAAACGTCAATTCGTAAAACTAATTCAAAATTGCTCAAAATGAAAGGAAAGATTTTCTTCGATAGATAAAAAAGGGTCACATTGTCATAGGTGTGAACTTTACGCGTAGAAGCGCAAGTATACTTGCAGACATGCAAAAGCCTGCTCTGTTTTAGTTATTATAGGAAATTAATGCGACTTAAATTAACGCGAATTGAAGAGAAAATTACTCCCCAATAAAGGAAATTAACGCAAAAGAGAGGGTAAAATTTCAAAATGAGGGAAATAAACGCGATTAACACAAAGAAGCCCAGTTTGTAGTCTCAGCTGGAACAAATTTATTTCATGGCTGAATTGAAAATTCCGAACAAAACAGATCTACATCTTTGTGAGGCAATTTCTTTACAGACAATGTGCATTAAATTCTGCCTTAATGTAGGAAAGCTATTGTTTTGTAGGTGTCAAGAATGCCTGGACTGGATCCAGAATATGGGAATAGCATGATGGAAATTAAGGTCGTGGAAATTAACGCTCCACTTAATGAACAACGCGGAAATTCACGCTCACATTAGTTAATGCGACTTAAATTAATGCGAATTTTTACAGTTCAGGTTAATTTCATGGAACGTTTATTTCCTATAATAAGGAAGTAGACTACAGATACAACACTTTTCTTATTTTTTTTTTCCTTTTGAGAGATACAATAGTCGCTTATTAATAAATTTTTATCCCTTTATTTTCGTTTTCTGTTTGGGAAAACTTTCCTTGCCAGGAATTCATAAGGAGGACGCTCTTTTTAACAAAACGTCGTTGTAGCTTCCCCAAATTTGGTGCGTCATTCTTTTATTATGTTAATGCAACAGGTAATTAAGGTGAATTAACAAAAGCTTATGGAAACAGTAATATATCGACTTATATCATTATTCCAGTTGTAAGACCGCAAAGGCGCTTGTATTTAGGGCTGTTGTGAAAGTGATTCTGCTTTTGAGTGCAAACTCTCGAAAACTAATATTACATTCCCGTGTTTGCAATAACATCCACTTACAACTTTTATACAAAAAGGAATCACCTGTCATTGCAAAGTTAAAAAGTTTGCTCGAGCTCAAATTCACTTGTACACCTTCAAATTATCTGTTATGGACAATTATTGTAACAACAGCTTTACTGTTTTCTTTTTTCCTGTGCTTTTCCTGTCCGACTACATCACTTTTTGACGCGTTAGGCTTTTTTTGTGGGGTAAATAATTACAGTCAAATCCCACAGGAACACGAAGAGAATTGGTTATTCATTATTGTCGCATAATAGATCAACGCACGCCTTATAAGGCGCGCCTTATAAAACTAATTGGTTTTTCGGAATTTTTGCCTATCGACTCAGATAGAAGATCCGCCCACATAAATCGGCACAAGTTCAAGGTGGCATTTCGCTAAAGAAAACTCCAGTTTTTATCTCAGAGAAATCCGAATCTTAGCCTATTAAGCCTTTCGAACACATAACATCAGTTCGCCAAAACGAACGGTTGGATACTCGTGAACTCTATACATGGTTATCTGTTGCTTTTTTTTTTTTTATACACGGGCATTTTCGTTGTTGATAACGTTTTATGATCGGTGTTTTATGATCGACAACTAAAATGTTATTGCTGAGTTCTCTAATCTGTAGAGGTCAATGCATCTAGTTCGAATAAAACACATACGGCCTTTAGAGTTTAATTGCATCCTTTGAGTGGAAAACGACCATGTCGTCAATATATGAATAGTTTTCAAATTCAGGGAGAATGTAAGTCATAAGTGGTACACAATTCTTCATAGTGAAACTGACGATAAACAAATGATAAAAAAATATAGAGGAAGTATTCCAACCGTTATATTTTTGCGGACTTTCGGTTCGCCCGCAAAATTTTCGCGTCGTATTTGAGTCACATACAAGATCTAAGAAACAAAACTTCAACGATGTGCGAAATAAGCAAAAACAGAAGTCAGTTGGGGTACAGTGGAGACAACTAGGTAAGATCCTTGTAAAACGAGCCACAAATATTGCTTATTGATTCACTGCTAAAAATGTTAAACCTGTTTCCTAATTAAAAACTAACGACGAATTGGAATAAACCGGGCACGTTTTCTTACGACAAAAAAGATTGGTCGTGGCAGCATCGCATAATAACCTTCGTGATTTTACACCCTGCAATTCAACCATAAAACACAAGAAACCCAAACAAAACGAAAAGCCTGAAAAGTAAATAAAAAGCAACTAAGAGAAAGAAAAAGCTCTTACCGATTCCTTATCTTAAAGATATGTGTTGATGGATTAGACGTGAAACGCTTACGTCATCGGCTGAGAAGAGGACAGTTAGCCACCCAGTTTTCAAGACAGGTAAATTGAGCTCTGAGTTATACTTACTGTATTTAACGCGAATATATTGGTAAAACTCCGATATATAACTAATTACACAAAACAGAGATTATGTATTAGCCTAATCGACCATAAGCTGATTTATGCGGCGCCATCGATCCAGACAATAGGACCACATGCTCGTCAGGCCTAGACTATCAGTTTACTTGGTATAAAAGAGCTCGCTCATTCAATTCCGGTCTCTTTTCCTCTAGAGCTTCACGGGTTCAGTTGAAATTTTACCATCCGCCTCCCCGTACAACCGGCCTGGCTGCACGCTTTTTCTGTCTTTTGCCTTTAGTTTGTTAGCTTTTGGTGCGGCCTTTCATGGCCCCACCTAGATTATGTTCGTTGTTGTTAGTGCAGGTCATTTTTCAATCGATATGAAAAGGTAATTCACGTAAATATTGTTTAAACAATAAACCGACACTTCGTGTAGCTATTTTACTTCCAGCATTGACAGATCGTATATTTATTTTCTACAATTGTTTTCCGGAGCGCCGTTGGCAAGAACAGAATCTATACTGAGTGGGGCCCCATAAATGAAAAAAAATCACTCGTTTTTTCTTCGGATTTTGAAACTATGTTAACTGAACACTCCCCAAGCGAAATTTTAAGCGTTAATTGTGAGAATAAGATTGTTTATTTAAACTGCAATTTTCCGATTTAATGATGCGCCATTATTACCCCAGAGAGGACACAATGACGTCATTTACTCCCAAGCTCTAGAACGGCAGTGTGTGAACACAGCTTATTAATTATGCAGAATGTGTGAAGGTGGCTTATTTAGTATGCAGCACGGGAGTTTTGAGCTTTCAGACTCTCAAACTCGTGTCTTGCATAATGAATGTTGTTGATGTTTTCAAGTCGTTAAACAGCAAAAAGCAAGGTTGTGGACAGATAAAAATCCTGCAGCCATTTGCTCTGCTCGGTTTCACTTTGCAACCGCTGCCGAATTCTGCGAACTCAAGCGATTAAACTTGGACGCCGAGCGAGTTCACGAATCCGCTGATTCCATGGACATCCACGTATCGATACGGGCGACACGTATCGGTTCCAAGTCTACGCGGAGAATCTGTACGGGCGGCACAGCAATTCAACGCGTAAATTCAACAGTCATTCACTTTAATTCAGGTTAACCGACACTTGCGATGATTCGATGTAGCGATTACAAACTGGATTCAAACTGTGAAAACCAAACAGAAAATAGAAAGAAATGACAAATAAATATCAAGATAACTAAAGAAAGGCAACAAAGAGCGAAACTACTTACATGCTGTGCCGAACGAGGCGATTTACAACAAAATTTGTCGTAGAAAAAACCCCGCACAAAAAACATGTGCGATTCTGAGAGATTTCAACTAGCTGTGGTCATGTAATGACGAATGTTCAGTGTTCCTTATGTAAAAACGCACGACGTGTGCAAAGAGAACTAAAGGCCTACAATATTACTAGGGAAAAAAATGAAACAAAATAACCGATCAGTGCTTCACCTTCTAGCCTTGACAGAATCCACTGAGAATCCACGTCTTTCACGTTCTTTTGAACATAATGCCGACTTCGTCAGTTCAACATAGGCCGGCAATGCGTGCAGAACCAACAAAGTGTTGGTTCGTCTTGAGGACAAAGCAAGCGAGGCGTGCGTGACTGCACTTTCAATAACATTCAAACGTGCGTGACAGTAACTTGCAGCATGGTACAACGTGAGTAACTGCATGTGCCATGAAAAGAATTAACCTTATGTCCACTTTTGAAGAATTAATTTTAATTAGAATTTAGAATTTTATATTTTCATTTTTGAGAAAGAGGTTTGAATGTACTTTTTTTTCCTGGTGACTTTTACTTCTCAACACGTTTGTTTTTTGCATTTTTAATGTTTTTAAGGACGGTGACTCCTAATACAGATGTATTTTTGCAAAGGTTATGACTATGGGGAAAAAGTAGATCTTAGCAAGGGTTACTGGAATCAACAAAGAAAAATGTGGGTAACCATGCATTTTTCATAATTCTAAAACAGCGTTAAAAATACAAAGAATGTCTCTCCAAATTTAAGCTCAATTATCTCTGAAAAATGCGTAGTTACCCCCCAATTTTCTTGTTGGATTCTGATAGCCTTTGTTAAGATCTGCGTTTTCCATATAGTCATAAACTGCGCAAAAATATTGTTGTATTAGGGGGCAAATTCCTTAAGAAACCCGAATATCCCGAGATGCGCAGAACGTATGCGCAGTAACAAAAGGAGGCAACGTCCTCAAGTCGTTGAACAGAAAAAAAAAGGGAAAATGAAATGCTCCTTTGGGGACTCCGACCCACATTCACCAGGTTAGCAGGCGGCCGCCTACCCCACTGCGCCACGCCAAAGTTTCTGTATAGGTGGACCCTACTTAAGTTGCTGGTCTCTTTTCACATGACGTCACTTTGACAGAGATGAACAAGGTTATGGACAGAAAAAACCTGAAGGCACTCGCTTTGCGAGGTTTCACTTTAAGACCACCACCAAATTTTGGTAACTTGCTCAAGCGATATAAACTTGAACGCTAAGAGAATTCACGAATTCACTGACTCCATAGACATCTACGTATCGACCGCAACCAGCACATATCAGTTCCAGGCCCATTTTTCCTTCATAATCTCGACTTCATTGGTTAAAGAGGGGCTGGCATAGCGCAGTGTCTTATCAATAAAAGTCAAGAAGAAGTAACTCTGCCATATTTTCTGATACAATTCACACGTCTGTGATAATGTAACACAACATGGTTTTGCTCAGAATGGGATTGGCGCTAGTAGTTCTTGCACTAAATAACAATTTGGTGTGTCGGCATTCAAATACAGTTACACTCGCTGTGTTCTTATCCCATGGGCAACCACAAAAGGTTTCATTATAGCACCCTCGATAACAAGAAAATTGAAGCATCGCAGCCACAGTAATGTGTATTTTTCTGCCAGAGAAAGTCAAAGCAACAGACCAGAAGAATCATAGTGCTGCAAGGTAATAGGGATTTGTCGAACGTTTGGTGTGTACCATAAATTAAGAACTTGAATCACTCCTTACTACGAGCTACTGCTCCGGTATCCGTTTATACAAATCGCAGCCGTGAAAGATAGCATTTTATTTCTCCGCTACTATCATTAACCATCACCATTATTCCGGCTTAAAACAAGTACGGTTTTGCAGGCCAAACTCATCTCTTTAGCTCCTTAGGCTAAGCCGTCACAACGGTTATTTGAGCAGGCTCCTCGCTGGCCCACCAAAAAGTCTGCAAAGCAATAGCGCGTACCCCCGCTACAAGGGGAGGAGCTTGTATGGTCTAGAAAAAAATAAGGCTTTTATTTTCTAAATATATATACAATACGTTTCCAAAAATAATTGTGCTCAAAAACTTCGGAAGTTTTATTTTTTCCCATTGTTTTAATGAACCTACCATTCGACAAGTTGTATCAAGAGTGAAATGTTCTTACCAAAGCGGCGCTGGAATCTTGATAACTCGAACCGTCACCGGAAGAGGAAGTTGACGATAGCTCGAGTTATCTCTGAACTGAAATGAGGGAAGCAAGCGAAACTGACTTTTGTCAGAGTTCGTTGTTCGTTGAACAAAGAGTTTTGCTCCCAAAGGCGACAAGAACTGTTGATTAGCCTATTGGAAAAGAGGCACTCTAAACGTTTTCTTTTTCTGGGACGCCACGTTCGGTTTTTTGACAGACGTAGGGTTAAGTAATAGCCCTTCCTTTAAATGATTTGTTAAGAATGCGCAAAATTACCACACCTCTTTTGGTCTCAGATATACAAAACTGAAATCTACAGTTTCAGCTTCCGTTTAAATAAAGTATTCTCCACGCCTATAGCGACAAAAAAGAACAAAACCTTGAAATGCTCAGAAAACACTGCGAAAGGGGAGGGGCAGCAGTAATTAGCGTCAGTTTGTTTTAAATATCCTGCGTTCCTAAATTTACTACCTGCAGTCCCACCATGTTCCTTGACAATTCCGATGAAACAGCACAAGCGCTAAAGCATGGTTGTTCAAAGCCAAACTCGTTCTCAGGGTCTCTTTTCTGCGATCCTCCTCCAAAAACTTACTGAAAGTACCATCTGTCAAGTTAGTAAGTTATGGTCATAGGTGCTTCACTTTTGTAGCACCTAGCCTATGGAACTCTCTTCCGAATAATATAAGAGAGAGCGGCTCGCTATCAGATTTTAAGACTTGTATAAAGACATACCTTTTTAACAAATTTTATAATTAGACTATTAGTTAGTCAGTTAATTAGTTACTCAGATAGTTTAGCTAGTCAGTTAGTTACTTAGTTAAATAGTTAAGTTAGTTAGTTAAGTTAGTTAATTAGTTAGTTTCATTTAAAGGTTTTAATGATTCTTAGTTTTTTTTTATCTTTACAGCTTGGTTATTTTATTAGTTAGTTTACTTTACTCATGTTTCAGATATCTTTACGTTTTTATCAATTTCATTGGTGGCATTTTTAAAATTATTGTAAAGCGCTATTGGATAGCACTAGAAATAGAGCTCTATAAATTCATTATTATTATTATTATTATTATTATTATTATTCTTATTATTATTATTATTATTCTTATTATTTTCTTTCCGTTTCTCTCTCGCTCCAGGGCACGGGAAGAAGAGATACCCTGGGAACGAAGTTGGTTCAAAGCCAGCTGTGTGAGCTAATCCATGATCAGAGTCAACGTTGATTTCAGTTTATTAGCTTAGCGATGCGGTTTCCAGTAACTTTACTTTACGCTATATTTTGATTTTGCAGACCTTCAAAATGTTTCCTCAAATAAGCAGTAAAAATGCTTTCCAAAAGGATGACAGAACGCTTTTACGGCTACGTTTATTCCTAGTTAAGTGTAAATCATTGACATTTGGCTTCAAGAAAAGTAGCGTTTAGCTTCCATGATGTTAAAAAACAAACAAATAGACAGCACAGCCTCTTGAAACGGGATAACGACGATGAAGTGCTGCTTCTGGGAACCACACTTCTCAAGTACTAGTGTAGTCGTCACTTAGCAAAGAAAACGTTTTTCTCTAAAAAGTGCACGGTACTCTTATAGGTGCATTTTCGTTTTGCCTATTCAGTTAATTGATAGAGGAGGAGTGTGCACAAATGTTCTATACCGAACCCACTGAAGTGGCGAGATCAGCCTTTTAATAGAGCAGAACAGTGGGGATTGGTCACCAGCCTGCAATTTTTCGTCCTAGCGACAGTAGTGGTGGTTTAAGGATAAAAGCGCAGACGTACAATGCTACCTAAACTGAGAGAGACCATGATAAGTCTGACATTAAATTTGAGCCAAATTGGAATTCCGTGCATGAATAAGGGGCTGTTTACACGATGGGAGGAAGATCTAAGTGCTAGGAATATCCTAGAAGGCGGATCATCCCAGTGTCATCTGTTTTCTGTATTCAGGTTACAGCCCTAGCACTAGGATCTTTCTAGAGCTAGGATCTTCCTAGCTGAGTGTTAGGACGATCCTAGCACCATGTAAACTACCTTCGCTCGGAAGATCCTAGTATTAGGGACAGAATAACAGACATGGTCCGGCCGGGCATTCAGCTGCTAAAGGCCGACAATTTCATCTTGCTTACCCTCTCCACTTGGTGACCACTCCGACCGAAATTTCTGCGTGTAAACCAAACGAAAAGTTGTTTCGGCTTCTAGGATCTTCCAAATGCTAGTAACTTCCTCCCTCCATGTAAACAGCCCCTTACTAAGCGCCAGTCCCATTCCGAGCAGAACCATGTGTTTAACTGTGTTACATTGTTGTATGCATGGAGTATGCATAAGAAAATACACCAGAATTGCTCTTTCTTGACCAGTAATTGCTAAAACACTTCGCCTTAAGAAATGTCATGTCAGCACTTTTTAAGGTGGTCAAACACAGTTTCTTTATACCTATGCGTTATTTATCGTTATTTTCAAACCACTGGCAGTTGGGCGGCCAAAATTGGCAAGATGCAAGTTCAACTAAAAAAGATTTTTTAAATGTGTTTTACTGGGGTAAGTACTGTTATCATGGCAACACGGCTGGTAATAAACCAGCATTAAATAATGGGATTGATATATTTTCAGGAAATCTAGTCATTAGATTTTTTCTATCATTTGTCTCTAGAAAACGCAGAACACTGAACACTGGTCTCGCGAAAATTTGACAGAGAAGTATACTGTAATTTGGTGTTCATCTGTTGGGAAAAGCCTGTTTTAAATCAACATTTGCAACATGTTACTCTTTTTGTGGAGTGCTGCACGTTAAACCGCACTTCCTTTAATCTAGTATTTTGATAGTTTTGACTACACACATTGTATTTACGTTTCATTTAAATTCAAATGTAACGAACTTTGTATAAACTGACAATGACAGAGGTCGCTGTCGAAACGCGTGTCTTGTAGGTGACGGGAAGAGGATGGGCGCGAGTGGGAGGAGGGGGGTCTGCCTTCTTTTCCACTATCTGGGAAATACCTCTTTACTTGCCCTCTGTATTTCGGCCTCCCATAGATTTGTTGAACACTTTTCCGTGCGGTTCCCACCCTTCTCATCTCCAACCTTCCCCCCCCCCCCCACCTTCCCACACACCACCCAAATAAGCTGACGATTTTTCAAGTACTAAACTCCGAGAGTGAAAACAATGCAAATTCAGCATTGTGGCCATGCAGGAGGATTTTAAGCAGTGTATTTTACCTTTCGATGGGCCTTTCCAATGTACCTCGTTCAGCTTTTGTTCAACTGCTTTTAACCACTTGAGATTTTCCTGCGCTTTCGAAGTGCTCAGGCCCGAGTTATAAACGTTGTTGAAGACGTAATCCTCGTTAGTTGTACCCTCGTTGTTTTTTGGATTGTTGAAAGACGCTGTAAGGAGATCTTGCGGCAGCGAAAAACAAATCACCAAAACAAATAAGAGAAAACGCACCTCGAAGACGAACACCTTATCGTAGCTGACAGCACGTTTCATTGTGGAGTACTGATCCACTTAGGCATCTGAAAGTTATAAATATCGAAGAAGGTTGTTTTAGTTGCAATCCAGAAGGAAGTGGATTAGAGGAGTGGAGTCGTATCCATTTACAAATTGACTGAAACTTGCTGTGACACGCTCGTTGCCATACACGTACTCAAGCGGCAATCATTATGCACTGGCGCCTGTAATGATTACGATGCACGTATCCTAGAGTTTGTTACCTGCACAAACTCAAATTAGTCATCATTAGACATACCCTCAATTACCATTCCTTACCTGATTCATCTGAGGGTTTAAAACATTTACTCCATTACTGGAAAAAAAGTATATTATAGTATTTCGGCGTTCCCCTCACTTCGCGGCCCATCGAAATTTCGTGCGCGCGTGAGTGTGTTTTTCACCCGCCCCACAATCGCCACTGCTAAAATTAGAGACTACATACTCGCAGTCTGCTCGCCGAATTTCAGATCTAACCAGTTGAATCGATACCCTAGGCTTCAAATCATTAAGCTAACATGCTGTAAATCGGACCAAAACGATGAAACTCTATATCCCATTGCAATATTGTCGCACTTATCACATCCTCAGAACAAAAAGAGATCTGGAAATGAGATTTGCAGGAAAAGTCCTGATTCGCTTCCACAATACGAAATATTTGATTTTCAAATATGTCGGCTTCCCTACCATGAAATTAGCCATGATTTTTTTTATCTCGTAGTTGCTATCGCAACCATGAGATATTGTAATGGAGTTAAGCGCATTCCTGAGCACATTCTTGTGGTTATTTTCGTGAGCTCTCGTGAAGATTTCCTGATGTTCGCGAGATTGTCGGTATTGTTAAGAGAGGAACCTCGCTGTATCATCGGGCTATGTCGGAGACACTTTATGTTTAGGTGCATGTTATTTTAGGCGCTGGTGTATCTAATAACTAAGGTGTCTGTAGTCTACTGGGGTTTTTTTGTGTCGTATATCAATGATTCCTAGCCTGTTCCAGGGGGTAAGTTTTTGTATAACCCTATTTAGCCTGGGCAGGGGGGGGGGGGGCACATTGTGCCCGCGCTGACTTTAACGAATTATAACTATTAAACGGCTAGTCGAATAATCACGAATAATCACCAAATCTTGTGACTCTTTCTAAAATTTATCAGACAAAATTTTCCTGTGTCAGTGACGTGTCTGTGATGATTGACGTTTCTATAGCAACCGTCTACTCATGAAGTGTATTTTGACTATTTTCTGTCTTAGTTCAGTCTTTTTTTTTCAGTTTTTCCCCTTAGTTTGTAAGAAGAAGAGAATCCTTCACTTTTGTGTGCTTTTGTGTGTTTCTTAGAGCAAATTCGTATTTTTTCGATGTCGTCATTGCCAGTTGTATGACTGCAGGCTTGGCATTCAAGATGGCTGCCTCAAAATTCAAAATGGCTGCTTTGTGACGTCACGACGTGTCACAAAGTAGTACACCAGATAAAAGGTTCAAACTTAAGAGTGAGTGGTAAAAAAAGAAGATGATCGATGATCAGCCTAACAGCAGGTACAAGTAATGAAAAACCGAGATTTATATGTGAAAAACTCGCGAGAAGAGAGACTGACAAGAGACAGAAAGTTAGAGAATCAGATCAAACTTCATTGTTGATTAAACAGGGTTTCAAAGAGGTTCAAGGCTCCAGGGCTCCGGCCTCAAAAACTCGGGCTCCAGTTCTCCCAGACGGAAAATTCGGGGCTCTAGAGCTCCATCGCTCCACTCCAGGGTTCTATTTTGCCAGAATCAGAATTTCTGTCCGGGCTTTAAGTAGAGAAAGGAATCAGGTTCCGGGCTCCACGACAAAAATTTCGGGGCTCCAGCACCCCAAAGCCCTCCCTTTGGACCCTGATTAAAAGGAGAGGAAAACATTGGTGAAATATTATACAAAACCCTCCTTGTAGAAATTAAAAAAAAAACGAAAAAACAAACAAGCAAAAAAGCATCAATGACCACGAGATTCCCCGTTCCGTGGGACGGGTATTACTGACAGACGATCAATACTAATACACCGTAATTTGACCTAATCAGATCAACAACCAGAGACTTGATACCGCACACTGTACCCATCCTGAAGATCATAGACAATCTAGTAAGCTAACATGAACCCCAGGTTAAGAATATTTGCTCTCACAATACGAAATATTCTTTTTTCAAATATACCATTTTCGTTCCCATGAAATCAGCCTAGCTTTTTTTATCTTGTAGTTGCGATAGCAAGATCTATGGCTAGATTTAGTCCTGGTGCCCGATTCAAAAAATCTCTCCTAAGTTAAGATGTGTCTCATGTATTGTTGTAAAACAAACGATGTCATGTTGCTAATACATACTTAAAATATTATCCTAACTGAGGAAAGCTCTGAGAACACTGGCCCCTAATTACTCCCATCACGTCGTGTCCTATGGCAAGACATTTTTGCCATGGGTCATGGCTCATTTTATTTTACACTATTTACAGAAAAAGGTGGATTGACAAAGAGTCGTGAAATTTACATGGTACAAGTATATCTTTTGAAGCAATTTATGGTATTGCACCATCTTATATTTGTAATTTAGTTAAGACAAAGGAACAGCAACAATATAATCTGCGATCGCCAAAAGAACTCTTATTACGGTCACCTAGAACTAAAACGAAGAAAACTCTTGGAGATAGGTCATTTCAGATGGCAGCCACTGGACTTAATTTGGAACAAACTACCTTCAAACATTAGAGCTATAAGTAATTTTAATCTTTTTAAAGGGACAGTAAAGACATATCTTTTTAGAAAGGCGTTTGCCTGCTATAGGTAGACTATTAGTACATTACTATTATTAAGTATTTAGCATCATTATTATATTTTTTATATTATGTAAATTATTATTTTAAATAAATTAAAACAAAGGTTACAGATGTGTGTGGTGGCCAAAGGAGCATGTACTTTCGAGTTTACCTCCAAATAGCCAAATTTGTCTCTCTCTACCCTAGCCACTGCCCTTGTTTTGTATCCTAAGACAATGAGCTTTTTGGCAAAATTGTCTCTTTATACGTTGAACACTGCCATCGTGCCTTAACTAAGGCAAGAGACGTTGCCTTAGTTGTCTCTCTACATCTTAATCTGGCCTCGCGTTGTATCCTAAGCACTTTGAGGACCTCCCTCACGTCGTATTCTAAAGCAAGACATTTCGCCCAAAGTTGCCTCTTTGCGCCTTGTTCACTGCCTACCGTGTCATATATTATGGCAACACATTTCGCCCAAAGTTGTGTCTTTGCAGCTTGATCATTGCCCTCATTGTATCTTAAGGCAGGACATTGTAACCATAATTGTCCCTCTGAGCCTTGATATTCGTGTATGAACAAGTAGCGACTAATGGGGCGGTATCTGGGAAAATACTTAGTCTAATACTTCTCTTTATTTTTAACTGTGAAAACTGGAGATGAGGCAGTGTGAGCAGTAGTAGTAAATCGTTTAGTAGTAAACGACTGAATTACGTGCCTGTTACAAGAAATAGTAATCTATAGAATCTATATAATCTATATAAGCTATATCTATATCTAATATAATCTATAATCTAATCTATATAATCTTATATATGTCTGTGAGCTGAACAGGGTCCTGTGCTTGACATCACCTATAAATGTAGTAGTATAACTGTAAGTTACCACTCATAGAATCACGAGAACGAGGCCGAGAATTGATATTATTGCAAGAACCAGGTTTTGGTCTAACGCAAGATAATTAGTTTGTTTAAGGCCCTATTTCAGTGTCACAGTTAGCTAACGATAACGTGTAAGACGTAAGCAGTTTGCACGTGAAAGGTAATTAGGCAGTTCTACAGGCATCCTTTTCCTCAGCGCACTTCAAAAAGCAAATTTGCTACGAGCGTGTGACTACAAAGAAAAATAGGTACCCGATGGGTAAATGTGAATTGGCTGGTCAACAAAGAATTTGGAACAATGGGAGGCTTTTGAGAAGCAATCAATCAATGGAAAGCAATATTTGGCATATGAGACTATACGGGATTGTGTAATTAACATGCTATCGCCAGGGCGCATTTGTAAGCCTTTTTAAAGTCAATTAAAATTTCATACTTTCGACTTGTGTTCATATAAAGCTTTTTCGTTCCTCTCCTCTTCCAGTAAATCTCAGCGATCAGTGTGAGGAATGCCACAACCATCCCAACAGCCATCACAATATATACACCAGCCATACTCATCAGACCAATTCTCTTTTTAGAAAGTACTGAAATTAAAACAAAAGAGAGATTTATTAAACATTTCTCACCTATTCAACTCAACACTGAAATTTCGTTTTGTAGAACGTGGTAGTATTCCTGAACAATCAACTTTTATTCAAGTGGTTTCGGCTTACGGAATTTACCCAATAAAGTAGGACGCAAAGATACATATGATGAAGTTACTTAACATTTGTACCATTGGAGAGTGGACACAAACATTTCGTCCGTTCACATCTATTATACTCTGAACTTAATGTTCTGAGGTTATCGTCTTTGCAACAACAACAAAAGAAACAACAACAAGAATACCTTCCCCTCAAACAACATACACAAAAAACATAAGACAAAACTACACTCAAACTCATCAAACAGCTTAACGGCCAACTCGTTGAAGTTGGTTACTCGTGAACTAGTTCACCTCGTGAGGTAAATTCAAACTGTGTTTGTTACAATAAGTGAGAGAAGTAAGATTTCAGGACGTTACCACCCAGGTGTCAAGAATAAGTAGAAGTGGGCTGACCATGTCGCCCTTATCTCTGACAGCAGGAAAAAGGTTAAGAACAATGGTGTGTAGGCCCACGAATGGACAGAGATTAAGAGGGAGACCGTTGGAGGTGTGGAGAGATGATATAGACAGCTATTAGAAAGTAATATGGAACAGATATGCCATGAACAGGAGTGTTTGGATGGGTGAAGCCTGCATGGAAGAATGTAAGCGCCGTGGAAAGGCTTTAGGCTGCTTTAGACTCATGCAATGTATACTGAAACTGGTCAAGGCAATTTTCATACTCGTTTTCTCTTCTTCAGGGCATCTGTTCGAGGTTTCCCACCATTTACGTCTGATTGCGTCAATGAAATGTTTTTCATGAAGTCGTAAAATAGCCAATGTGAAGTCCATAGTGTGAGGATCATTTGCTTGTAGAGCAAATGAAAGTCCTTTAGCAGTGGTAAGACCTGGAACTTTAAAGAAAACAAAACGTTTGCAGAATTCACTAGCTATTTGCGTTCTGGGCTTCCCGTTAACCCAAGCTATCATGGTTCCTATTAACACAAAGTACAAAGTGGAAAAAAAGCAACTACAAAATTGGGAAATCAAGTGAGTAAAAACAAACAGGTAAATTAAAAAACAACAAAGAAAACATAAACAAACAAACGGACAGACAGACATAAGTAGACAAACAAAGAAATCCCACTTGATGACAGTACTGCTCAGAAGCTTTATTTTTATTGATTACTCAGATGGCATCCAAATGTACAAGTGGTCGAATTTTTTTGCTTGTGAGGTAAAAAGGTTTATGAAATGGAATGTTCGAGTATAAACATATGTAGTACCACCGTTTTTCCTTGGATGAGGATGATTGATGATCCCAAGACTTCTAAAAAATGGTTTTAATTGGATTTCCTGGCTTTTCGTACGTGGCACAATCCCTTCTACTTTAGGCACAATTCCCGTCAACACACATGTAAGTAAGCAAACACCTTGACAAGATTTTTATAACAATGTGAAGTGGAAACAAGTAAGGGAATGTGGCTTAGGTTGATTTAGCTCTAATAACAAAACATGATGAGGGAGATGCGTTAAATATTTGTGGTATTTACGTGTAGTGAGATCACAGGGAGGCTGGTTGGCAAGGTGTCTGAGAGTTGGTCCGTCGTTAATAAACGCAAATTGCTCTCTTTCTCTGACCCATTGAGCACCCTGAGATGTACTTTGAGGAAAGGTTCCGGCTGCTTTCATTCGGTACCAAAGTTTCTGTTGTGTTTCATGCGAACTTTTCTTGAATGCCTCAGACACACTTGACGAATCTAACACTCCTACTCCGTAAGTGGACTTTGCGAGGTCTGCTAGGTTATTGATGGGATATTCCGCTTTCTTTACAGTGAAAAAGGCGGCTAAGTTGGCGGTGTACGTTGAGACCCAGATAAGAATGCAAAACCAGTAGCATCCAGTGAGAATGCGACCTGAAAGTTATTAAAGGGACATTTTAATTAACAAATAGATTCCATGTAGTCGAGCGTGTGTACTCTTTTAAAACATAGATGACGTCAAAACGTGGTGTCCTCTGTGCGTTATCAGAGTACACAAGTACGGCCAAATAGAATCTGTTTATTTAAAGCGTTGTTTTGACTTCGGTTATCCCGCACAGAATTTGGAATGTTTTTAAAAATCTTTGTAGTGATGATTTGGGCGCGCAGAACTTTACAGATCATAACGTCATTCGTGCGCCTGTACTTTAATCACAAACTCCCCAAGACCAAACAAAACGCCCATTTTACTCTGTCCATTGTATAAAGCATAACAAACACCAATCAAAACACGCGTTTTACTCTGTCCATTGTATAAAGTATAACAAGCACCAATCAAAACACGAACACGCGTTTTTCTCTTGCCATTGTATTAAGCATAACAAGCACCAATCAAAACACGCGTTTTACTCTGTCCATTGTATAAAGTACAATAAGCACCAATCAAAACACGAAGACGCGTTTTACTCTTTCCATTGTATTAAGCTTAACAAGCACCAATCAAAACACGCGTTTTACTCTGTCCATTGTATAAAGCATAATAAGCACCAATCAAAACACGCGTTTTACTCTGTCCATTGTATAAGGCATAATAAGCACCAATCAAAACACGCGTTTTACTCTGTCCATTGTATAAAGCATAATAAGCACCAAACAAAACGCCCGTTTTACTCTGTCCATTTTATAAAGCATAATAAGCACCAATCAAAGCACGCGTTTCATTCTGTCCATTGAATAAAGCATAACAAGCACCAATCAAAACACGCGTTTTACTCTGTCCATTGTATAAAGCATAATAAGCACCAATCAAAACACGCGTTTTACTCTGTCCATTGTATAAAGTATAATAAGCACCAATCAAAACACGAACATGCGTTTTACTCTTTCCATTGTATTAAGCATAACAAGCACCAATCAAAACACGCGTTTTACTCTGTCCATTGTATAAAGCATAATAAGCACCAAACAAAACGCCCGTTTTACTCTGTCCATTGTATAAAGCATACTAAGCACCAATCAAAACACGCGTTTTATTCTGTCCATTGTATAAAGCATAACAAGCACCAATCAGAACACGCGTTTTACTCTGTCCATTGTATAATCAATCGTATTATTGTCTTTCTGCTCTGCTTGCGCACGCGGTCCAAATAAATTGAATCCTGCAATCTGACTGGATGCCCGAGTGGGCTGAATGTCTCCACAGTGGCCACGTGCGCCCGTTAACTTTTCAAAATGGCGTACGCTGCTTTGTGTACGTGTGGATCTCGACTTCGACTCATCTCAGTCAATACGTGAACTAAAAGACCAATGTCTCCGCATCTGAGCATCAAGCTTGGACAATAACAACTAGGTATGTCTTCTACAACCAACAGAATGTGAATTTAAAAAACTGATAATGTTTGTTTGCAGGAGAGATTTTAAAATATTATTTTTGTTTGTAGATATACTGACTGGAAAATTACCTCACGAATATGTTGTCCCACACCGCCGGTACTAAGCTTCACATTTGTTTAGCATTTGCCAACCAGGTCAGTTGGTGTTCTTCTGGCTGGATTAAAAGTTAGCCTGGTGTCCTCCCCCCCCCCCCTTCCGTTAACCCTTCCACTTGCAGACTAGTTACGCTAACCGCTGGAGCCCTTAATACACCTGGATAAAGATAAGTGTTGTGTGTAAGAAAGAACCCGGATTTAAAATAACCGACCTCAAGGTAGAAAGACCGAGCTAACTGTTTACATTCTTCCGACAATCACTAACTCATCCGTTTTTAAGTTTCACTTTTGTCAGTGGACGATGTAAGTATTTAGCGCTGTTATTTCGGTGCTTACCCTTGTATCAAGCGCCCGGTAAATGTCAGGTAAGAACGAGAATTACAGGTTTTTGCGACGAAACAAGTCTAGTAAAATGACTAGTAAGCTTGGTTTTATTAGCCTCTAGGGTAAGTTTGATTTAGATGCACCTCAAAAGCCTGGTAAGGCTGTTCTAGACACAAGAATTGTAACGATCCGTTATCTCCCTGTCTTACCTGACAAGCTCCTAGGTGTGTTTTCCCCGCCTTGTTGCAGCATGCAAGCCAATGTGAACCATAAACTGTTAAAATAGCTGAAGTCCTCAGACGTTCCTTGACCATTCTCGTCTTTGTATCCATAAGGACTGAAGTAATTTATTACAAACACAGCAATTGAGACAATCACCAATGTAGCCAGGGTGCAATACCAAACGAGATTGTCAAAAGGATTCAAAAACTGTAGGAGATTAGTGTTTTCTTTGGATGACGGTTTCTTCAGTAGTATGTCCTCGGTATAGAACATGTAAGGAATTGTGAAGTCCACTACTTTCTCCCGATCTTCAGTTACCGTCAACGCAGATACGGCGATGTCAGCGCGCTTTAAAGGGGAAAAAAGAATGGAAAAAACTTCGAATAATAATAGAATGCTTGGTATTTTTTAAATAAAAGTACATTTGAGTTGGGGTGGGTCTAATCCGTGCATAAAGGACGAAAATTAAAGGGTACGTTTCTGACAACATTTCGATGCCGAAATGTTTTTGCATCTCAGGTACGTTAAGGACTGGGTCTGAAAGTAATGGGGGCGGTCTATCTTCGAAAGGAAACATGTGATAAGTATGAGACTTGGCCAGGGCCTTTATCCTGTTGACATAGTATTTTTGACATTGACATTTCCATGGCAACACATTGCGTGACTAATTAAGGTTTTACTTCCGGTTTTGTTCTTTAGGGCTTCTGCACACTAGGAAAAAATACGTTTCTCTGGCATTTCCAGTGATTGCGTTTCTACCTTTATGAAGTACTTTCCAAATGTAACTGGAAAGGTGGTCTCCCTACTCTGGATGAGGGTCTTAAGGCTATTGCGTGACAGTAAAATCATCACATTTCAATGACCACGTGACCTGGACACGCCTTCCAGTTAATTTCGTGTAGAACTTAATGCAAGGAAAGCTATTAAGACGCCCTTTTGTAAGTTAGGTTTGCATAAGTTCTCCTACATCTCGCCTAAAGAATAATATCGAAATTCAAGACCTTAATTAGTCACGTGATCCCTATTGTGACATCTGTTTATCAAAATGAGCCTTCGTAACAAGTTTCACCTTTTTGCTTGATTTCGTGTCAATAGGTTGCATACTTACTGAGATAGACCACCCCCTTCATTTTTGCATGTACCTCAAATGACCCAGTCCTTAATGTACCTGAGATTAAAAGCTACCACCATTACTTAAAAAATGAAGTAGAAAAATAATTCTTGGGTAGGAATTGTCTTCGCACTTTTAGAGAAAGATGCGATTGGGCATTTAAACCACCGATTTTAAGACTGTCAGTTGGCAAACTTTAGTAGAGCAAGGGACAAATCAGAAAACACGCACGTTCTACGAGAATCCCCCTGCTGCCAGGTAAATAACAACTGCAACCAACAGTACTACAAACCTTGCTTACTAACTCGCCCATCATGCCATTCCAGGTTCCATTTTCATTTACACCGCCAAACAATCCATCTGGGGAGTAGTATATCTCATATGTAAACTTGAGAACTCTCGCCAGTTCATTTAGCAGATCAATGCAATAACCCTCATTTGTAATAGTGCCACTATCCTGTTTCGTCTTCATGACAAAAGGTGCAATCTGGTTTGGTAAAGAAAAAGCAACAAAATAAAGCAAACGAATAAAAAGATTTGGTATTGACGATTTGAGTTAATAAGAATGATGACGGTGATAAGATAATAATCAAATAATATTAGTGATGGTAGTGATGACGACGACGACGATGGTGATGACAAATGTGATGATGGCAGATGATAACGATGACTGCAGTGATGATGATTCGATGGTGAAAATGGTTTTTTGGATTTAAAATAGAAATTTACGATCTCTACATTTGTCAGAAACTGGTTTCTACCCTTATGTCCTTATTACCTCAATAACGACGACTTTTAACTTCCTTCCTGCCAACGTTCCTTCGGGGTTTGAGGTCTGGACGTTATGTGTGATGTTTTCAAACAGCATGATACCTTGAGTTATATTCCACGTACCTATCTAAGAAAAGAAATATATAACAACAAAAGGTATGTTACACAAAAATGTCTAAATTTACTGGAACTTTCTAAAACATTTGGTACACGTTCTTACTTTTACAAAGGTGTTGTTCCTGAGGTTTAAAAATTGCAGTGAAACTCTTCTTCGATTTCCATTCTCGGTAAATTGGACAGTTCCTGTCAAACCATCTAGACGAACCTGAAACGGCAAGAAAAATAAAAAGAAGAAAAGGGAACACACAATTAAGGCAAGAGGCTGACAACCTAAATAGTAAATTCACGCAAACTGTTTACCTTTCTCAAGCAAGATAACATCACATCCCTATCTTTTGAATCAATGTTAGACTCATTTATGGATAAGCACGGCTCAGTGTTTAGCGCCAGATTAATAACTTGAACGGCGTCATACACAAGTGCAATTTCATCCTAAGAAGGAAATAAGCGTATATGGTATATTGTTAACACTTGCAACAAACTGGAGGCACCGTTACCGAATCCCTAAAATATACTTTGCATTCTAAATCATCGAGACTGGAAAAGCTACTAAAGTGATATTTATTAGATCAAAAACATTAGCCTAACGTTTTCAAGTTGCAATCCGTCCTAGCGATCCGCAGTCAAACACACTTGATTATAGTTTCAGAGAACTGGTAAAACAATTTATTGTAACTGAAACTGAACCGGTATTTTTGGGTTTCTCTAATTGTAACATTGTCTTTTAGCTTTTAAAAGTTAATCCTAAAAATAGGCGACAGAGCCCGTTTAGCTTTTCCACCTTTATTTTCTGGCAAAAAAACTAACATCATACCTTGTTGCTATCATCGTAGTTGTCTAGTTCTTTAGAGGCAACGCCTTTAACGTATGGAAGCTTCAATGCTAAAACCACATTATTTGGATGAGAACTTAAGTTCACTGGCACCTAAGTTGGAAAAAGAAAAAATGAATGTCTTACTTCGTAGTAACTATTTTATTCCTCTTTATTCTTGTTTTGCAAGGAACTTTTTGTATACAAATAATACAGTCTTCTTTTCAAGTTTTCATCCTTTTCATGTTTTTATTATGTTGAAGCGTCTGGTTTAATTCCGGCTAAAGCTGGGTTATATCTTCAAGTAAACATCAATAAATCTTGACAAAACTATCAAGAAACGAGCAGTGAACTGCGTGACTCTATAAACACCGGGCGCTCATCTTGTGTTTTCGTTTTTCGTTCCTTTTGGCTGGAAGAGTATCTCCATTTGGTAAATTCCCGTGTCAATGTTTTAAATCTGGAGTAGATACCTGGTATCTTGAGATGGTGTACAACAAAATATCTGAACAACGCTCGTTGGAAACTACTATGGCACCGCAACACAAATTCCAGAAATTAAAGCACAAACGGTTGTCAGACCTGTCCTTGAAGTATCCACGTGTGCCCTTTGTTGTTACCACAAGGTTTCTGTAAAAAACAAAAACAACAACAACAACAC
Organism: Siderastrea siderea; assembly: GCA_964030785.1. Classification (NCBI taxonomy): domain Eukaryota; kingdom Metazoa; phylum Cnidaria; class Anthozoa; order Scleractinia; family Rhizangiidae; genus Siderastrea; species Siderastrea siderea. The sequence continues at coordinate 4,522,484 of OZ034978.1, read as the reverse complement.
AAAGTAAAACAAAGAAAAACAAGCAAGCAAACTGAGAGACATGCCCATAAATAACAGACACCTGTTCAAATGCCCGCCACACCTGACATATCCAAGAAAAAGTGAAATGTCCACACATGGCAATCGACGAATGTGATACTTATGGTAGCCTGCTTAAAGGCCGGTGGTTTTAGGGTGTTTTTATCGCAGAAAACGCGGCTTTCGGGATCGCCGGAGCCATCCTGAACTCGCGCGAAAGTCGGTCTGGGACGAGTGACAACGCTTTGTCGCTCGCCCCAGACCGATTTTGGTGCCCGTCCAAGATGGCGCCGGCGATCGCGAATTCCGCGTTTTCCACGATAAAAACCCCCTCAAACCGCCTGCAAGCAGGCTATACTTAATTATTGAAGTATATGTTACTTGTATGCTTTATTTACATTACAGCTACAGTGAGCGGACCTGGGCCTTTGAACCTTGATTCGGCTGTTAGGATGACTCACCATAATGTCCTTCGTTCATTTCTTAGGGAACTAGTAAGGAGCATTTGTCTAAATATCAAGACATCTTATCCTTAGCGATCACCTCCTTTATGCTCATCACTAGAATGTTTGAACAAGTAGTGAAAATGTAGAGAGAAATTTTATTTTCGTCGCTGTTAGGGCCTAAAGGGTTAACGAGGGCCTCCATTTTTTAGGAAGGTGGTAGTTCTTATGTAAACTCATTTCTTGAGCATGGGTAGCCTCCCACGCAGTGGTTTTTAGGGGAGTCGTGTTACCCTCCTCCCCACAAACGCCTGCTTACCCGAGTTTGACATTCCTTTCCCATTGTTTTACTTGCGAGGCAATCTAACCAATCACCATTGAGGCATTGTCTGACGATGTGCAATCAAATTAGTCGTTATAACATACGCTTCTGTATTGTATTTCCCACGATTGTTTTTCCTCAGAGACGCTGGTGTTTCTTGTGCGACGCTTTTATTCCACCTGATCAAGTTCATCGTCAGTGAGGGCTTCAGCGCTTCTCAAACTGATGGAGCAATGTAATGCGAAGGGAAATACGTGACTTCTACGACTTGAAAAGGCAAAGAGTAAGACGGCAAAGGACCGAACGAGATGATAAACCGATAAATGAGATGAAAATATCACACATGGCACAACAACCAAGTGCGTTTCAGCAGCGAAATACTCAAGTTCGCTGGCATATCCGCTAACGTTTCTACGATCTTCGCGTCGAAGGGTCAAGGCGGTTATTACCACGCGTGTTCGCATGCTCTTCTCGCATGACATTCCCTGAGCAGAAGGGACTGTCAGTTTAAAATCCCTCGACGGATTTCTGCAGATATTCCTGAATTTCTAAGTTAAATGTACTATTTGAAAGCTCAGAGAATGTAGTTATTCCTGCATTCAATGAATGCTTTTGGAAAAAGTTATTCACGTAATGCCATGCATCACGTTATAAGGTTTATTGAATCACCCGGTTGCAACGCGATATCATGAATTTAATGTCTAAACAGAGCAAATCGCGCTCTTAAATAAATGTGTTTCTCCAAAATCTAAGTTCAATGTGAGATTTGAAAGCTTCGGAAACTTAGTTATCCCTGCATTTAACAATTTTGAGGTGACGTTCACTAACATTTTGAAATTTATGTCGCGCGTCATGTTTATCTGCATGTGTTCCCGCGAAAGCGTCCCGTGGTCAAGGTCAACCTACCGGACGTGAGTAGGTACAATGTAATTGGCTAAGCGGCGGAAAGGAATGTTGAACTCGGGTAAGCAGGCGTTTGTGGGGAGGAGAGTAATACGACTCCCCTAAAAACGACTGCGTGGGAGGCTAGAGCATGGGCGAATTAAGGCATGCCTGAATTTAGATTAGCCCTCGGTCACAAAACATCGATGAGAATTTGCGCAAGAAATGAGTTTACGGACGGAGGAAATACTAATTTCCTGAGATATTTTGAAGGTCATTTAAGGTTACAATTAAGGTTTTGAGGGTCGAAGTTCTAAAAAAATGCCTTCATAGCAAAATGTAAAGCCCACTGCAATAGCTTCGTTTTACAAAAAAATTATTCGGAAATGATTTTTTCTGACGAAGTTATTGATGATTTGTTTTTTTGCGTGACCTTTGTGTTCATCCCGGAGGTGTCAAAAGCTGTAAACGCTCACTCCCCCAGGGGAGGCCATGGTGTTCTACGCGCGTTTCAATATCCGGTAATTCTGGGTTCCCATAACAACGGAGCACTCGTGTTGACGTCCATTACAGATGTGATATTTTTCGATTTACCGGGCGTTTACTGTCGTCTTTGATCAGTTCATGGCGAAACAAAAGAAAAGAAATTGTCCTTGGACGAAAGGAAGGAAAAAGAGAGGCCCAAAATCCAAATCTGTCAGAAGAGAGAACTAGCTGAGAGCGAACCTATTCTATTCGAAACCATTCGTACCTCGTTGTTGTATATATAGTGCTGCAAGCTTTTCGCCATTCGAAATCCACTGCAAAAATATCACGAAAGCTTACCCCTTGTCCCGCATTTCAGCGAACATAGCTTCCCTTGGATGAGCGTGATCAGTGGCCTTTAACGAGGAATCATTCTTGCTTCAGCGTCGGCGAGTGCGACCCGAAGTACGAGTGCAGCACTTCTCCTTTCCCATGTTGGAGTCTTCTCTCCCTCATGTCATGTACGGACTACGTCAACACGAAACCTTTTTTCCCGCGAAATATTTTGATCACTCCAGGTCGGTACTGGGCACCTACTCTCATTGGAGGATTTGGATTTGGTTAGGTGCTATGACCGGAAAATGCATCGCGGGTAATAATCTGACTCCAAAATCTTCAAAGCTTTATTTCAGCGTATTTATTTTTCAGCGACTTGGCCGTCTTCAAACGAACTGATTGAGCCGGGAATTCATCGTACAAACCTGAAATTTGGCACACTTCATCTGCGATAGTTTTTCTCCTAAGCCGTGTGTGGCATTTTGGAATTTCGCTTTAGTTTTCAAATTATTGGCTCGAACGTAAAAAGTATCGGACAGAAATCTAACATCAAACTTCAAATCGCTTTTATTTTGTTTTGAAAACTGATACGGAAAATCCCACACACGGTTCTAAAGGTCAATGTGTGCTGAACATCCTGCAAGCACCGGATGTTCCGTAGAGTCAACTTTTAGCGCAGGTAATTCACGTTTATACGCATCGGTCAAATTTTGTTTGAACTGTTGTAGCGGATAGATTTTTTTTTCTATCGCCAAAAGTATAATTTTATGTGTTTTTCCACTTTATAAGCTATAAATTGATATATAGGTTTGGATTCTTTGCGTAAAACCTAAGTGCAAAAGCGCATTTACGCGCAACACGGTCTAAAACGTTTAGTGTAACCTTAACTCGGCATCATCATATCTTTCGGTATCAGGCTTATAATCCCTCTTCGCTGAGAAATTGATAGCCATTCTTTTTCATACCCAGTATTGAAACTTTTGATTAAATCATCACTAGTCAAATAAAAAAAAGCTAAACAAAATTCCATGGTAAACCCATTTTCACCATGGGATTTCTGATGTTAAAGTTATAGTTGTATGTTGGTGATGTTTGCAATCACAGAGCAGTGAAATCGGCTGAAAGAAAAAAACGATTACAGAAACGAAAAAAATTCCTTTACTACGTTTAAATTACCTTTTCCAGCATAAGTTCAATGTTTTTTGTGTCCGTGTAAATAAGAATAACGTCAGGATCAAGGTTTGCAATTTGTTCCATGACTCTTGATATTGGTGCTGCGTGATCCTCAGTTTTCTCCTGGTCAGCAAGCTGAACAAAATCCACTGTCAGCTTTGAATTCTGGGAAATGGCGTAGAAATACCCAGCTTCGTGTAAACGAATTTCTAAGATAAATGGAAACAAATACAAATACGAGCAAATATTAAACAATTATTGGACGAGGTTGAGCAAAATTTCGTGATTTGTCAAGGGCGAGCAGATCAATTATTTGCCGATGCCGAAGGCAGAGGCAAATAATTGATTTGCGAGAATCTGCACAAAAATACAACATTAGTAAATTCCGCTTTCGCCAATAATTAATTGCTTTAAAACGAATACATCAACTGATTTGCCAAAAAGTACAACGTTCAAAAGGAAGATTCACACCTTTTTCTTCAAATTTTTTAGTCAAAAATCGCAGAAGTTCCGCACTTTAATGGCTTACTTGTCCGCATTTGAGTTTGAGCTCTGAACAGGTGACTCAACAGCGCACGAGCAGAATTATTCGCAGCAAAACAACTTCGCACCGTAATGCGCATGAGCAGACAATTATTCGTAGGCAGTTATTTGCAGCGACGTAATGGTCTCTCGGCCAATTAAAACGCCGGATAAAACAACGTGAATGATAAATTTTACTACTGCCGTTGTTTTAAAATTTCGTTTACCAATAAACTAAATGGGATATAAATGGAATATTACAGGCCATTTTCACCACGCCTCATTTTCGTACATTAGCAACTACGAGTTATTGTAATAGATTTTAGCGCATTTCTTATTCTGCAGTCGCCGAAAGAATCTCGAGTCCCATTGAAGCATGCGCACAAGGCAGGAAAAAGTTCCGGAAAAAGCCTGGGAACCAGATAACGCATCTTTCCGTATAGATTTTGGTTAATTCGGTAGCGTGAACGCAGATTTTTCCATCGTTTTGGAAACACTAAAGACGGAGGTTTTCGAAAGCGCATCGATGAGGACGAGCCTTGAATTTTCATGAGACTACAAAATTTGAACATGAATTCGGGTACTCGTAGTAAAATCGTCGAAAATGCCTATTGCAGAGTGTCACATAAAGAAAATAAATAAAGAAACAAACACAAGTATACATGCAAAACACAACCATGAAGAGAAGAAAAATCATAGAGAACAAGTAAAACTGAAATGTTTCATTTGATAAAACAAAAATTTAAAGCATTTTTACCGTCGTATACTAGTGCAATCTTTTCCCATTGAAATGAGTTGAGTATGTCAAGTGCGGCATGCGTGTAATCCCTGTATCCCGCTGACATCTGCACTGCTTTTTCGCATTGATCGAGTGGTGTCCTGTCTCCATGGAGACGGATGAGGGGAACGCCAGATACTGTGGAGAGTGCGCATGCGGAGGTCTTTATGTGGCTTCCCTCGATCATTGCAATGACATTTTGTTGAAGAAATGCTGAAGCTGAAACGAAAGTTATTTTAGAATTATTCGCCATTGTTGCTATTATAACTGATCATGTTTCTTTGCTACAAATTGAAGGGTTAGGCAATTTATTAAACAAAATAATGGATGAATGAGATTATATTGTACGTTGATAACTCGTTGCTCATATAAGTACTGTTTACTGAATCATCTAGTGCGTAAAGAATTTTCTATCTTGGACGTAAACCGTTTACTAGACTTTAAAAAAGGATTATTGAATTACTTTCTCGTGCTGACCAAATTGCTACTTGGTTATTTAATGTTACTTAAATTTAAGTTGATTCATGTTCACAGCATAAATGTATAAAATAAAAAAGAAGGAAAGAAAAAAAGAAAAAAAAGAGATTAGAGAAGAAGGAAAACACGGTAAAGAGATGGAATGGGGAAGGACAAGAAAGGGACGTAAGAACTATAAAGGTTGGTCAACCCAAAAATACGTTATATAGTATAAAACATTAATAAAAATAATTTAATAGTTTAACAAAATCACATATTTCCTCGCATAACTGCGGTTGAAAATAACATCTTCATATCTTACCTTGATTAAATAGGCTGATATTTTCTGATGCGTGATAGGTTTGAAAGACTACTGAAACATTGTTTGACTGACTAGAATTATTCTTGAGAACAAAGTTTACAGCATCATGCTCAGTTAAATTGAGAAGACCTGCATAAGATCGGAGAAAAAAAGAAACATTAAGGAAAGTGCAGTATTATATCTATGTGTGGAAAACAATGCAAGAAGAAAACCAGCCCTGATGAATTTTGTGTTCATTCAGTCTCTGATTCAGTTGCTTCTCAGGGCCAGTGGCTTCGAGGAATTCAACACGGTGGTTGATCATTCCGATCACTTACGAACACTTCTAACAAACAAACAACAACAAGATCAACAACAAACAAAAACGTTATTTAAAAGGCGTCAGGAGTATCCTATTCTAAAGTGCCATGCACACCATAAAAATGTTACACTTACACCTATAACACCCATCAATTACTATCTATCGCATATGAACCATAAACTACCGGTGTAAATTCAAGTTTATTATATTAATGTTGTTTTCATTTACCAGTTTTTCTAACTGACTATGAAAACAACTGAAAATACAAGTAAATGTATTTGTATTCAAATAATTACCACTTACCGATAGTAAACATTCTGTCTTCCGTGTTAACCTTTCGTACGAATGTGAGAACAATAAACAGTGTAATGCAAACAGTTCTTCTTTCCATCTTAAAGTCCCTGAAATGAAAGATCAAAGGCCCCCTTGGGCGACGCTCGTGTCAGATAACTAGTTAGTGCTTCGGCAATTGGGTGGTTTTCTCGCACAACTGTTTGGACGTGTGTGGACGTCGTGTTTGGACATAGGGTGGTTAGTTGATACATGGCCACTATGTGGCCGGAACATTAAATATCAATAGTTAGTCCTCTTCAGTTTTTTTCAGCTTTATTCATGGGATTTCGCGTTTTATGTTCATTTTGTAGACACTTGACTATGGTTCTGTAAGGTTTGTTCGACTGAAGGGGGCTTCATTTCGTTTCTGGACAGGTACAGGTGGCGATAGTTTATACGGTTGTATGACGTACGACTGGAACACTTAACCACAGGGAACGCACACATTTAAGTACTATGTGATCTTTTGTAGTTTCAAAATACAAGGAAATGTATGGGAGCGGTCACACAGTTTGTGTGAGTGCTCTGTGACTTATTTGAAGATTGGGCGTGAAAGTTGATAAGTGCTGGCTAGGTGGTTTTTTGTAGTCAGGGCGAAACAAACTTGTTGAAAACGCTTACGTCACAATGACTGTGTGGTCTATAGTTCGGTTTTGGTTTTTTCTTCTGATTTTTTGTGACTTGCTTTTCTGGTGGGATTTTTTTCTGACGGTGAAAACGACACGAAAACCGAGATGGTGTAGAAAGAGAACATTTTATCTGTTTTTGGGAGTAAGTGTAGTTTTCCAATTTATGCGGATTAGTGTTATCGGGGCTAGTCTTAATTGTTTTACAATCTTTTATCTACACTGCAGTGGATAAGGGCTTGTAGTTGTTATACGCGACGGGCAACAGCTGATTACTGAATATATATGATAGATATTTTTATGCAGGTTTTTGGAGTTGGAGTGTGTTTGTAAGAAAAGACAGTTTGTCTATTTTAAATGTTTTAGCTGTAAGAGTCCTGTAAACAAGGAATCTCTGGAGCAAAATTCCCGTTGTAGCATGTTAATAGTTTTGTGCAAGTTTCCCGTTGTAGCATGGTCATATTTCTGGTGCAAGTTTCTGGTTTGAGCATTGTTACATTTCACATTTTCACAGACAAAAGCACTGTGCACAGTAAATGATTTTATCATACCTAAATTCAAACATGCATACTAACAAATCGTCTTTTACTGATATTACACATCAGAATTCTATAAAAGTTCAAACTGCACATCTTCGCAGTGCAACATCATATGACTTACTCTGACAACTCAATGAAAGGCTATGCCGACGGGATGAAATCTTCAAACAACAAAGGTTAAAACTTGACCTGTACTTTACATCTCTTTCTGATTGCCTTCAATCAATTCTGACAAGTATCTTTTTGACAAACCCTTGTAAATTTTTATTATAGCAAATGAAAGAGTATACTTTTTCCTTATATATCTGTTACGCAAGTTGCATAAAGGTAATCACACACCGGTTTGGCTTCAACAAATGAAATACAAAATAAATCTTGAATCATTAACGATGATAAAATAAACTATGTATTCGTAGTGGTGAGATCTCTTGTTTCTCGTGTATAACTCTCGCTATCAACAATTCGGCAACAACTAACTTTTGTTGTGAAAACAAAAACAGTGTTTCATATGACGTCATAAGCCTATCAATTTCGCTCAAAAACTTTGAAATCACGAAGATCACGTTCGTGACAATGTCTTCAAAAAACTACCTCGGTCTTCATGAATCACGTTTTGTAATCTTCAAGAGAGAAGTTTTTCTTCAACACAACTTTTGAATGACCTGCTAATTACTCGCACAATATAAAAACAACACACTAACAGAACAGAACAAATTTTAACACAGATATGACAAGATATTTAACTTCTTTATTAGGAACGTAATTCTAGACCAAAGGAAAAACATCCAGATTGTTATCATATCGGACCAATGATAAGCAGTTCATTCCATTACATCTTTAAAACATCTGCTGTTCAGACATGTTCCTTTTCCAAATCGTCTTTTACTGACATTACAAACCACAATTGTATGACAGTTCAAACTGCACATTCCGTGCAACATCGTATGACTTGCTCTTACAACTACTAAGCATAAGATGGCCATTCATATTAACGCAACTGAAATAAAAACTGAATCACATAGCTAACAAAACTAATGTTGTTTGATGGATATCACAAAGGCATTTGAAATCAGTGTCGCAGTTATTAAGTGAATGAGGTCTATCACATACCCTTGTACGCAAAAACAAAGCACAATGTTTTCCCAAGGGTTATTTTGAAAAACGTGCTACGGTTTTGTACAGATTAATATGCTTCTGATGTATTTGTTTTAAGACAAAAAACAGGACAAAGCTAGGACATATGTGAGTGAACAATTTGATTGCATTTTTCTTTCTTTTGCCATAACTTTGTGTTCGAAAACTACGCAATTGTAATTGCTGAAGCTTCAGATTACTAGCCATCACAAGCCTGTTCGTCTTTGCATGGTGAAATCATGTTTCTCGTCGGCCCAATGTCAAACAAACAACTTAAATCTTGACACAAAGGAAAACAATCTATTCATTTCCTTAGTACCGAATTTTCTTCATTTTTTAGAAACACCTGAAACACGAGCCTTGAATCATGTAAACCAAGTTCAAATTAACGATGAGTTAATAATCGCCCCCAATGTTTATCATGTTTATTCGATGCTAACATGGAAAATTTGTTAAAGCAATTTAAATTTAACTCCTATTTATTTACCATATTAATCGAGCGGCAGCAATATCATCTTTATTTTCGAGCGTGTTGTCTTACAACAATTTAAAGACTTATAATGTCAGCATACTTAACAACATTCTGTTACATATTCTACGCATTTCAACTTTAAGAATCTTCACACTTTGCTTGATTGAAACAAGAAATTAACACCGAAAAGCGGACAAACCTTGGAGAGTTGTGACTGAACAATTTGATTGCATTTTTCTTTCTTTTGCCATTAACTTCTGTTCAAAAAACGCAATAAAAACAACATGAAGCACACATAAACTCATGTTACAAAAGTTATCTCAACCTCTGTCAACTGTTAGCTACAACCTAAAGCCGCAAAATTAATGGTAGCAAAATTTATGGTAGAGCTGTCCCTCGTTTTCAACATGGTAATGGCAATATTCCTTTGCTTTTACCTGAACATTGATAAGCTATTCCAGCAAGTTTCTCAATTTGTATAAGGATTCGGTAGTGATTCCTCGTTGTTGACTATAATTGATGGATTTTGTGAAACTATGAGTCGGGTTTTTCTCTGTTGCCTGAGATCAGAGATTTGGGATCTTCTCAAGTCTGTTGATAAAGTAGATCGCTACCGTCAAAGAACGCAGTGTTAATCTAATATATAGATTTAGCCATGCCTAAAAGCGGAGCCTCCAAGAAATAAACTGGTGCTCGTTTCTCAAAAATAATCCTGAAACTTTTCGCTCTGAAATATATTTCGGGGCTTTCTTTGGCTCGTTCCCTTTCGAAAAGTGTTTCTCAAAAAGCCCGAAAGTGTTCCGAATTGTCCTCCAAGATTTTGAGGATCTGTTCTGTAAAACCAAGCTCGAAAGGTCATTCTAGAGGCTGAGCACAGCTTAATTTTTTTTCTGGCATCAAACTGAACACATATTTTACTCAGGAGCAGTCTTGCTTGGTTTTTTAAATGTTTCCATATCCTGTCATTAACTGTCAAGGCTTGTCAAATCTCCTTGGATTATTGGCTGTTGGCTTGAATGAACTTGAAATGGCGCTCATGTACAACAACAAAATAAAACTTGTTCCGAAGTAAATGGGTTATCTTCATCGCGTTCGGATGTTCAGTTAACAAATAACATGAACTGCCACTATTAGTCTGGTCAAAATTTATACCATCAAGATTGAAAACGAGCAAACACCAAACACGCTTTAAATTATGGCATAAGTTTTGCGGATGCGAAGTAAGCCCATTTAAAGTTAGGCGCTTTGAGGAACGCAAAAAAACTTGTTTTTCGGAAGCTTTTCGGATAAAATAGTCTTAAACCAACAACTGCTTCGCTTAGTATTGAAAAGTTCTAGGACAAGAAAATCGACAATTGCACAAACCGATCTGACAGTTAAAATTGAAAGCAATTATTCGCCGTAAGTGATGCTTGTGCAGTTGCCTTGCGACTGTGCTTTGACCTACTGTTATGAATAAACAAACACAAAATAATAAACAGAGAAATCATTTTTGAAAAAGTTTATTCGAAGACCCGTAAGTTTATACTTAAATGCAATTCGCATTACACTTCCAGCATGGCAAAATATTCTAAGACTACATCTGTCACAAATCTGAGCTCGTTTTCTAATAATTTTTTGAAGTCAAAAGTAAATGACACATTTCTAATGACATAAATTCAATTTCAACATGTAATTTCTTTGACCGTAATAAATACTCAAAATCATGCACCTTAAACCCTTTAAAAACTTCACTTACTCGGTTGTGTTTCAGAACAAGGCAAGCTCTCCGCCGAGAAGATAACCTGCAATCAGGCCGAATTTTAGCATCGCTCTCATATTCTCTTATGTTGGTCGCTCGCTAAAATAGGGCCTGATACAATCTCTCACAGGAGTTCGTGTCGGCGGCCAAATTTTGGCCGCGGGAATCTCGCAGTCTGATTGGCCCTTTAACAATAGAGCTGTCAACGGAAGTAACGAGAGAAATTGTCTACGAGATTTCGATCCGACCGCCATCGCCTAGGAACAACCAAGGAACAAGTCTGCCGAAGTAAAATGTGTTGCTCTAACAAACTCTCGTCGTTCTAGGAGAATTGTCACCATTTCTTTCTCTCCTGAGAATGGCGTTCGGTTTGACGCAAGCTGTCTCTCACCTGGAGCAGAGAAGTACAGCAACAGTGAAGTATGTATTCCGTTTTATCGCATCGTGTCTCGGAATTTGCACTTGACGGCTTTCAACTAGTATTGATAACATGAACAGAGTAGTGGTTGTTTCCGCGTTTTACGAAACAAAACGAACAGCAGACGAGCAAGTATCTTTCGCCAAGAATGATCAACAAGTCAACCGATAATTCGGTAAACTTAACGGTAAACTGATGTTTGGCGAGAACCGCAGTCAAGTTGCAATAACGATTTTCAGTTTATTCATTCATTGTTTAATACTTATGTCGTTTTATTGATCTCTGACATTGACATCAAAGGATCTGACTAGTTTTATAATAAATGTTCTTCGTTTAAAAATTCGCTGCTGCTTAGAGATAAAATTCGCTGCTAATTTCAAATATTTATCACTTCTCGAACTAAATTAAATTACAAAATACTCCTTTGTTTATAGACGGTTTTATTTATATCTTTATTCTAAAGAATGAAACGGAAGGTATTTCTCTTAATTGCCCAAGGTTTTTTACGCAGAAAATCGGTGACAAATGCGAAGAGAATATTTCCGGATACCACCTGAAATGGGAAATGATTCAAGCATGCAGCATATTTTGGTACATGACAACCTCGTCGTGTTTTGAATTTTCATTCAGTTTCAGCTCAGACAGAGCAACCATGTACAATACCGGAACCTTCAAGTTAGCAATCGTGTAAATTTGAGTACTTGTGCCTAGAAGATATATCGTAGCCTATGATTTTCTTATTTTGCCGACATTTGCGTGACTTTCTGCGAATTGCCGTTATGGGAAATTTGCATACCGAGGATCGTGCAAGCAGAAGAAATTTTGATTGGCTGTTTTGTTGAATGTCAATCAATCAAAAAAAGTGGGCGGCAGACGTTCCGTAGAAGAATTGTATCAGGCTCTATTTTTCGTTTCGCCCGTCCCGCCGAGTCGTCCCGCCTGAATGTTTCACCGAGCGAAACGAAAGTAGAGCCTGATCGCAGGTTACCGAGAAGAAAACAAAGCGATGAGGTCCTTTGAAGGCAGCTTTCGTAACTTGAAGTTTTCGCCTACTACCAGTATTCTTTTAAACTTTTTCTTTCCATTTATAGGTATTAAATGTTTTTTTCTCAAGTTTAAAACTACAGTACCGTCGAACAATCGTTTTGCTAAATAAACTTAAGCTTTTTAAAGAAACCTCTTTTTCAAAAGCGACGATGGTCATGCGATTTCCCGCCAAGAAAAACGCCGGTTGCCCAAAAGCACCGCGCAATTTCCCGCCAAGAAAAGATGGCATTCTCCACTCCCGGTCGGGTTGCCTTGGGACTTCCCTCCCCCTCCCCCAGAGTCTGTACGGACGGACGGACGGACGGATGGACGGACGTACGCTGACGTCACAACCAAAATTTTTCGCATCGATACATTACCAAATTTCCTTAGCAATGGAGCTCCGCTGGCGGGCTTTGCCCGCAGGCTCCGCTATAATTATACATTTTCAAGAAAAGGAGGCAAAATACACATTGAGGTGAGCAAGTTTCAACGTGTCTTGCCTAGCAGTACTAAGCGACATATAAGACAAAAACTGAAACAGTTTTCACCCTATGACTAATCGCACATTGCCTGATGATTGTTATTTTTTTTCTTTAGCAATTCACTGCATTGTAACAACTGTTGTAATTTGCCTTGTAACCATTAAGCAAAATATACAGTGACTAGAATTTCTATCTCATCTGTGAGCAGATTTGTAAACATTTTAATTTCGTTATATTCAAGCACTCAACTAACTAAATTTTAATTAGTTAGTTAGCTGATAATTTGACTGTAATCCGTGAAAATATTAAAGACATAGCTTTTTCCAAGGCATGTCCTGCTGTTTTACTGTGACTGTCAGTTTAATTACCGTCGCCCTACAAAAATGTGCCGCTCTGATATGTTCAACACATAGCCTTTGAAACAAAAACAAGAAACCACTAACAATAAATAGTACCAAATTTGGTGAGTTTTGGCTTATATTCAGTCAGCTATTCTATAATGAGCATGTTACCACAGCTGCTTCAATTTGTTCCTTTCCAAACGTATGTATCATCTTTTGCATTCTATAAGCTTATTGTTAGCCTATATAATTTGCTCAATCTTAATCATCTTGAGCACTAAGTAAACATCACACGCCTTTCTCGGACCAATTTTCAGACTACCTAAACAATGCTCTATTCACAATTAACCTGAACTGAAAACAACGCCATTACAAGGTATGTTAAGTGTAACTTCAAACCTAATAAACCCTCATTAATTTAAGATTTGACTTCGTTGACCTAACAAATTCAACTAACACACCGACATCACGTATCCCTATATTATTACTGACCTCTTAAAAATACTTTCACAACTAAAACCGCTCTCTAACCGTATAGACTTGCGTAATCTTGAACAAGCAATTCAAACATATTTTAAGAGCTTATCACTCACACCTAGAAATCTTGAAATACTTCATGCGCTCAGTAACACAAATATGACATTTTTTTACTCTTTTTTCCCTCTCATACGCTCAAAGCATTACTTTTCTCCCTGTTGTTATAAACTTAACTTACTTGCACCATAAACATGTTCCTGTTGTATTACTCGCTAGCTATGGTTTACTCGTAACACAACAACATAGCGCATTTCATTCACATTTCTACCTTCTAAGAATGGTTTACAAAGGAATGCACTGTAGTGGTACCATAACGCATCGTGTCGTCATGACGACACGAGCGTAAAAATGGAAACTGAATTAGGAGCATAACACCAAAGCACTTTAGAATGGTAAAATCCACCACGCAGATGTAAGAATTAAACCTCTGAATTCTCCTCCAGCCTTGCATTTTCAGTATTTAGCAATACAGTACTAAATGCATGTGTTTTTAATAGAATTGCGTTACCTGTATATTCGTGTGACTACTTGTCGAAAGTTTATCTCAAGCTAAACGCTAAACGCCCGGGTTAAAGGTTATGACAGTTCATTACTATTATTATGACAGTTTATTGTGACGTCACTTGCAATAAATAATAATAGTAAGCCTACACTCGCCTCACACTAGCCCGCAAATAGCCTTGCTAATCTTGTTTTTTTGTTTTTTTTTTTACTTTAGAGTTCAATTGTAACAGACTATAAGATTATTACAGATTAAAAACACTATTTAGGAGCACTCCAATTACATTAACAAAAACACACACAAACACCAAACACAAACAGAATGCAGAGACCTCAACTACATTTATAAATAACGTTAATTAATAATAATTTAAAGACAAAAACTGAGATTATCTTTTTGAGGCCAACCTCATTTTTCCTCCGTACAGTCTCTACAATTTATAGTAGGGGTTCCCATCTTTTTTTTAAAATCTAGAAGCTTCTTGTTTCTTAAAGCAATTAACTTTTCAGTCTCTTTCTTAGCTTCTACCTTGTGTAGAAACAAGTGAAATTTTGGAAGTGATTTGTTTCTTCGGCACTCCCATGTACTTAATTTACCCAGAATTATCAAATAATTCAGGAGATCATTTCTATCAAAAAAGCCTACTATTACATCTGTTAGTGATAATCTTAAATTTTCTCCGCGGAGGTCAGACCACTTGGTAGGCAGTGTTTAATTAACACGAAAGAAGTACGCGAAATAAAAATAAATAAAATAAAATAGCTGGCAATAATTGGCGTATGTTTCTATTGTAAATCAAGTCTTAGGCATCAGTTATACAAGAATAAGTTTGTTTTCACCGCTAAAATGTTTTGATTTGACAAAATTAACCTAGTGTAGCTTATAGCGTTTTTCCCCCTTTGTATAAGAGCTATAGCTTTCAAATGGATGAATTGGTACATTCTTTGCGAGGACAGTGACAGATGTTTCAAATACACGGGCAAACAAACAAAGGAACAAACAAACAAACGTGTTTCCAGTTTTATCCAGAAAAGGCTACAAAAAGCCTCAGGAACTCCAGGTCCCAAATATGTGCCCCAGTTATATTCCCTACATTCTGCCTGGAACAACTAATTCGTTCCTTTGAGCAGCTATGAGTCCTTCAAAGTCCAGTTCATTTGAATCAAGACTTCCAGAACTTTCTCATTGTTTTCACCTTTTAAATGACCCATTTTGATCCTTATAATGTCCAAAACCCTCTTGAAATTGTTGTGTAGGTTGTGGTCCAATTTTATCCTTGGTTCAATTTTTATTTTCTTTTGTTTTATATTCAATAAAAATTGAACCAAGGATAAAATTGAACTACAACATGTACATCAATCGGTCGCGTCACCATTTTTCGAATTCCTCCAAATAAACGTGCATGGTAGAGGCATTGTCCCAAATGCATTGCCTTGTACGCCTATAAATTCAGTCGTAGCGACTAAAATCACCGCCGCCCTTACAAAATCACGGGAGCGCGCAATTCCGTGTGGGCGTTATGGAGGACTTGTGAATATGCCGACGGTCCCTAATATAAACTCGGTTCCACAGGCAAGTTTGGCAACTTTCCTCTAACGAATTATTTATTAATGAACTGCGCTGAACAGCGTTTAGTTCTTTTAGACGTGGAAAAAAGAAGTTGTTTTTTTTCTCTTACATGTTATAAAGCATGAACTCAAAAATTCTTTCTTACA
Organism: Siderastrea siderea; assembly: GCA_964030785.1. Classification (NCBI taxonomy): domain Eukaryota; kingdom Metazoa; phylum Cnidaria; class Anthozoa; order Scleractinia; family Rhizangiidae; genus Siderastrea; species Siderastrea siderea. Next base: position 4,506,597 of record OZ034978.1, on the reverse strand, counting down.
AACTGGTGTTTACGTACTACTGTCTTAAAAACTGTCATCACTATCCTAATTATACGACCGCATGAAGATTTTCAGAAGTTCCTTGTTTACGCATTTTACTTTCATCATTTTTACCTTGTATGAAAAATTATTCTGCAAACGTCAATTCGTAAAACTAACTCAAAATTGCTCAAAATGAAAGGAAAGATTTTCTTCGATAGATAAAAAAGGGTCACATTGTCATAGGTGTGAATTTTACACGTAGAAGCGCAAGTATACTTGCAGACATGCAAAAGCCTGCTCTGTTTTAGTTATTATGGGAAATTAACGCGACTTAAATTAACGCGAATTGAAGAGAAAATTACTCCCCAGTAAAGGAAATTAACGCGAAAGAGAGGGTAAAATTTCAAAATGAGGGAAATAAACGCGATTAACACAAAGAAGCCCAGTTTGTAGTCTCAGCTGGAACAAATTTATTTCATGGCTGAATTGAAAATTCCGAACAAAACAGATCTACATGTTTGTGAGGCAATTTCTTTACAGACAACGTGCTGAAAATTCTGCCTTAATGTAGGAAAGCTATTGTTTTGTAGGTGTCAAGGATGCCTGGACTGGATCCAGAATATGGGAATAACATGATGGAAATTAAGGTCGTGGAAATTAACGCTCCACTTAATGAACAACGTGGAAATTCACGCTCACATAAGTTAACGCGACTTAATTTAATGCGAATTTTTACAGTTCGGGTTAATTTCATGGAACGTTTATTTCCTATAATAAGGTAGTAAACTACAGATACAACACTTTTCTTATTTTTTTTTCCTTTTGAGAGATACAATAGTCGCTTATTAATAAATTTTTATCCCTTTATTTTCGTTTTCTGTTTGGGAAAACTTTCCTTGCCAGGAATTCATAAGGAGGACGCTTTTTTTAACAAAACGTCGTTGTAGCTTCCCCAAATTTGGTGCGTCATTCTTTTATTATGTTAATGCAACAGGTAATTAAGTTGAATTAAAAAAAGCTTATGGAAACCTTAATATATCGACTTATGTCATTATTCCAGTTGTAAGACCGCAAAGGCGCTTGTATTTAGGGCTGTTGTGAAAGTGATTCTGCTTTTGAGTGCAAACTCCCGAAAATTAATATTACATTCCCGTGTTTGCAATAACATCCACTTACAATTTTTATACAAAAAGGATTCACCTGTCATTGCAAAGTTGAAAAGTTTGCTCTAGCTCAAATTAAGTTGTACACCTTCAAATTATCTGTTATGGACAATTATTATAACAACAGCTTTACTGTTTTCTTTTTTCCTGTGCTTTTCCTGTCCGACTACATCACTTTTTGACGCGTTAGGCTTTTTTTATGGGGTAAATAATTACAGTCAAATCCCACAGGAACACGAAGAGAATTGGTTATTCATTATTGTCGCATAATAGATCAACTCACGCCTTATAAGGCGCGCCTTATAAAACTAATTGGTTTTTCGGAATTTTTGCCTATCGACTCAGATAGAAGATCCGCCCACATAAATTGGCACAAGTTCAAGGTGGCATTTCGCTAAAGAAAACTCCAGTTTTTATCTCAGAGAAATCCGAATCTTAGCCTATTAAGCCTTTCGAACACATAACATCAGTTCGCCAAAACGAACGGTTGGATACTCGTGAACTCTATACATGGTTATCTGTTGCTTTTTTTTTTTTATACACGGGCATTTTCGTTGTTGATAACGTTTTATGATCGGTGTTTTATGATCGACAACTAAAATGTTATTGCTGAGTTCTCTAATCTGTAGAGGTCAATGCATCTAGTTCGAATAAAACACATACGGCCTTTAGAGTTTAATTGCATCCTTTGAATGGAAAACGACCATGTCGTCAATATATGAATAGTTTTCAAATTCAGGGAGGATGTAAGTCATAAGTGGTACACAATTCTTCATAGTGAAACTGACGATAAACAAATGATAAACAAATATAGAGGAAGTATCCCAACCGTTATATTTTTGCGGACTTTCGGTTCGCCCGCAAAATTTTCGCGTCGTATTTGAGTCACATACAAGATCTAAGAAACAAAACTTCAACGATGTGCGAAATAAGCAAAAACAGAAGTCAGTTGGGGTACAGTGGAGACAACTAGGTAAGATCCTTGTAAAACGAGCCACAAATATTGCTTATTGATTCACTGCTAAAAATGTTAAACCTGTTTCCTAATTAAAAACTAACGACGAATTGGAATAAACCGGGCACGTTTTCTTACGACAAAAAAGATTGGTCGTGGCAGCATCGCATAATAACCTTCGTGATTTTACACCCTGCAATTCAACCATAAAACACAAGAAACCCAAACAAAACGAAAAGCCTGAAAAGTAAATAAAAAGCAACTAAGAGAAAGAAAAGCTCTTACCGATTCCTTATCTTAAAGATATGTGTTGATGGATTAGACGTGAAACGCTTACGTCATCGGCTGAGAAGAGGACAGTTAGCCACCCAGTTTTCAAGACAGGTAAATTGAGCTCTGAGTTATACTTACTGTATTTAACGCGAATATATTGGTAAAACTCCGATATATAACTAATTACACAAAACAGAGATTATGTATTAGCATAATCGACCATAAGCTGATTTATGCGGCGCCATCGATCCAGACAATAGGACCACATGCTCGTCAGGCCTAGACTATCAGTTTACTTGGTATAAAAGAGCTCGCTCATTCAATTCCGGTCTCTTTTCCTCTAGAGCTTCACGGGTTCAGTTGAAATTTTACCATCCGCCTCCCCGTACAACCGGCCTGGCTGCACGCTTTTTCTGTCTTTTGCCTTTAGTTTGTTAGCTTTTGGTGCGGCCTTTCATGGCCCCACCTAGATTATGTTCGTTGTTGTTAGTGTAGGTCATTTTTCAATCGATATGAAAAGGTAATTCACGTAAATATTGTTTAAACAATAAACCGACACTTCGTGTAGCCATTTTACTTCCAGCATTGACAGATCCTTTTTTTTTTTTTTTCTACAATTGTTTTCCGGAGCGCCGTTGGCAAGAACAGAATCTATACTGAGTGGGGCCCCATAAATGAAAAGTTTAGCAACTTTCCACAGAAGAATTGTTTATCAATGAGCCATACTGAACTACGTCTATTGGCTCTTTAAATCGTAGAAAATGGGACTTGTTTTTTTATTTATTTATCTGTTTATTTCTGCTAGGTTATCATCTACTCCTTTCACTTATATGTTATAAAGCATGAAATCACAATTTTTCCAGTCCCTTAAAGTGGTACTACGATCAAAAAATCACTCGTTTTTTCTTCGGATTTTGAAACTATGTTAACTGAACACTCCCCAAGCGAAATTTTAAGCGTTAATTGTGAGAATAAGACTGTTTATTTAAACTGCAATTTTCCGATTTAATGATGCGCCATTATTACCCCAGAGAGGACACAATGATGTCATTTACTCCCGAGCTCTAGAATGGCAGTGTGTGAACACAGCTTATTAATTATGCAGAATGTGTGAAGGTGGCTAGTTTAGTATGCAGCACGGGAGTTTTGAGCTTTCAGACTCTCAAACTCGTGTCTTGCATAATGAATGTTGTTGATGTCTTCAAGTCGTTAAACAGCAAAAAGCAAGGTTGTGGACAGATAAAAATCTTGCAGCCATTTGCTCTGCTCGGTTTCACTTTGGAACCGCGCCGAATTCTGCGAACTCAAGCGATTAAACTTGGACGCCGAGCGAGTTCACGAATCCACTGATTCCATGGACATCCACGTATCGATACGGGCGACACGTATCGGTTCCAAGTCTACGCAGAGAATCTGTACGGGCGGCACAGTAATTCAACGCGTAAATTCAACAGTCATTCACTTTAATTCAGGTTAACCGACACTTGCGATGATTCGATGTAGCGATTACAAACTGGATTCAAACTGTGAAAACCAAACAGAAAATAGAAAGAAATGACAAATAAATATAAAGATAACCAAAGAAAGGCAACAAAGAGCGAAACTACTTACATGCTGTGCCGAACGAGGCGATTTACAACAAAATTTGTCGTAGAAAAAACCCCGCACAAAAAACATGTGCGATTCTGAGAGATTTCAACTAGCTGTGGTCATGTAATGACGAATGTTCAGTGTTCCTTATGTAAAAACGCACGACGTGTGCAAAGAGAACTAAAGGCCTACAATATTACTAGGGAAAAAAATGAAACAAAATAACCGATCAGTGCTTCACCTTCTTGACTTGACAGAATCCACTGAGAATCCACGTCTTTCACGTTCTTTTGAACATAATGCCGACTTCGTCAGTTCAACATAGGCCGGCAATGCGTGCAGAACCAACAAAGTGTTGGTTCGTCTTGAGGACAAAGCAAGCGAGGCGTGCGTGACTGCACTTTCAATAACATTCAAACGTGCGTGACAGTAACTTGCAACATGGTACAACGTGAGTAACTACATGTGCCATGAAAAGAATTAACCTTATGTCCACTTTTGAAGAATTAATTTTAATTAGAATTTAGAATTTTATATTTTCATTTTTGAGAATAAGGTTTGAATGTACTTTTTTTTTGCTGGTAACTTTTACTTCTCAACACGTATGTTTTTTGCATTTTTAATGTTTTTAAGGACGGTGCCTCCTAATACAGATGTATTTTTGCAAAGGTTATGACTATGGGGAAAAAGTAGATCTTAGCAAGGGTTACTGGAATCAACAAAGAAAAATGTGGGTAACCATGCATTTTTCATAATTCTAAAACAGCGTTAAAAATACAAAGAATGTCTCTCCAAATTTAAGCTCAATTATCTCTGAAAAATGCGTTAAGTTACCCCCCAATTTTCTTGTTGGATTCTGATAGCCTTTGTTAAGATCTGCGTTCTCCATATAGTCATAAACTGCGCAAAAATATTGTTGTATTAGGGGGCAAATTCCTTAAGAAACCCGAATATCCCGAGATGCGCAGAACGTATGCGCAGTAACAAAAGGAGGCAACGTCCTCAAGTCGTTGAACAGAAAAAAAAAGGGAAAATGAAATACTCCTTTGGGGACTCCGACCCACATTCACCAGGTTAGCAGGCGGCCGCCTACCCCACTGCGCCACGCCAAAGTTTCTGTATAGGTGGACCCTACTTAAGTTGCTGGTCTCTTTTCACATGACGTCACTTTGACAGAGATGAACAAGGTTATGGACAGAAAAAACCTGAAGGCACTCGCTTTGCGAGGTTTCACTTTAAGACCACCACCAAATTTTGGTAACTTGCTCAAGCGATATAAACTTGAACGCTAAGAGAATTCACGAATTCACTGACTCCATAGACATCTACGTATCGACCGCAACCAGCACATATCAGTTCCAGGCCCATTTTCCCTTCATAATCTCGACTTCATTGGTTAAAGAGGGGCTGGCATAGCGCAGTGTCTTATTTTCTGATACAATTCACACGTCTGTGATAATGTAACACAACATGGTTTTGCTCAGAATGGGATTGGCGCTAGTAGTTCTTGCTCTAAATAACAATATGGTGTGTCGGCATTCAAATACAGTTACACTCGCTATGTTCTTATCCCATGGGCAACCACAAAAGGTTTCATTATAGCACCCTCGATAACAAGAGAATTAAAGCATCGCAGCCACAGTAATGTTATTTCTGTATTTTTCTGCCAGAGAAAGTCAAAGCAACAGACCAGAAGAATCATAGTGCTGCAAGGTAATAGGAATTTGTCGAACTTTTGGTGTGTGCCATAAATTAAGAACTTGAATCACTCCTTACTACGAGCTACTGCTCCGGTATCCGTTTATACAAATCGCAGCCGTGAAAGATAGCATTTTATTTCTCCGCTACTATCATTAACCATCACCATTATTCCGGCTTAAAACAAGTACGGTTTTGCAGGCCAAACTCATCTCTTTAGCTCCTTAGGCTAAGCCGTCACAACGGTTATTTGAGCAGGCTCCTCGCTGGCCCACCAATAAGTCTGCAAAGCAATAGCGCGTACCCGCGCTACAAGGGGAGGAGCTTGTATGGCCTAGAAAAAAATAAGGCTTTTATTTTCTAAATATATATATAATACGTTTCCAAAAATAATTGTGCTTAAAAACTTCGGAAGTTTAATTTTTCCCATTGTTTTAATGAACCTACCATTCGACAAGTTGTATCAAGTGTCAAATGTTCTTACCAAAGCGGCGCTGGAATCTTGATAACTCGAACCGTCACCGGAAGAGGAAGTTGACGATAGCTCGAGTTATCTCTGAACTGAAATGAGAGAAGCAAGCGAAACTGACTTTTGTCAGAGTTCGTTGTTCGTTGAACAAAGAGTTTTGCTCCCAAAGGCGACAAGAACTGTTGATTAGCCTATTGGAAAAGAGGCACTCTAAACGTTTTCTTTTTCTGGGACGCCACGTTCGGTTTTTTGACAGACGTAGGGTTAAGTAATAGCCCTTCCTTTAAATGATTTGTTAAGAATGCGCAAAATTACCACACCTCTACAGTTTCAGCTTCCGTTTAAATAAAGTATTCTCCACGCCTATAGCGACAAAAAGAACAAAACCTTGAAATGCTCAGAAAACACTGCGAAAGGGGAGGGGCAGCAGTAATTAGCGTCAGTTTGTTTTAAATATCCTGCGTTCCTAAATTTACTACCTGCAGTCCCACCATGTTCCTTGACAATTCCGATGAAACAGCACAAGCGCTAAAGCATGGTTGTTCAAAGCCAAACTCGTTCTCAGGGTCTCTTTTCTGCGATCCTCCTCCAAAAACTTACTGAAAGTACCATCTGTCAAGTTAGTAAGTTATGGTCATAGGTGCTTCACTTTTGTAGCACCTAGCCTATGGAACTCTCTTCCGAATAATATAAGAGAGAGCGGCTCGCTATCAGATTTTAAGACTTGTATAAAGACATACCTTTTTAACAAATTTTATAATTAGACTATTAGTTAGTCAGTTAATTAGTTACTCAGATAGTTTAGCTAGTCAGTTAGTTACTTAGTTAAATAGTTAAGTTAGTTAGTTAAGTTAGTTAATTAGTTAGTTTCATTTAAAGGTTTTAATGATTCTTAGTTTTTTTCATCTTTACAGCTTGGTTATTTTATTAGTTAGTTTACTTTACTCATGTTTCAGATATCTTTACGTTTTTATCAATTTCATTGGTGGCATTTTTAAAATTATTGTAAAGCGCTATTGGATAGCACTAGAAATAGAGCTCTATAAATTCATTATTATTATTATTATTATTATTTTCTTTCCGTTTCTCTCTCGCTCCAGGGCACGGGAAGAAGAGATACCCTGGGAACGAAGTTGGTTCAAAGCCAGCTGTGTGAGCTAATCCATGATCAGAGTCAACGTTGATTTCAGTTTATTAGCTTAGCGATGCGGTTTCCAGTAACTTTACTTTACGCTATATTTTGATTTTGCAGACCTTCAAAATGTTTCCTCAAATAAGCAGTAAAAATGCTTTCCAAAAGGATGACAGAACGCTTTTACGGCTACGTTTATTCCTAGTTAAGTGTAAATCATTGACATTTGGCTTCAAGAAAAGTAGCGTTTAGCTTCCATGATGCTAAAAAACAAACAAATAGACAGCACAGCCTCTTGAAACGGGATAACGACGATGAAGTGCTGCTTCTGGGAACCACACTTCTCAAGTACTAGTGTAGTCGTCACTTAGCAAAGAAAACGTTTTTCTCTAAAAAGTGCACGGTACTCTTATAGGTGCATTTTCGTTTTGCCTATTCAGTTAATTGATAGAGGAGGAGTGTGCACAAATGTTCTATACCGAACCCACTGAAGTGGCGAGATCAGCCTTTTAATAGAGCAGAACAGTGGGGATTGGTCACCAGCCTGCAATTTTTCGTCCTAGCGACAGTAGTGGTGGTTTAAGGATAAAAGCGCAGACGTACAATGCTACCTAAACTGAGAGAGACCATGATAAGTCTGACATTAAATTTGAGCCAAATTGGAATTCCGTGCATGAATAAGGGGCTGTTTACACGATGGGAGGAAGATCTAAGTGCTAGGAATATCCTAGAAGGCGGATCATCCCAGTGTCATCTGTTTTCTGTATTCAGGTTACAGCCCTAGCGCTAGGATCTTTCTAGAGCTAGGATCTTCCTAGCTGAGTGTTAGGACGATCCTAGCACCATGTAAACTACCTTCGCTCGGAAGATCCTAGTATTAGGGACAGAATAACAGACATGGCCCGGCCGGGCATTCAGCTGCTAAAGGCCGACAATTTCATCTTGCTTACCCTCTCCACTTGGTGACCACTCCGACCGAAATTTCTGCGTGTAAACCAAACGAATAGTTGTTTCGGCTTCTAGGATCTTCCAAATGTTAGTATCTTCCTCCCTCCATGTAAACAGCCCCTTACTAAGCGCCAGTCCCATTCCGAGCAGAACCACGTGTTTAACTGTGTTACATTGTTGTATGCATGGAGTATGCATAAGAAAATACACCAGAATTGCTCTTTCTTGACCAGTAATTGCTAAAACACTTCGCCTTAAGAAATGTCATGTCAGCACTTTTTAAAGTGGTCAAACACAGTTTCTTTATACCTATGCGTTATTTATCGTTATTTTCAAACCACTGGCAGTTGGGCGGCCAAAATTGGCAAGATGCAAGTTCAACTAGAAAAGATTTTTTAAATGTGTTTTACTGGGGTAAGTACTGTTATCATGGCAACACGGCTGGTAATAAACCAGCATTAAATAATGGGATTGATATATTTTCAGGAAATCTAGTCATTAGATTTTTTCTATCATTTGTCTCTAGAAAACGCAGAACACTGAACACTGGTCTCGCGAAAATTTGACAGAGAGGTATACTGTAATTTGGTGTTGCAATGTTCATCTGTTGGGAAAAGCCTGTTTTAAATCAACATTTGCAACATGTTACTCTTTTTGAGGAGTGCTGCACGTGAAACCGCACTTCCTTTAATCTAGTATTTTGATAGTTTTGACTACACACATTGTATTTACGTTTCATTAAATTCAAATGTAACGAACTTTGTATAAACTGACAATGACAGAGGTCGCTGTCGAAACGCGTGTCTTGTAGGTGACGGGAAGAGGATGGGCGCGAGTGGGAGGAGGGGGTCTGCCTTCTTTTCCACTATCTGGGAAATACCTCTTTACTTGCCCTCTGTATTTCGGCCTCCCATAGATTTGTTGAACACTTTTCCGTGCGGTTCCCACCCTTCTCATCTCCAACCTTCCCCCCCCTACCCCCCCACACACCACCCAGATAAGCTGAAGATTTTTCAAGTACTAAACTCCGAGAGTGAAAACAATGCAAATTCAGCACTGTGGCCATGCAGGAGGATTTTAAGCAGTGTATTTTACCTTTCGATGGGCCTTTCCAGTGTACCTCGTTCAGTTTTTGTTCAACTGCTTTTAACCACTTGAGATTTTCCTGCGCATGCGAAGTGCTCAGGCCCGAGTTATAAACGTTGTTGAAGACGTAACCCTCGTTAGTTGTGCGCTCATTGTTTTTTGGATTGTTGAGAGACGCCGCAAGGAGATCCGGCGGCAGCGAAAAACAAATCACCAAAACAAATAAGAGAAGACGTACCTCGAAGACGAACACCTTATCGTAGCTGACAGCACGTTTCATTGTCGAGTACTGGTCCACTTAGGCCTCTGAAAGCTATAAATATCGAAGAAGGTTGTTTTAGTTGCAATCCAGAAGGAAGTGGATTAGAGGAGTGGAGTCGTATCCATTTACAAAATGACTGAAACTTGCTGTGACACGCTCGTTGCCATGCACGTACTCAAGCGGTAATCATTATGCACTGGCGCCTGTAATGATTACGATGCACGTATCCTAGAGTTTGTTACCTGCACAAAATCAAATTAGTCATCATTAGACATACCCTCAATTACCATTCCTTACCTGATTCATCTGAGGGTTTAAAACATGCACTCCATTACTGGAAAAAAAGTATATTATAGTATTTCGGCGTTCCCCTCACTTCGCGGCCCCTCGAAATTTCGTGCGCGCGTGTGTGTGTTTTTCACCCGCCCCACAATCGCCACTGCTAAAATTAGAGACTACATACTCGCAGTCTACTCGCCCAATTTCAGATCTAACCAGTTGAATCGATACCCTAGGCTTCAAATCATTAAGCTAACATACTGTAAATCGGACCAAAACGATGAAAATCTATATCCCATTGCAATATTGTCGCACTTATCACATCCTCAGAACAAAAAGAGATCTGGAAATGAGATTTGCAGGAAAAGTCCTGATTCGCTCCCACAATACGAAATATTTGATTTTCAAATATGTCGGTTTCCCTACCATGAAAGTAGCCATGATTTTTGTTATCTCGTAGTTGCTATCGCAACCATGAGATATTGTAATGGAGTTAAGCGCATTCCTGAGCACATTCTTGTGGTTATTTTCGTGAGCTCTCGTGAAGATTCCCTGATGTTCGCGAGATTGTAGGTATTGTTAAGAGAGGAACTTCGCTGTATCATCGGGCTATGTCGGAGACACTTTATGTTTAGGTGCATGTTATTTTTAGGCGCTGGTGTATCTAATAACTAAGGTGTCTGTAGTCTACTGGGGTTTTTTTGTGTCGTATATCAATGATTCCTAGCCTGTTCCAGGGGGTAAGTTTTTGTATAACCCTATTTAGCCTGGGCAGGGGGGGGGGCACATTGTGCCCGCGCTGACTTTAACGAATTACAACTATTAAACGGCTAGTCGAATAATCACCAAATCTTGTGACTCTTTCTAAAATTTATCAGACAAAATTTTCCTGTGTCAATGACGTATCTGTGATGATTGACGTTTCTATAGCAACCGTCTACTCATGAAGTGTATTTTGACTATTTTCTGTCTTAGTTCAGTCTTTTTTTCAGTTTTTTCCCCTTAGTTTGTAAGAAGAAGAGAATCCTTTACTTTCGTGTGCTTGTTTTGATTAAGCATGTTTCTTAGAGCAAGTTCGTATGTTTTTCGATGTCGTCATTGTCAGCTGTATGACTGCAGGCTTGGGATTCAAGATGGCTGCCTCAAAATTCAAAATGGCTGCTTTGTGACGTCACGACATGTCACAAAGTATTACACCAGATAAAAGGTTCAAACTTAAGAGTGAGTGGTAAAAAAAGAAGATGATCGATGATCAGCCCAACAGCAGGTACAAGTAATGAAAAACCGAGATTTATATGTGAAAAACTCGAGAGAAGAGAGACTGACAAGAGACAGAAAGTTAGAGAATCAGATCAAACTTCATTGTTGATTAAACAGGTTTTCAAAGAGGTTCAAGGCTCCAGCGCTCCGGCCTCAAAAACTCGGGCTCCAGTTCTCCCAGACGGAAAATTCGGGGCTCTAGAGCTCCATCGCTCCACTCCAGGGTTCTATTTTGCCAGAATCAGAATTTCTGTCCGGGCTTTAAGTAGAGAAAGGAATCAGGTTCCGGGCTCCACGACAAAAATTTCGGGGCTCCAGCACCCCAAAGCCCTCCCTTTGGACCCTGATTAAAAGGAGAGGAAAATATTGGTGAAATATTATACAAAACCCTCCTTGTAGAAATTAAAAAAAAAAAAGGAACAAACAAACAAGCAAAAAAGCATCAATAACGACGAGATTCCCCGTTCCGTGGGACGGGTATTACTGACAGACGATCAATACCAATACACCGTAATTTGACCTAATCAGATCAACAACTAGAGACTTGATACCGCACACTGTACCCATCCTGAAGATCATTGACAGTCTAGTAAGCTAACATGAACCCCATCTTAAGAATATTTGCTCTCACAATACGAAATATTCTTTTTTCAAATATACCATTTTCGTTCCCATGAAATCAGCCTAGCTATTTTTATCTTGTAGTTGCGATAACAAGATCTATGGCTAGATTTAGTCCTGGTGCCCGATTCAAAAATCTCTCCTAAGTTAAGATGTCTCCCAAGTATTGTTGTAAAACAAACGATGGCATGTTGCTAATACATACTTAAAATATTATCCTAACTGAGGAAAGCTCTGAGAACACTGGCCCCTGATTACTCCCATCACGTCGTGTCCTATGGCAAGACATTTTGCCATGGGTCATGGCTCATTTTATTTTACACTATTTACAGAAAAAGGTGGATTGACAAAGAGTCGTGAAATTTACATGGTACATGTATATCTTTTAAAGGAATTTATGGTATTGCACCTGCTTATATTTGTAATTTAGTTAAGACAAAGGAACAGCAACAATATAATCTGCGATCGTCAAAAGAACTCTTATTACGGTCACCTAGAACTAAAACGAAGAAAACTCCTGGAGATAGGTCATTTCAGATGGCAGCCACTGGACTTTGGAACAAACTACCTTCAAACGTTAGAGCTATAAGTAATTTTAATCTTTTTTAAGGGACAGTAAGGACATATCTTTTTAGAAAGGCGTTTGCCTTTTTTATTTTGTAATTTAGTATTTTTATTTTCCATGTACAAGAAAGAATTACAATTACAATTACAGTTATAATACAGAAAAAGATTACTTTAACCAGTACAATAAAAATTACAGTTTTACACAAAAAAGAAAAAAAAACATTACGTACACAATCATTACAATTTAAGAAAAAAGGAGAAAGAAGGAGAAACACTTGCAAAATTTTCCTTCACTGAATGCTTGCCAAGATTTTTTTCCATTTCTCATAGTGCTTAAGAAGCTTATCATGTTTAGTTGGAATTTGTCGCTCTATTTGATAAACTGTCTTGGTCTTGGCTATGAAAACTTTCAACGACGGATTCGTGCTGTTTAACTTGCATTTATAGATATAAAACTTCGCCATAAGAATCAAGTGATTCAAAATGATGTTGTCTTCGTTTTCATTGTATACACCAAACAAGATATTCACCAAAGTTTAAGTTTCTAAAGTTATGTTTTGATTCGTAGGCCAAGATGTGAAGGTTTTCCAAAAGCTTTCTACAAAAGTGCAGTGAAACAGTAAATTTTCGAGGGATTCAACATCTTTCTTACAAAAGGAACATAAAGGGGAATCAATCATTTTAAATCGAAACAGCTTTTCATTTGTAAAAACAATGTCGTTGAGCAGTTTGTATTGAAACTCTCTTATCTTTGTCTCAATGGTAACAACAAAAGGTAGCGAATAAATTTTCTTCCAGTCCACGGCAAGCTCGGGTTACTTATTTTTCAATTTTTTTTTTAGCAGTGGGAGGAGTTTGCTTTACGGCTTTGAATTCGCTATAAAGTAATTTAATATATTTTGAGTTGACATTTGACAAATCAACTTCCTTTTCATTTATTATAATAGTAATACTGTCACTAAGGAGTTGAGGTGGAAAGTGTCGAGAATTATGTTTAATAACGAGTCTCCAATTATTCGGTATAACGCCAACAATACTCATTAATTTAAAATAATCCATGGTGGATAGATTTGCTTCAGAAACTTTTGCACCTTCGAAAAATTTGCCCGTATCAGATAACAAGTCTCCGATTTTTACCACTCCAGCTGAAAAGAGGCGGTGTTCGAAAACTGAGGCTTTTTGTACAACGATATTCTTATTATTCCAAATAATCTGATTTACAATGTCATCGTAGGTATTTACTGTCGAAGATACTAACTTAGACCACGCTTCGAGGCATTTTGAACGGATTGAAATATTAAGTCGAAATTCGCCTTCTTCCTTGATGTATTGTGGTAATCGAAATATATGCCTAATAGACCTAATATCTTAATTGATTTCACGACTGTATGATTGAATTCCTCTTGCAAAAGACGTTTCGAACCAATAGCAAATAGCTCTGTTTTACCACTGTTTACCCGCGCCGATATTATTTTCCTGCAAGAAACTTATAGTACACCAGAAGTGGAACATATCTGGAAATCCCAGTGGAAGGGAGACATGTTTTTCGGACATGGTACTGTGCACAGCAGAGGGGTTTGGTCCTCGTTAAGGAAAATCTAGACTGCGAATTGAAGGTATGTAAGCAGGATAAACAAGGTAGATTCATAATCTTAAAGGGTTGGTACAGGGACATTCGTTTGTTTTCGTTAATATATAGATTTAGCCAAGCCTAAAAGCGGAACTCCATATCTACCTGGTTACCATCGGCCGCCTATAAATTCTTCAGAATTTCTTGGTTGCTGTTATTAACCTAGGTACTTGACCTCGTTAATTACTGTATAGTTTTATTAAGCGTATCATTTTAGTATAAACTTAGAGTTATAATTCTGTTTCGTGATTCAAGCAAATCTAGTTTATCTATTTGTGCTTTCACTTTAAGTTCGCCAGGCAAATTCATTCAATCGTTTATCAGCATTTTTCGTTTGTTTTGATTGCTGTTATTTTATTTGTCGCTTTGTATTTTGTAATTGGAGACGAGTGTTCGCTTCGATACTACTGGAAATTCTCTTTTGGTTTTGTTTACAGATTATTGTACAGTGTTGCACACAGTTAACACATTTTGTCGTAAATTCAATCTGTTTATTGTGAATGACTTTGATTCTGTTTTACAACTGTGAATTGGAAAGCTATGTTCTTCTAATTCTGTTTGGTAAACGGATATGCTTCATTCGTCTTAAAATACAAAGGTCATGCTTTCGGTCAGAATTATTTGTTCGCAAATTAGTACTTTTCTGCTCGACTCATAAGCTTGGTTTTGCTCTAACCTTACATCCTTGAAGGTAGAATCCTGTTTTTCATCATGTTATGGCCGTTGGATACCATTTTACTGTAAAATTATCCACTGTTTTCAAGAGTTATTTTACCGCTACGCGAGTCGCTTGCGCAACTTAATTGTGCAACACGCTTCAAAAAGACTTACGCGATTCCTCGCAGGCCATTGGCTAGAAGCTGGGCGAAAATTGCCTCATGTAAGAATGTCATAAAATGCGACGGTCGTACGGCGCACGCGCCCGCGAGCCATTCCACTTGCCATTTGACTGGCGAAAAATGTCTGATTCGTTGACGCGCGTCCACGTGATAAAGCTCTTGAATTCAAGATGGCTACCAAAATATTTCTGAGTTCTTTCTTTCTCGTGGCAGGTGTTGAATGTTAGATCGAGAAGAAACGCAGAATTAAAAGGAACGAGAACAATGTAAGGGCCATAAGTTTTGTACAAGGTCGGTTGTGGATGGATAGGACCATTTGTTTTTGTGCTCGCCGCCTATAACTTATTTGCTTTGAGGCTCGTTTTAGCACTTTTCGTTTCCTAAAACATCGTTTCTTTTACTTCAGAACGAAGACGTTTAGCGTCGGATATAAAACGAGCTCTAACATTTATTTAGTCTGAAGTCGCTCGTTAGATGGATTTTTGGCACATGGGACATGGTTGTAAATGCAAGGAAATGGAGCATTTTACTGTCCATGATAATTAATTTCTTAGGAAGTCTGTACCAGTCAGGAAAACAGGTCAAGGAAATGTAATGCCATTTGTAATCGGTGTCAACACTAGTTAAAAAAATTGCAAGTTCACAAACAAATATACGCCAATATAGAGACAGTGTTTTGCATTGCAGAATAATATCGTGCCTGACCTTAGCAAAAGAAGCTAAAGGAAATGCATAACTGTGGGGTGGAGTTGGTACCTGCATTGTGTACCCTCAGAAAAATATTACAAATGCATTGAAAGAAATTAGACAAAGAATAACAATAAATGTTTTCAGATTCTCACATTCTAACAAAAGTTGTTTGTTGTCATCAGTTTTACTACAGTCAAGGGCAACCCTTTTCTTGGTTAAAGATCTTAAATCTCTGGTTGTGGCTAAAGAAACTATACCATTCTGCTTCGATTCTAACTTGCTGTTAGAAGGCATATTAATCATTATTTTGCACTAAACTGCAACTGCTTGAACATTAGTTGTAGGTCACTGAAATTAACACTGCAGGTACACCATGGCCTCTCCAAGATTATTGTGAACATCAATTAGCAGTTGTCTTCAAGGACAGCACAGAGTCCCAAACAGCTTTGAGAATGACTTATTTTTGAAGGCCTAACCTTCTTTCCAGGAATGTGATAAATGCCCAACTGTTTTGTTGCTCCTACAGTTAAAGACTTGCCAGTCCAGTACATTATTTGTTCTACTTAAGAGTCCTTTCAATATAATTCAACTCACCTAAAGGCTTATGCAATGTTTACCCTGGAGGCTGAGACTGTTTAATACTAAGGTCTGGCTTGCATAATGTTGTGGTATAAATTCTCAGCTACATTAGTAACCATATTATAACGGGTACAAATAATTCAGCTGCAGTAATCTCGTCTATTATTGCACCTACTGAGTTTAAAACTGAACAATCACACTGTAAAATGTCATCACAGCTGATCATGACATATGTAAGTAAACAATCCTGGGTACATTGAAAAACATTTAATTGAGCAAAATCCTAAGACACCACAATGTCATTAGAAGTTAAGGCTGAAGTAAACCAATTCCAATCATGATTTGATTCCATTATAGGTGAACACCCCAGCATCAAGACTCAGTTATAATTAACTTACATCTGAATTGAAGTGGTCTTGACAATCATGCAGTAAAGGACTCACCCCCTCCCCCATAATAACAACAACAAATTGAAAATATATAAGATACGAAGTGCTACTGCAAAGATCATGTTTATTTGTATTCTCTCCACAAAATATTGCCCTTTCATATGTGCATATTCATCACCATGCACCATAAATAATGTCCTATTGCCAACATGTTTCCATTTTTTTATGCTCAGCCTCCCATGAAAACTGTTTCATCTTGGTCTGAAAAAAAAAAAACAAGCATATAATACACATGCTAATTAATCAACAAGTACCTCTTGGATCCAACCTTTGTACAACTGACAACATTAGAAACAAAAGGCAAGAAAGCTTTTTTTTATTCTGATCAACAAAGGGGGATGTAATGTGGTAAGATCTGAGACAGGATACATTTTGAAAGCATTAATTAAGACTAACATTTTGGACAAGAATGATGTCAGAACTAAAATGCCTTCTAAATACCTTTAATTGAAACACTGTACAAATAGTCTATGATCCTGGGCCAAAAAGTGCACACTTATCAGAAACTCTTCCCTGCCCCAACATTTCTGGTGCAAAGGCAACACCTTAAAGTAAAGCAGGAATTACAAAAATTATGAAAAAGTATTTAAATCAAGTTTGAATACCATGTGCATGAAAATTTGTGACTGCCAATTTTGGGCCAATAGTATTGTAATTTGCTCCATGACTACAACAACTGTAAGAAGATATATTGTTATGCACTGAAAACAGATCAGAGCTGGCAGATGGGTGTATAAGGGAGGGGCCCCAAGAAAAAAGGAATGGGGATATAAAAATATTTCAGAATGAAAATAAAATAAATTCCTTCAGGGTTACACTACTAGTGTGATGATAGCATGATAGCAGCAAATAAAGAATTGACTGATGACTTAAACCAACTTAAAAATTAAAAATATATATATATAACACAGTAGAAGTATTGCAAATGGTTCCGGCTTGCTCATCAAGCAATGTTTATAGCAGAGACTGAAAAATCTACTTGCTAAAAATTTGCTGGCTAAAAATCATTATTCACCAGCATGAGATATGAAACAAGGAAATAAAGGTTGCAAAAATTAGGAAAAAAATAACGAGTAAATCTGCAAATTATGATTAAAGTCATGAAGAAGCTTAACTTAGGTGAACAAAATGAGTTTACAGTTTGCATCAAAATGTCAGAATTACGTAGCATCAACACACCTATCACCGAATTTACTGCAACAGTCTATTGAATAGCTGTCTGTACGAACAACAACAACAACAACAACAAAAAATCGCGAAATTAAGCTTGTGTCGAAACAATTCATGCAATAAGGTATTCACCATCTTCAATGGCTGGAAGATTTGCTCTATCTCACGACCACAGTTTGTCTTTAGTCTGTATAGAATTTTAACTTTATCGAATCATCGATCTTCAGGTCGCGTCGCCGATTGCAATCCAAGATAAAACGTGCAAAAATAGACAGGTCACACAACAATGCACTTTCCCTGCCAAGTGGTACAAGCTAATTTATTCACCTACACAAAGCTCGAGAATCATTCTTTCGTTCCTTTATAATATCTTTTTGTACCACGTGGCAAGAGACTGACACTGTCAAAAAACGCAAAAATAACTCACCTTTTTCACAACCCTTTCTGGCGAAGACATGATGTCAAGACGTCGATTTGTACCCGACTACAGGTTGGAAGCGACTTGCTGAACGGTGTGCCAACGTAATATTTTCCATATAATAAGGTCCGCTTGAAATCGGCCTTACAAGAAGCCTTGATCTCTCAAAAAGGTAAGAAAACCACAAGTCTGTCAACTCTCAACAGGCGGCCATTTTTCTTTCCTTCTCGAGAGCATTTTCTCACCGAGAACCAATAACATTCACGGAAACCTACCAAGTGATTTTTTGCGCGGCGCCTGCGCAGACATTTTTCGCCAGTCAAACTTGCCATGACCACACAAAAAAAAAAAAACCAGCATGCCTCTTAGTATGAGTATGGGGCTCCACTCTTGCGGCCTTCGGCCGCAAAGGAGTTTCGCTAATATCTACGCCCCAAACAAAGTCAATGAACTATGTGTCTATTATGAGGAAATTCAAAAGGAGATAGATCAGTTGCCGGACATAGACATTGATTGTAAAGTAATTATTGGAGGTGATTTCAACGTTATTCTGGACCCCAAGTTAGATGGTTCAGGGGGGGAATCCAAAGTTAAAAGTTCGTGCATTAAAGTCGAAAACATCTGTTCTAACCTTAAGATTTAATAGCTACCTGGCGAATTCGAAATCCAGGAGTTAAACGTTTTTCTTGGAGGCAAAAAAATCCGACAATACAACGTCGACTAGATTTTTGGTTGATACCTAGCGATCTACAAGAAGACGTAGCTAATGTAGAAATCATTCCTGCAATTAGATCTGACTACTCAGCTATCACTTTACGTATCAACGGCATACAGGAATCACCACGTGGACCCTCTTTCTGGAAATTTAACGCTAGTTTACTAGATGATGAATATTATGTAACCAAAATAAAACAAAGATATAATGAATGGATTGAAGAGGGGAAAGAAATTCAAGATCCGCTAGTTCTGTGGGACTTTGTAAAATACAAAGTCCGTTACGAAACAATTGACTATAGTAAAAAGAAAGCGAAAGAAAGAAGAGCAGAACTAAACAAATTAGAGAACAATATTAAAGAATGCCAAAGAAAGTGTGATGAGAATCCAACTGTAGAAAATATGAACGACCTAGACATCCTTCAAACCGAATATGATCGCCATTATGAGTATATCGCTCAAGGAGCCATTATTAGATCAAGGGTCAACTGGTATGAGCAGGGGGGAAGAGTAATAAATATTTTCTAAACTTAGAAAATGCCAGAAAGAAAAAGAGTTGCGTAAGAAAATTATATGTTAATGACGACAATGTACAACAGAGCCAAAACGAATAATGACAGAGATCCAAAATTTTTATTCTAAACTTTACGATAAAAACTCGTACAATCTGGATGAGAGGTCTACAGATAATTTTCTTCATAAAGTGGATATCCAAAAGCTATCCAGTAAACACAAGGAAATTTTAGATAAGAAACTCACTAGAGCGAAGCTGTTGGGAGCTTTAAAAACCTTTGACAGGAACAAGACGCCAGGAAATGATGGATTAACTGTTGAATTCTACTTGGCTTTTTGGCCGCTTCTAGAGAAATGTCTTTTGGATTCCCTGAATTTCTCCCACGAACATGCATGGTCAATTGTCTAGTTGAGCTGGGCTTTTTGAACGCAAGCATCGTAGAAATTCAGCGGGTGCATCGGTTAGGAAAAAAGAAGGAGGGCGAGCCAAGACCTATTCTCGCCAGATTTCTAAGATACAAGGATTGCGAGCAGATCCTTTCCCTGGGAAGACGTCTAAAAGACAGCAACTACAAGATGTATCAGGACCTGCCGTACGAAATCGTCCAGAGAAGGAAACGACAAATGCCGACACTGATGAAAGCGAAAAAAAATAAGATTCCCGCAGCCTTCAGCAAGGCCCAGCCAGACAAATTGTTCATTAGAGGTAAGCTCTGGCCAGATGGAAAAACTCTAGAAATCTCGTAATAACATTTTGTTATCGACCCGAAATAGGAAAACGTATATGTATATTTAAGAATATATATTCATTACTGCTGTTTGTTTTCCTCTAAGAATAAGCCCGAAAAACGGCTTATGCGGACGGTAGATCGCTTTGAGGTAGTAAACATCGACACAGCGCATCCTAATAGCTAAGTTTTATTAAGCTCTAGGCAATTTACTCCCGAATTAATCTAACTTTTGGTTTTGAATCCAAAATTTCGAGGGCGATTGCAAGAGCCGCTTCGTTTGTGTGTGTTTATGTAAACTTTTGTTGTTCGTTTGATTTACTGGCCTATTGTGCAAATATAATGACACTTATTTTTCACAAGTCTCATGGCATACAAAAGTGTAAACTAATTTATAATAGAGGTCTCATGAATGGGTCAAACATTTCTGAAACGGACTGCATATACCCCATGAAATCTATGTTGAATGGGTGATTTAAAATTTAGTTCTCTAAATGTAAGGGGTCTCGGAGAGGTTTCTAAACGGAAAGAAATTTTTAACTGGCTAAGGAAGAAAAAGTTTTCCATATACATGCTGCAAGAAGTGCATTGCACAGAAAAAAATATTCATTTGTGGACAGCCGAATGGGGATACAAAGCCCTGTTTAGTTGTTGTGCTAGCAACAAGGCAGGCACATGCATCCTGTTTAATAACAATTTCCATCTGCAAATCACCAAAACACGCTCAGATCCTAATGGTCGTTTCATCATCTGCGACATTTGTACAAATGGTAAGAACATCACTCTTTGCAATCTATATGCGCCAAATGAAGATAAACCTGATTTTTTCAGAGATATAGCCATTTATTTACAAGATTTCCAATGCGACGAGATCATTATAGGAGGAGATTTTAATTTAGTTATGGATGTTTCAAAAGATAAGAAAGGGGGCCGTGCCAGCACACATAAAAACTCACTTGAAGAGGTTAAAGGCATTTGCGAAACCTGGGATGTTGTAGATATTTGGAGAGTACTAAATCCAGAGGAAGAAAGATATACTTGGCGACAGAAGAATTTACAAATTCAATGTAGGCTCGATTTCCTCTTGATCAGCCAAAGTCTAATAAACAATGTCAACACCGTAGACATTGTTCCTGGATACAAAACGGACCACTCGATGGTAACCATGGAAATTACAACAAACGCTAACCCCAGAGGGCCGGGTTTCTGGAAATTGAACACATCATTTCTATCGGACATTGATTACATCTCAAAAATAAAAGACACGATCCAACAAACAAAAAACGAATATTCAAATGATCCGTTTGTTTCTCCTGCTCTCCTTTGGGAAATGATAAAACTTAAAGTGAGAGAATCATCGCTATATTATTCCAAAGAAAGAAAGAAAAAAAGCGCTCTTCAAGAAGACGAAATAGAAAGGACCATAGCCGCGATTGAAATAAAATTAGAAGACAAAAACATTGAAGCGAAGCAGCGGGAAGAACTTTTAGGCGTGCTGAAAAGCAAAAAAGATCAACATGAAAAGATAATAGAATACCGAACAAAAGGGGCTATTTTAAGATCGCAGTGTCGATGGCATAATGAAGGTGAGAAAAACACCAAATATTTTCTTAATCTGGAAAAAAGACATTACAAACAAGGAACAATAAGCCAGCTAAAAACCGACAATGACATCGTCATCACGACAGACAAAGATATTTTAAAGGAATGTCTTTCCTTTTATAAAAATCTGTACGAGACAAAGCTAACTTCTGAACAAGATCCATCTATCATGGAAAAATTTTTCCCGGCCGAAAATACAATACATCTTTCACAAGAAGAACAAAATTTGTGTGAAGGCCCACTCACGGAGAAAGAGTGTCTCACTTCCTTAAAGCAAATGGCCGACGGCAAAACCCCTGGAACTGACGGGTTACCAGCAGAGTTCTATAAAATATTTTGGGATGATATTTCAGGCGCTCTTCTCGCTGCTCTTAACTTTGCATACGAGAATGGGCAACTCGCAATGACACAGAGACGGGGCATAATAAAACTTATCCCTAAAAAAGAAGCAGACCTCAAAATATTAAAAAATTGGCGGCCTTTATCTCTGTTAAATTGTGACTATAAAATAGCAGCAAAGTCAATCGCAAATAGAATCCAGTCTACTCTTCCAAAACTTATTAATAACGATCAGACAGGATTTATTAAAGGTAGATTTATCGGCGAAAACATACGACTGATCGACAGTATTATTAATTACACCAATGACCAAAGCATCCCGGGCTTGATTTTGCTTCTAGATTTCGAAAAAGCCTTTGACACACTCGAATGGTCTTTCGTTGAAAAAACGTTGCAACACTATGGTTTTGGCCCTTCCATTCAAAAATGGATACAAACTCTTTACTGTGATATCGAAAGTGGTGTAATGAACAACGGATGGATGAGCGAATGTTTTAAAATTGAGAGAGGCGTGCGGCAAGGCTGCCCTCTTTCTCCATATTTATTTGTCCTTTCCGTCGAAGTTTTAGCTAGCGCAATCCGAAGTGACCAACATATTAAAGGAATTTCAGTCAACCAAAAAGAAATCAAATTAAGCCAATATGCTGACGACACGACATTAATCCTTGACGGCTCAAAAGACGCGCTTGAAACTTCGCTCGATGTTATCGGAAAATTTAGCAAGATTTCTGGTCTCAGACTCAATAATAAAAAAACCGAAGCATTGTGGATAGGTTCAAAAGCAAGAAGCCAAGACATTATGTTTCCCGAGAAAGGTTTCAGATGGCAGCATTTAAAAATCAAAACATTAGGCGTGTGGCTCTCAATAGAACCCGAATTAACGGTAAAGCTGAACTTTAACGAAAAAAAAGAGAAAGTTCGAAATTTACTTAGAAACTGGCAGTACCGAAGGCTAAGCTTACTTGGAAAAATCGCTATATTAAAGAGCCTAATTGCTTCACAGCTTGTTCATGTTCTTTCCCCTCTCCCAACAAACCACCAGGCTATCAAAGAACTGAATGGAGCTTTCTATCATTTCCTCTGGGACGGGAAACCCGATAAAATTAAAAGAAACATTATGATTAACGATTACAGTAATGGTGGGCTTAAAATGATTGACCTTTTCTCATTTAATAAATCTTTGAAAACTATTTGGATTAAAAAATATCTTGACAAAACAAACTTAGGAAAATGGAAACTTTTCTTTGAACGAGAACTTGGAAGATATGGCGGAGAAGCTGTTTTTCTTGGAAATTTAAACAAAACAGATATCAAGCATCACTTCTCATCTACCAATATCTTCATTAATGAAATTCTGATGATCTGGTCCGAGGTTAATTACACTGACAATATCTCCTCCTTACAACATTATCAATCACAGCCTCTCTGGAATAATTCTCTTATCAGAATAGACAGCAAACCCATCTATTTTCGAGAATGGCTTGCAAATGGAATATCGACCATTAGGTCTCTCATGAAAGACGCAAACAAACCTCTCTCCTATGAAGAATTTCAGAATAAATACGGACTCAAAGCCTGCCCTTTAGCATTCGGGGGGATTATTGCCACGCTGAAGAATCTAAGAAAACGTTTCAAAGAAAACATAGATAGCCCCGAAAAAGATGAGATTGAACCATTCATTAAAATTTTCCTCAAGGCAAAAAAACCCAGCAACTTAACGTACAAAATTCTAGTTGCAACTAAAAGCGAAGCACCGGAAACTTCTCAGGCGAAATGGCACGAAGATTGCGACTTGGAAAAAGGTGAATTTGACTGGAAAAGAGCTTTTCAATCTACAAAGATTTGCACAAAAAGTACCAAACTAATAATATTTCAATTTAAATTTCTTCATCGACGTCTACCTACAAACTCCTTTTTGTATAAAATTAACGTCAAAGACAGTGACCGCTGTTCCTTTTGTGAAAAGGAAACAGAAACTTTGCTCCACCTCTTTTGGCATTGCAACCAGACCACTCGTTTTTGGGAAAGCTTTTTTAAATGGCTTCAGACATCCCTATGTACGCAAAAAGGGAATAAATTAGACATGACCATTGCTCTCGGCCTAAAGCCAGACACCTCAAATGCAAAGTTGCAAATTAATTTCTCTTGTCTGATGAGCAGATATTGTATCTGGGTCTGTAAATTAAAAAACGAAATCCCTAATCTTTCGCACTTCTTGCATCTCATGAACAAAAGCTATGAAATTGAAAAAAATGATCCTAATTCTTCATCAGAGAAATGGAAACCTCTCCTCGGCCACCTTTCAAATTAAAAATCTATATAAAAAAAAACTGAATCAAATTTAACTTTTCAGTCCTGGTTTGACCCTGTTAGTAGTAATTTTTTTCTTCCGATCTCCTTAATTATACAATATTACTCTCCTAAAAAATATTTGTTTTAAATGCTACGGGGACTATTTTCTATAGGGTATAAGATAGGCTAGTGTTTGTAAGTTCTTTTTTTCTTTTATTTCTAATAAGGTTAACTTACATTGTATTGTAACTGTAGTTCGTAATGTATTGTTAGAAGTTAGTTTTGTGCAAATAATATCTGTAAGTAGTGTAATAATAACACTGTTAATGTAATGTTTGTAAATGTGTGAGCAATCAATAAAAAAAAAATAAAAAAAAAAAAAAAAAAATTGTCTAGTTCGCAAAAACAGGCCATGATTACCCTTTTAGAAAAGAAAGGCAAAGACAAGAGGTTTATTGATAACTGGCGACCTATTTCACTTATTAATGTGGATGTGAAAATTGCCTCAAAGGCATTATTTGGCTAAGAGGTTGGAATCAATCCTTCCGGAAATTGTGCACCATAATCAGAACGGTTTTATATAGGGAAAATCAATATTTGACGCCGTAACTGAGGACAATTGATGACATATTAGAACTTGCGGAAACAACAAACAGATCTGGTATATTAGTAGCAATTGATTTCGAAAAGGCGTTTGACTCATTACATCATTCATTTCTCTTTAAAGTTCTGGAGAAGTTTAATTTCGGACCATACTTCATGCAATGGATTAAAACTTTTTATACAGATATATCGAGCTGTGTCCTTAATAACGGCTTCACTACTGATCTATTTTGTGTACAGCGAGGGGTAAGGCAAGGTGATCCATTGTCACCCTTACTCTTTATTTTGGCTCTTGAAATATAATACTTACGTGCCTAATCAGATAAGACCGCAATATAAAGGAGATAACAATCAACGATGAAGACCTGATGACCTGTTTCTTACAAGATAAAGATTCTTATCACCAACTATTTAAGTCTCTTGAGGCGTTTGCTAGACATTCTGGTTTGCGGGAAAGGCGTTTGCCTGCTATAGGTAGACTATTAGTACATTACTATTATTAAGTGTTTAGCATCATTATTATATTTTTCACATTATGTAAAGTAGTATTTTAAATAAATTAAAATAAAGGTTACTGATGTGTGTGGTGGCCAAAGTAGCATGTACTTTCGAGTTTACCTCCAAATATACAAAATTTGTCTCTCTCTACCCTAGCCACTGCCCTTGTTTTGTATCCTAAGGCAATGAGCTTTTTGAAAAAATTGTCTCTTTTTACTTTGACCACTGCCATCGTACCTTTTCTTAAGACAAGAGACGTTGCCTTAGTTGTCTCTCTACATCTTAATCTGGCCCCGCGTTGTATCCTAACCACTTTGAGGACCTCCCTCACGTCGTATCGCCCAAAGTTGCCTCTTTGCGCCTTGATCACTGCCCACCGTGTCATATTTTATGGCAACACATTTCGCCCAAAGTTGTGTCTTTGTATCTTGATCACTGCCCTCATTGTATCTTAAGGCAAGACATTGTACCCATAATTGTCCCTCTGAACGTTGATATTCGTGTATGAACAAGTAGCGACTAATGGGGCGGTATCTGGGAAAAATACTTAGTCTAATACTTCTCTTTATTTTTAACTGTGAAAACTGGAGATGAGGCAGTATGAGCAGTAGTAGTAATTTATTGAGAAAACTCACTTCGCAGTCTAAACGACTGAATTACGTGCCTGTTACAAGAAATAGTAATCTATAGAATATAGATAATCTACATAAGCTATATCTATATCTAATATAATCTATAATCTAATCTATATAATCTAATATATGTCTGTGAGCTGAACAGGGTCCTGTGCTTGACGTCACCTATAAATGTAAAAGTATAACTATAAGTTACCACTCATAGAATCACGAGAACGAGCCAGGCCGAGAATTGATATTATTGCAAGAACCAGGTTTTGGTCTAACGTAAGATAATTAGTTTGTTTAAGGCCCTATTTCAGTGTCACAGTTAGCTAACGATAACGTGTAAGACGTAACCAGCTTGCACGTGAAAGGTAATTAGGCAATTCTACAGGCATCCTTTTCCTCAGCGCACTTAAAAAAGCAAATTTGCTACGAGCGTGTGACTACAAAGAAAAATAGGTACCCGATGGGTAAATGTGAATTGGCTGGTCAACTAAGAATTTGGAACAATGGGAGGCTTTTGAGAAGCAATCAATCAATGGAAAGCAATGTTTGGCATATGAGACTATACGGGATTGTGTAATTAACATGCTATCGCCAGGGCGCATTTGTAAGCCTTTTTAAAGTCAATTAAAATCTCATACTTTCGACTTGTGTTCATATAAAGCTTTTTCGTTCCTCTCCTCTTCCAGTAAATCTCAGCGATCAGTGTGAGGAATGCCACAACCATCCCAACAGCCATCACAATATATACACCAGCCATACTCATCAGACCAATTCTCTTTTTAGAAAGTACTGAAATTAAAACAAAAGAGAGATTTATTAAACATTTCTCACCTATTCAACTCAACACTGAAATTTCGTTTTGTAGAACGTGGTAGTATTCCTGAACAATCAACTTTTATTCAAGTGGTTTCGGCTTACGGAATTTACCCAATAAAGTAGGACGCAAAGATACATATGATGAAGTTACTTAACATTTGTACCATTGGAGAGTGGACACAAACATTTCGTCCGTTCACATCTATCATACTCTGAACTTAATGTTCTGAGGTTATCGTCTTTGCAACAACAACAAAAGAAACAACAACAAGAATACCTTCCCCTCAAACAACATACACAAAAAACATAAGACAAAATTACACTCAAACTCATCAAACAGCTTAACGGCCAACTCGTTGAAGTTGGTTACTCGTGAACTAGTTCACCTCGTGAGGTAAATTCAAACTGTTTGTTACAATAAGTGAGAGAAGTAAGATTGTAGGACGTTACCACGCATGTGTCAAGAATAAGTAGAAGTGGGCTGACCATGTCGCCTGTATGTATGACAGCAGGAAAAAGGTTAAGAACAATGGTGTGTAGGCCCAAGAATGGACAGAGATTAAGAGGGAGACCGTTGGAGGTGTGGAGAGATGATATAGACAGCTATTAGTTAACAAATAAAAAAGCCAAAACCGTGCTTTGTTCTGTGATAAAGCACGCAAGGAAGTGACGAGAGCACGAAAGAAGTGTAGGGTGAACACGAGCCGCAGGCGAGTGTTTCTCCCTACTTCTTGAGTGCTCTCGTCACTTCCTTGAGTGCTTTATCACAGAACAAAGCACGGTTTTGGCCTTTTTATTTGGTTTATAATATAGCTTTGCTCATATTTGTAAAGAAACTGGCTTTTAATTACAAGAAATCAAGTTTTTTTTCATAGCTTGCAAGCGCGCGCAAGAAAGGTTTTCAGTTTGCCAGCGCGCGCAGAATGGCGTCACGGGCTTCTCCGTGCATCTGTACTCTGATAAAGCACGCTGTTCCAACCAATCAGAGCGCGCGTTATATCGAAACTTTATTATAAAAAGTAATATGGAACAGATATGCCATGAACAGGAGTGTTTGAATGGGTGAAGCCTGCATGGAAGAATGTAAGCGCCGTGGAAAGGCTTTAGGCTGCTTTAGACTCATACAATGTATACTGAAACTGGACAAGGTAATTTTCATACTCGTTTTCTCTTCTTCAGGGCATCTGTTCGAGGTTTCCCACCATTTACGTCTGATTGTGTCAAGGAAATGTTTTTCCTGAAGTCGTAAAATAGCCAATGTGAAGTCCATAGTGCGAGGATCATTTGCTTGTAGAGCGAATGAAAGTCCTTTAGCAGTGGTAAGACCTGGAACTTTAAAGAAAACAAAACGTTTGCAGAATTCACTAGCTATTTGTATTCTGGACTTCCCGTTAACCCAAGCTATCATGGTTCCTATTAACATAAAGTACAAAGTGGAAAAAAAGCAACTACAAAATTGGGAAATCAAGTGAGTAAAAACAAACAGGTAAATTAAAAAACGAAGAAAACATAAACAAACAAACGGACAGACAGACATAAGTAGACAAACAAAGAAATCACACTTGATGACAGTACTGCTCAGAAGCTTTATTTTTATTGATTACTCAGATGGCATCCAAATGTACAAGTTGTGGAATTTTTTGCTTGTGGGGTGAAAAGGTTTATGAAATGGAATGTTCGAGTATAAACATATGTAGTACCACCGTTTTCCCTTGTGTGAGGATGACTGATGATCCCAAGACTTCTATAAAATGGTTTTAATTGGATTTCCTGGCTTTTCGTACGTGGCACAATCCCTTCTACTTTAGGCACAATTCCCGTCAACACACATGTAAGTAAGCGAACACCTTGACAAGATTTTTATAACAATGTGAAGTGGAAACAAGTAAGGGAATGTGGCTTAGGTTGATTTAGCTCTAATAACAAAACATGATGAGGGCGATGCGTTAAATATATATTTGTGGTATTTACGTGTAGTGAGATCACAGGGAGGCTGGTTGGCAAGGTGTCTGAGAGCTGGTCCGTCGTTAATAAACGCAAATTGCTCTCTTTCTCTGACCCATTGAGCACCCTGAGATATACTTTGAGCGAAGGATCCGGCTGCTTTCATTCGGTACCAAAGTTTTTGTTGTGTTTCATGCGAACTTTTCTTGAATGTCTCAGACATACTTGACGAATCTAACACTCCTACTCCGTAACTGGACTTTGCGAGGTCTGCTAGGTTTTTGATGGGATATTCCGCGTTCTTTACAGTGAAAAAGGCGGCTAAGTTGGCGGTGTACGTTGAGACCCAGATAAGAATGCAAAACCAGTAGCATCCAGTGAGAATGCGACCTGAAAGTTATTAAAGGGACATTTTAATTAACAAATAGATTCCATGTAGTCGAGCGTGTGTACTCTTTTAAAGCACAGATGACGTCAAAACGTGGTGTCCTCTGTGCGTTATCAGAGTACACAAGTACGGCCAAATGGAATCTGTTTGTTTAAAGCGTTGTTTTGACTTCGGTTATCCCGCACAGAATTTGAAATGTTTTTAAAAATCTTTGTAGTGATGATTTGGGCGCGCAGAACTTTACAGATCATTACGTCATTCGTGCGCCTGTACTTTAATCACAAAACTCCCCAAGACTAAACAAAACGCCCATTTTACTCTGTCCATTGTATAAAGCATAACAAGCACCAATCAAAACACGCGTTTTACTCTGTCCATTGTATAAAGCATAATAAGCACCAATCAAAACACGCGTTTTACTCTGTCCGTTGTATAAAGTATAATAAGCACCAATCAAAACACGAACACGCGTTTTACTCTTTCCATTGTATTAAGCATAACAAGCACCAATAAAAACACGCGTTTTACTCTGTCCATTGTATAATCAATCGTATTATTGTCTTTCTGCTCTGCTTGCGCACGCGGTCCAAATAAATTGAATCCTGCAATCTGACTGGATGCCCGAGTGGGCTGAATGTCTCCACAGTGGCCACGTGCGCCGGTTAACCTTTTCAAAATGGCGTTCGCTGCTTTGTGTACGTGTGGATCTCGACTTCGACTCATCTCAGTCAATACGTGAACTAAAAGACCAATGTCTCCGCATCTGAGCATCAAGCTTGGACAACAACAACTAGGTATGTCTTCTACAACCAACAGAATGTGAATTTAAAAACACTGATAATGTTTGTTTGCAGGAGAGATTTTAAAATATTATTTTTGTTTGTAGACATACTGACTGGAAGATACCTCACGAATATGTTGACCCACAGTGCCGGTACTAAGCTTCACATTTGTTTAGCATTTGCCAACAAGGTCAGTTGGTGTTCTTCTGGCTGGATTAAAAGTTAGCCTGTTGTCCCCCCCCCCCCCCCCCCTTCCGTTAACCCTTCCAGAGTTACACTAACCGCTGGACCCCTCAATACACCTGGATAAAGATAAGTGTTGTGTGTAAGAAAGAACCCGGATTTAAAATAACCGACCTCAAGGTAGAAAGACCGAGCTAACTGTTTACATTCTTTCGACAATCACTAACTCAACCCTTTTTAAGTTTCACTTTTGTCAGTGGACGATGTAAGTATTTAGCGCTGTTATTTCGGTGCTTACCCTTGTATCAAGCGCCCGGTAAACGTCAGGTAAGAACGAGAATTACAGGTTTTTGCGACGAAACAAGTCTAGTAAAATGACTAGTAAGCTTGGTTTTTATTAGGCTCTAGGGTAAGTTTGATTTAGATGCACCTCAAAAGCCTGGTAAGGCTGGTCTAGGTACAAGAATTCTAACGATCCGTTATCTCCCCGTCTTACCTGACAAGCTCCTAGGTGTGTTTTCCCCGCCTTGTTGCAGCATGCAAGCCAATGTGAACCATAAACTGTTAAAATAGCTGAATTCTTCAGACGTTCCTTGACCATTCTTGTCTTTGTATCCATAAGGACTGAAGTAATTTATTACAAACACAGCAATTGAGACAATCACCAATGTAGCCAGGGTGCAATACCAAACGTGATTGTCAAAAGGATTCAAAAACTGCAGGAGATTAGTGTTTTCTTTGGATGACGGTTTCTTCAGTAGTATGTCCTCGGTATAGAACATGTAAGGAATTGTGAAGTCCACTACTTTCTCCCGATCTTCAGTTACCGTCAACGAAGATACGGCGATGTCAGCGCGCTTTAAAGGGGAAAAAAGAATGGAAAAAACTTCGAATAATAATAGAATGCTTGGTATTTTTAAATAAAAGTACATTTGAGTTGGGGTTGGTCTAATCCATGCATAAGGGACGAAAATTAAAGGGCGCGTTGCTGACAACATTTCGATGCCGAA
This sequence comes from Siderastrea siderea, assembly GCA_964030785.1. NCBI lineage: Eukaryota > Metazoa > Cnidaria > Anthozoa > Scleractinia > Rhizangiidae > Siderastrea > Siderastrea siderea. The sequence goes on along the minus strand of OZ034978.1, from coordinate 4,475,499 downwards.
ATGTTTTTGCATTAGAAGCTACCACCATTACATAAAAAATGAAGTAGAAAAATAATTCTTGGGTAAGAATTTTCTTCGCACTTTTAGAGAAAGATGCGATTGGGCATTTAAACCACCGATTTTAAGACTGTCAGTTGGCAAACTTTAGTAGAGCAAGGGACAAATCAGAAAACACGCACGTTCTACGAGAACCTCCCTGCTGCCAGGTAAATAACAACTGCAACCAACAGTACTACAAACCTTGCTTACTAACTCGCTAATCATGCCATTCCAGGTTCCATTTTCATTTACACCGCCAAACAATCCATCTGGGGAGTAGTATATCTCATATGTAAACTTGAGAACTCTCGCCAGTTCATTTAGCAGATCAATGCAATAACCCTCATTTGTAATAGTGCCACTATCCTGTTTCGTCTTCATGACAAAAGGTGCATTCTGGTTTGGTAAAGAAAAAACAACAAAATAAAGCAAACGAATAAAAAGATTTGGTGTTGACGATTGGAGTTAATAAGAATGATGACAGTGATAAGATAATAATCAAATAATACTAGTGATGGTAGTGATAACGACGACGACGACGATGGTGACGACAAATGTGATGATGGCAGATGATAACGATGACTGCGGTGATGATGATTCGATGGTGAAAATGGTTTTTTGGATTTAAAATAGAAATTTACGATCTCTACATTTGTCAGAATCTGGTTTCTACCCTTATGTCCTTATTACCTCAGTAACGACGACTTTTAACTTCCTTCCTGCCAACGTTCCTTCGGGGTTTGAGTTCTGGACGTTATGTGTGATGTTTTCAAATATCATGATACCTTGAGTTATATTCCACGTACCTATCTAAGAAAAGAAATATATAACAACAAACGGTATGTTACACAAAGATGTCTAAATTTACTGGAACTTTCTAAAACATTTGATACACGTTCTTACTTTTACAAAGGTGTTGTTCCTGAGGTTTAAAAGTTGCAGTGAAACTCTTCTTCGATTTCCATTCTCGATAAATTGGACAGTTCCTGTCAAACCATCTAGACGAACCTGAAAACAAGAAAAATGAAAAGAAGAAAAGGGAACACACAATTAAGGCAAGAGGCTGACAACCTAAATAGTAAATTCACGCAAACTGTTTACCTTTCTCAAGCAAGATAACATCGCATCCCTATCTTTTGAATCAATGTTAGACTCATTTATGGATAAGCACGGCTCAGTGTTTAGCGCCAGATTAATAACTTGAATGGCGTCATACACAAGTGCAATTTCATCCTAAGAAGGAAATAAGCGTATATGATATATTGTTAACACTTGCAACAAACTGGAGGCACCGTTACCGAATCCCTAAAATACACTTTGCATTCTAAATCATCGAGACCGGAAAAGCTACTAAAGTGATATTTATTAGATCAAAAACATTAGCCTAACGTTTTCAAGTTGCAATCCGTCCTAGCGATCCGCAGTCAAACACACTTGATTATAGTTTCAGAGAACTGGTAAAACAATTTATTGTAACTGAAACTGAACCGGTATTTTTGGGTTTCCTCTAACTGTAACATTGTCTTTTAGCTTTTAAAAATTAATCCTAAAAATAGGCGACAGAGCCCGTTTAGTTTTTCCACCTTTATTTTCTGGCAAAAAAACTAACATCATACCTTGTTGCTATCATCGTAGTTGTCTAGTTCTTTAGAGGCCACGCCTTTAACGTATGGAAGCTTCAATGCTAAAACCACATTATTTGGATGAGAACTTAAGTTCACTGGCACCTAAGTTGGAAAAAGAAAAAATGAATGTCTTACTTCGTAGTAACTATTTTATTTCTCTTTATTCTTGTTTTGCAAGGAACTTTTTGTATACAAATAATACAGTGTTCTTTTCATGTTTTCATCCTTTTCATGTTTTTATTATGTTGAAGTGTCTGGTTTAATTCCGGCTAAAGCTGGGTTATATCTTCAAGTAAACATCAATAAATCTTGACAAAATTATCAAGAAACGAGCAGTGAACTGCGTGACTCTATAAACACCGGTCGCTCATCTTGTGTTTTCGTTTTTCGTTCTTTTTGGTTGGAAGAGTATCTCCATTTGGTAAATTCCCGTGTCAATGTTTTAAATCTGGAGTAGGTGAGATGGTGTACAACAAAATATCTGAACAACGCTCGTTGGAAACTACTATGGCACCGCAACACAAATTCCAGAAATTAAAGCACAAACGGTTGTAAGACCTGTCCTTGAAGTATCCACGTGTGCCCTTTGTTGTGACCGCAAGGTTTCTGTAAAAAACAAAAACAACAACAACAACAACACAAAATAAAACAAAGAAAAACGAGCAAGCTAACTGAGAGACATGCCCACAAATAACAGACACCTGTTCAAATGCCCGCCACACCTGACATATCCAAGAAAACCTAAAAAGTGAAATGTCCACAAATGGTAATCGTTGAATGTGATACTTATGGTAGCCTGCTTAAAGGCCGGTGGTTTTAGGGTGTTTTTATCGCAGAAAACGCGGCTTTCCGGATCGCCGGCACCATCTTGGACCCGCGCGAAAATCGGTCTGGGGCGAGTGACAACATTTTGTCGCTCGCCCCAGACCGATTTTGGTGCGCGTCCAAGATGGCGCCGGCGACCGCGAACTCCGCGTTTTCCACGATAAAAACACCCTCAAACCGCCTGCAAGCAGGCTATACTTAATTATTGAAGTATATGTTACTTGTATGCTTTATTTACATTACAGCTGCAGTGAGCGGACCTCGGGCCCGTTTCTCGAAACTCCCGATAACTTTCCGGGCCCGGCAAGCATTTTTTCGAGCTCATTTATTTATCAGCTAATGGTAATTATTGGCGCCAACTTAGCGATATGGTTGACGAAATTATAAAGATTAAAATTTAGCTTTCAAGATCAACAAAGATTGTACACCTGTTGGACAATATTGTGCACTTAAAACAATTTTCGGGCCCGGAAAGTTATCGGGAGTTTCGAGAAACGGGCCTCTGGGCCTTTGAACCTTGACTCGGCTGTTAGGATGACTCACCATAATGTCCTCCGTTCATTTCTTAGGGAACTAGTAAGGAGCATTTGTCTAAATATCAAGACATCTTATCCTTAGTGATCACCTCCTTTATTCTCATCACTAGAATGTTTGAATAAGTAGTGGTGATGTAGAGAGAAACTTCATTTTCGTCGCTGTTAGGGCTTTAAGGGTTAACGAGGGCCTCCATTTTTCAGGAAGGTGGTATTTCTTATGTAAACTCATTTCTTGAACATGGGTAGCCTCCCACGCAGTGGTTTTTAGGGGAGTTGTGTTACCCTCCTCCCCACAAACGCCTGCTTACCCGAGTTTGACATTCCTTTCCCATTGTTTTACTTGCGAGGCAATCTAACCAATCACCATTGAGGCATTGTCTGACGATGTGCAATCAAATTAGTCGTTATAACATGCGCTTTTGTATTGTATTTCCCACGATTGTTTTTCCTCAGAGACGCTGGTGTTTCTTGTGCGACGCTTTTATTCCACCTGATCAAGTTCATCGTCAGTGAGGGCTTCAGTGCTTCTCAAACTGATGGAGCAATGTAATGCGAAGGGAAATACGTGACTTCTACGACTTGAAAAGGCAAAGAGTAAGACGGCAAAGGACCGAACGAGATGATAAACCGAAAAATGAGATGAAAATATCACACATGGCACAACAACCAAGTGCGTTTCAGCAGCGAAATACTCAAGTTCGCTGGCATATCCGCTAACGTTTCTACGATCTTCGCGTCGAAGGGTCAAGGCGGTTATTACCACGCGTGTTCGCATGCTCTTCTCGCATGACATTCCCTCAGCAGAAGGGACTGTCAGTTTAAAATCCCTCGACGGATTTCTGCAGATATTCCTGAATTTCTAAGTTAAATGTACTATTTGAAAGCTCAGAGAATGTAGTTATTCCTGCATTCAATGAATGCTTTTGGAAAAAGTTATTCACGTAATGCCATGCATCACGTTAGAAGGTTTATTGAATCACCCGGTTGCAACGCGATATCATGAATTTAATGTCTAAACAGAGCAAATCGCGCTCTTAAATAAATTTGTTTCTCCAAAATCTAAGTTCAATGTGAAATTTGAAAGCTTCGGAAACTTAGTTATCCCTGCATTCAACGATTTTGAGGTGACGTTCACTAACATTTTGAAATTTATGTCGCGCGTCATGTTTATCTGCATGTGTTCCCGCGAAAGCGTCCTGTGGTCAAGGTCAACCTACCGGACGTGAGTAGGTACAATGTAATTGGCTAAGCGGCGGAAAGGAATGTTGAACTCGGGTAAGCAGGCGTTTGTGGGGAGGAGAGTAATACGACTCCCCTAAAAACGACTGCGTGGGAGGCTAGAGCATGGGCGAATTAAGGCATGCCTGAATCTAGATTAGCCCTCGGTCACAAAACATCGATGAGAATTTGCGCAAGAAATGAGTTTACGGACGGAGGAAATACTAATTTCCTGAGATATTTTGAAGGTCATTTAAGGTTACAATTAAGGTTTTGAGGGTCGAAGTTCTAAAAAAATGCCTTCATAGCAAAATGTAAAGCCCACTGCAATAGCTTCATTTTACAAAAAAAATTATTCGGAAATGATTTTTTCTGACGAAGTTATTGATGATTTGTTTTTTTTGCGTGACCTTTGTGTTCATCCCGGAGGTGTCAAAAGCTGTAAACGCTCACTCCCCCAGGGGAGGCCATGGTGTTCTACGCGCGTTTCAATATCCGGTAACTCTGGGTTCCCATAACAACGGAGCACTCGTGTTGACGTCCATTACAGATGTGATATTTTTCGATTTACCGGGCGTTTACTGTCGTTCTTTGATCAGTTCATGGCGAAACAAAAGAAAAGAAATTGTCCTTGGACGAAAGGAAGGAAAAAGAGAGGCCCGAAATCCAAATCTGTCAGAAGAGAGAACTAGCTGCGAGCGAACCTATTCTATTCGAAACCATTCGTACCTCGTTATTGTATATATAGTGCTGCAAGCTTTTCGCCATTCGAAATCCACTGCAAAAATATCACGAAAGCTTACCCCTTGTCCCGCATTTCAGCGAACATAGCTTCCCTTGGATGAGCGTGATCAGTGGCCTTTAACGAGGAATCATTCTTTCTTCAGCGTCGGCGAGTGCGACCCGAAGTACGAGTGCAGCACTTCTCCTTTCCCATGTTGGAGTCTTCTCTCCCTCGTGTCATGTACGGACTAAGTCAACACGAAACCTTTTTTCCCGCGAAATATTTTGATCACTCCAGGTCGGTACTGGGCACCTACTCTCATTGGAGGATTTGGATTTGATTAGGTGCTATGACCGGAAAATGCATCGCGGGTAGTAATCTGACTCCAAAATCTTCAAAGCTTTATTTCAGCGTATTTATTTTTCAGCGACTTGGCCGTCTTCAAACGAACTGATTGAGCCGGGAATTCATCGTACAAACCTGAAATTTGGCACACGTCATCTGCGATAGTTCTTCTCCTAAACCGTATATGGCATTTTGGAATTTCGCTTTAGTTTTCAAATTATAGGCTCGAACGTAAAAAGTATCGGACAGAAATCTAACATCAAACTTCAAATCGCTTTTATTTTGTTTTGAAAACTGATATGGAAAATCCCACACACGGTTCTAAAGGTCAATGTGTGCTGAACATCCTGCAAGCACCGGATGTTCCGTAGAGTCAACTGTTAGCGCGGGTAATTCACGTTTATACGCATCGGTCAAATTTTGTTTGAACTGTTGTAGCGGATAGATTTTTTTTTCTATCGCCAAAAGTATAATTTTATGTGTTTTTCCACTTTATAAGCTATAAATTGATATATAGGTTTGGGTTCTTTGCGTAAAACCTAAGTGCAAAAGCGCATTTACGCACAACACGGTCTAAAACGTTTAGTGTAACCTTAACTCAGCATCATCATATCTTTCGGCATCAGGCTTATAATCCCTCTTCGCTGAGAAATTGATAGCCATTCTTTTTCATACCCAGTATTGAAACTTTTGGTTAAATCATCACTAGTCAAATAAAAAAAAGCTAAACAAAATTCCATGGTAAACCCATTTTCACCATGGGATTTCTGATGTTAAAGTTATGGTTGTATGTTGGTGATGTTTGCAATCACAGAGCAGTGAAATCGGCTGAAAGAACAGCGATTACAGAAACGAAAAAAATTCCTTTACTACGTTTAATTACCTTTTCCAGCATAAGTTCAATGTTTTTTGTGTCCGTGTAAATAAGAATAACGTCAGGATCAAGGTTTGCAATTTGTTCCATGACTCTTGATATTGGTGCTGCGTGATCCTCAGTTTTCTCCTGGTCAGCAAGCTGAACAAAATCCACTGTCAGCTTTGAATTCTGGGAAATGGGGTAGAAATACCCAGCTTCGTGTAAACGAGTTTCTAAGATAAATGGAAACAAATACAAATACGAGCAAATATATTTTACTTAACTAAATGGGATATAAATGGAATATTACAGGCCATTTTCACCACGCCTCAGTTTCGTACATTAGCAACTACGAGATATTGTAATAGATTTTAGCGCATTCCTTATTCTGCAGTCGCCGAAAGAATCTCGGGTCCCATTGAAGCATGCGCACAAGGCAGGAAAAAGTTCCGGAAAAAGCCTGGGAACCAGAAAACGCATCTTTCCGTATAGATTTTGGTTAATTCGGTAGCGTGAACGCAGATTTTTCCATCGTTTTGGAAACACTAAAGACGGAGGTTTTCGAAAGCGCATCGGTGTGGACGAGCCTTGAATTTTCATGAGACTACAAAATTTGAACATGAATTCGGGTACTGGTAGTAAAATCGTCGAAAATGCCTGTTGCAGAGTGTTACATAAAGAAAATAAATAAAGAAACAAACACAAGTATACATGCAAAACACAACCATGAAGAAAATTAAAATCATAGAGAACAAGTAAAACTGAAATGTTTCATTTGATAAAACAAAAATTTAGAGCATTTTTACCGTCGTATACTAGTGCAATCTTTTCCCAGTGAAATGAGTTGAGTATGTCAAGTACGGCATGCGCGTAGTCCCTGTATCCCGCTGACATCTGCACCGCTTTTTCGCATTGATCGAGTGGTGTCCTGTCTCCATGGAGACGGATTAGAGGAACGCCAGTTACTGTGGAGAGTGCGCATGCGGAGGTCTTTATGTGGCTTCCCTCGATCATTGCAATGACATTTTGTTGAAGGAATGCTGAAGCTGAAACAAAGGTTATTTTAGAATTATTCGCCATTGTTGCTATTATAACTGATCATGTTTCTTTGCTACAAATTGAAGGGTTAGGCAATTTATTAAACAAAACAATGGATGAATGAGATTTATATTGTACGTTGATAACTCGTTGCTCATATAAGCACTGTTTACTGGATCATCTAGTGCGTAAAAAGCCTCAAAAGGATTAATTTTCTATCTTGGACGTAAACCGTTTACTAGACTTTGAAAAACGATTATTGAATTACTTTCTCGTGCTGACCAAATTGCTACTTGGTTATTTAATGTTACTTAAATTTAAGTTGATTCATGTTCACAGCATAAATGTATAAGATAAAAAAGAAGGAAAGAAAAAAAGGGAAAAAAAAGAGATAAGAGAAGAAGGAAAACACGGTAAAGAGATGGAATGGGGAATGACAAGAAAAGGACGTAAGAACTATATAGGGTGGTCCACCCAAAAATACATTACATAGTATAAAACATTAATAAAAATAATTTAATAGTTTAACAAAATCACATATTTCCTCGCATAACTGCTGTTGAAAATAACATCTTCATATCTTACCTTGATTAAATAGGCTGATATTTTCTGATGCGTGATAGGTTTGAAAGACTACTGAAACATTGTTTGACTGACTAGAAGTATTCTTGAGAACAAAGTTTACAGCATCATGCTCAGTTAAATTGCCATTGAGAAGACCTGCATAAGATCGGTGAAGAAAAGAAACATTAAGGAAAGTGCAGTATTATATCCTTGTGTGGAAAACAATGCAAGAAGCAAACCAGTCCTAATGAATTTTGTGTTCATTCGGTCTCTGATTCAGTTGCTTCTCAGGGCCAGTGGCTTCGAGGAATTCAACACGGTGGTTCATCATTCCGATCACTTACGAACACTTATAACAAACAAACAACAACAACAACAAGACCAACAACAAACAAAAACGTTATTTAAAAGGCGTCAGGAGCATCCTATTCTAAAGTGCCATGCACACCATAAAAATGTTACACCTACACCTATAACACCCATCAATTACTATTTATCGCATATGAACCATAAACTACCGGTGTAAATTCAAGTTTATTATATTAATGTTGTTTTCATTTACCAGTTTTTCTAACTGACTATGAAAACAACTGAAAATACAAGTAAATGTATTTGTATTCAAATAATTACCACTTACCGATAGTAAACATTCTGTCTTCCGTGTTAACCTTTCGTACGAATGTGAGAACAATAAACAGTGTAATGTAGACAGTTCTTCTTTCCATCTTAAAGTCACTGAAATGAAAGAAAATGGAAACTGAATTAGGAGCATGACACCAAAGCACTTTAGAATGGTAAAATCCACCACGCAGATGTTAGAATTAAACCTCTGAATTCTCCTCCAGCCTTGCATTTTCAGTATTTAGCAATACAGTACTAAATGCATGTGTTTTTTAATACAATTGCGTTACCTGTATATTCGTGTGACTACTTGTCGAAAGTTTATCTCAAGCTAAACGCTAAACGCCCGGGTAAAAGGTTATGACAGTTCATTACTATGTTTATTGTGACGTCATTTACAATAAATAATAATAATAAGGCTACACTCGCCTCACACTAGCCCGCAAATAGCCTTGCTAATCTTTTTTTTTTTTTTTACTATAGAGTTCAATTGTAACAGACTATAAGATTATTACACATTAAAAACACTATTTAGGAGCACTCCAATTACATTAACAAAAACACACACGCACACACACAAACACCAAACACAAACAGAATGCAGAGACCTCAACTACATTTATAAACAACGTTAATTAATAACAACTTAAAGACAAAAACTGAGATTATCTTTTTGAGGCCAATGCATTTTTCCTCCGTACAGTCTCTAAAATTTATAGTAGGGGTTCCCATCTTTTTTTAAAATCTAGAAGCTTCTTGTTTCTTAAAGCAATTAACTTTTCAGTCTCTTTCTTAGCTTCTACCTTGTGTAGAAACAAGTGAGATTTTGGAAGTGATTTGTTACTTCGGCACTCCCGTATACTTAATTTACCCAGAATCATCAAATAATTGAGGAGATCATTTCTATCAAAAAAAGCCTACTATTACATCTGTTAGTGATAATCTTAAATTTTCTCAGCGGAGGTCAGACCACTTGGCAGGCGGTGTTTAATTAACACGAAAGAAGTACGCGAAATAAATAATTAAAAATAAAATAATTGACAATAATTGGTGTATGTTTCTATTTTAAATCAAGTCTTAGGCATCAGTTATACAAGAATAAGTTTGTTTTCACTGCTAAAATGTTTTGATTTGACAAAATTAACCTAGTGTAGCTTCTAGCGTTTTTCCCGCCCTTTGTATAAGAGCTAGCTTTCAAATGTATGAATTGGTACATTCTTTGCGAGGACAGTGACAGATGTTTCAAATACACGGGCAAACAAACAAACAAACAAACGTGTTTCCAGTTTTATCCAGAAAAGGCTACAAAAAGCCTCAGGAACTCCAGGTCCGAAATATGTGCCCCAGTTATATTCCCTATATTCTGCCTGGAACAACTAATTCGTTCCTTTGAGCAGCTATGAGTCCTTCAAAGTCCTGTTCATTTGAATCGAGACTTCCAGAACTTTCTCATTGTTTTCACCTTTTAAATGACCAATTTTGATCCTTATAATGTCCAAAACCCTCTTGAAATTGTTGTGTATGTTGTGGTCCAATTTTATCCTTGGTTCAATTTTTATTTTCTTTTGTTTTATATTCAATAAAAATTGAACCAAGGATAAAATTGAACTACAACTTGTACATCAATCGGTCGCGCCACCATTTTTCGAATTCCTCTAAATAAACGTGCATGGTAGAGGCATTGTCCCAAATGCATCGCCTTGTACGCCTATAAATTCAGTCGTAGCGACTAAAATCACCACCGCCCTTACAAAATCACGGGAGTGCGAAATTCCGTGTGGGCGTTATGGAGAACTTGTGAATATGCCGACGGTCCCTAATATAAACTCGGTTCCACAGGCAAGTTTGGCAACTTTCCTCTAACGAATTATTTATTAATGAACTGCGCTGAACAGCGTTTAGTTCTTTTAGACGTGGAAAAAATAAGTTGCTTTTTTTCTCTTACATGTTATAAAGCATGAACTCAAAAATTCTTATTTACAAACTGGTGTTTACGTACTACTGTCTTAAAAACTGTCATCACTATCCTAATTATATGACCGCATGAAGATTTTCAGAAGTTCCTTTTTAATGTTTACGCATTTTACTTGTTTACGCATTTCTACCTTGTATGAAAAATTATTCTGCAAACATCAATTCGTAAAACTAATTCAAAATTGCTCAAAATGAAAGGAAAGATTTTCTTCGATAGATAAAAAAGGGTCACATTGTCATAGGTGTGAAGTTTACACGTAGAAGCGCAAGTATACTTGCAGACATGCAAAAGCCTGCTCTGTTTTAGTTATTATAGGAAATTAACGCGACTTAAATTAACGCGAATTGAAGAGAAAATTACTCCCCAATAAAGGAAATTAACGCAAAAGAGAGGGTAAAATTTCAAAATGAGGGAAATAAACGCGATTAACACAAAGAAGCCCAGTTTGTAGTCTCAGCTGGAACAAATTTATTTCATGGCTGAATTCAAAATTCCGAACAAAACAGATCTACATCTTTGTGAGGCAATTTCTTTACAGACAATGTGCATTAAATTCTGCCTTAATGTAGGAAAGCTATTGTTTTGTAGGTGTCAAGAATGCCTGGACTGGATCCAGAATATGGGAATAACATGATGGAAATTAAGGTCGTGGAAATTAACGCTCCACTTAATGAACAACGTGGAAATTCACGTTCACATAAGTTAACGCGACTTAATTTTAATTTCATGGAACGTTTATTTCCTATAATAAGGTAGTAAACTACAAATACAACACTTTTGTTACTTTTTTCCTTTTGAGAGATACAATAGTCGCTTATTAATAAATTTTTATCCCTTTATTTTCGTTTTCTGTTTGGGAAAACTTTCCTTGCCGGGAATTCATAAGGAGGACGCTTTCTTTAACAAAACGTCGTTGTAGCTTCCCCAAATTTGGTGCGTCTTTTATTATGTTAATGCAACAGGTAATTAAGTTGAATTAAAAAAAGCTTATGGAAACCTTGATATATCGACTTATGTCATTATTCCAGTTGTAAGACCGCAATGGCGCTTGTATTTAGGGCTGTTGTGAAAGTGATTCTGCTTTTGAGTGCAAACTCCCGAAAATTAATATTACATTCCCGTGTTTGCAATAACATCCACTTACAATTTTTATACAAAAAGGATTCACCTGTCATTGCAAAGTTGAAAAGTTTGCTCTAGCTCAAATTAAGTTGTACACCTTCAAATTATCTGTTATGGACAATTATTATAACAACAGCTTTACTGTTTTCTTTTTTCCTGTGCTTTTCCTGTCCGACTACATCACTTTTTGACGCGTTAGGCTTTTTTTATGGGGTAAATAATTACAGTCAAATCCCACAGGAACACGAAGAGAATTGGTTATTCATTATCGTCACATAATAGATCAACTCACGCCTTATAAGGCGCGCCTTATAAAACTAATTGGTTTTTCGGAATTTTTGCCTATCGACTCAGATAGAAGATCCGCCCACATAAATTGGCACAAGTTCAAGGTGGCATTTCGCTAAAGAAAACTCCAGTTTTTATCTCAGAGAAATCCGAATCTTAGCCTATTAAGCCTTTCGAACACATAACATCAGTTCGCCAAAACGAACGGTTGGATACTCGTGAACTCTATACATGGTTATCTGTTGATTTTTTTTTTTTATACACGGGCATTTTCGTTGTTGATAACGTTTTATGATCGGTGTTTTATGATCGACAACTAAAATGTTATTGCTGAGTTCTCTAATCTGTAGAGGTCAATGCATCTAGTTCGAATAAAACACATACGGCCTTTAGAGTTTAATTGCATCCTTTGAATGGAAAACGACCATGTCGTCAATATATGAATAGTTTTCAAATTCAGGGAGGATGTAAGTCATAAGTGGTACACAATTCTTCATAGTGAAACTAACGATAAACAAATGATAAAAAAATATAGAGGAAGTATCCCAACCGTTATATTTTTGCGGACTTTCGGTTCGCCCGCAAAATTTTCGCGTCGTATTTGAGTCACATACAAGATCTAAGAAACAAAACTTCAACGACGTGCGAAATAAGCAAAAACAGAAGTCAGTTGGGGTACAGTGGGGACAACTAGGTAAGATCCTTGTAAAACGAGCCACAAATATTGCTTATTGATTCACTGCTAAAAATGTTAAACCTGTTTCCTAATTAAAAACTAACGACGAATTGGAATAAACCGGGCACGTTTTCTTACGACAAAAAAGATTGGTCGTGGCAGCATCGCATAATAACCTTCGTGATTTTACACCCTGCAATTCAACCATAAAACACAAGAAACCCAAACAAAACGAAAAGCCTGAAAAGTAAATAAAAAGCAACTAAGAGAAAGAAAAAGCTCTTACCGATTCCTTATCTTAAAGATGTGTGTTGATGGATTAGACGTGAAACGCTTACGTCATCGGCTGAGAAGAGGACAGTTAGCCACCCAGTTTTCAAGACAGGTAAATTGAGCTCTGAGTTATACTTACTGTATTTAACGCGAATATATTGGTAAAACTCCGATATATAACTAATTACACAAAACAGAGATTATGTATTAGCATAATCGACCATAAGCTGATTTATGCGGCGCCATCGATCCAGACAATAGGACCACATGCTCGTCAGGCCTAGACTATCAGTTTACTTGGTATAAAAGAGCTCGCTCATTCAATTCCGGTCTCTTTTCCTCTAGAGCTTCACGGGTTCAGTTGAAATTTTACCATCCGCCTCCCCGTACAACCGGCCTGGCGGCACGCTTTTTCTGTCTTTTGCCTTTAGTTTGTTAGCTTTTGGTGCGGCCTTTCATGGCCCCACCTAGATTATGTTCGTTGTTGTTAGTGCAGGTCATTTTTCAATCGATATGAAAAGGTAATTCACGTAAATATTGTTTAAACAATAAACCGACACTTCGTGTAGCCATTTTACTTCCAGCATTGACAGATCCTTTTTTTTTTTTTTCTACAATTGTTTTCCGGAGCGCCGTTGGCAAGAACAGAATCTATACTGAGTGGGGCCCCATAAATGAAAAGTTTAGCAACTTTCCACAGAAGAATTGTTTATCAATGAGCCATACTGAACTACGTCTATTGGCTCTTTAAATCGTAGAAAATGGGACTTGTTTTTTTATTTATTTATCTGTTTATTTCTCCTAGGTTATCATCTACTCCTTTCACTTATATGTTATAAAGCATGAAATCACAATTTTTCCAGTCCCTTAAAGTGGTACTACGATCAAAAAATCACTCGTTTTTTCTTCGGATTTTGAAACTATGTTAACTGAACACTCCCCAAGCGAAATTTTAAGCGTTAATTGTGAGAATAAGACTGTTTATTTAAACTGCAATTTTCCGATTTAATGATGCGCCATTATTACCCCAGAGAGGACACAATGACGTCAATTACTCCCAAGCTCAAGAACGGCAGTGTGTGAACACAGCTTATTAATTATGCAGAATGTGTGAAGGTGGCTTATTTAGTATGCAGCACGGGAGTTTTGAGCTTTCAGACTCTCAAACTCGTGTCTTGCATAATGAATGTTGTTGATGTTTTCAAGTCGTTAAACAGCAAAAAGCAAGGTTGTGGACAGATAAAAATCCTGCAGCCATTTGCTCTGCTCGGTTTCACTTTGGAACCGCGCCGAATTCTGCGAACTCAAGCGATTAAACTTGGACGCCGAGCGAGTTCACGAATCCACTGATTCCATGGACATCCACGTATCGATACGGGCGACACGTATCGGTTCCAAGTCTACGCGGAGAATCTGTACGGGCGGCACATGAATTCAACGCGTAAATTCAACAGTCATTCACTTTAATTCAGGTTAACCGACACTTGTGATGATTCGATGTAGCGATTACAAACTGGATTCAAACTGTGAAAACCAAACAGAAAATAGAAAGAAATGACAAATAAATATAAAGATAACTAAAGAAAGGCAACAAAGAGCGAAACTACTTACATGCTGTGCCGAACGAGGCGATTTACAACAAAATTTGTCGTAGAAAAAACTCCGCACAAAAAACATGTGCGATTCTTAGAGATTTGAACTAGCTGTGGTCATGTAATGACGAATGTTCAGTGTTCCTTATGTAAAAACGCACGACGTGTGCAAAGAGAACTAAAGGCCTACAATATTACTAGGGAAAAAATGAAACAAAATAACCGATCTGTGCTTCACCTTCTAGACTTGACAGAATCCACTGAGAATCCACGTCTTTCACGTTCTTTTGAACATAATGCCGACTTCGTCAGTTCAACATAGGCCGGCAATGCGTGCAGAACCAACAAAGTGTTGGTTCGTCTTGAGGACAAAGCAAGCGAGGCGTGCGTGACTGCACTTTCAATAACATTCAAACGTACGTGACAGTAACTTGCAGCATGGTACAACGTGAGTAACTGCATGTGCCATGAAAAGAATTAACCTTATGTCCACTTTAGAATTTTATATTTTCATTTTTGAGAATAAGGTTTGAATGTACTTTTTTTTTGCTGGTGACTTTTACTTCTCAACACGTTTGTTTTTTGCATTTTTAATGTTTTTAAGGACGGTGCCTCCTAATAGATGTATTTTTGCAAAGGTTATGACTATGGGGAAAAAGTAGATCTTAGCAAGGGTTACTGGAATCAACAAAGAAAAATGTGGGTAACCATGCATTTTTCATAATTCTAAAACAGCGTTAAAAATACAAAGAATGTCTCTTCAAATTTAAGCTCAATTATCTCTGAAAAATGCGTAGTTACCCCCAATTTTCTTGTTGGATTCTGATAGCCTTTGTTAAGATCTTCGTTTTCCATATAGTCATAAACTGCGCAAAAATATTGTTGTATTAGGGGGCAAATTCCTCAAGAAACCCGAATATCCCGAGATGCGCAGAACGTATGCGCAGTAACAAAAGGAGGCAACGCCCTCAAGTCATTGAACAGAAAAAAAAGGGAAAATGAAATACTCCTTCGGGGACTCCGACCCACATTCACCAGGTTAGCAGGCGGCCGCCTACCCCACTGCGCCACGCCAAAGTTTCTGTATAGGTGGACCCTACTTAAGTTGCTGGTCTCTTTTCACATGACGTCACTTTGACAGAGATGAACAAGGTTATGGACAGAAAAAACCTGAAGGCACTCGCTTTGCGAGGTTTCAGTTTAAGACCACCACCAAATTTTGGTAACTTGCTCAAGCGATATAAACTTGAACGCTAAGAGAATTCACGAATTCACTGACTCCATAGACATCTACGTATCGACCGCAACCAGCACATATCAGTTCCAGGCCCATTTTTCCTTCATAATCTCGACTTCATTGGTTAAAGAGGGGCTGGCATAGCGCAGTGTCTTATCAATAAAAGTCAAGAAGAAGTAACTCTGCCATATTTTCTGATACAATTCACACGTCTGTGATAATGTAACACAACATGGTTTTGCTCAGAATGGGATTGGCGCTAGTAGTTCTTGCACTAAATAACAATTTGGTGTGTCGGCATTCAAATACAGTTACACTCGCTATGTTCTTATCCCATGGGCAACCACAAAAGGTTTCATTATAGCACCCTCGATAACAAGAAAATTGAAGCATCGCAGCCACAGTAATGTTATTTCTGTATTTTTCTGCCAGAGAAAGTCAAAGCGACAGACCAGAAGAATCATAGTGCTGCAAGGTAATAGGGATTTGTCGAACGTTTGGTGTGTACCATAAATTAAGAACTTGAATCACTCCTTACTACGAGCTACTGCTCCGGTATCCGTTTATACAAATCGCAGCCGTGAAAGATAGCATTTTATTTCTCCGCTACTATCATTAACCATCACCATTATTCCGGCTTAAAACAAGTACGGTTTTGCAGGCCAAACTCATCTCTTTAGCTCCTTAGGCTAAGCCGTCACAACGGTTGTTTGAGCAGGCTCCTCGCTGGCCCACCAAAAAGTCTGCAAAGCAATAGCGCGTACCCGCCCTACAAGGGGAGGAGCTTGTATGGCCTAGAAAAAAATTAGGCTTTTATTTTCTAAATATATATACAATACGTTTCCAAAAATAATTGTGCTTAAAAACTTCGGAAGTTTAATTTTTTCCCATTGTTTTAATGAACCTACCATTCGACAAGTTGTATCAAGTGTCAAATGTTCTTACCAAAGCGGCGCTGGAATCTTGATAACTCGAACCGTCACCGGAAGAGGAAGTTGACGATAGCTCGAGTTATCTCTGAACTGAAATGAGGGAAGCAAGCGAAACTGACTTTTGTCAGAGTTCGTTGTTCGTTGAACAAAGAGTTTTGCTCCCAAAGGCGACAAGAACTGTTGATTAGCCTATTGGAAAAGAGGCACTCTAAACGTTTTCTTTTTCTGGGACGCCACGTTCGGGTTTTTGACAGACGTAGGGTTAAGTAATATTCCTTCCTTTAAATAATTTGTTAAGAATGTGCAAAATTACCACACCTCTTTTGGTCTCAGATCATAGAAAACTGAAATCTACAGTTTCAGCTTCCGTTTAAATAAAGTATTCTCCACGCCTATAGCGACAAAAAAGAACAAAACCTTGAAATGCTCAGAAAACACTGCGAAAGGGGAGGGGCAGCAGTAATTAGCGTCAGTTTGTTTTAAATATCTTTCGTTCCTAAATTTACTACCTGCAGTCCCACCATGTTCCTTGACAATTCCGATGAAACAGCACAAGCGCTAAAGCATGGTTGTTCAAAGCCAAACTCGTTCTCAGGGTCTCTTTTCTGCGATCCTCCTCCAAAAACTTACTGAAAGTACCATCTGTCAAGTTAGTAAGTTATGGTCATAGGTGCTTCACTTTTGTAGCACCTAGCCTATGGAACTCTCTTCCGAATAATATAAGAGAGAGCGGCTCGCTATCAGATCTTAAGACTTGTATAAAGACATACCTTTTTAACAAATTTTATAATTAGACTATTAGTTAGTCAGTTAATTAGTTACTCAGATAGTTTAGCTAGTCAGTTAGTTAGTTACTTAGTTAAATAGTTAAGTTAGTTAGTTAAGTTAGTTAATTAGTTAGTTTCATTTAAAGGTTTTAATGATTCTTAGTTTTTTTCATCTTTACAGCTTGGTTATTTTATTAGTTAGTTTACTTTACTCATGTTTCAGATATCTTTACGTTTTTATCAATTTCATTGGTGGCATTTTTAAAATTATTGTAAAGCGCTATTGGATAGCACTAGAAATAGAGCTCTATAAATTCATTATTATTATTATTATTATTATTATTATTATTATTATTATTATTATTATTTTCTTTCCGTTTCTCTCTCGCTCCAGGGCACGGGAAGAAGAGATACCTTGGGAACGAAGTTGGTTCAAAGCCAGCTGTGTGAGCTAATCCATGATCAGAGTCAACGTTGATTTCAGTTTATTAGCTTAGCGATGCGGTTTCCAGTAACTTTACTTTACGCTATATTTTGATTTTGCAGACCTTCAAAATGTTTCCTCAAATAAGCAGTAAAAATGCTTTCTAAAAAGATGACAGAAAGCTTTTACGGCAACGTTTATTCCTAGTTAAGTGTAAATCATTGACATTTGGCTTCAAGAAAAGCAGCGTTCAGCTTCCATGATGTTAAAAAGCAAACAAATAGACAGCACAGCCTCTTGAAACGGGATAACGATGATGGAGTGCTGCTTCTGGGAACCACACTTCTCAAGTACTAGTGTAGTCGTCACTTAGCAAAGAAAACGTTTTTCTCTAAAAAGTGCACGGTACTCTTATAGGTGCATTTTCGTTTTGCCTATTCAGTTAATTGATAGAGGAGGAGTGTGCACAAATGTTCTATATCGAACCCACCGAAGGGCCGAGGTCAGCCTTTTAATAAAGCAGAAGAGCTGGGTTGGTCACCAGCCTGCAATTTTTCGTCCTAGCGATAGCAGTGGTGGTTTAAGGATAAAAGGGTGGACGTACAATGCTACCTAAATTGAGAGAGACCATGATAAGTACGACATTAAATTTGAGCCAAATTGGAATTCCGGGCATGAATTAGGGGCTGTTTCCATGGTGGGAGGAAGATCTAAGTGCTAGGAATATCCTAGAGGGCAGATCATCCCAGTGTCATATGATTTCTGTATTCACTTTACAGCCCTAGCGCTGAATCTTTCTAGAGCTAGGATCTTCCTAGCTGAGTGATAGGACGATCCTAGCACCATGTGAATTACCTTCGCTCGGAAGATCCTAGTATTAGGGACAGAATAACAGACATGGTGGCGGCCGGGCGTTCAGCTGCTAAAGGCCGACAATTTCGTCTTGTTTTCCTTCTCCACTTGGTGACCACCGCGACCGGAATTTCTTCATGTAATCCAGACGAAAAGTTGTTTCGCCTTCTAGGATCTTCCTCCCTCCATGTAAACAGCCCCTTTCTAGCGCCAGTCCCATTCCGAGCAAAACCATGTGTTTAACTGTGTTACATTGCTGTATGCGTAGAGAATACATAAGAAAATACGCCAGAATTGCTCTTTCTTGACCAGTAATTGTCAAAACACTTCGCCCAACCGACAAACTCAAATTGGCGTGTATGAACGACACAGCAATATGTTGGCAGACTGTTGACGACTAGCAGAACTTGTCTCTATTCTCGCCAACGTGTTGCCAACATGCTGTTGTGTCGTTCACCCACACCAATTTAAGTTTGCCAACACAAGTTGGCCAACATTGGTTTGACGTGTGAAGACCACTTTAAACCTTTGCGCGCGCTCTAACTCTCGTAAGCAGTACAAATCGTCGGGCACGTGAAAACTGTGTTCAGCCCCCCTCCCCCCCCCCCCCTCCTCTATACACTGAAAATTTCTTTTTCCGGAAAATGCACCACTGCTGTTTACCGAAAACGTGTCTAGATCTCTAGCGAAAACTGATTTAAAAACTCGCCTCATTTGTACCGCGCTAGTTCTTGTTACCCCCTTCCTCCTGGCCCATTATTTTACATGGCGGTCAACCACTGCATTTTCAAATCCAAAACGTGTGACTGGCTTTTCTGCGAGATAGCTGGTTTGCTTTAATATTATTTTTCATTTTCAAAAGGCTGTGGGTCTCCGGCACCATAGGACCCCCTCTGGCTACGCCCCTCGGCTACCTTCCCGCTTTATTCTCCACAAACTGAGTACTTGGAAGAGCCCAGAGCCTGCTGAGGTAGAGGGTTCGAGACCATAGTGTACCTACTACCACCAGAGAATTTTAAAGACTATGTTCCAGGGTAAGACCTAGAGAGACTACGATTTATAACCCCTTTTGGTCCAGCAATTATTCCTGACAGTATTTCAAAGGTTCAGTTTGCATGTTCGGTTTCCTATTTTTATTAACGACAACAGACAGAATGAGTGTGCAACTCGAACAGTAAGCTTGGCCGTTTATTGTCGTTTTCATAACATGTTCATACGTTACTGATATATGTATGCGACTTATTGTTGATATACGAAGTGCCGATCCAAACTTGACTTGTTAAACAGAAGTACACTGAACAACTAATGATTGAAAGGGGTTGTGGAACAACAGCTGAGTGAAAAACCTCCCCGTACGTCCACTCGCTCCTGGGAGGAAAACCCCGGACCAGCTGTACCCCTACATAAAAGACCTCCCGGGCTGGGCCAAAAATTATTGATGAACAGTAATGGCAAATATAGGCCTAAAATACTGGACTCGCCAACACACGTTTAAAAGTAACTCAGCCAATAACAGTAGCACAAAAATAGCACTGCTCAGATGCTTTCATCTGAATAGTCAGTTCTTATCCAGCTTTTCACGGTTTTCACTTATGGTGGTGTTGTTCCAACAGATGCAATCTTAACATATATCTTTATCCCTATTTACGTCACACTAGGTAATTTAACCCCACCCTCCCAGCCTCACTTTCGAGGTGCAAGCTTGTGAACTGAAAGTTTCTCTTTAATAAATCACTTTTGAACGCAGCTAACTTAAAAAAATGTTATTTGCACAGTGCTGATATGCTAAAGGTTTGCAAGAAATGGCAAAGATGCGAGGCTAGAGGGAAGGATGAATTATCTCAGTGACGTCACAGTGATAAGGCCTTATTATTAAGTATATAACACCTTAAACGTTTGCGTTCAAATGCCCTCAACAGCCCCAGATCATTCTTTAATTTCCCTTAACGTTATATAGCAAATAAAGTTGCAGACAGGTAGAGAGAATGAAAGTTACTTTGATTTAGAAACGCAGTCACTATAGTAAATTTGTACCGCCATTGATATCTATAAAAAATCAGGAAAATCAGGAAAAAGTGTGCGCATTAATTCTATTATAAACACACGCACCGTGACATTTAATATTCTTATCTCCTCTTAAATTAACCATTTGTTCACTAACAAGCGCACTCTGTGATATTTTATATAAATTTTTACTAACACGTGTACTCTCTTATATCTTTTATACGCATTGTCATCCCTTCTTCACTGATTTATCAGTTGGCTACTAACACAAGAACTCTTCTTAAATCATATATAAGCATTATCATCCCTTTTTCATTGATTTATCACTTGGCTACTAACACGCGTACTCTCTTAAATCATATGTAAGCATTATCATCTCTTCCTCATTGATTTATTAGTTGGCTGCTAACACGCACACACTCTTCAATCACATATAAGCATTATCATCCTTTCTTCATGGATTTATCAGTAAGCTACTAACACGCGCACTCTCTTAAATCATATGTAAGCATTATCATCCACGTGCACTCTCTTAAATCATATGTAACCATTATCATCCCTTCTTCATTGTTTTATCGGTAGGCTATTAACACACACACTCCCTTAAATCATATATAAGCATTATCACATCACCTCTTCTTCGTTGATTTATCAGTTGGCTTCTAACACGTGCACTCTCTAATAACTTTTAGAAGCATTAACATCCCTTTTTCTTTCATTTCTCAGCTGGTTACTAACACGCGCACTATCCTATGGCTTAAATCAACATTATCATCCCTTTTAATTGCGTCTTTAGCTGACGCACACTCTCGTATATCTTATATAAACATTATTATTTCTTCGTAATTCACTGATCACTTGTTTACTCACACGTACACTCTCGTATATCGTATATAAACGTTATTATACCTAATAAATTCACTTACCACTTGTTTACTCACACGCACACACTCTCATATCTTATGGAAACATTATTATTCCTACTTTATTCACTTATCACTTATCTACTTACACCCGCACTCCCTTATATCGTATATAAACATTATCTTCGCCTCTTAATTCACTTATCACTTTTTTACTAAAACGCGCACTTTCTTATATCGTATATAAACATTATTATTCCAACTTAAATTTATCACTTGTTTACTTACGTCCGCACTTTTAATTTGTATATCGTAAATAGCCATTATCATCCCTTCTCAATCCACTTATCACTTGTTTACTATCACGCACCCCTTTTTTACATATCGTAAAATAACCATTATCATCCCTTCTTATTTAATTTATTTATTGCTTTTTTACAGACACGTGCAGTCTCGTATATCCTAAATAACCATTGCCATCCCATCTTAATTCATTCATCGCTTGTTTACTTACACACTCCCTTCAATCATGTACAAACAACGTTATTCCTACTTAATAAATTTATCACTTGATTACTTACACACGCACTCTTGTATATCTTATCTAAACGTTATCATCTCTTTTTAATTCATTTATCACTTGCTTACATACACACGCACTCTCTTGTATCCTATATAAACATTACCATCCGTTCTTAATTCAGTTATCACTTTTTCACTTGCGCATGCACTCTTATAACCAATAAAAACATTATTCCTACTTACACTTATCATTTGTTTACTTAAACGCGCACTCTCATATAGATTATAGGAACATTATCGCCCCTTCTTATTTCAATCATCACTTCTTTATTTACACGCACACTTTCTTATATCGTTAATCATCATCATCATCATGATCATTATCATCATCATATTTATCATCCCTTCTTTATCCATTTATTACTTGTTTACTTACCAACGCACTCTCTTATATCCTACAGAAACATTATCATCCTTTCTTAATTCAGTTATCACTTTTTTGCTTACGCGCACACTCTTATATTCTATATAAACATTATTATTCTTACTTAATTCACTTATAACTTGTTTATTTAGACTTAAGTTTTTTTTTCACTTTACTTTTGTCTATAAAAAACCAGTTGGTTGTTAACAAGTGATCTCTCTTTTGCCTTGCAAAAACATTATTATCCTTTCTTAGTCATTTAACAATTGGTTCCTGACACACCCACTCTCTTATGTCTTGTCTAAACAGAATCATCTTTTCTTAACTTAACTTCTTGAAACACGTGTAATGTCTTTTATTTAATATAAGCATTAATCGTTCCCTCCAATTCATTTATCATTTATCTACTAACACGCGCTCTCTTGTATAAACATCCTCATCCCTTCTTAATCGCTTTATCACTTGGTAGCGACCGAGCGTACTCTCTTATATCTTATCTAAGACCTCATTATAGTTTATTGTCTGCTTTATCAGTTGATTACCAACACGCGCGCCCTTTTATATCTTCTATCATACATCTTACATCTTATACCTTATATAAACGTCATCATATTCTCATATATCTTGTAACACAAACAAAATCACCGCTTCTGATTCACGATTTATTTATCAGTTAGTAACTAACACGTGCACTCTCTTTTAACCTAGTAGATAACGTTGTCATCCCTTCTTAATTGCGTTATTATTTTGTTATTAACACACACTCTCTCTTATAATTTATATAAACATTCTCGTCCCTTTTAAATGTATTATTTTATCAGTTACTACTTAATTAGTGACTAACACAAGCGCACTTGTATGTCATAGTAAAGTTTGTATCCCCTCCTAATAATTTATCAGTCTTTGCTTTTACGCGCCCTAGGACCTAATATTATAGATACACTGTGAGTATCCCTATACAATTGATGTCGTTGACTATTATTACCGTATGGTTGCAATATTACTTTTAACTTTTTCTACATTTAACAAATCAATTTTCCAATGACTCTTGCGAGTACAACTGTGACTTGATTAAGATAACGAACTAAGATTCAATATTGTGTCCATTTTGTCTTGATATGCTAAACGTCGTTTTATCTTGGTCGTTGGAGATCACTGGCTTTATTCTGCAAACTCGTTTCTTGCAGCCCTCCTATAAGAAAATGAAGTTGTTCACATTCAGTGCGTAGTACAGTTAAAAAGTGCTTGTTTTAACATTCAAACGGGCATTATTGTACTAAAACAAAGTAAGCATAAACTGAAATTCAGACATTTTTTTTTATTTATAGAGCCTCTTCCGTCAATACTTATTCAGGACTACGGCCACTGGAACTCATCCTTTATCTGCGCTTAAAGTCGAGATTCGCACACCTTAGAGTAAGAACGCCGCTTTCCTTAGGGATAACGCTTTCTCGCAAACTCTGTGAAGGAAATTCCACCTTCTTTTTATGGAGTTTGTTGAGTGCCACTCCTCTCTCCCCTCATAAAGCAACCTACAGGACGTCAACAACACTGAATTACGTTTGTGTGATTTGGAGCATCAGTGCTGAATAGCTAGAGAAAGCACATAACATTTAAAAACTTTTCTTGCTATTGTTAGTGCCGGAAAGTAAGCGTGACGGCTTTTATTTTAATATTTGAAAACCTCTCAAGGTTTGTTAGAATCAGAAATCCACAATCGAGGCATCTTTTGCATTACATCAGAAATTGTCCAATTGATCTCGTTAAAAGCGCGTCCGGGTGACACGGACTGGGTATTTTGAAAATAATCCGACTCGATCTTCCTCAGCGATCGTGACCAATCTGCTCTCTTTGTGATTTGTTATCAGCTGTAATACCTTTATTGGCATACAAATGCAGCTCTGAGGTTCTCTACGACTTAGGAACTGTACTTGTGGTACCCCAAAATGCTTAGTTAGTTCTGATGCCCTAGGGCTCTGATTCGACCCACTCGGTCACATCTGGGGCAAAACGACCGATCGGAGGCTGTAACAGCCCATAGTGGGACCCAATTTGACCTTTATTTTGGTGCCGGTCCAGCCACTGTAAATAGGGCTATTATGGCTTTAATTTGGAGAGCAACTTAGGCGCCAAAATGGAACTGTATTTTATTCACCGAAACGGCCCATTTTGGGGGCTAAAACAGAATTTTATATTTGCAGTTTAAAGATCAGTTCCAATGAGGCTTTTCAACTCATCCCTATTTAGGTGGTTCAGCAGTCACTACATACCTTTGAGTCACTTCTTGTCTTGTTTAGAAATTGCCATCGCATCTTCACTACATACTGGGACGGTACTCCTTGAACTTGTGGTCTCTATAAAACATTAATAACATATTTCGCTGAGTTCGTTCTTCTTGAAAGTCAACCAAAGCCAGAGTTGGTGCAAGATTTACAACCTTCGGCGAGACTCCACAAGCAAGGAAACGTTGTCGCGGAAATTAAATATTTTTAAAATTTCATGTTCTCTACTGAAGTGATCTCAATGTTTGCCTGTTTCCAAGCACGCGCAGCATTTGTTGCAGCAGTGAAATTTGACTTTTGTTCGAAAACAAATCGTTCCTTTCTACGAAAAAGGGGAAACGTTTTCCCATAACGATTGTTGCTTCCTCCCCTGTAACTCCTATTGCAATTTAAGTAATCAGAAGAGGCCAGAGAGCTACAGTTCTTCAACTAAAACTTGAAATTTCTGTAAACTTGTGTCACTCTTTCCTTTTTACTTTGACAATCTGAAACTGTAAGTATATTTAAATTAAAGTAGAAAACGCTTAAGGGAAAATAAAAACTTCCATTAACTTTCAATTTAGAACAGGGCTGATCGTATTTTAATCAATATAATAAAAGCCTCAGCTACCTCTCGTGACGTACCTGTAATATGTATCACGCCATTACTTTTCCTTTTTGTCGTGGCGCTTGTTAGAACTGACCAGTCTTTGCTTTGTTTGATAACTGCGGACAATT
Organism: Siderastrea siderea; assembly: GCA_964030785.1. NCBI lineage: Eukaryota > Metazoa > Cnidaria > Anthozoa > Scleractinia > Rhizangiidae > Siderastrea > Siderastrea siderea. The sequence goes on along the minus strand of OZ034978.1, from coordinate 4,450,158 downwards.
AATTCAAAGATAAACAAATTAAAAACAAGACAATTAACAAGTTTGCTTGCGTAATTTTAATTTCTTATATATTGAGCTATTTTCTGGTAAGAAAAATGTAAGATTTACCATGTCACGAGCGTGGGACAATAAATAATCTAATTCCCCGACTACAGGCTTGTCATCCTCTGTTTGTGTGGTGTGCTTTGCGTTTATAGCGGCCGTACTTGTTGATCAAACTAGCTAAACTAAAGGCGAAGTTTAGGGCTTGTAAAACTGACGAAAATGAAAGAAAAACTTAAAATTGCTGCCATAAGGCTTTGCTTTGTTTTTCTGTCTTTACTTTGGTGATTTAAAGCTCGCGAGGGCAATGTTTTTAAAATAGCGCTTTTCCTATAAACACAGAAAAACGAATCAAAACCTTATGGCAGTAATGTTTCGAAGCACCAAGTTTTTGACAAATCGTCCGGTTACACGTCGTTACTTGACTTTCTGATAAGTGTTTGATATCTGGGTGTGATACTAGGGAGTCACTCCCTATAGTGGGCTATCAAGAGAGGCTCCGCCCGAAGGAGGTGCCTTTTTCGCATTTACACTACGCGAAAGGGTAGGGAGAATGCTAGGGTCGTGAGTTACCTGTGATTTATATCTTATACAGACAAACTGTTGCTGCATGCGGTTAATTGCTTCAGCTTCAGGACTGCGAAAATTTATTCCTTAGGCCATCCTTCTTTTCCTTTTCTTCAAAGTTCAACCTAGATATCAAGAAAGTGTTCTTCATGTGTTGAAAATGGTGGGCATGTTCAACGCGGAAACGTCATTATTGAACTAAGGTAACTCAATGCTGTCTGTTAGAAAGAAAATTTGTTAGCAAGTATACCAACATTTTATAGGTCTTTACTAGTCTTCCCTCGTTGTGAAACAGACAGAAGCTGTCAGTATCGCTGAAAAAAAGGGAAAATATTGTCTCAAGTATTTATCATTCAAAGACTCTGCCGATGATCTATTTTTGGTGAAAATTTAAGTCAAGTTGAAAAGCCTCGGGATTTCAGGGGTGTTTCCAAACTTAGTTATTCATTCAATATATGGCTTTTCCTCTCGCAATCGTTTCTGACTCTAGTCCCCTGAAACCACTTAACAAAACAAAGCTATATACCTGTTATTCATTTCTCCTGCGAGTGACCGTGGATTGGTATACTTGAGACCTCTTTTCTCCAATCCAATTACCTGCAATACTTTATAAAACTGCAAAAGATCAAAATGATTGGAATAATATTATTGGCTCTAAAAGAAGATTACTTTTATCAAAACAGTGCATAAAAAGGCCACGAGTGCGCTTCTGTGCAGATACGGTATCGAAATTGATCGCAGAACTAAAAACAGTGAATCGTAAAATTCATAGGAGATGTCGATAAAACAATAAATTGTGCGTAGCTTGGCAATGAAGAAGGCTATTTCAGTAAGTCTGATTATTTAGCATGCAAGTAGCTGCTTGTAAATTATCGCGCGCGTTTTGAGCGTATGCGCAGTTGTCCCCGTCGCGCGCGCCGTCTCTCACACAACCTCGGCACAAAAACACACATGCAACGACACAAAAAGCGGTATAACAACTGCAAAACACGATTGTCTACACAGAAATTACATTTAAAGGATAGAGAATAATTATAAGTTAAAGGTGGAGTAACAAAGAGACTTTAACGAAAAGAACAGAATTGAGCCTTGGAAGTGCCAATCCTTACGTTTGAATGTCAATAGAAGTATACAACAAATGTAAAGAAGACCCTCGCAGTTATTAACGCAACTTATGCAGTTGCGAAAAGAAAGCCTGAAAAAATCAGGCTTGCCGGCAAGCCTGATTTTTTCAGGCTTTCTTCCTTTCTTTCAGTTCAAATATATGAATTTCCTATATTCATAATTTCAGAAGTATACAACGTCAGGAAGCACGTAAGAATTGCTTGATAGTAAGAAGGAATTTTTGGCCAGGTAGAGGAAAACTTTCTGGTAGGTGATATGGAGGTTGAATAGCTCTGAAGTTAAACTGGAATTAAATTGGCAGGAAGGGAGAAAACAAGGGAGGGAAGATGGAGCCCGAGAAATATTGGTAGAGTAGAGAAAATGTATTGAAGGGTGTCATTGAGGGTTAAAAAGGAAGGTGAATAAGTCTGAAGTCGTGATATAAGTACGAGTAAGAAGGAATTCAACGTTGATGAAGCAGTATGTATATATGTGGGCAGAAGAGCGAGAGAAGCTGTTACAATAAGATTGTTGGCTCAACGCCACGGCGCGAAAATGACTACCGACTGAGACCCTGCCAGTTGACGCTTCCTGTATCGTTTGCAGATGTGGCCGCGCCAATATGGATTACCAAGACAATGCATGCAGATAGATTGTACCCAAGACGATGGAGGGCGAAAATCAGTTCAATTGCACGAAACGGCAAGTGTAAGACGGTTAGTTTGTAGTGACAACGAAAATATAACGATGAGCGTGCATCTGTGCACATAAGGTACCAAAAACGAATCGCGGGACTTAAAAAACGATGAAGAAATGCAGAGTTAGGAGCAGCTTGCAGACGATGATTTATGCAGACAGATTGCATACGAGACGATGAAAGAGTCCAATGGTTCGAATTGCACAAAACGATGAAGACTGGGTTGTCAATGAAATGAGGGACAAACGCACATCAATAACTGCACCTTGACAACGATTATCAAGTAATAACGATTATGATAACGATAACGATAATGATGAATAAATCATATTTCATAAAATGCAGATAGATTGTACCCAAGATTTTCGCGCGTCGACGCGGAGAAGGCGAGCGCGAGATAAACCGAAAACTGAGAACAGTAAATAATAGGATTTATAGGAATGAGGGAATGTCGTCCAAACACACAATGAAGTTGCAGCTTGCACAAGATGATGGATGCAGATATGTTACATGCGAGACGATAAATATGGAAAATGACTTGAATTTCACATTAAGGCAAGTACAAGGAAGGTAGTTCTAAAATAAAATGAATATATAAAAAGACTTCATCAAAATAAATCAGAGGACTAAAAACGGTGAATTGTAGGTTGCATACTGGGAAGATGGAAAACAAACGCACGCGAGATAAATCAAAACCTGAGAACAGTACATATTTAGCCTGCAGAAGGAAAAAGAAGACGTCTGCGCGCAGGCTGCACATATTAGGATTTATAGGAATGAAGAAATGTCCAACAAGCACACAATGCAGTTTGCAATTTGCACAAGATGATCCGTGGTGATAGATTACTTAGGAGACGATGGATGGATGAATCAAACGTCTTAAATTACGCATAAAGGTATGTGCAAGGTTGCCAGTTTGCAAAATAAAAGGAATGTACAAAAAGGTTATGAGCGTGCTTCTGTGAGAATAAGGTATCAAAATGAATCACAGGATTAAAAACAGTGAATTGCGGATTGCAAGTTGAGCAGATGCGAGAGAAAAACGCAATCAGTTGCAGCTTCCATAGGATGATGGATGGAGATTGTACACTATCACAGATGTCGCTAATGACCGATTTGCACAGAAAACTTGAAGTCAATTAGTGCGCATCTGCGTTGATACCGAAGTGAATTGCATACTGCGATTAAAAATGGTGATTGAGTTGCGTATGAAACAAGGCGCAAAGGCAAATCAATAGCTGCACCTTGATAACGATGATAATAACCATAGCGATAACGATGATGTTAATGATAACATAAAGATAATGATAATAATGAATGAATCATATTGCATAAAATGATGAAGACACTGTCATCACGTGTAGACGTGGAGAAGACGCGTGCGAGATGGATCACCGATGGACCACTGGACCACCAAGTGAGGACAGTACATTATAGGTTTAATTTTATCGGAGTGACGAAATGTCGAACAAACACGGAATGCACTTTGCAGCTTCCACAAGATGGTGGATGCAGATAGATTACGTACTAGACAATGGATCAGGCAAATGACTTGCGTTGCACAAAAAGATAAGTGTAAGGCCGTTAGTTTACGAAAAAAGTAGTGTGTAAAAAGGCTATATGAGCGCTTCTGAGCAAATAAGGTATCAAATGAATCACAGGACTAAGAACGATGAATTTTAGATCGCATGCTGAGGAGATGCGAGACAAACACGCAATCAAGTGCAGCTTGCATAAGACAATGGATGGAGTTAGATTGCACACTATGGCATGGATGGCGCTAATGATCGATTTGCACACAATAATGAGGCGTTGGCAAGATAACGAAGTGAATAGCAGAACTGAAAATGGCGAATTATTGGTTGCGAATAAAACGAGGGACAAACGCACATCAGCTACGCATTAACAATGACGGTAATAACCAACGTGATAACGATAATGAAATGGTCATGATAGCGATAATGATGATGAATGAATCATATTGCATAAAATGATAAAGACACTGTTGTCGCGCGCAGACGTGGAGAGGACGCGCTTGAGACGAACCGAAAAATAAGAACACTATATTATAGGATTTATAGGAATGATGAAATGTCGAGCAAACGCACAATGCATTTTGTTGCTTCCACGAGATGATGCATGCAGCTAGATTACATACGAGACGACAGGTGGATGAAAGAAATTGCACATACTGTATAGGTAAGCACAAGGCAGGTAGTTTACAAGAGATAAAACGAGTGTATAAAAAGGCTATGAGCGCGCTTCTGTGTTAATAAGGTATGAATCACAGGACTAAAAACGGTGAATTGCAAATTGCATGCTGAGCAAATGGGAGACAAATGCGCATCGAGTGCAGCTTGCATGAGATGAGCAATGCAGATAAATTTCACACTAGTTATACTATAGATGTTATTAACGGATCGATTTACAAAAAACGATGAATCAAATGGTGCATTTCTTGTGAATAACATATCGAAGTGAATAGCAGACTGCGAATAAGAATGGTAAATGGGTTGTGCACGAAGAGAGGGGCAAACGCACAATAGCTGTGCCTTGACAACGAATTGACAAATGCACAATCGAGTGCAGCCGTGCATAAGATGGTGGATGTAGATAGATTGCATACTATACCATGGATGAATATTTACACAAAACGACGAAGTCAATTGGCGCGCTTCTCCGTGGACAGGATATGGAAGTGAGAACTGGAAATGGCAAATGACGGGTTGCATATGAAACGAGGAGCAAACGGACAATAGCTTCACTTTCAACGACGATAATAACCATAGCGATAACGACAATGATAATGACAGCATAAAAATAATGATAACAATAACGATGAATGAATCATATTGCTTAAAATGATAAAGACACTGTCATCGCGCGTGCATAGACGTGGAGAAGACGTAGAATGAGGATATGCCAAACAAGCACACAGTGCAGTTTGCAACTTGCGAGATGATGGACACATAGGTTACATACGAGACGATGGACGGATGAAGCCGAATGATTTGGATTACACAGAACGGTAAGTGTAGGGCAGCTGCTTTGCAAAATAAAACGGATGTAAAAAAGCTATGAGCGCGCTTCTGTGCGAGCAAATGATCCAAATAAATCATAGGGCTAAAAATGGTGAATTGTAGATTGCAAGCTGAGCAGATGCTAGACGTGCAATCGAATGCAGCTTGCAAAAGAAGATCGATGCAGATAAACGATGTGATTACCGGATCGATTAGCAAAAAGAAGATGACGTCAGTTAACGCATTTCTGCGTGGGTAAGATACCGAATTGAACAGCAGATCTGAAAATGGCGAATTATGTGTTGCGAATGAAACAAGGGGCAAACGCACGATAGCTTCACCTTGGTGATAACCATAGCGATAATAATAATGGTGGTGATACCAAATACGATGGCGATAATATTAATCATAATGATAACGATAATGGTAATGTGGTAGTAAAAATAACTATAATGATAACAATAATGATGAATAATGATCGATAATGATGATAATGATAATAACAAGGATAACAACTAGATAAATACAAATATAATGATATCGATAACATGAAATAACGGTAGATAACGACAGTTATAACGATAAAGATAAGGGAAGTGATAACGATAATGACAACGACAATGATACTAGTGCTAATAATAACGATAAAGATGATGTTAACGAGGTTAATAATGGCAGCAATATTGTTAATGACAACAATAACATTATCAATAGGATAAAGATACGTTTAACAACAACAATCAAACTTCTATTTAAAAAAAAAAGAGAAAATGTAGCATTAACGAAGGCGGAAATGAATTGTCAAGGATCTTAAAAGCACATTAATGCTAAACTGAACTCAAATCCCTTAGTTTGAACCTGATAAGACAAATGTATAAATAAGATCTCATAATTAACAAGTTCGAAATGTAGACCACTGAACCAGCTTCCACATTTTTTCTCTCCCATGGCACAGATTTTTCGAAACCTGCGTCAGAACAAAAGAAAGTGATAATCAGTGTCTTGAATATTCTCTTTGCCTTTTTTTTTTGTTTTGGCCATCATGCTGTCTTCATCTTGCGATCTGTCGTTTTCTTTTGCCCTCGTCCTTTCTGCGAAGTGGATCTTAAGAACAAGCATCACAACCCTAATCATAAACACAATCACTTTAAGAAAAACAATTAAAATACTGAGCCGCTGATAACACAGTTAGATTAAAACCATAAAATTAAATATCAAAAATATAAAAAACGTAGGAGCTATAAAGTATACGTAAAAAAAGAATGAAAGAAGAGTCATAAAAACATGATGTATTGTTTCTAGAAGGAGGTTTAAAAAAGGAAAAATTCGAAGTTTTTATTATGCCAAAGAGACCCTTAGGTGAACCTTTTTCAAAAACAATGTTCATAATTCAGCTGAGGCTAGCTGTTCAAATTGCGGCTCAGTCATCCTTGAAAGTCGATAATATGACGTAACTGCTTTTTCATCATGCTAAAACATTCAAATGTAAACCGGCTTTACATTACTTATTTAACGTTTTTCACAGATGCCTTGCATTCCTTTTTTACCACGTATAAACAAGTTTTGGTTACTCATGAATTCCTTAAAATAGTCATGTTATGCTATGTTATGCAACTAATAACCCAAATATTACCTTATTTTAGAGATCACAACACCGGGTTTATATCAACTTCATGAAAGGAAATTTCCTTTAAACCGGAATTTCTTCATTCTCATAACATTAAAATACCACGCTTAGCCGTGAAAAGGACGCACGATAGACGTAACAAGAAGCGGTCCTGTAAGCCGCATAACCGAACCGAATATGTGCCCCAAAGCCCACCCACTGATATTGAAATTTTGCATGCACCCAACCTATGGGTCTAGAGGAACAAGCGAACGGACAAACGAAAGTTCAGACCAAGGAAAGAAGGATAAGGAGAAGGAAAGAAAAAGGAACGAAGAAATATTACACAAGATGAAGGAAAGGAGGGAGGGAAGAAAAATTAAACAGCAGAACAAAGAACGAACACAGTCTTAATTTCAAATGAAGAGCTGACTCAAGCACTTCACCAACTTGCTACTTCATTAGGGCAATTTGATTATTTACAGTACTGCGAGTACCCGTACTGTGTCTGTACGGCGTGTACTCCCTCGGACTGTGCCTGTACTGCAAGTGTTCGTGCTCTGCCTGTGCCCGCTTCTCTTTTCTCTTAATCATAGTAATAAGGAAAGATCGAAAGGGCGGACGACAGACAGACAAAGGTACGATTGAACGGTCGGACGAACGATCGGACCAACTGGAACGAATGATCGCACCAACGATCGAACGAAGGCATGATCGAACGGGAGGGCGGACGAACGATCGGACCAGCGAACGATCGATCGGACGAAGAAACGTACGAAGGAACGAACGCACGGGCGGGCGAACAATCGAACCAAGGAAAGAAAGATTAGGAGAAGGAAAGAAGATAGAACACAAGGTGAAAGAAAGGACAGACGAAAGAAAAATTAAACAAACAGTCCAAAAGAACGAACGGAAAGACAGACAAAAAGGTTCGATCGAACGGGCGGACGAACGTTCAGACCAACGAACGAGTGATCGTACGAAAAATCGAAAGATGGCACGGTCGAACGGGAGGGCGGACGAACGACCGCACCAGGGAACGATCGATCGGACAAAGAAACGTGCGAAGGAACCAACGCACGGGCGGGCGAACAATCGAACCAAGAAAAGAAAGATAAGGAGAAGGAAAGAAAAAAGAACGAACAAATAGAACAGAAGGTGAAAGAAAGGACAGACGAAAGAAGAATTAAACAACAGTCCAAAAGAACGAATGGAAAGACGGACAAGGGTACGATCGAACGGGCGGACGAACGTTGGGACCAGCGAACGAATGATCGTACGAAAAATCGAACAATGGCACGATCGAACGGGAGGGCGAACGACCGGACCAGCGAACGATCGATCGGACGAAGAAACGTGCGAAGGAACGAATGCACGGGCGGACGTACAATCGAACCAAGGAAAGAACAACAAGGAGAAGGATAAAGGGAGAAAAAGGACAGAAAATGTAAGAAAAGACAGATGGGCACAGGCACAGCACGAGTATTTGCAGTACTAGCATTGTACGAATATACTCGCCGTACAGGCGACTGTGCGGGTACACGCCGTAGAGCCACAGTACGGGTACTCGCAGTATTGTAGATAATCAAGTTGTCCTAATGAAGTAGCAAGTTGGGGTAGTGCCAAAGTTAGCTTCCCATTTGAAATGAAGAGCAGTAGAGGAGGGGCATAGGTAGTACCGTTTTTTCAAAAGAAAAAAATGCTCGCTTTGAAACAAATACACTAAACAAAATGGCGAAAAGTGCGTCACTGCAGTCCATATTTGTTTGTCTATCGCGTTGTCTTTCTTCGTGTTAAACTAAATATTTCTGTCTCATTGGTTGATTGAATAAAAGCTTACATTTTTCCTATTTAATGTGAATCTTTCCACTGTAAAGGTTATCTTTAATTCCAACGATGAAATACCGCCTGTTAACCATGACGCAATGGAAAGTTGAAAATTTCACCTTGGTTGCTACCCGGCCACCCCCCTCCCCACCTTCCAGAACCCATCAAGATATAAATCTTTTTGCGTTTGAGTAAATTGTAAATGATATCTTCCCTATCTGTTCTTCCAACTATTTTAAAGTGTTTTTTTCGTTTAGCCGTAATACTTAGTTTAGTATCTGCAGTCATTTGTAGATTTTTACTAACGTGCAATTATTTGCACCCCGAGGAGCGGGTACTAAATACGTTTTGATATGATATACTAACACACTAATTTTTACCAAAATGCCTTTTTCATATAACTGGAGGAAAAAATTTTCCCCCTTCTTATACCTCAAAGACAAGCCAAAAGAGCGTGTCCTATGATCGCCACATTTTCTCCCGGACTTTTATCCGCTCTGGCTCAGTTGCTTGAAGGCTCCAAGCTTTCATGTGTTTCGCGTTGTCATTTCTGCCAAACTTTGCCACCCTTTCATGAACTTCGCTTTAGCTACCTTCTCTTTTACCTTGCTGTGCCCTTAGCCCTTGGCCCTTTCATATAGAAAGTAGACTAACAATTTTCCCAACCTTTAGTATACTGCGAGCTTAAAAAAGGCACCCCTTTCGGGCTGAGCCTCCCCGTACACCCCACGTTAGAGGTAACCCCACCTCGCAGGAGGCTTGCCCCAATTCTTGGTTGAACCGCAGTGCAAAGTTTCCTGGTTTCTTGCAAAAACAAAAACTCCCTGAAACTTTTAAAAGTGGTTTTTGAACATAGCTCACCAAAATAGGCTTTGTGACATCGACAAGGAAAAATTGAAATTTTCACCGGATTCTCAAAGGTTCCCAAAAACAACTTTTTAAGCGCTTTTCAAATGAGTATCGTAACACCAATTCCTAATCACCCCAGCCAATCACAACAAACACAAGTTACTCAATGAACCAATCAGAAATCGAAGCAACTAATGACGTGGAAGAGGCGCCAAGCGCAGGAAAACGGGTGCGAGCAAGTCACGAATGGTTGGATTTTATTTGTGATTTGTCGAGAAATTGGTGCGAAATTTTTTAACCACTCAGAGAGCGAAGTAATGCGAAGCCACATCAAAACACGAATTACTTTCGACACTCAATGGAAAACCGCTTCAAAACAATTAAAGGACGAAGAAAAGCATACGATACCAAGACCATAATGTCTTCGACAAAATTCCTTGTCGTTTTAGAGTTGCCATTCATAGCTTACATTTTGCCCATATGGAATGCTATAGCAGGTGGTGCAGGTTTTTCCTGGAAAGGTTGAACGCTTGTTAAGAGTCTATTTCACTTCCTGAATGACGTCTTGTTCCTGAAAGCAAAATGTAAAGAAAAGTGTTACTTTCTAACCTTTTAATTTGCATCAAATAGCAAGAGAGCCTTTAAAACTGCCATATAACAAAGATCACTAAATTGAAGAACTCGAGATATTGCAACCTTATGATTGGAAGAAAAAAATCAAGAGACAGTTAAGGCATTTTTGCAGTACAAAATTTCATGCATGCACACATTTCGGCTCCCAGGTAAAGGTTTTTCGTCCGCGGAAGATCTGCTCCGGGAACATTTTGGACGTTTTTAGATAGTATGTTCCCATTTAGAAGAAAAGTACCTAGATCCATGTTTGAAATGAACCCTAACAGAGGACCGTAAAAACGGTTCTTTTTCCAAAGGAAAACGCTAAAATTAAGCAGCTTGAACATTTTTTTCAAGTGTTCTTGACTGTTTTTTTTTCTACTTTGCGCGATCAAGTTAATTAGGACATTTTCAAGAAATAAAGAGCATAATTTCTCTCCGATACCCACTTGTCATACTAGATAATTGAAAAACTACGACACTGGATTTATAAGATAATTTTAAATAATTTAGTGTATTTTTACCTTTAGGCAATTTGTGTTCGTTTTTTTATTACATTAATCCATACCAACCAGGATAATATATAAGTAAAGGAAAATAACGAGAATTGGAAATTTTGTGAGGTTTTGTCGATGTGAAAAGGTTTTTTAGATGTTCCGGATTTTAGATTTAATCAAACTCTAAGGTTGTTCTCTTGTGCAAAACAATATCCTTATACTCTGAAATATTTTGTCCAAAGGTACATAGCTACGATATATTCTGAAAAAGGATTTACATTGTAAATCATTAAATTATTCGAGAAACATTTTGAACGTTACAGCTCAGTTTGACAAACAATGAAATACACGGACCACATTCTGTAGCTCATCAATCGATTCTGTATTTTTTAAAAGAGTTCCTGTTAATGATACTCGACATCTCGTCGAAACCATAGCAACAAATTCCTCTGAAAAATGTTACTAAATTTTAGTAGGTGATTTTTACTTAACTTAAGTTGACAAACAAATTACCTTTAACAGCCGCTGTATCCTAAAGTTGCTGCAAATGGCTCCGTTCGTCGTGAATATTTCTCCATCGGGTTGCCAAACGTTACGTTACTCTTTGTCTTCTTCCATGAATATTTTGCACCGTTCATCAAACGTTTAACATAGGCTTGGAGGTTGAACTTTTTTTCATGGCCATGAAGTGTCCCCGGTGATCCTCAAAGAAAGTGTACATAAGTCTTATTAATTAAGACCAAAACTTACCGTTAAAATGACAACTCAAATTCGTGCACAAGTTTCTTTTCAAGTTTCTTACCATTATCAAAGAAAATGTCCCAGTTTGAAACTACTCTTCTGTTGCTTCAGTATACTGCATATTTAACGTTCTCGGTAAGTTTTCAAAATAGCCAAGCAATGTTTGGATTGAAATTGGAATAAGGAAAATAACAGTTGAAACGGCTGCGTTAGCTGGCTACTTTCTATTCAGATTAATTTCCAATGTAACATTCACAAAGCGACAAAATTTTCAAAAACAGCAGAAATTTTGCAAGCGTGCTCATTCGTTTCTTTGATTGGTTCAAATCACGTCTTGGAGTCTTTCTATTGGTTGAATGGTGACAGCAGTTATAAATCGACCCACTCAGAAATGCAAGTTATTTTTTGATGGAAAAAATGGCCTATTCTTTATGCAGTTACAACGGAATTTTACTAATGAAAAACACCTTAAACAAAATGGAATAATTGCAATGAAATTCTCTCAATGGATTTAATCAAAGGGTGTTAGTAATTAAGGGTGAAAAATAAAGGAAATGGTTAGGGATAAAGTTGATGACAAATATATTCATTGGGGTTATAAATACTCAAAATAGAAAATCGACCTCAAATGGAACAGAATTACAGAGAACCTCCTGTCAAGTCATGTGAACAGAAAAACTTGCAAAGAATGCACGTTAGAGCAAAGCTAATTAACTAAAAAAGGCAAAAAACACGCGCATGCATGGTAGGTGTGGGCTTGCATACTCCATGAATACACTATTTAACAATTATTCGCCGAGGGCGAAGTGAATATTGTGAAATAATCGTCGAGGGGATTATTTCACAATATACGCTGAGCCTGAGGAGAATAATTGTCAAAGTATAATTGCTCAGGTGATTATCAGAGCAAATGCATTTTCTGTTTTCTTTTCTCCAGAAACATAAAAAATCGCACGGTGGCCATTTTGAAAATTTGTGCTTCACTATTATAATCACCTTGCGGGGGGGGGGATTATAGCAAGATAAGACGTAATCCTCGACCAATCAGAGCGCGCACTTCTCTATAATCACCTGAGCAATTATACTAAAACTTGTTATACAATAAGTGAAGGTAATGCGCGCGCTGTGATTGATCAATACCTATTGATTATTATACCAGTAAACAACATGGGAAATGTAGTTATTATAAAGAAGCAATATACCACACATTTCTATGGTTTATTGGCTCAATTAAAATTCCGAATGACGAAATTGCACAGGGGTCATGAAATTGACATGTGATGATTTCCTCGACCAATCACAGCCCTTTCTTTAAAATGTGCGCGCTATGATTAAACAATGGCATCAGCTTCGCTACTAAAGTAAACAATTTGACAGAAATTCTTACTTTCATACTGACTTGCGATGAAAATTATCAATAGTTTGAGAAGTTAGGGCTAAAGAAGAGGGAGTTTCTTCACCATGGGCTTCACTTTCAGTAGGAAACCAGCGAAACAGTCTAGATCTCTCAAGTTGCGAAGAAACGGGTAAGCGGGGTTTGAATGTGGATGATTATTTTTCAAACTTGTACGTGGAAAAATCTCGCGTTTTGCGACATTTCTTTTTCAAGTTGAAATTTTCGCGCGTGTACTGGGACTGAAAGATCTAAGTTTCAGTTTTGAAAAACTCTTGACATGATGTTGGGCCAAATGTTTCTTTTTTAGCCTCTTCATGGTTTGGGGGTCCAAAAACCGAGGAGTCATTTTATTAGCCCCACGCTAAGTACGAGTTCAATTCGTGTACTAAGTCACCACGCGAGTGAGTATCGGGTAATGATGACGTAGTTAAAGAGAGGCGCACAAGGGATTTTAGAATAATTACAGATGTTCCTTTTCTCATAAGATCAGGGTGCAGGAGCAAACGTGTGTGTGTGTGTGTTTTTTTTTAAACGAGCGCGAACGCAGTGGTGAGATAAGCCCTTGTCGTTGCTTACCTCGCCACCGTGTTCGCGCTCTTTAACCCTTAAAGCCCCAAGAGTGACATGCATCTAATTTCTTCTTACAATATCACTAGCTGAACAAATATACGGGTCATGAGAATAAAGTAAATGATCACCAGACATGAAAGGTGTTGATGTTTAATCAAATTCTCCCAACTAGTAACATATGAAATATATGGAGAACAGTGAGGAGAAAATGCATGTGGATATTGGGGCTTAAAGGGTTAAAACGTTTTCATTTTTTCACATGCACAAGATTACCAAGAAACTTGAACAAATCGAATTTTGTAAACAAACAACGACTTCACGACCTTGATATTTAGAGCTTTCAGTTTTTCGAGCGCAGCATCATTTTTTGTCTATCACTCGTGAGCGTTTTTCAGTGTTTTTTTCTATCCGTTGCATTTATTTGCGGGGAGTTCCAATTGGTTTATGGTGTTTTTTCGATTTTTTTGATTGACAAGAGTAATTACTTTGGTTTTGGTTTTGCGACACTCGTTTGAAAACCGCTTTATTCCTAAGCCGGAAAAAAATAACTTGACTAGCTTCGAAATGACGCGCCCTCAAGGATTCTAGGCTGGTTTGAGACAGGTTCGGCCTTAAACACTCTTTTCTTTTAGGTTTCAAGCAAGGCGTCTGAGACAGGACAGGTGACCGCAACTTTTTCTCAAAGGTACGATCACCTTGCCTAACTGAAACCTTGCAACGTGACAGCCGAAAAGAACACTAAAAAACGCACCGTTAATTACACTGGAACAACCACCAAGGAAATATGCATGAGCTTTATGAAAACTTGCTGCTGATTTGCTATCCTTTCTTCCGTGACCAGGGGAAAACCCACCACCTTCATGTTCAGTTAAAGCAATTTAACTGTTTTATCTGAACCCAAACGTTGTGGGGTTTTCACCACCCCATATTAATATCAAAATAAAATAAAATATTATTATTTCGTCACCACCCAATATTAGAATACTAGGTGATGACGTCTTGTCTCTTCACGCTTTTCTTCACACACTTTTTACTGATTCGTCTCCAGACGTCTTCATGTCGCGCGACGCGCGCAGCACTGGAGCGCGAGGTGTGATGGGTAGTGAGAAAGCAATTGATTCCCATCACCCCTTGCTATCACACCTCGCGCTCCCGTGCCACGCGCGTCGCTGACATGAAGACGACTGGGGACGAATCAGCACTATTCATACGAGCAGGAGCCCGTCAGCTTGAGTTCGCATCCCTCTTAAAATGGCAGTAATGCACCGTTGGTTCACCTTCGAAAATGCTCGATTCGTAACGCAAGGCGTTACGCAAGTCTGATGAATAATTTTAAAAACTTGTGGTCCAATCAAAAGGCTTCTTTAGAAGTTTGAATTCGCGGGAAATCTAATCTAAAAATAAACTGGTTTGTGAAAACGCCGTGACAGGAATATATGACAGTTGCGCTCTCCGGGTTATGGGCTCTTAATACGAGTCATTCTATCTTACGATAGACTAGATTATGCTATCTCAAACTCGAGTCAGCGAGAGCGCTTTCAAATTTTGTACTAGGTATTAATGTTTTCGAGTTTCCATTTTAACATTCAACGAATACAGTGACCACTATTGACCTCGCAAAAAGTGATAACCTAAGGATCATGCAAATATGCACTTACTTATGAAGGTAAACTGAACTCTTTTATCTTGTGAAAGGGTTTAAAACTGCAGCAGTAATACTTTACATAAATATGACACCACTACTTTTTTGAAAAAAAAAACTTAACAAAGACAAATAAAACAAACCAAAAGTAAAACTGACAATTGAAAATGTTTTTCCTATTGCAGACATTCCAACATTATGTTTACTTTCATAGTGTAGGAACGCGGGCATTTTAAATTGCCCGACGCCTTACCTATGAAGGTAAACACAATTCACGTACAGGGCAAGGCGAAGTGCTCCGAGGGCTAAGATTGATTTCTCTTTTTCACTTTATTCCTTTTTTATTCTTTGACTCACAGTGCTATATAAGAGGTCATCGGAGATATAATTTGTAGAAAAATAAATTAACAAAAGTTACCGTTCTCCAGTTATTGGAGAGGAACAATTTCTGTTAATTTATCAAAATGCGGAAGGTGGTACAGCGCATTAGACTGGCACATGTCTGTGCATGTGGTGATAGGCTCGTAGGTACAGTTTTTGCACCAGCTGAGTATGCACAAATAACACCATAGCTTTCACCAGACAGTAGGCCACAGTTTTCGTGATAAAAGTAATTGTTCAGTACAGTGAGTATAATGATCTTAGTAGCTCAATAATGCTTACAGACATTGGTCCAGTTTCTATCGCATGAAACACCAAAAACCGATAAGGATTTACAGCGTAGGTACTGTTAGAACTTGGCTTGCATTAATAAATTCAGGGTGTTAACCTGTTGAGATCAACACTGAACAATGGTAAAGTTTTTCTCAAAACCGCTGGTAGCACATTGGTAACAAAGGTTACAGGATTTTCAAATGTTCCGCTTTCACTACTGGACGTAGTCCTGACAACAATGATTTTTAAGTATTGAATATTGTTTTGTGCAAATGGTCCAGCTAACCGTAGCCCCACCCCCCCCCCTCCCTCCTTACCACTTGAAGGCATAGTATTAACCCACGAGGCAGGGACTGCTCATATTCTAAGCAAATATTCGTATGAGCGGTTCATTAAAGCTACAACTCAGTCAAGTTTAATTAAAGCAAAATGCAGAAGATCCCCCACATATAAAAAAACATTTTATTAAACTCAAATCTTGATTACTGAGTGTGTAGTTGCCTTAAGTTTATAAAATTAAAAGATGCTTGTGGAATTTTTGGATGCAAAATTCTCCATCACCATAATTGTATAGGATGAATATCCAGCTATTTTGTGGATCTGCAAGTCATGAAAACTACACTCTAAAACAGCTTGAAATTGATTCAGTCTGGGGAATTTTCCAGTCAGATTGCATGTTATTCCGTACTTCAAAAGGTAAAAAATTTAAAACATTGACAAACGTATAAACTTGTTTTCGTTTATTTAACTTTCTATAAATCACTTTTTCTTCTTAATAACAATTGGTGGCCTTCACAGTTCAACCCTGCCTTCCTGAAACATTTGAAAACTTTTCTCCTAGTTTAAACAATCGGTTGCCTCCAAGATCATTTGAATATATACAGTCAAATTAAACCTCCCTCAGTGAACACCTCCACTGATCAATGGTTTCTTTTTAATTCTCAATGTCCAGAGGACTCATAACTGACCGTTTTCGGCTAATTTTGCCACGCAAATCTATCTCATTGATATAAAAATGATGCAACAAAGCATGAGTAAAACTTTACTTATTCAGGAAAAATTCAACTATGTGGAATTATAAATTTACCCAATATTTTCTGATACAGAGCTTTAATGTGTTTGTTTTAAAACTGGTACATAAAACTGTAAAAATTTGGGGAATCCAACACCTCTTCAGTTATGAGAACATATTTAAATAGTATAAATTTCAACTAGCATTAATTAAAATAGTGTATACAAAATGTGGCCTTTCAGGCCCGATTAAAATTAAAACTTGTTTATCAACAAAGGACTTGGAGTGTTTGGGGAACGATCAGCCAGTGGAGAAAAACTCTGAAAAAAAAAAAGAAAACAGCAATATTATTAAAATGTATTTACAGGCTGGTAGAAATGTTAACTTTTACAGTGGACTGTAAAATCCATGTTCTAAAGCGGCCTTCACACGTCAAACTAATGTTGACCAACTCGTGTTGGCCAACTGAAATTGGTGTGTGTGTGAACGACACAACAACATGTTGGCAAACTGTAGGGAAAAAGTTGGCAAGAATAGAGACAAGTTCTATTCGTCGCCAACAGTTTGCCAACATGTTGTTGTGTCATTCACATACACCTATTTAAGTTTGCCAACACGAGCTGGCCAGCATTAGTTTGACGTGTGAATGCTGCTTAACTCTTCAGTTAATACATCAGCTTTGTTACCAGGCTTTATGCTTTTAGTGAGTGAAACAAGCTCAGTTGGAGGCTTGGGGCCATTTAATTTTGCACAAAGGACAACTAGGAAAGGCTGAATTTACATAAGCCTTTGACTTTAACCCAGCATTCACTCTATAAATATTAACTAAATATTATTTAATAAAATACATCTGGTTTTTTAAGCCTCCGTTCCACTCTTGTTTTACGTGACCAGCAAAGAAAAAAAGCCAGAAAAAAAGGGTGCATGCTGTTGAAAACTAGTTTACAAGCCTCATAGGGATACCTGTCTTTTCTTCTTAATCCCGGTTGGTGATTCTGGTGATGAATAAGGGTGGGCCTGCTGTAAAACATATTAAACAACCAATTTACAAACATTATGAATATTTTGCTTCTCAGTCCTTAAATAGGGTATCCATTTTGCCCTTTTATGGTATTGTAATCCCAACACGTGAACCTTAGATAGGGTTTTTTGTATTAGATAAAATTGCCCCACATAAACGCCCCAGTTGACTAAACGAAAAAAGATATGTCTGTTAAGAATTCAAACAACCCGTCAAGGCGATTTTGTAAAAGAAAAGAACATAAAAACGACCTGTTCATACAATTCTTAGTTGTAGTTATTCCCTTAAATACGGCATTTTTTTGGGTTTGGGCTTCAAAAGAGTATCAATTTTGGAATTTTTAATCCTTAAACAGATTCAGGTTTAGAGAATTCTGCAGCACACTACTATTCTAAATTGACGGGAGTATCCCCCCTCCCCCCCCGGGGTAAAAAGGAGGAATGGGTGTTGGCAAGGCACTGACCCCATTGAATACCCCAAGGGTACAAGCAGGCCATGATGAGGGTGTGCATGCTTGTGGCTTGATATGAATAATCAAGTTACATTAAAAGTTTCCAGAACTCAGAGCAATTTGGTTGAAAGTTCAAATATTTTGTTCGAATCACACAAACTTCATCAGGGGAGAATCATAGACAGCAAGGGGGCTAAGTCCCTCATCCTGATTCAGCCAACGTTTTCCCTGTTTTATGGCAATGACCTCCCTCACACGACAATAAGCCCAGTAAAAAACAAAGATTTAGTGTTAAATCTAGCCAGATAATTTGCTTTTTTTAGCCATCCACTGGATCCAATTGTTCTTATAAGTACCTGGAATTTTCTCCGCAGTGCTTTAGTCATCATTGGTGTCAGTCCAGTCCCATTTTCATTATTTCTCTGAGAGACTAGGGGAGTCCCCCCAGGACTGCGTGTTATGTTCACTTTCCGTAGATTTCTTCTCATCACTACCATTTCTTCAGGAGTTCTGTTAAATAAACAAGTCTGAATCAAAACCAGGACAAATGACATATGGGAAGGTCGGCACTCTACGGGGAATGCAAAATAATCTACAGGTAGTACTTGAGAGCTGTTTTAAATTTTGTCTGCCAAAATGGGGCAAACATTTGGACTGTTTTTGTCCAAGATAGTACATAGTTTTTTTCTAATTGGTAGCACAACAGGCATGTTAAATAGTGTAACATACATCAGGAGATATAAATGTACTCACCACCTTTACTGAAAATTTTATCCAGAGTTGATAGTTTACGTTATTTTTAATTTAGGAAGTATTAATCACTGTAGCAAGCTGAACAAACAGTTTTCATAATGTTAGTTGTTCTGCCAGTATTTTGTTCTTACTATGTATTAGCTGGTCACACAATCCAAAATCCACTTGAAGATTCCCCTGCCCCCCCCCCCCACCCCCCTCAAAAAAAAAAATAAATAACAGCATAAATTAATAAAAAGAGTTTACCTTAATTTCAGTTTTTCCACTTCAGTTTCTGTCTTCGTCCTTTTCAAAGTAACCTTCTTAATCTCGTTTAAACTTATAACACACTGTCGAATATCTTTACTTTGCCTGTTTTTCTTTGGTGAAGCCTTTTTGGGTTGCATCACAAACTGAAAGCCTGTTGCCTCAGATTCTGATTGAGGTTCCACATTTTCTATGTCCTTAGATTTTTGATCTTGTAAGACTTTTCTCAACTTGACTTTTCTCAAGTCCTCCAGGGTCACTAAAGTTCTTGTAGGCTTGTTTTTAGTTTCCTTTGAACTTGTGCATTTTGATTCAGTCTGAAAACAAATTAAAACTATTTACTTTTAAAGGCAATGTCAATCATTAACAATTTCATTCACTTTTTGACAATCAACCACCAGACACAAACTATTAAATTAAGTGAAGTTAAAAACCTGATTTTTGTTCCCTGAAATATACGACAAGATAACTGAAAGCAAAGTACGAGCAGTTGACCTTTTTCCCAATGAATATTTCTGCCCTCATGTAAGACAAGTATAAAGTAAACAATGTCTGGTCCAAACAAGCAGGAGAGTCAAAAAAATGTATAAACTCTAAGTTGAGAGTAGAAAATCAGTGTGGGTGTGTGACTGAGGATTGAGGATCAATCAAAAAGGAATGATAGGACTGAATTCACAGGCTTACCATCCTCTCTTTGTGTGGTGGGCTGTGCATTTATAATGGCTGTGTCGGTTTATCAAATTAGCAAAACTAAAGCCAAACTTTAAGAGTTTTAAAACTGAGGAAAACGAAATAAAAACTCATAAAATTGCTCTTTTGAGTGAGTCTGAAACTTATTTTGAAAACATCACTTTCGCAAGCCTTAAATCACCAAAATAAACACAGAAACACAAATCGAAACACCATGGCAGCAATTTTATGAGTTTTTATTTCGTTTTCCTCAGTTTTAAAATTCTTAAATTTCGGCTTTAGTCTTGCTAATTCGATAAACCGACGCAGCCGTTATAAATGCACAGCCCACCACACAAACAGAGGATGGTAAGCCTGTGCTGAATTTAAGTAAATCATTGATAATAATCAAATGTACCTGTTTATTCTTGAGAGATACCAGTGGGAGTGGAGGTGGGGGAAGAACAGGAGGTGGTGGGGGTGGGGGTGGGGGAGGAGCTGGTGGTGCATTCAATATGGGAACACTGCCTGGCAACACACATCCTTGTCTAAATGATGTACAACCAGCTGAATGATCCCTACATGGACAGCTTGTTTCCTATGTTGAGAAATAAAGTAAACATGCCACCATTAAAAGATTATAACTAAAAGAAATTATCACCATCTTTCATCTCACAATTTCATAAATGTGTAACTGTTTAATAAATTAATCATTTCAGTTTTTATAGCTGCTGGTCTTCCCCCCCCCCCCCTAACCCCCACCCCACCCCAAAAGAAAACAAGCCAAAAAATACACATTTTTTAAGAAATGTTTGAATGCCATGTTTGACACCAAATTAGGATAGGTCATCTTTCCTCACAACCTGGCCATGCTTGGATGAAAACAACAGTACTAAAAAAGCTGCATCAAACATGTGAGTGTAGGATTTGTCAGTGAGATATACGATTATCAGTAATCAATTGAAATTAAAATGTTGATCAATATCTACCTTGCTGAGTTCAGATTTCAGAAATTTTACTTCTTCCTCTAGACTGCACATTCTTCTCATGATTTCTTCAAAACTATGGATTTGACTCTCCCTCATATTCAGATGATCTTTACCTAGTAGAAACTGCAGAAACAACAGAAGCAGTGTTATTATACCACCGTACAGCCCCGCTGACGTGTTCTATGGGAAAAGCATTCTTATTTGGCAATCTGCCATATGTAGGGCCAGACGGGTTGATGCGGGCCAGTCTGGGACCTAAAATGGAGGGTGTTGTCCTAACCAGGGTTGGTATTTTTTGTCCCAAGCAGGCTCAATGTTTCAGACATTCATGGGGGTTTATTGACATCAAAGTGCAGATTCTCAGACAGGGGATTTCCCAGGAAAATTGAACACCCCCCAAACCCGAAATGGCTGTTGATGATTGGATTAGCCACAAAACCTTCTATCTGCACAAGCTCCAACCGACCTTGACAAGTGTTTGCAATCCACAACCAAAGATTTGTTTGAGCCAGTCAAGAAGAAGAAACACATTCCTGATGGACCTGAAACGCTCCAAAGTTGAACGTTGTAGCAATCTCGCAAAACTGGTAACACGTGAAAAGATGTTTCTCATACTAAAGAACCTTGCTGTCTTCGAACTACAAGGATCAGGAAAAGTTAAATCTTGTTTTCCTTCGCCGGCAGGGCTCAATGTTCCGCAAGAAAGCTGCATGATCGTACTTGAAGGCTGGAGTTGAGAAACACTCTTTGCTACTTTAGCACCGCGGTTAAATCCATTACCACGAGTTTTTCTTCTCTTCTTGTGTTTCCTTGAACTTGTAATACCCCAGGTTTGCTTCGCCTGTCCTCGTTTTCTTTTGCGTCCCATACTGAGGTCAGTGATTCACAGAAGAAATAGAATAAAAGTAAGCTTTGTGTTCCAGTTGTCTGGTCCGCGAAGTCTAGTCTGTGGTCGGTTTGGTACCAAAGCGATCAAGGCACGCTATCCTAACCTCGATGCAATTCTTTTACAACTACAGAAGGAAATCGCTTTGATTATATCAAGACATATGGACAAAAACTGAAAAACAGTTGAAGAAAATTTAAAAGCAAAATATGTCAAAATATGAACGTAAAAATCAATGAACTGTTCGAATTTCGCCTCCTTAAAAATTTCCACCAATCAGAATTACCGTTTGATTACTCGGCCCAGACTTCCACAACGTCCCTTCCTATGCTCTGTACACCGGACAAAAAAAAATGTTTTTCTTTCGCAAAGAGAACACAAAAGGTTTTAGTAAAGTTTAAATAATTAGAAATGAAATGTGTTAAATGAAAAGAAGAAATTTTTCAGCTACAGGTGAAGCGGGATTTACTTTGATAATTTGTAACTACAGAATGGGGAGGAGTGTGAAACCGCAAGCCTGTCAGTGGTCTGCATGCGCGGTCATGATCTTATGAGCATTCTTCCCAATCTCGTTCCCAGAGTCCACGTTACCCTAGACCAGCGGTCGGGAACGAGGGACTCTGGGATAAAGCGTTTACCGGAAAACAAGAATCCTGTGATCGGTCAAACTGCGCAGGCGTCAGGCATTCGCACATCCGGTTTTACCAAATGGCGTCACTATTCCACGAAGCAATTGAGTTTTCCATGGAAAAATTAGGGATAAAAGTGTTAATGAAAGAGCAGTACGATGCCTTATTAAAGAGCTATATGTGTAGAAAAAAGGTGTGCTGGTGGCATTGCCGACAGGTTTCGGAAAATCGCTTATCCGATTTTACCCTTGATGTTCGATTACATTCGAAGCGGCTGTGGGGCAAGATTCTGTTGTTATCGTAGTTTCGCCTTTGAGCGCGTTCATGAGAGACCAGGTGCAAAAACTGGAAGGAGTGTTGAATGTGTGCGTCTTACAAAGTGTGGGAGAAGAAGAAGGGGAAGGAAAAGTCACCATCCCGGAAGATATCAAGAAATGTTGTTTGATGTTTGGGCACCCTGAAGTATTCGATTCGTGGACAACAAGAATGTTGCCAAAATACTTAAAGCGAAAGGGTGCAAGCCATTGTTGTGGACGAGGCTCATTTGGTTCTTGAATGGTATTTATATAATATATCTTTTCTTCTAGTCGTGTTGCTTTGTTTTCAAACTTAGTAACTGAGTGTGCATGTGTACAATGTACATTTTTCAAAGATTATGTTCACTGCAAATGCTAATAGTTTTTATTACTTATATTAAAACCATCTGATCAGAATAGACCAATTTCCTACTGAATGCGTTATTATTTTTCAATCAAAACCGTTAAAAAGTCATGTTGTTTGATAAATAGACATCCTTGAATATATCTAATTGGTTCCCTGCTAGCTAGAAAATATCAAACCATTGTAATTTATATCCAAGGACTGTTACCACAAACTTGCTGCAGTGTACCTCACTGGCTAATAACTTGCAATAGTTTTTTTAGTCAGGCATTTATTGTATTTTTAAAATCTTTCATATGACCCCACAGACTGTACAGCTTTTACTTTTATCGTGCATAAATAGAGTCTGTCTGTCTGTCTGTCTGTCTGTCTACATTTTTTATCATTCAAACCAGTTAATAACTGGCTTGTGAAATGAAAGCAATCAGAAAGCGTAAATACCCAGAGAGAGGTTCTCATCCATGCAACTCATGTTTTCAGAGAATGAATAAAGAGCAACCCATGAAAAGAGAAAGATGGATGGGAAATGAACCATTTTATGGGATGGTGTACTTCAGTCATTACATAATTACAAATTAAACATCACGTGGGACACAAATTTATATTTATACCTTCTTTTCTCTTTTTTGTTAAGGGCCACATTTCGTCCAGCATATGGAAGAATAAGCCTGTTAACAAATTTGTTCCCATCTGAGTGTCACTACTGGCACTTACAGGCACAGCAACAGCAGCTACAAAAAGTGGCATTGTAACTGCCTTAGGACTGTCCACCCCAGTAACAGTTGAGTGTAGTCCAAACAGGACTTACGCCTCCCATGTGCGTCCTGATAGGGGCGATGACAAATTGGATAGAATTTTGCTGCCAATTGTTGCAGAACTCAAATCAAAGAGGCTGGAAACGCCCCTCACTCTTATTTATGGAAATCTAGAAACAATTTCAGGCTGTTTCCTGTATTTTCCAATGAAATGGGCAAAGACCAATACCACCATTCAGCTGAGCCTTCAGCAAAGAACAGACTTTTGTACCATGTATCATGCCCAATATTCCAAGCATGAGAGAAGGAGAATAGTAGATGAACTAGTAAATGGGAAATCAAGCCACCGTGTGTTGTTTGTGACTGTGGCATTTCCAATTGGGATTGACTGCAATGACATTCACAGAATTGTTCACACTGGGGTAAGATACACGAGGTTGGGAGGGCTGGCAGAAATGGCCTTGCAGCTAGGGCTGACACTTATTATTATTCTTATGACATTCCAAAAGCCCGTAAAAAACATACCAGAAGCCATGCGGTCCTATGTCCAGTCCAAGGAATGTAAAAGAAAAATTATTTTAAATCATTTTGACCACAAGGTTCCAGACAATCAACCTCAAGATCACACATGCTGTGACTTTCACAGGCTACACTGTCAGTGTGAAAACTGTATGCTTGTGCATGCAGCTGAGCAGGTTGAGGCACTCGGTGTTCAAGATGAGTCTGACGTGACCCTCACTGAACAGAATGAGGGTAACTCCCAATTATTTACTTCTGAGGCCAAACTTAAAATCAAACAAGACATGGAGAAATATAGATTTCAACTCCAAAAAGATATTGGGAGAAGCACTGTGCGCAATGTGGCCCTGTCCAGTGGGTTTCCGATTGAAATGATTTCTTTGGTCCTTGAACCCTTGCCAGACCTTATCTCTGTACAAAAAAAGGAATCCATCTTACAAGTGTACTGTAAAGATATGGCTGCAGATTTTTTTAGTATTATTCAGAAACACCTTCCCAAGAAGACATGTGCAGTAGAATCTCCATAATGTGAACCATCAGGGAAAGCAAAAATAACAGTAATATTTCAGTGAGAATTTTATGGAGCAGGGGTAAGTAATAAGCAAATAACTGCAGTTTGAGTCATTTGGGATTCCATGTTGTTATTGGGACCTTTTGAATGTTTAGTAGGGCTTAATTGCACCCCCACCCCCTCCACCACAAAAATTGCCTCATTGGTGTGAAGTGCCTATTACACTGTAAGTTATAGTGGAAAGTACTCATGTACACTGTATCAGCAATATGTGATCCACTATGCAAGTGAAATTCCTCATTTTGTGGGGCTGAAAATATAAATCTTATTCAGTTGACAAATTTAAAGTAATACCAATATCAATGTAACATAGTGAAGAAAGCTGATGCCCTAGGGAATGTATATTAATGTTTATGTTTTCTGAGATTAAACAAATCCTTCATCTAGAGAAATGATCTCTTCATCTTCCTCCCCATCACTTTCATGAGCATCATCACATCCAGAGTCATAGCAGCTGTGTGGATTAGCTCTCTAGTCATTTCTTATTTTTAGTTAACTAGGAGTGCAACGCAAATATGTCCGGCTGATCTAAAGGGCTCTTAGAAATGGAAGGGAAGCTTTGAAGACTCTTTCCTGGCTGATGTTCGAAGGGATTTTGACTGCTGATAAGTTCAATCATTTCTTTGATATCATCAGATGTACATGCATAAGTACGGCTTACTGACTTGGGGAAATGTTGCTTTCCCTGTCATACTGCTTTGATGTTTCGTTTAGCAGTTAACTAGAAGAAGTGGATCTTTGAACTGCTTTGAGAGTTCTGTTCCCACATATTGCTTTCAGAACACCTTCTCATTCTTGACCATGTTCCATTAAAAGGTCATTGGCACCACTCAAATCGTTGCCCTCCCCACCTTTGGGGTTCACAAACTGTCCATGAAGAATATGATGTGCCATGTGTTCACTGTAAAGGACCTATGACAAATGTTATAAAATGCATAGCCTCAAAGGCATATTTCATGCCCCTAGGCTGTGCCCTAAAATAAAACATGAGAAGTTTCCAGTTCCTTAGACTTTTTTCCCCATCACCTACTGTCTCTGTGTCATTCAACTGCATCAGAAGCAGTCTCAGCTACATGACCTGAAGTACATAGTTCATTCGCCGGTTTTCTTTTGAACTAGTAGGAATAGCAGAGACAGGGGATGGGGGCTCTACAGGTGGTGATGCATCAGTGATTCTTTTCCCATAGACTGCTACTAGTGTTCTTGGCCACAAGACTAACTTGACCAACAGAGAATAATTCAGCTGCTTTATTAGGTTCAACATTAAAGCAACAAAAACAGAAATAAGATCTGATGAATGGGATGTGATAGAATCTGACACCTTTCCAACACCAAGTACATCATAACCTCTTTGTCCTTCAGATTGTCTTTGGACCAGGAATACAACCTGTCCTATGGAAAAAGATAATGAAAATTAACGTTCAGTTGTTAGCAAAGAATAATGTTCTGTTTTACTTCGAAAGTGCAATCAGCAATAAACAGTGTTATAAATTTTATATTAATGTTACTTTGAAGTTGTAAGTGTATTTTATATGTTTGGAGTATAAGAAAAGGGACAGTTTGGAATGTATAAAAAATGAATTTGAAAATTATGCAAACAGAACAAGCTAATTTTTTAAATTGTGAAAGCATTATTTATATCACTGAGGTCTTCCAGCCTCAAAGGATAAATTTGTGATGGCTGGGGAGGTGTTAATAATATTAGTTCGATAGCATGATGTTTACCTCTCTTCGATTGTCATTGTTCTTCTGTCTTCGGACTCTCACTGGCTTTTTCCCTCTCTACAGCCTCAAGGGACTTTCTTGTTTTTCGTGTGAAGCCGCAAACAAGTCCTTAAACAACCTCGTTCCCAGATTCAGAAAGTGTTTTGCACGACTACAACAGCTGCTGCATAAACTTTCATTTCTCGGAAGTCCGTCACCATACACAAAAACTAATCCGGTCAACTTTTCCAGAACATTTAAAAGGTTCTCGTTCTTAGATTTTTCCCCAAACAAATCTATTGCACGTCTTATAGGGCCGGAATTACAACATCTTCAAACGTACTGTAGTTCTACACCTCCAGGCAAAGCTGTCCAGCTTTCATTGGTGTTTTGTCCGCCATTTTGGTCTCAAGACTCCGCTGGAAAACGTAACACGGGCTCTAGGAACGGAGGCCAAATTTGGGAATCTGGGGACGAATTACGGCTACTTTCACTTCCGGTCTAACTGCTCATGCTCAGATTTCAACCAATGAAAATGCGATCCGAAACGCTTTATCCCAGAGTCCCTCGTTCCCGACCGCTGGTCTAGGGTAACGCGGACTCTGGGAACGAGATTGCATTCTTCCCTTTCGTCCAGCAGGGTGTGTTTGGTTGTGTTTTGGTGAGAAAAGGCAAAGGTTTAGCAACAAATACAGCGATAGTCATGTCGCAAATCGAGGGTGTGATTAAGAAAATGACTGCAGTCAAAGACAAGACTGAGGAAGCGAAAGAGAGAGAATCGGATGCAAAACATCAGTTGAAAACGGTGAATCTGGAGGTCTTTGCGAAGGAGAATGAAGCAGCGGGATACAAGAGACGAATTCAGTTTCTGAGAGAAAGGCTTAAGGATGTCAATGCTGAATTGGAAGGTAAAGAGGAGTCTCTAAAAGAATTGAGGGAAAAGGCTGCGTTGGAGGGAGAAAGGGGAAAAGAGTTGACCTACGCTGAAGTGGAGACCGACGAACAGCTTAGGTCGATTGAAGCCCAAGTGCAAGACGCCCAATCTACTGCCGAAAACGCTCAAATGAGGTTAAATGACGCTCAAAGGAAGCTCACTGTTATGGAAAACGAGTTGACACGCTCGGAAATTCGCAGGGATACAGCCTTGAAGCGAATCCCTGAACTGGAGCAGATGATTAAGACCGCTGGGGAGAATCTTCGCAAGATGGAGCAAGATGACGCGTTGGCGAGCGAAAGGGAAACCGACTTCGAGCAGAAGTTGAAATTGTTGGAAGAAGAATTGACCAAAAAAACCAAAGAATGCGAAGAGACCGAGAGAACAGCAGGCAAAAGTCTTCGACGAGTCAACGAATTGATGGCTGAAATTGAAAACTGGCAAGAAAAGAAACTCAAACTTGAAAATGAGTTCGCTGCCATAAATGAACTCGAATGAAAATTTCTGTTAGTTTTAGACATTTATTTGAGAAGTTTGCAAATAGTTATGGCTATTATAGCTCACGAACTTTTATTTGAGAGAGATTATTGGACATTTCACCAGTGTTTGAATTTTTAAAATGCAAACACTAAATTCGAATACACCTGTATACTTCCTGTCAAAAAAGTTAAGATGGTTATAACAGATGAGGGTTTGTTTCTTTTTAGGAGGCTTTGGTAGCAACGTTAGGAACCCGAAGGTTTCATACCTCAGGGGTCTCCCATGTAAGAGTGACGGAGATCCTAATCGTACTTTCAGGAGATAGGCCCTGAGACGGACTGGGTTTACAAAATAATGTAAGTCAGTGTAAAACCCTGACGAGTTATTCTTAGTCTTGTAAGCTATTGTTTCACTGTATGCGATTGTTTGAACTGTTTTGTTTCCTTTGTTTTATGTCAACCCTTAGTTTCACGGGCTCTCACACCGAGGTAGATCCGATGAACGTCAGTTCCCTGCTGGTTTGGGTTGGGGGGAGGGGTGGGGGCAGTGTAGTAATACTTTTAGCTGCTTCATACTACAGAAATTGAAATGAAGCATTGACCATGTATGACATTTGTGCAACCAATTGGCTTGTGAACAAATGGGTCCTTGTTAAAATTTTGTGATTGACTCGAAAAATCCTCCCCATTTAGTAGATGGTTGTCATTATTCCAGAATTTCTGACACTTTGTTTGGTCTTTTCATAAATTTTTTGGTTTGACTCCCATGAACTAGGCTCCTGAAACACACATGCAATTTGTTCATATTTTCTGCTCTGTCAACATTCAATCATAACTTATTTAGCTTTTAGCTTTCTTTATGGTGCTACTCGTTACTCTGTAACAAAGGTTTTGATTAGTGTTTGTTTTTCTGATGACTTAAATGTGTAACGTGGCAATCCTGCCAGTTTTTGTGAGACTCAAAGAAGTTGTCAGAAAGATGTCAAAATCTAATGTAAAACTGGGTGTTAGTCACATTACAGTGCAGAGCACTGTAACAAGTCACATATCCATATGATTCTTAAAAGTTTAAAATACGTGTATAAAAATCAACTACAATTTAAAAACAAATGCTCTCTTGTCTGCAGAGGCTCCTTTTAGTTGAGAATATTTTTCCTCTCGCCACTCTCCGCTCCCCTCAATAGAGAAACAAAATGAAAAGTCCAATAGAGGCTTGTGTGGAGGAGAGAAAAATAAAGGTGGAAATTTTCAATATTAAGGATGCAAACATCCATTAATAGACGTTGCATACTGTCCTTCAGTAGCATCTTATAAATCTTGTAAATGATTCGAAACCAGTACAGTAGCTTAAAGCCTCACTCGAATCATTATAAGATCCTTTAATATCTTAGAATAAAATTTTAACTTTCTTTCTGCTCAATATATTCATCATTAATTTCTTCTTCAGTTACTTTTATTCATTAAGTTGTGAGGTCGGTCAGCTCTTGTTAAAACTTCAGGTTCCTTTGTTGTAGTTGTCAGTTACAGCAGATGCCTGTGATCTTGAAAACCAACTTTCTTGAACTGAAACTCATTTCCCTTCATTGATGTTGGTCAGTGATTTGTTGTTGGCTATGTGGAACTCCTTTTATCTCAAAGTTTTATTTTCTCGTGTGTTCAAGATCGCGGGAGTCTACTGTTGTTTTGAGAACCAGGAAGTACATTTAACTGTTTTAAAGTTATTTGAAAGCGGGATTCAAGACTGGTTCTTAAAGGAATTTGACAAAGACTTGTTGCAGTTGTTTAAATTTAATGTTATTGAGAAATGTACACAAAGTTCTCAATAAATCTGGTTAAGTGTCATTTTACTGATTGATTTAAGTCTGTTGGTTCTGAGCTTTTAACAGTGACAACCAACTGCATGACCAACATACAGCACATAGGGTGAACTGCCCATGTGCCAAATATATAGCAGAAGCATATTTGGCCTAATGCCTCACTGGATAATGAGCCCAAGTGAGTAGGCAAACAACTTTCTTGTGAACTTCTCCAGTCCAATGAGGGGTATTTAAGGGGGAAGCAGAAATATTTTCATACAAGGGTTGTTACAGTGGTGCATGCCAATGATGACCATTTGCTGTAGAAGGCCGACAATAAGCTCTGGGCTTATGTTTTGTCCAAAAGGCTTCTGTGGTGGGCTTATTTTTTGGAAAGGATGGGAGTGGGGAAGGGTCATTATTGGAAGGAATTCTGGGCGTAAAAATGGTTCAGCTTATATTTGGGAGTTTGCATCTAAAAATGAGGGTTTTTGCGACTGAAAAAGGATTTTGCATCTCCAATGCTTGCGCCAGCAGGAATGTGGGAAGAGTGTGGTAATGAACTTCTTTGCTAATGCTATTTACATCTCCCAACAAATACAAGAACAGTATAAGGATGCCGTACCGGACCTGGCTTATTGTGTTAAAACTCTGTTGCAGGATGTTGTGTTTTCGCATCACAGAGTGTGATCTATAGA
The DNA here is from genome assembly GCA_964030785.1 of Siderastrea siderea. NCBI lineage: Eukaryota > Metazoa > Cnidaria > Anthozoa > Scleractinia > Rhizangiidae > Siderastrea > Siderastrea siderea. The sequence goes on along the minus strand of OZ034978.1, from coordinate 4,419,562 downwards.
CCCCCTTTCATCAAGAAATTGAAGTTGTAGCTTCTTTAGAGCTATGCAACGTGTAGTAGATGGCTGGACTCTTCTTTAGTCATGTGTGAATAACCCCTTCTGTAAAAGGATCATCTTTCTTTCTGGCTTCCCAAAAACTATAGAAATTCATGATAATTTATGCCAAGCAATGACAATCTATGACAATTGATGACAATCGATAACAATCAATTGTAATTAAAGAACACAAAATTTTGGCCATTGATTTCCAATATCAATCGATTAATTGTTATCGATTGACATTGATTGCCATTGATTGTTATCGATTAGTGATTTTATTGATTGATCAGGCCAGGCAATTTGTTAATAGAAAAAACAAACTGTGTTCACTTGTGCTAATAAGTTGGTTCACGGAAGCTATGTTTGATCTCTTGAACGTACGAAATTTAATCTTATGGACATGTGCTAAAACCCAGACGCTGGATTCTGGATGATAGACGATGGACGATATGCCCATTTTTGACAGACGAGGGTCAAATTTGTCACACAATCTTTAGGGAATTTCAGGGAATTTTTTTTCGTGTCCTTTTTGTCACGCAACGTCACATGAACGCAAATTATCAGAGACTTAATTATTACACGACATTTAAATTTGTCACGCAATCGCGGGCAAAAGCGAATAAACAAACGTCTGTTATGTGTGCCCAAGGACGACGGATGCCCATCTTCGATTAGATTTTTGGCAGACGAGGGCCAAATTTGTCACACAATCCTTAGGGATATGATTTCCATATTTAAAAAAAAAACAGTGTCTGGTTTGTCACGCAATGTCACATGAATTATTAGAGACTGTACGCAGTCCATTGTAATATAGGGCGTGACGCGGTAGAACCGTGTTATGTACGTGCTTCTCTTCCCGTAAGCTCGATTTCTGCCGCTCTCCCGAACAGCGGCTGGTAATCGAACCAACTGCTAGGCCTCTCAGCCTCAACGTTCTTTAATATAAAAATGGTGCTTAAAAAATAAAAAGAGTGTATCGGCGCTTAGATTTGCGTTCTTCTTAAAGTATAAAAAAAACCTAAAACACCGAGCGGACCTGTAAATGAGACATGTCACGTGGAGCAAAAAAGGGCGACGACATTTCATTTATGCAAATTTCCTCATCTTCTAACAAATGTAGCCGTAGATATGGGTGATCATTCAGATTTCCCAAGGTTGGAAGGGACTAACATAACCATTTATACGTCTTAAAAAGAGCCTTAGTCGGAGTAGGACAAGTTGATCAGTAGAATTAGAGACTGCTGTGGTGTGTGAAAACCTTGGTTATGTGTTTTAACTAGCCTCCTCCGAAGGCATCCCTTAGGATCTGTTTAGGGTCTATTGGCGAAAAAAAAAACCGTTTTTATTCTCTCTCATCCTGAAACATCAGTGTCTGTCCCGGGAATAGTCTTTTCTTTTTTTACTGCGTGAAAATTAGTTGGCACCACGTCAATACCGCCGTCACAACTTCCTGCAGACATTCCAGACATTCGTTTATTCGTGTTTGCCTGTGATTGCGTGACAAATTGCAAAACGTCTCTGACAATTTGCGTTTATGTGACGTTGCATGTCAAAAAGACACTTGAAAAAATTCCGCCCTGAAGATTGTGTGACAAATTTGACCTTCGTCTTTCAAAAATGGGCATGTCGTCCATCGTCTATCGTCCATCGTCCATCGTCTATCGTCCAGAATCCAGCATCTGGGTTTTAGCACATGCCAATCTTATGTGGTAAGTGAAGATGAAGATGCAGTTTTTCAAAATACTAGACAAAAATATTTAAATAACAATCAAATTTTATTGCTGCAATTGCTTTTGACCAGCTTATATGATCCCAATCTGCAAGTTAACAAGAAAACATCATTGTTAGCAGAAATCTTTGTCAAGATTAATATTTTATGTTGCTATGCAGCAGCAACAAACTTTTGTCACTGCTGCATGGCAACAAGACACATTGAAACCCTAATTTGTCAACCATGAGTAGCTATCTCAGAAAAAAAATGAAAAAAAAAATCTCTAGATTTGCAAGTACAGCTTTCCATGTAGCTTTAAGTGTATCACGTCAGTCTAATGTTACAGTGCAACGATTTCAACTGGGGCCACCCGAAGTTTTTCTGCCAATCACAAGGTGAGTTCAGAACAAAAGAAGTGGGGTTGCGGTTGCTTTCGGACCAATCACAATAGGGTAAAATTTAACTAGTTTGAATGGGAATTGACGCAGAGGGCTTTTCGAAGGCGAACCTCAACTCTTATTCTCGTAGCAAAATGTTGTTCCTTTTGATCAATGACAAGGCAAACAAATGAAAAGGGGAAAATAAAAAAAATACCGAATGCCAGTCAGTTATTTTGAAGACTGCAACAAAGGAAGCGCAAAATATATCTACCGAATGATGGCCTGGATTGAAGACGAAACGGACTCAGCACAAATATATTTACTGAATGCTGAAGACGAAATGGGCTAAACACAAATATTTACCGAATGATGGCCGGGAATGTTAAAGACAAAATGAACTCAGTGCAATTACGTATTACCCGATGACAGTGGGAAGACGATGGACTGACAAATGCACATGTTTACCGAATGACAGCTGCGTCCACAACAAAATATTCTGACTTTGGTTGAAACACAAGAGAGTTGAGAAAAGCTTTAATTAAACCGTACGGTTGAGATTAGATAGATAGACCGTTTATTAATAAAATACACTTTGCAGTCGAATGACTGAATTACGTGAATAAATTATTTACAATAAAAATATATGACGACAATTTAAAATATATTACATGCAGTGGCTAATTATGAAACTGTCTCTGAACCTGTTTGTCTTGCAGACAGGCGCAGCAAAGGCACGTGTCGATCTCAGATTATAATTCTGCTGAGATCGTGATGGCAGAAGGTGTCTGAGTTTATGGTTGCCCTGCGCGTCAATGTCTTTGAAGAGTTCCTTACATAATGTGCTCCTTCTATCATATAGGGTTGGAAGGCCAGCTTTAACTAAACCTTCACTGTAACTACAATCTGGAAATATCATGCGTAATGCACGGCGCTGAATGCGTTCAATTTCTTCAGAGAGATATAATGGTAGATTGCAATGAAAGACCTGGCATGCATATTCAAGGATTGATCTGATAACGCTACAATAGAATCTTACAAGGTCATTGTTAGCAATACCCGCGCGCTTAAGTTGTCTTAAGAGATAAAGTCTCTTGGCAGCCTTAGTCGTGATTGAGTCAATATGCGCAGACCATTTGAGATCGCTGCTTATGACAACGCCAAGAACTTTAGCCGAAGATACCATTTCGAACTCGACCCCTTCTATTAATTCTGTTCGAATTTATGTCACAGGTTGAAAACCTCTTAGCCTCAAAATAGTTTTGCTGATCAAGAAACTGAGTTTCATCGACTTTGAAAATGTTGTTACAGTCCAGTGATTTCCAATTAGCGGGTCACGGAAGTCTTGCACAGAAATCTTGGTCTTCGAGATATTTATTTTATTTTGTCCCCGTCATTCAGAAGTGTTGGGTCTCTTTCCTCCTCAACATTCTCGGCTTTCATTCAACAAAACGCATTTGTGTCGAGCTTGTTTCGTATTCAAACTTCTAGGCCATCAAGCGACAACATATTTTGCATTGAGTCCGTTTCGTCTTCAAAACTACCGGCCGCCAGTCAGCAAATAATTGTTTCTCTTGCCGTTTGCTTGTCTCGCCGTTGACCAAAATAAATGTCATTTCGCCATAAAAATAAGCGTTGAAGTGCACATTCGCGTAGCCCTTCGCATCGATTCCCGCTCAAACCAGAAGTAACATTTTACCCCTATTGTGATTGGTCCAAAAGCAACCGCAGCCCCGATTCTTTTGTTCTAAACTCACCTTGTGATCGGTAGAAAAACGTTGAGTGGCCCCAGTTGAATTCGTTGCACTGTAAAGGATGTTACAACCTGTATGTTGTATCTGTGTTATTTCACCTTCAACATTGTGGCTCAATATAATTTCTCCTCATTACTCATGACATCAAAATATCCAATTTATTTTTGCCACAGTTCAAGTTGACTGATAATAGATACATCTTATTTGGTGTCTTGGTACATAACATACACAGATATTTTACAAGTCGTGTAGTATTGTTTTGTTTTTGCGTCCTCCTCCTTCAGCAAAAAAACTGTTCAAACCAGGATTGTGCAACTTGTATTACACTGGTATATTTTGTGCCTTCTCTTGCCCTTATATGGTAAAACGACACAAAAGTGGAATAAAAGTTAATTAACGCCATTCCCTGGAACAAGTGGTCAGGTGTTTTACACTTTTATCACTTACCTTGTTAGCAACATCCAGGGCATCATAATCTGGAGCCAGCCTGACATAAGCTTTCTTCTGCCCATCGGGTCTAAAGAAAGGAAACAACAATTTAGTACTTTGCATAAACAGATAGAGTAATTAATAAACTAGCAGAGTTCACATTTAAGGGAATGTATCATGGGGATTTTGTATGCGTTTCATCAAAATATTGCCAAAATTAAGATTAAATGGCTTCGCGCACATACACCTTAATCCAAGATAGCTGAAAATACATTACTCTTTTGTCTCATTGTTAATTGGCCCTTGTTGCCTCGATCCCATCTGCAGAATTCAAAGGAATACTGGGCTTAAAATGAGGCAACAAGGGCCAATTAACATGGAGACAAAAGAATAATGCATTTTGCGCCATATTGGAAGAACGTGTATAAAAGGCTCCTGGAACACAAAGCAGGAGATATCAAATGAGCTCTAATTTTTGCTAGGAGTGCAAACCACAATAAGTTTTTCAATGATTTTTGCAAGACACAGGCACAGAACCTGAAAACGTTTGCCGAATGTTTTCCAAGTTGTAATCCATTTCCATCCTGACCATCCATGGCCAAATACACTTATTAATTTTTGAATCAGTATGGTATCTGAACAAAAATCCCTGAGATACTGCCTCTTTGAAGTGCACCTATCAAAAGCTCACCATGTGCAGTCAAAGCTTAATTATACTGTATAGCTAAGCTGAGTGAACTGTGTGGACATGAAAAGAGACTAGCCTTGCACCACAAGTCCAAGATAAAGAAAATTTGCAATCGGTGACCAACAAAATGCTCTCACCAAACTGCATTTAGGTAGTTTGAGTAAAGAAAGGGGGAATACCCAATACATTTATGAGTAAGCAGCCATCCCCGATCAACATAAAATTATCTGTCAACCAGTTTCTCAACAGCGGTGCGAGCCATTCAGAATTAACCACAAGTTACATCACTATTTGTAGTTACCCTAAATATACACAGGGGGCTATCAAACTCTGCTTATTACGAATGATAAATGTTTCATGGGGCCCGTTTCTCGAAACTTCTGATAACTTTCCAGGCGCAGTAAGTATTTTTTCAAGCTCATTTATTTGTCAGCTAATGGTAATTATTGGTGCAAACTTAGCGATATGCTTCACGAAATTATAAAGATTAAAATTTAGCTTTCAAATTCTATAAAAAAATTGTATGGCTATTCGAGAATATTGTGCACCTAAAATAGTTTTCGGGCCTGGAAAGTTATCGGGAGTTTTGAGAAACGGGCCCCAGAAGTCTGAATAAAAAGTCTGGAATCTGATTTTTTTTTGACATGAGATCTGACAAATAATCATATCAGGCCCTACAGGACAGGTAGGAGGAGAGGGGAGGCTGGATCTCTAATATTACACTTCCACTTGATCTTTCTAAGCCACAGAATAAAATAAATAAGTAAATATAATGTCTGAAACAGACTGCACTTCAAGCCATTTCAGAGGATGTATGGAATAAACAGATTCATAATTATCATAAACAGTACCTGATAAGGGTGTTGACCTTTGAGACATCGATGTCATACAACTTCTTCACAGAAGCCTTGATCTGGGGCTTGTTAGCTCTTACGTCAACAATAAACACAAGTGTATTATTGTCTTCAATCTTCTTCATGGCCGACTCAGTTGTCAGAGGGTGCTTGATGATAGCATAGTGATCAAGTTTGTTGGTCCTGGGAGCAGAACGTCGTGGATACTTGGGAGCTCTTTGAAGTCTAAGAGTTTTAGGGCGGAAGAAATGTACACTTGTGCGCACCTTTCTTTTTGGTGTTCTTTGAACACCCTTAAGCACAGACTTCTTAGCCTTTTGGGCTTTTGAGGTCTCGCTGGTTTTCGCAGAGGCACCAGCTTTTGACTTTCCTGGAAACAAACAAAACAATAAGATCTAGTGTGTGACATACTGCCTTTCAAAAGGATCCTTTATACAAAAGAAAATAATAGCTTTTTGTTGTTTGTCATGTAAAATGGTCAGTGATGTAGAGTGGCATAATGGGAGCCGGCATTTCACACCAATGTTGGATTCATTAACTTCTGTGATATTTTGTAAAATTCTAGACATTTGGAATGCTTTGTACATTAACTTTTTAAAAACGTTTTGTACATTTTGGTGACGTAACTAGACCCATAGATTACGCATACTTTACTCATCATTAGTGCATGCATTTAGACAGTTTCCCCCCTGTTAAGTGTAAGTCCTTAAAAGTAATGATAACCGATTCAACAATACTGAATTCGTTTGGACATCCTAGCAACATCATACAACAAACTTGAATTCAACCATGCTGGATGAAGTTCAATCGATTTGACCAAGGCCCTAAATAACACATCACTTGGATACAGCATAGTAGTTTATTAAAAGTAGCACAGTGCATTTCATGTAAGCCGTAATTGTAGTAAAATGTCTGGGCCAGCTCACATCTCATGTACCACAGATACCAAATTATCGAAGACATGGCAGCCCTTCATATGATCTAAATTGACAAAATCATACCCCTTACCTAGTTCCTATGTGCAAAATTAAAATGTTATGAATTCACAAAGGCATTTTATTTGGTAAGATCGAGTTGAAAGATATTCTTGGAAACTATGAAGTCAACATTTCACGAATTCACTAATTTAGATAAATTTTCCCCACTCAAATTACGCAAGGAAACGCACGTGAAATACAAAAATCTCCATAACACAACCAGACCTAAGCTTACAGTTACAGCCACAGAAGACACTAAAATATCTGAAAATATCGATAGCTCCTGTGCACGTGGAATAGAACGATGACATTGAAACGCTTTAGACATGTCTCTCTATCACCATAATACTTGCCAAGTCATAATCTTTATTTATTATTGTGCCAGCTTAAGGCGATAAACTTTAATTATTTCACGTTAGTGAGTTGAAAATCCCATACAACTACTTCCAATTCTTACCCTTATCTTTGGGCGCCATGTGTATTTCAGTAAAAGAGAGAGATTACATGTGGGTAGGACCGCTAAGAATGCAGGGCTGAGCTATGTAACCAAGCTCAAACGGTAACTCAAGTAACGCCTGGCACATCCGAGCTCTATAACTCTTTTTAATATTATTGTTATTTGATAAAATCCTTAAGTTTTTAACACCGTTGAAAAGGAATGTTTATTTTAGAACATAAAAGCACGACACTTTACGGGGTTATCGGCAGGGCAGTCGTAAAACTGAACGCAAGAAAGCCACATGTGGCGGCGAACAGCGGTGCTCGACACCAACGAAGGGCGCCGCGCGCGTGTTTCGTGCTTCGTGCTTAATGTTTGTCCTGACCAGTCTAGCGAAACTAGCTGAAAACCAACAAAAGAACGGCTGATCGCAGGTTAAACTAGCTGTAGCCTTGCAAGCGTGTCTAGCTGGGACATCTCAGATGGGAAAGAACGATGTGAATGCCGAGAAGGAGGGTGAACTGGGGAGGGGTGGCCCCCTTCATGCCGACTATAACCGGTAAACTAATCCCTACGGCGGTAGAGGGAAGTTGGAAGCAAACAAAACAAGAAAATCCGTGGGCCCTTACAAGCTCGAGTTATACAGTTGTGGCCACCTTAATTAAGTTTCACGGAGTTTTTATATTGAGTATTATAAATAATTTTTGCGTGATCTGTTTTGGAAATTGCAAAAAAAAATACATATTGCAAACATGAAAACCAAATTAAACCTTTGAATTCTCCTACAGCCCTTGCATTTTCAGTGTTTTTCAATACAGTATTTTATTCAAGACTATAAGTTTGTTTCTATAAGCAAAGGTTTCGTTATACAAAAACAAGTAAAAATCAACGCTGGTAAAACCGAACGACCTTTAGGTGTCGTCATGACGTCCGTTATGGGGAGGTAGGGATGTTACATGACACAACTTCTGTGGGGAACGGATTGAACATTTTTATTTTAAAAATGCTTAAAGGGGCATAGTCACGAGGATTTCGCAGATTTTTGGTAAAAACTGTGCTAAAATTATCAGTAGCTAACTTTATCCATGCCCAACATTGCGTTTGAACATTGAAGAGCATATTAACTTAATTTCATTAAGAGAAAACAAACCATGACCATTTAATATCGATTTAATGTCAACACAATGACAGAATTTGAAAAGTTTAGCCTAACTTTTTCAAGTTGCAATCCATTTCCATCCGTGCCATCCGTAGCAACAGGCGACAAAAAATAGTTTCAGTGAAGTAACATAGTCTTTGGTAACAAAACTAGACCATTATTTGTGGGACTTCATTGATGTGAGGACATATTTTTGATTTTTAAAGTGAACTGACTAAAATAGCGTGACTATGCCCCTTTAATATAGCATATTAATCCATAAAACGATCAAAATAATCAATAAAGCAGAAACCAACAAAGCGAATATTGTGCAATGAGTACGTTGACTGAGTTTTAAAATTGTTTGCTCTTAAATGGTCCGGTAGTGGAGAGATTGATTGGGCAGCTGGGACGCACTTTAGTGGCTGTTGCCGTTATGGAGAGGTGGCCGTTTTATAGAGGATAAAACCAGAGTGAATGTATGGACTGTCCGCCGGGACACAAAAAAGTGGCCGTTTTGGAGAGATGGGCATTGTAGAGATCGAGGTGGCTGTTAGTGAAGGTTCGACTGTGTGTTTCAGTGACACGGTCATAACAAAATAAGCTTAAAGTCATAAGTGTAAATTACTTTCCTGTTTGATCCAAAAAAGACTGCAAAAAGCCTCAGGAACTCCAAGGCCCGAAATACATTCCTCATTTATCAGTTGTCGTCCACATTCGCATAAGGCTTCTCTTTAAGGAAAATGCTATATTCAGTTTTTCCTGGAACTATTGATCCGTTGCTTTGAGCCCTCAAATTTCCAGTCCGTTTGAATCAAGACTACCAGAGCTTTCCTATTTGTTTTCAATGGCGTATTCTGATCCATATAATGTCAAAAACCCTCTTGAAAATTGTTGCGTACAACAATCGGTCGGGCCACCATTTTTCAAAGGGTGCTCAGTCGAAAACCTCCGCATAAACATGGTGGAGGCATTGCAATAACCTAGCCCTGTCCCCAAGAAAACCACGGTCGAAAGATAAGCCCTTTTCCTTCCCCACTCCCCATAGGATATCATTTAAACAACCAATCAATCATCGTGACCTTGAACAACCTACTACGTCCAGAAACTGGCAGAAACTAAAGGACAGTGCCCTTCAGGTCCGTCTTTAAGTAACAAAACTTGGATATAAAATTATTAATGGAGAATATATCTATTCTATAAATTCTATTATTTTTTAATATTCTTTTATATTAAAGGCGCTGTCTTACGGGGATTTTGCTCACGTTTCGTCAAAACTTTGCTAAAATTATGATTTAATGTGTTCCCTCACAAACAATATGCTCCATGAACACCAAGGGAAGATATCAAGTAAATTTTCGCAAGGAGTGCAAACGTTCGCCGAACGTTTTCAATTTGGAATCTATTTCTATCCTGGCCATCCGTGGCCAAAGACACTTATTTATAGTTTCACAGAATTAGTATAATGTCTGAAAAAGAAATGACCATTATTTTTTCATTTATGCAAAAGCCAAGTACTTCTCGGTAGCTTTTTAGTTGAGTGGTCACACTTTAGGTTGTCACTCGCACGTCTTCGCACCAAGTATCCTTAATAACAGTGGAAAAAGAGATTTGTCCCTGCTATATCCCGTCTTTCCCTCGCTTTTACAGCAATCCCTGCATTAGATGTCCGCTCCTAGTGGTGGAACCGGACGCTCGTATAAGGTGGGGTCTCGTAGCAGAAAAAGGGAGTGGAGACAGCTTAAACAAGTATCCATATTTAAAAAACCTCCAGATCTGGGCGGTTTTTTTTTAAAAACGAGGGTGGGTGTGGGCCCGTCGGCTAGCTCCCCCCCCCCCCCCCCCCTTTGTTGCTTCTTTCCTTCTTGTATTATGGACAAGGATCCCTGGGGAATGACGAAGTTACGCTCGTTGCAGATGGATAAAGCTAGTTAACATGTCTTTTGAAATGGCGCCGGCCTTTGCACGGAATACTAAAGTTGCCAGTCCAAGAGTCCGGCATTACTCGGAGCCTACAAATTCTTTAGCAGGTCAATGAAACGGCGGTTTCTTGAGTAGGATGATTTCTAGATGTCCCAATACTTCCGAGGATATCCGAATATGACCTGAATGCTTCCTTCTGGTGACTCTAGCTTCGGATTAGCGCCAATTAGAAAACTTTGGACAATCTTCGGTTATCTTCGGAAGCCTTTGGGTCATCTAAAAGTAAACCATCTTAAGAAAACGCTATCGCAGGAATACGTGGGAGATAAAAGTTCTTTAATGGGTTCTGGCGAGTTACAAGTTGTCCAACACGATGATAATTTCAGTGTTTTTGAGACGCGGCCGGTTCACTAATGCCACCTGTATTTGCCAACTTAAGTTTGCGATGCTTAGCTTGCCTTAATTTCTGTTGGTTGGCCGGTCAGAAATTCAACCTTTTATGAGCGAAAGTACTTGAGTATTCAATGGTGTACGTATGTGCTACGTGACATGTACGCTGCGCGCACCATATGTTTGCATTACTGCATGTGGTTCATACACGTTTGAAATGGAAGCTGATCTTTTAGGAAGAAAAAAAAACAGCATGGTGTACTCCTCCCGGGCATTAACGTCCAAAGAAAATTTATGTTAACAAAATTCCGGCGTAGACTTCTTATAAAGAAAATCTGGGCATAAACTGGTTGTTGTCAAACTAAAATCGCATACATACACCTAAATGAAGCACTAAAATATCGAACCACTGCCTCTACTCTAAGGTCGTTTCTAACCACTTTTCATTATCATTTTATTGCCTCGGGTTATGATTCTATTTAGCACTTTCTCGAAGAGACCTCCCTAAAATCAAATGTCATAAAATGTTTTCTGAAATGAAGGATTGGATAAATGCGAAATGAGTTGCAACAAAGATGTAAAAGTTTTGTATTTATCTGCTTCCCAGGAACTAGTTGTAACTGCATTTTTATAGATAAGGACAATTATTTTTGGCTGATGCACTGCGCGTTGCTATTTTTAAATGTAACTTTTGGGGGCAAAAATCGAGGAATTGTTTTCTTTGGTTTACAGTCTAGGAAATTTCACATTCTTTCTCAACTCAGTATGGTGAATCTATTCGTGGATCCTGTTTTTAACACATTTTAATATAAAAAATGCAGAACTAGCTATCCCTTACATAATTTAGCCTTTTATTTGACTATGTAGTACTGCGATGTATTTCCAGCAAAAGCGACACATTTTTTTTATATTGCCCTTGCCTACAAGAAGCTTTCCATCCTTATTAAACTTTTCAGGTAGGACGAACTAAGTAAGAAGATGCGCCTTTTAAAATTCTTAAAATTCAAATACAAACGGTTTGGTTCTTTTCTCAATATAAATATTTAATATGTATTTGGTTTTCCTTTGGCACGTACTACAAATAAACATTTCACCGGGAGACGCGGTCGGTTTGAAAGAAATTCAGGTTTTTTGGGCAACTAGAAAACGGCCAATTTGGCGTTCACCCCTTAATTATATATCGAACGGTCACTCGTAGGTGCTAAACTACGGCTCTGAAAGGCTTCTACTTTCATTTCAGCATATAAGCCAAATTTAATTAAAATAATAACAACTAAAGCGTGGGCTTAAGGGTACCTGCTTTGCAAACCAGAAGCATTCCATTCCAATTACGCAAAAGACTTCAATGCAATAAAAATATTTTCCCTTGTCTAAATGTTATTTACTGTAGTTTTGGCATCTCTCCTTTCACGCGGTTACGTATATTTACGAACCCAGTATTTTATTATTAAATAATACGAATGCCCGCCTTCTTTTCGATTTGAAAGTCAAATCAATGAAGAATTAAATGCCATACGATTAAGAGAACAATTTTAGATGCAACTTCGATATAATCAATTTTACATGATTTGAACATAATTAGTGAGGAATTGCCGCGTTAACTCGAGGTCTTACTCGTGGGCCAAACTGTTTTAAATAATTTCTTCAACTTCCTGAGGAGTTTCCTCGCGTTCAGTGCATCCAAATTGTTTCTTGATCAGTTCTTTCAAATGCGGTACCTCAAAACATAAAGCTACTCCTCTTAGCGAAGTCCCAGTCAAACCCACAACTAACGCAATGAAGTGAAGCGGTACGTTGCCAAAGTAAAACACCTTTTCACCGTTCATCGTAAGCGCCATTGCTATGCAAACATAAGGCGCCCAGCAAAACGTGTGAATTATGAGAATGCTGAAAAGCACTTTTTGAGTGGTTAACTCTCGTCCGCGTAGTGCGAATCTCTCGCATCGTTTTTTCATTGAATCGTCTCTCTTCATACGCTCTGGTTGGAAAAGAAAAATGTCGTAAACGTGCGCGTAAAAGGCCGCAAACAGTGGTAACAGCAAGCAAAAAGCCAGAACAGTGGTGGTATACCAAGAATTGCTGATTAAGTCAGGAAGGCAGAGAACCTCAGGGGAAATTGGCCAAGTGAAGTGCGGCGGAATGCTAATCATTGTTGATAGCAGCCACACGAGCAAAACCATCACTTTTGACCTGGAGTCGCTGAAAATTCGAGGATACGCTTTCTTGTCGACAATTGAGCAGTGCCGGCTTGCAGCGACGAGCGTCAGAAACATAACTGGGGCCACGAGATCCAGTAAACTCACAGTTGCGCTTATTTTGCAGTAGACATCTCCGACGAAATCAATCTGGCTGTGAATGGCTGACAGAATCCAAAACGGAACCACAATCAACGCTGTCAATAGATCTACGAGGCTGCTATGCAATGTGAACAAGTCGTAAACTTTCCTTTGCTTCGAGTTCTTACAAATTATACCGACAATTAGCAAATTAGTCGCAATAGAAGTTACACCAATAATTGTAAGGATAGTTAAAAACGGTATGGACTCCTCTAGGTTGAGCTGAAGCGGGCCTGTCGATTTCCCCGTCGTCATTTTAGCCGTTTCACTGAGTCGCTTTTAGTTGCCTTATTGGCTTTCACCTCTTAAATCGTTTTAAACATGGGTCAATCAATTTGCACCTATTTCTGTACGCAGTTTTGCGTTGTCTAACCAATTAGCAGGTGATACGCACGCTCGCGGCAGGTGAAAACCATTTCAAAGCAGAGTAGTATCCGTTCTTATTGGCTGCCCGGTGCTGTTGTTATGGCAACACAGCTTGTGCGCCCTCAGTTTCGTTTGGTTTTCGAGGCTCCCGTGAAGCAGGCATTGGCGGTCAACAGGAACGTTTATGCCAAGAAGAAAAGTCTGCTTTGATTATAATTTTCTTGTTTGGTTTAATTTGTCATATTTGAAAACAGTTTCTTAAAGACAGTATTTGTCAGTGCAAATCAAAATGAAGGAAAATTAGGTCACGTCAAATATTTTTATTTGTTTGCATATTAATCCACAGTTTTCAATTGCATGATGGAAAACAAGTTGCCAAGTAATTGAAATAATTTTAATTGTTTTCGTAAAAATACAAATTCAAAACATTTTTAAAAGAATTGGCTGCTGGTTTTAATTGTCTACAGGCGGGTTTAACATTAGACTACGTGTGCATGTTTTCGAAGGCTAATTATATTATCAGTACGCCATTGCCAAATAAATGGAACCTCATTCAATGTATGCTTCCCTGTCTTGCTTGCTGGTGACATTGAATAGAACAAACGTTTTCAGATCGTCTTGTTATCTCTCCTAAGTTTTGTGAGTTCTGAATCCCGCCAGACTGTTTTCTACAAGTAGAAATTGAACAGAAAACAGCAATCACAGGTAGTGGAGGATTAAACCAGGGGCGATTAAGGAACATAATATATTGTTTAGCAAAACGCGCGGGGGAAAAATCCGCGGGCAACTTATAATAACCTGATAACCTGCGGATTTGATACGATAAACATAAACAAGAGTAATACGTTGGATCGTAGAAGATCTAATCCGCCATAGACTACAATCCAAGGACTACAACACAGCTGATACAACGTTGACTTTGTATTTGAAGACTACAATATTTCTGCAGGCCAGACTTTCTTCAGGTATACTGAGATGCTAAGAAAACTTGGCAGCGACAATAGCGTTTCATAAATAGAGCATTTCACAATACAACAAGTAGTTTTAAGAAATGATGTGCAGTGTAATTTAAGTGTACTACAAAAATTAATAACAGAGTATAAGGTAAATTTGCCAGTCAGGTAGCAGCAATATGGAGCCATAAAATGGCTGAACAATGATTGGGGAAGCAATTATATGTGGGTTGTGTGACAACTAGTGAATAAATAAAAACATTGCCACTCTTTAGTGTCAATTGAGTTTGTCAACCCAAAGGATAAATGGAAATACAACTTTGGAAGAGGGTCCTTGTTAAGGAAAATTGACCTTCAACTCTGATTATATAGATCTGCGTTCACGCATAAAGATTCTGTTTTGCTTAGCATTATTTGGGGTGAACCCTGCTGTCTTTCACGTGTAAACAACGTGTTTTTACAGCTATTACAGACATTTCAAATGATTGAAATAAAGGCATAAAATTTTTGCCCATTTTCAGAAAGGGCTACTTGCTACGGAAATTCAAAACGAACATGACAAGGTGAGGGAAACAATCCCATGAATGCTTGAGTGCAGAGAGGATGCCGCTGCCTCTGTTGGGATGGGTGCCTCAGGAACCATGACGAATGTCCCCGCACTCCACCCCCTGTGAGAATGTATATCAAAGGTCCTGCTGTCGGTAATGTCGTTGTCGTCATAGGCCCAGATGATGTGCACTCGTCCACCTGGCTGTAATTAGAAACGAAAAACGTATACAAAGTAAGTACAAGGTGTAAAGATGAATTTGGTTTGAAGGTGCTATCACAACCCAAAGGCTACCGCTATAAGTTTGAAATTTGAGGAATTGTTCTGGCATCTTGTAAGATCGTAGACTGCAGACTACAGATTAAAACTAGCCTGTAGGGGACTAAATTAGGTCTAATTAGCCCTGGCAACAGAAAATGATGGATTAAAGCATTTCTCGGGATCTCAGAACAGCATTTCTTTTAATGTTTCTCAAAGTCCTTACTTAATATACTTCAGCGAAACCCATGTATTGAAGAGTCCTCAAACCGATTCAGGTTCTGTATTAGGTATGCACAAACGACCCTTTCTTAGGAAAGTCTATCAAATTCTGAAAGCCGTATCTAAAGCAAGTTTAAAACACCTCGCTTTTCTTCATTTATAACTTTAAACTTACTAGAAACAACAAATCTTCATCATCTCTGGTGTCACGTGGTCTTTCAAACATTAGCTCTGTGTATCCACCAACTTCAGATGCATTAAGAAGTCTGTAATCCTGGCTGGCATCAGGAAAAGGCTGTGAACGTCCTCGAGTAAAATAGTCCTGACGAAATAAAAGCGCAGTGGAATCCCATAAATCCGGCCATGAAAGGGGCATGAAAATCTAGGGGGATTAACGGGATTGACGTATTAATGAGGTTGCCGGAAAAACAATGTCGTACTGCTATCATGCAGAAAAGTAAGAGACAACAGCAAGAACAAACGAAAGACGATAGAATCCTCTAAAGAAAGATTTGTTGCAAGGGAGCGTAGGAAGTATACACGTCGATAAATAGGACGACAAAACCGTAACCATAAAATTAACCATGTGGTCAGAATATACTTTTCCACAATGTATGTACATGAAATCGAGAGAAGATGTTGCTTCCATTCTGTTTGCACATTTGAGTGGCTGTATGCTGCGAGGTTAATTTACAATGGAAATTGTTACCCGGGTTTAGCTATATACTGGAGTTAGCCGTATTAACCGAGTGGCCGGATTAAAGGGACCTTTGTTTTTCCGCGGATTAAGCTACGGCCGTGTGCCTCCTTGGCTCACGAGCGACTTAACCTTGTTGTTCCACGGTGACGCAATGTCCCCTAGAACATGTCTCAAGGATTTTCTTAAGGCTGCTTTAGACGCCTCTGTATCTCAGGGCTTTTCTGAAGGCTAATTAGACGCTACCGTATCTCAAGGATTCTCTGAAAGCTGATTTAGACGATACGCTATCTCAAGGGTTTTCTGAAGGCTGATTTAGACGGTCCATTACTTCAAAGCCTGCGATCGACTTAGTTTCCCTTAACAATTACATGATGTAGGTTGATTAACTGTGCTAAGAATGCGAGTTTAGTACAATTTTCCACAAGGACTTCCAACAAATATTTTCGGACAGATATGTCTGTTCGGAAATCCTTTGTTCATTACCGGAAGCCAGTAATTCAGTATCACAGTGTCATCTAGGATTTTTAATATGCCACTGCATATCCCCTATACTCGCCTCTGTTACTGCGGTTTGTCCTAGATTCTCTATGCCTTGTGTAGGTTTGCCTTTGGGGTGAACATATATCACACATAATTTACGACTTTTTCACTGGCTGTGTCAGTTGTTGCTTGCCTGTGCCATGTTGGTCTGTCTTAATTTTTACGAAACAGCTGCCCACGCAACATCATAGATATAACTGGCTATGAGTTTCCATACAAGTTGTTACCAAACCGTGGATATTTGTCAAGTGTCTTCCATGGTTAAGTTCTATAACTGAGGCATGCACGTTAATCAGTGGCGGATCCAGTATTTTTGAAAGGGGGGTGACTGACCTGACAGAACGGTATCAGAATAATCAAAGACAAAATCGCCTCATTGATAGCTGTGTTCCCTTTCACAAATTCAAGCTTAAACGACCTTAGAGAGGGGGTGGCTAGCTACACAACCCACCCCCCTGGATCTGCCCCTGTTAATAGAACTAAGAGATAAATCTTACGTTCAAATATCCTTTGCCATTGTTAAACCCACCAACAACCACATCGTAGTGTAACTACGTTTGGTGCACCTTTGGCAACACCAAATTCCACCTAACCAGTTGTCTTCACTCTCAGGCGATAAAACATCTTGTCAGCTTGATCGTCAAACCTCCACAAGAAACCAAATCGATTGTTGTCAATGTTACCATTGCCTGTAGAAATACAAATTACTAAAGAATTATTCTTAAAACCATTTTTGTCAGCCTCTTTTAAAATTGATCTTTTCTCTTAAGACCACATTTAAAACGCCAGTGTCTTTCTCATACCCCGCACCAAGTCAAAAATTTGTAGTAACTGAGAATACACACCTACACTTGCTGATTAGTAGGTAAAATGTTTCCTTCCACGAGTTGCATAAATGTTAATTCTTCCTTGGGATACAAAACAAGATATGCTTGAACTTGTCGAAAAACTATGAGTAAAGCGTTGCTAACAATATACAAAAACATATATATAAGTCAGCTGGGATTATATTTTATGTCCATTTTTAAGGAGGTTAACAACAAATTTATGACAGCTGGGATTATAATTTATGCCCATTTTTAAGGAGGTTAAGTGGTCTAAGACCTCGGTCATACGAATTCAACATCATCCGACATTGTTGAATACAACTTTGTTGCACGAATGTTTGATGGCAATTAAACTTTGCTCAACGCCAGTTCAACCTCATTCAACATCATTAACAACTAATTAACATCAATTCACAGAATACCCTGCCTAAACGCGTTTAACTTGCCAAATTCAGCAATGTTGACTGAACTGTGTTGAATGAAAATGTGGAATCTGTTTGGCCGGGACCTAATACAACCGTTATAGCCACCGTATAACAGTATTACAGCAATTGTATTGGACGCACC
Organism: Siderastrea siderea; assembly: GCA_964030785.1. Taxonomy (NCBI): domain Eukaryota; kingdom Metazoa; phylum Cnidaria; class Anthozoa; order Scleractinia; family Rhizangiidae; genus Siderastrea; species Siderastrea siderea. Next base: position 4,401,527 of record OZ034978.1, on the reverse strand, counting down.
TGGTTTCTGGATGGATGTGGTTGGTGCTACCACCGTCGATGTAGTTATGGCAGATAAAGTGGGTATTTTACTCACAGATGTGGTTGGATTATAATACCGATAGATGTGTGTAGTTCAACGCTGTAATAGTTGGTTGGTGCAATACTGTGAGATGTGGTTGGGGCAACATTATCAGATGTGCTTGGTGCAGCATTGTCAGATGTGGTTGGTTCAATATTGCTAGATATGGTTGTTCCAGTACTCTCGGATGTGCTCAGTGCAGTGTTTTCAGATGTGGTTGATGAAACATTGTTAGATGAGATTGGTGCCATGTTGAAAGATGTTGTTGCTGCAATGCTGACAGATGTAGTTGTTTCATTCTTGGTCGATGTAATGACAGATATGGTTGGCACAATCGTCATAAGTGTATTGCCATGCGTGGGTGATGTTGCTACTCTCGTGGTTATGTTAGGTATAAGTGTTACTTGCTGAAAGCCTCTAAAACTGTGCTGTAAGAACACTTACTGTAAAAACAATTCCCTTCGTTTTCGTCGCACTTCCTGTTCTAGTGCCGGGCTGCACGTCACTGGTAGAGTGATAAGCCCAAACCACGAAAATTGGCTTTCCTCGCTGAAAACAAACCAAAACACAAATGCTAAAAACGGTAGCCGAAAACTGCTTACTGGGAACTGGAAAATTCTTTTGATTCTATTAAATGACAGTCGAAAAGGAGCTGTACGCATCTGCATGAAAATGTTTCTAACTTTGCAATCTTTTTCATTTGTTCATGAAGGGTTTGCTGAGCAACGAAAATGAGAATAAAATTCTTAAAAGGAAAAACAGTGGGTAATTTATGGAACAGTTGCTGGACATGCGTACTTTCTTTCGTGGCCATTTGCAGTCAATCTCAAACTTCATTTCAAATTGCAATGAGTGCATCTCGATCATACCAACATTAATGATTAACAGCGGTTAGTATCAAAAGCGATTAAGATATTAATCGCTTCTTTATTTGGTGTTACAACTAAGTTCCCGGCCGTTTACCAGGTACTAGGAACTTAAGATTTGGGTACGGTGAGTAAGAGTTTTCAAATCCATTTCGCAGGCTTTTTGGCATTGTCTCATCACATACCAATCTCATTCCAGGAGCTGCCTTCTTTACTGGTGAACAACATAGCTACACATGAATGAGAGCTCCGAAAACGTCATCGTTTTGAAATTCACAAGTCGTTTTCTAGTCGTACTAAAAAGGAGCTAAGGTTTGTCCAATTTTGCTTTTAAAATGGTTTTTTTGAAGGAAAATAGGTGATTATTTTCGATCGAATTTCAGGGCCATACAAACTTTCGTATGACGCTTTGGCTACCTGCCGTATGGACCGTCATTTCCGAGAAGTCGAAATGTTGAGCAATATGATTTCAATCCAAAACAAAATCTTATATAACGTGGTCTGACCTTTAAAATGTGTAATTATTTATCCGTAATTGACTGGCTTTTCTTGGGGCAAGAAAGAAAACTATGAAGTCGCAGAAAAAACGTACTTGACGAGGTCATTTTATTTTTGCTGGAATAATTTTTACATTTTTTAAAAGATTTAAGATTAATGTGACCGAGGCAGGTTCTGGTGTTGTTAGTGAACAACGAAACAGACTTAGAGCCACAATAAAATTTATTTGTGCAGAAATACAAAAAAGAAAGGGTTACAAAAAGGGTGATTGCAAACTGAAAAGAATAAATTACAATAGCAAATCACTAAAAAATATTACAACAAATTATTTAAAATATAAAAGCTAAGAAAATAACAAGTAATAGTACAAATTGAGTCTTGCAATGATCATTCACTAATTTCTACCGAGTATTGCATGGCAAAACAATTAACATTACATGACACTAGTAAAATATGAATCCTCTTAAACACTTAGTGAGCTATTCTCAGAACTAAATGTGAATTAACAGTGAATTAACTGAAAACAAGTGAAATATACCAAATAATAGGCTAACACAGCAAATAATGAAATAAAGTAATCTTGACAGCAATTTGAAGGATTCTCAGACATAGAACTATAAAGAAAACTGTAAACTTGTTACTTTTTGACAGGAGAACATCTGTCATCATAGCTGGATCAAACAAAGCTAGACTAACAGTGAAATATCTAATTTCAACAATGAACTCCTGCATCATTGTGTAACAAAATGAGTTTTATGTGAAGGCAAGTACAATGTTTTGAACTACACATGCTCTGGGCACCATTTGGATATGAATCAACAGAGGATTCGAGCAAAGACTAGACAATTAGCTTAAGATAAGTACATGCTGGCTATGATATTGAACTTAAACCTAAACTCTAGACACAAATAACAGGTCAAATGTAACATACCAAATCCTGAGTAAAAGAATCACCAACTTAGGTGACAAGGGATGCTTTACTTGACCAAGGGGCTCTCAGCTTGTTGTAAGTGCAGGTCTTGAACACTTTGAACTACTGAATTAAACTAACTAACTGCACAGTTCTTTTATAAGGAAACAAACAATAGAAGGAAATTCTTATGATTCTATCCAAGAGTGTGGTGGTGTGACATAAGGGAAATTCATGATGTAAATCCTGTGTGGTAGATTATGTGGGTTGATTTGATTAAAGAAAGGAAATAGTTTCTACCATAAGGTAATTCTAAATTTGTTCTAAAATGCAATGTCACGTTTTTTGTGAACCTGGTCACATTAACACCCCAAAACAAACAAACAAATGAACAAACAAACAATCAAAATACCCCAAAAATCTCGAACAAAAAAAGAAAGAAACAAAACAATAGACTGTCTCAAAAGTGTGGTGTTTGTGTCGATTTTGGTAGCTTGTTACTTTCGGAAATTCTTCATTTATTTGAAGGAGAAATAAAAAATCATACAACTATACACGCGTTCCCCTCACCTCATCATCAGTTGATCACCAGCCTCCCAGCCGGCTGACCCACAACTGAACGATGCTGTAAGAGATGGGGGCAAAAAACGCCCCGTCCTACAACACATTCATTACCTTCATCACAGCTCTTTCCATCATTTCGTTTCAGATTAGTGCAATGTCATACACTGTCAGCTGTCCCATTGGCAAAAGGCCAAATTGATACATAAAGTCTTTAAACCGCTCTTAAATTCTCACTGCATGCAGTAGTCTTCTTTAACCCCAAGAAGATTAGGTCAGTCACACGTGTTCGCCTTAGCTTGGCTATTTTAAAATGAGTTGTAAGTGAATTGTAAAACAGGAATTGTGTAAACTCGCTGAAATGTTGCACGTCCAAGCGGCGCGCGAAGCTCACACGCGAGTCACTGGCACTTCGTGCCTTCCTGTACGTTTCTTGAAGTACGTGCACATTTTATAAACAACATCTAATCTGTGTCCCCATGACCTAAGTTAAGCTGAATAGCAGGAAACTTATAGAAGATAGCTTAATCTCAGCATTTCAGAGGAAGCTTAATCGCCTGTAATCTTTCTATTGTTTTCTGCTAAAACTGTGAAAAGGCATGAAAAATCATGTCATTCTTCATTCTGGTTTCGCAAGTAAAGGAGTCGTGCAAGCCTCAAGATGAAGTTCGTTTTTGTATTTTCTGCCCTTATTTGCAGCAACCTGTACTTCTGTAAAGCAGCGAATGCATCTGGATACCAGGTAAGATTTTATCGGTTAATTCCACAATCCCTTTCTTAGCGATCGAAGTCACAAATTGTCAGAGATTGCACCTTCCCAGGTCAGTTAATTTCTCCAACTCAAAATCAACCAAGTTTAAAAATGTGCCAGCTGCCGAACTGAAGCAGCTTTAAAATTCATTAAAACCCTACTGTATGATCACCTTATTACTGCTAACACTTTTTGTGGCCCAAACTAAAGCTCACGTAGCTTTTTTGTTATCTAACAGTCAGTCCTAATTTGTTGGTATTCTGTGGTTGTACAGCTGCACAGTAATACCTACTTCCCTCTAAAGGAATCTCAATGAAATCTAGAAATCGTTTTTTGTGACTTGTTGCAGTTCACAGCTCAGAAAATCGAAAATAAATTTAAGTGGCGACGCTTAAAACTATTACTGACTAGTTTTTATGGTTGATTTACTGTGCTACACAAGACTTCTTTTAGCTGTTACACTGACAAAAGAATTTAAAGGGGAAGAAAGTGGTTAAGGGTGTTGAACGATCCTTCCATTAACAAGCTTAGAATGGGCAGGCGTTATCACAAGGGCCAGGAGCATTATCCTTTTACTTGTGTTCATTTTCTTACACTAAGTGTTGTAAAAAGTATTTGATTAATTTATGTTTCTTTACAGAAGGTATGTTCAAACTTAGGAGCTCCAGTCACCATAAATATCGGCACCTGCGCAGAACCTGTAAAGGTAATGGAAAACTTGCTATTTACATTTAATTATTTTCCGTTCCTTCATGTATGCTAAAATACGGTTAGTGTCCTTAGCTGCACATTGCAAGAAGAGTACATTCGAGGAGCACTAGAAAAGCGTGCAAATATTCATTCAGACACAAATCTGCATTTAAACAAAAGATAATCCTTGACTCGATTCATGAAAAATGAAAAATCTGCCTTTAACATCGGATGGCGAAAAGATGCCGATTACGGCTTTTCTACAAATAACACCCAATTGCTGTGCTTCCCTAATTCATTCTTGCTTTACAGAGGCCTTGATTGTAAAGGGTTTGTTTAACGACACCTTGATGACTTGAAAGCAGTTTTAAAACTGTTTTTACCACTTTCTCCCAAAGATTAAAAAAAATCTTATTTTTTAGCTGACAGGAAAAGGTTTGGCCGTTTTTATCACATGGTATAAATTAAATCCCATGCATACATGGCTGTCCACCCCCAACCCCCAACCCCAAATGACGAAAACAATTGTGTGTCATACAGTACGACTCACGACGCTTAACTAAACTATCTAAAATCGTTTTTCTTCATGACAAATCTTACTCGTTTGAGACTGATTTTGGTTGATTTATCAGGTATAATGTAAAAAAAAAATTGGAAACAAAATATCATTTTCTTTAATTAGTAAACAGAAAGAGTAATGATGTTTGCCCGTTTTTATCAGGGTATCAGATAAGCACCTACGCAGACATGGCGGTCCCTAAAAATATCCCCTCTCTCTCTCTCTCTCTCTCTCTCTCTCTCTCTCTCTCTCTCTCTCTCCCACATACACATACACACACCTCAATTACAGATCATTTCTGTGTGATACAGCACAACTCTTAAAACTATACCAGGACGACTTTTCTATTGTGTTTAGGATAACAGGGTGTTTAAGGCGACTTGGAAGAGAAAAATGAAATTAATTCTGCAAATAGTTCTTTCTTTTTCCATCCACTTTAATGCCCCCAATTTGTGCCAGCATTTCTTAGGGGCTGTTCACATGATACCAGAATGAGTTTCATTCCAGAATGAGTTTCATTCCAAAATGAATTTCGACTACATTCATATGACAAAATCGACCGGCTCAGCCGTCTTGAAAACGACCGTTTTGTCTGCAATCTTGAAAACAATACGCATGCGCCACTCGCCCCAGACTACACGGTTTGCGTTTTCATCTCGGAACGGAGTTCATTTTCAGTTTACATGATACCAGAATGACATGTCATACCAGAACGAGAATTTCATTCGGATTGAAAACCAGAATGAAGTCATTCCGGAATGAGTTGTGAGGGAAAAAAATTTCGTTTCGGTATCATGTAAACAGATACAGAGAAATATATGGGGATGGAATGAACTCGTTCTGGAATGAAAGTCATTCCGGTATCATGTGAACGACCCTTAGTTTTTTACCTCGATTCCTCGGTATTTTTCTCGGGCTAATAGTTGTGACAAAGTTATGTGAGACGTTGATGTTACTTCAACTTTGGACTTTTAGTATCTTTCGAAATGCTTAAATCGTCCCTTAGCGTGTTCGGGACAGAATCATCTCGAGCAAACTCCGTTTGTAATCTTAGGATGCCATCCGATTTTAGCCAGGACCGTTTTAATTAGTTTTATCTTGTGAATGTAGAGGGATGGATGTGTTGAGCTTAATCAGCTTAACATTCAGCCTAACACATTTATATCTTCCCTTCCAGGATAAACCATCTGCTCACATCGAGGGCAACATTGGAGATGCCACTTATCAAAACATGCAAGGTATGTTATGATCATAATTTTCCAATTGGCCGAACAAAACCTGAGCTAGGGGAGTTTTCCGCTTTCTTACAGATCGTTTTTATAGGTATGCCTCTAAGAGAGAGAGAGGGGATATCAAGAATACCATTACATTATGTATTATTCTCAAAAGTACTTCTGATTCCGCAATAGTGGGACTACGCTGGGAATACCCTGATCCAAGCTCAGTGATACCCTCTCTTTCCGCGTGTTTAATAGTTTCCACCTATCCTTCCCCGTCAATTCCCCGGTATCACAATTTGGCGAATACCTCACCGTGAGCACAAACGAGCTTTTCAAATGCCCCAAGGTTTTTTGTGAAAAAAGGTCGTACGAGTTTGCCTCCTGAGCTTTCTATACACTACTAAACATTAATTTATAACCGACCTAGGCACAGAGAAGGGCTACTTATAGCCTGGCTCAGATTGTTTTTACAGTCGATCTTAGCGATGAAACGAAGATACCATTCTCTGAAGTCAAACTCATGGGGGGGTCAGATACACTGGGGTAGACTTAAGCCTATCACCGGTTATGGGCAATGTAGTAATTGAATGACATCCAAGGACTTGGCCATATGGAAAAATAGCAATTGGTCATCAGTGACATCACTGACATTCGAATTCGCCTAGCTTTGAATATTTTGGTTTTATATATAGGGGAATGAATTCGAAATAAACCAGAATGGTAGTCCATTCTTTTTATCTCAGTTCAGTTTATCATTATCGAATTAAAATATTGGAATGGATATCATTGAGGCCTAGCGAAGCTCTGAAAAAGCTTACACTCTACTTAAGATCAGACGACAAAATATTCAATCCAAACATTTAGGGCCGACTGTCCAAACGAAGTCTATTATTTAAGTTCGACTTGGTTTAAAGCTAAATGGAAGAAGATAATACTAGTTCTCAATAATCCATCCAAGCGGTTCAAAATTGTGATATTAGAAAGCTCCACAGACTACAAAGGCCATATCCATACATAGACTAACAAATTATGCTTATCTTTCCGACGCTGCTTAAAATTGGTTGAAACCACATTTTCCCTCAACCTTGTCTAAACTTCGTTTACGCCGGCAATCCGCTCCCCAAAATTAAAACCCATTCAACTGACCTTTCCTCCCTTTTCGATTATATCTAATTTATTTTGTTGCTTTTAACACCATCTTAACTATATTTTATTTCTTGATTGCGTTGATTAGTGATCAAAGACTTTTCTGTCAGTGCCCCGAACAGCCATCTTGCCGGCGGCATGACGTACAAAGACGGAAAACTGACTGTGCCCATCCCTGGACGATATTACATCTACGCTCAATTTTTTTACCATGACACCGGCAGAATCTACATTCGTGTAAACAACAACTTCGTTACCATGTTACAGCCACCCTACCAAGCCTCAACGCACCATGGTGCCTTGTATGCCGGGGGAGTGTACAAGCTACAGGCCGGTGACGTCATCACCGTGGTCGCTACTAACATCCACGGTACTGTGAAGGGCTATATGGGTCCATTTCACAGTTACTTTGGCGCGTACTTGATTTAAATGCTTAACAGTTCTAGAAGGCTGTGAAGTCTGCTTCGTTTAGCTGAAGGTTTTTTTTTCTGATTTTGTGTTCCAAGGAACAGGAACAGGAACAGGTATCAGTACGTATCGCGACAAAGTCAGTTTTAGTGTAGCCTTTAAATCAAAGGTCATTTAAACGTAGGGTACGTATCTGTTGTTTTTGTACGCAGAAAATAAGTTTGCTTTCAAAACCTTCTTAGAGGTTCTATCGGTATAAGTTTAGCAGTTTTGAGCTTCAATGTGTAATTAACTGCTTGAAATAAAATAAAATAAAAACAATTGTTAACCTCGTGTTCTTTATCAAACTATCTTGGGAGTGACTTTCAAATAAGCGCATTGAAACGCAAAGGACTTTGTCTGCAGCGCTAGTTGTTTTCAGTTGAAAAAGTGGGCTGCACGTGCAAAGAGCCTAAATATTGCTAGAACAACCTTCCAAAAGTCAAAGAGAGTTGACATACTTATTATCAAGACGTTCCTTACCTCAAATGCAACATCATTAAGGTGGTCCGTGGTATTTCGCTGGCGCGAAAATCTTAGGGTTGTTATACCGTTCTCTTCCTTAGCGTACGTCAACACCCAGTCCTGCTGATCATCCAGTTCGGGTTCGTTGGCAAAGCTGTTAAGTAATGGTGATTCATTTAAGTCTGGAGCAGGTGTGCCAAAACCTAATCCAATGGTTAAATAATCCTGGTGGAATAAAGTACAACCATAATTGGGGATTTGTTCTAGTTTGCAATTATCTTGATAGAGGCCCGAACAGTTTTTCAAACGTTCGGTCAAAAGGGAGTTTTTACGGGTCATTGGTCTATCTCATCTACAGTAAATCGATGAGCTTCCGCTGAAAAACTGAGGACCACAAATTGACCAAATACCGTTTGCATGCGTTTGTTTTTAGTAAGGTCAACGAGATTTATCCACGTCCAAATTGTAGAAAAACTGATTAGTTTTTCTAGTAGATGAATCTCTGCCTAGTATACATACAATTTTTCTGCATGAACGAACGAACGAATGGATGAATGAATGGATAACTAAAATTTTAAAAGTATCTTATCTCTTTTCCTGTAAATGGGGCCATTCGATAGCTGTAGTAAAGATTTCAGCAGCAAATTAGGTCACTGTTTCTTTGACGTTAACATTTTTAGGATCTCTACCTAGATGTAACCAATCAGTACCTTTAAGTAGCCTGATCCTCTTAGAACTCCACCAACAGTCACATCATAATCTTCCATATTATTGGGGGCTTGAGTTGCAACACCAAATCCAATCCAACCCGTGGCCCTCACTTCCACCATGAAGTGTAACGTGTCGGTGCTGCTGTTATACATCCAGGAAACGTTGTAGGTGCCATTATTGAATGAAACAAAGTTTGCGAAATGTAGTGGTGGAACCGGCGCAGGAGTGACCTCTGCGGTAGTTGCTGTCACTGAAAGAAGGTTGATTTTAATACTGAATTGAATGTCAAATGCAATTGATTTTCCCTGGCTATAGTTGATAATTTTTGTCCAACAGCTGCTTTACTTGTAAATTTGTATCCTGTGGAGAAGGCATGGTACAACTATGCGTAAAATACCAGTGTGTGAATTTTTTTTTTTGATTAGCTCAATTTGTTTATGGTTCGTGATCTCCTCCGTAACTTGTACTAAAACAATTATTTCCCTTGGGGTCAGTTGATAAAGATAGATATTTACCCCGACTTCGTCCCGGTAAACATTTAACAATATTTGCTTACTTAACTTCGATTCAATATCGGCCAATAATTGTTAGCTGAAGAAACTATCCGTGGTGCTATAAAAATTGTTGAGCGATTATGCAGTTCAGAAAAAAAGCCGTATATAAGAACCAAATGGATTAAAAACATGTAGGCTAAAATTATATAAGAACCTGTTGAGCCTAAAAATTGAAACAGGTTCGTATTTGGAAAACCAGAAAGAATACCAACAGCAACACTTAAATGTTAACAAAGGGTGCTATCGACTAGTTTAATTCAACGTGACAACCTCAGTTTATGTTTCTTATACATAGGGAAGGGACCACACCCATATAGACTAGTGGCTGGACTAGTTAAAGCGCCTTTTCCTCTTATAGGAAACAAGAACCTATTTAAGAGCCGTTGTCAGTAACTTTCGAGAATCTAGCGACAGGGCCGAAAATTCGAATTTCTTTTTATTTGCCGAAAAGAACCCTTTTGGTGAACTATTTTCAAAAATAAGATTTAAAAGTTCCAGCGAGTTTTTATTTTGGCAAAAAACGGAAAGTTCGAAACTGGCCGAAACGGGCCTTCGGACCCGATGTAAATTATACAAATTTGTACATTTTCAAATCGCTTGTACAAGACAAAGAAAACGTGCCTGGAATTAATCTTTTCACAGTTTGTTAGACATCTCTTAAAGTTGCTTTCAAACTAAACTTTACATCGATCTAAACGTTATTTCCTGGATATCCACGCGCGTAAAGAGTACAGTATTTTCTATTCCGTTAATACACTGAATTTTACCAATTTTTAGAAGACCATATCATCGGGGGTATACGAATATCTAGGTAATAAAAAGACTCTTTTGAATAGGAAATGCTTGTTGTTTATCATATAAAAATATTTAGTTTGGCCCGTGAAAAACGAGCGCGCGAGGTGAAAATATGTGGAGTGCACTTTGACAGATTTCGCCATTTCTTTACTGTACTCCTATTTCAAGTCAAATATGCTTTTCAGACAAAACGGTCGACGTTTCTGGTCTATACCATACTGCTTTTATATTGAACATAAGGTAAAGCATTTCCTTAGTTAAAATCTAGTTATAAAGCGATGATTTGACTTTATTTTACGCGAGTTTCAAATAAAAGAACAGTTAGACGATGAAAGATCCCTGTCGACAATGTGATGTTTTGATAAGCCGATGTTACCCTGTCGCTCGTATGTTTCGCTTTTCAGACATTTCCAAACTACCTTACTGCCGTTACTTTAGGGCAAATATTAAACTTTTAAACGTTAAAGTACGTGAATTCGAGTAAAAAGAAACCTTAAATAAAAATGTCATTAAGTCACGTTACGAAAAAGGAATTCAGCGGGCATAGATGTTATCAGAAAACTCCTCATACAAGTGAAAGGCGTCTGAACGCGATGTTTTTGTCAGTGCTTTGTATAAACATTTTTTTGCAGTCCACTTGCTAAAATACATTTGCTAATGAAGCTTAGTTTTGATTTTTGTTTGGTAAGGTTTCTGAAAATATAATGCAATCAGGCCATTTACACTGACTCATTCCGCCATCAGAACAGATAATTCTGTAACCAGACTTAGAAAATCATTTTACTGTTCACTGGCCAGATATACGGTGATTTACTTACCTGCAATGTTTGAATCAGTTTCTGGTCCCTCACAAGGCAATTCTTAGCTGAAATTTCGTACAATGGCACGTCGGACAAAAATGATCGATGCCGGCCAAAAGAGAGTTGCATGTTGCGTGACAATTGAAATGTGATACAGTACATGCACTACAGCGGAACCTCCATCACGGGACAGCCTGGAAAAAAGGAGAAGTGTTCCCTTGATTTTGGTGTGCCTATAGGTAACAGATGGAAGAATTACAAATTGGGCTTATTAGTGTATTCCTTTCTTCTTTTTTCCTTCTTTTTTTCGTGCCTACATTTCACTTAAATAACATTACATTTCATAGGTTTATAGTTTCCGTTTATTACCAGTTGCAAAGTTCAATCTTGTTATTGCCATAAGCGTTTAACTTTTGTTGCAAAAACCACAAAAGAGGTGACATGTACTAACTGAAATTTCAAAAGAAAAGCATAGCCTACTGCTGTACATACGGTCAATAATGGAAATGGGCTTCTTTTCACCTACGACGCAAACATAAGATAAAAACAAGAATAAGCACAACGTTGTTCACACGTGCGATGAGCATAAGGTGACATACGCAAACAAAGAGGCATATAATTTTGGGGGCAAATTTGAATCCAACATGGAAACAGTCGCTTTTGCCAACATTTTTATGGGGACTGTAGAATCACAAATCCTACACCGTAGCGTTGTAAAACCACTCGTCTGAAAAAAGGTATATTGATGATATATTCTCGATCTGGAATACAAACAAAGACGAGGTCACGCAATTCATGGAACAAGCAAATAGCCACCACCCCATCATCAAGTTTACGGCTGAAGTATCTGACACAGATTAAACTACTTTCCTCGACACAAGCGTTTACAAAGGCGAAAGATTCGCTAACGAGTCTATATTAGACATAAAAATGCATTTCAAACCAACTGAAACATTTCAATACACACATTTCTGTAGTTCCCACCCACCAGGGGTCAACAAGGGCTTCATTGAAGGCGAAGCACTTACGCTTCTCTGGACAAACTCCTCAGAAACTACGTTCACAACTGCAGTGTCAAACTTTAAAACACATCTCAAGGAAAGAGGGTACCCCGAAACTCTGATTTCAACAATCCTCGCTGAGATTAACTTTGAGGGCAGAACACTTGCCCTTCGACAAAGGCGTAAACCGGCAAAACACGCGAATCTTGCCTTTCGTCACACAATATCGTCCTTCAGTGCCTAATTTAAAGCAAATACTTATGCAAAACTGACATTTAATTCAGCAACAACCTTTGCTTAACAAGATATTTTAAGATCCCCCTATGGTCGCATACGAAAGGGGCAGATCCCTAAAAGACATACTCGTTCGAGCCAAATTGTGAACTGGTTATTACACGTGGATAGGAGTTCGGTAGGCCTGTCACCCTATTGTTATCACCATTGCATGGAAAAGACCCCGATTATTAACTCGAACTGTAACTCGAACTCGGGTCCGAACTCGAAGGTTCGGGATTCCCGTAGCGCGGGAGAGAAATGACCAAGAAAGGACTGTCAATATTTGCGTCTCTTATGACAGCTTTTCATTCTTTGGTTCCTTCTTTAATTAAAAAAACCTTTCAGGTTATACTAGATAAATTAAAACAAGAATCACGATAGTTTCATTACTCATTCATGACGTGAGGTCTTAAAAAATCTATCCTGTGCGAATTTTGGGGATGCTTTTTATGGGGCCAGTAATTCGGAAGATCCGGTGTTAAAATAAAGCCTTGTCAGTCAAACTGAACGAACTAATCGGAAAATCAACAAAACACAGCAGTTTCGAAACTTCAATACCGTATTTCTCAATACCTTTCGAAAGAAACATTTTGTTCGGAGAGCTAGTATGTAAATTCACAATGGCTGACTCGCAGTTTTTCGTCCTTATTTCGCCTCACCTCCCAGTGCGGAGCAAGCTCAAAGAACCACAAGATTTGCAATGTGTTACGCTTAGAGAATGCAATAAGGACGTTCACCCACACCTGAAGTCATTAAAACTGGTCCCGATGAAGCAATTTCTGACGAAATGGCGTCTGATTTCTGGCAAGGGCAGGTACAGTTTCTCGTTTAACTGAAAAAGGAAACTTTTTCGTAGCCTTCAATTGGCAATTACTTGGCAACCGTAAATCTGTAACGCAAGCTTTTCTGTCGGTTTATACATCTTCTTTAACGTTAAATCTAAAAGTGTTTCAGTGAATCAATGTTAAGAAGACTCCATAATAAAATTGTTCACATCGTCAAGCACGCGTGTTTAATGTTTTAAGGAAATCTATCGAGCCGTTCTGAAGATTTTCGCAAAAGCGCTCAAATCCCAAAATTACCACAAAATGATTACGCAAATGATCTTAGAAAAACAATTCGTTCTCGAGATCGCGAAAACCGGTTTCAACAAAATTTTCTAGACGTAAAATAGTAAGTTAAAGACACATTTTAGCAGTATTTTCCAGCCATTTCATCAAAGCATTGATTACTTTTTGTTGCATTTACTATTACTATGCAAAAACTAAGGTTGAAAATGTTCTCGCGATTTACTTTAAAACAAACATACAGAATTTTTTTGTTCTTGTATATTTGGTTTGCATACACCACAGTTTAAGATGTTGGTATTTGCTTTTCAAAGGGAAATCTGGATCGCACAAAATTTCAATTTCACTGATTTCCAGGTTTCAGATACTTTCATTCAAAGTGTATATCGACTTTGGGATTTCAACGGCAAACTCAAAGGCTATTATATTGACTGTCTTAACGTTTACAAGTACTCCTGGCAGTAAAAGGAAATCAGTGATTAAAATAGATATCAATCAACTAATCAAATAGTTAGTGAAATAAAACTAAGCAAAGCGATTAACTTATGAATTATTGAACCATTGAATAATAATTAAGACGGATGGTTATTAGCGTGTACTTCAACCAGAGATTATCGTAGCTCTCACGCAAAGTCCATCCGTGAGCCATGCTCGTGTTGCGCAAAGTTTTTAAATTCTGAAACAGGTACCAAGTGTTCTAATAGCTACTGATTGAACATAAAATTAATATGGTTTACTCATACTAAAACAAGGCTCTAAACTATTTTTAAACACTCAAGGACTAAAGGCCTATTTAGCGTCTATTTACAAACGACCTAGAACGTTCAGAAAATAAACACTGAACAGTTTTCGTTTGCAGTCTAGTGTGATGTCACATGCAGCCTGTGTATTTCTTCAGTTCCAACTGAATTGTGTTCGTTTATAAAAGAAAAATCAGAGTTCCAGAAAAGTTCCTGTAATCTCAATCATCGCCTGAAAGCTTTAACTAATATTCTAGGCGGAAACAAACAAATGATTTCAGAACACCTAGGGTGTAAATTTTACGGCCAACATCTGAACCTTAATTTGAGCGAAACCATTCTCTAAAAATTCCACCCAAACTTACTTCACAACTTGTACAAGGGTTACTTTAGAATAAAACCACCGCCAGCAAAATATCTTTAGTTTCTGTCAGCAATTTGTGATCAGCTATAGAATTCCGGCGCCACAGTATATTAGTTTAGCGCATCGGACTTGATAGGGGAAGATCGATGTTTGAAGGTCCGTTCCCTGTCGTCGTCATTATTATGTCCTCAGTTAAATTTGACTTCGTTTTGCATTGTCACTATACTCATGCAATAGTATTAATTGGATACCAAGGGGACCCAATGGTTAAGAAAGCTAAATTCACTGAAGACCCGATTCTGACCCGATACAACAAACTCTTATATAAAAACGTCCCAGGTATAGCGAGCCATATTCTTCATCCCACCAAAAATAAAATGTATGAAAAAGAACTCCGATATAACGAGCCCCCGTTATAAAGAACACAGTTTGCCAGTTCTTTGGCACTTCGATGTATCGGGGTTCCACTGCAAAACGACGGAACCTTAAATAGGGCCCGAATGCACCATGAAAAATTAGGCCCAACCATTACATTTCACCGTGTGCCCATCTCAAACATCGTTGCGAGCAAAAATGCGAAGTAGAATGATGAAGCATTACCTTGTTGCGAGCAGTGTTACACCGTTGTTCCGAACCTCAACACTTCTGGTCATTTCAATGCTATAGAAACAAGAACTAAGCCCTGGTTGGCTTACAAGGATCTGGGCTTAGAGAGAAATTACTTACCTTTAGATAACCTGATCCATTACTCAGCACTCCACCAACCGCTACATCGTAGTTCTGCATATTGTTAGAAGCGTTTAAAGCGAACCCAAACCCGACCCAACCTGTCGTCCGAACTTCCACCAAAAACTGTGTCTGCAGACTGGTTAAAATTGTACGAAACATTACAATTTCCGTTATAAAGAATGATGTTTGTGGAAAATACATTACTACCTTTTGTATAAACAATAAATAGCGTTTACAGACACAACTGAAGGAACGCCATTGGAAGCTAAAACTGAATCACAGGTGTTGCGTAAAGTCAAAATGACCAGGTGTATTTTCAACTGACTTGCGCTTACATATATCATTCTTCTTGCTTCGTTGACCAATATGTTTAATGATTCTGTTTGTTTATGGTTATTGCTGATATTGTCGTTTTGTCTGTTTCAGTTAGCGTTAAGATATAGGTTCCAATATCATGCCGTCGGCAAAAGTAAGTAAAATCAAAGACTGTCGATGTACTAGGAAGTTTAATCTTGTCCCTGCTGAAACCCAATATCGAGTTGTCGGCAAAGATAAGTAACATCAAGAATTGACGAAGCACAAACAAGGAAGTTTAATACTGCCCCTCCCCCCGGGTTTAATCTTGTGCTGGTGAAGCCAAACCAAGTCATTCAGTGTCGTTCTGTGTACAAAATCCTAGTGTGGCAATTTTAAATGAAAGCTTTTTTTGGCGCTGTTTATTGTGTTGTAAAAGGTGGTTCTTGCATTTGAATCTGGTGTAATTCTAAAATTAAGGCTACTCTCTATTCAAATGAAATCTACAGAGCAGTACGTGACTTAAATTATTCTTGGTAGTATTATCTGTCCGAAATTTTCCCAAACTGTCATTGATTTGTCATTTGCTTCTTTGCCATCCCCCCTAAGGCATAAAAAGGCGCGGGCGGGAGCGGGGGTGGAAGAGGTAATGATTAAAGAACAAACCTTAATCAGTTTATAGCATGCCCATAAAAGGATTAAGACTAGAAAGCTGCCTTCTTTGTGGGTCAGTTTTGTGGTTTCAAGAGTCCTTAGATGGACGCGGGTCCGCGCGTTCCTCAGAAGTTTAAAAGTATAACCACTTGAAATGTGAAAAATGAATGCAAAAGCTAGTACCAAAATGGCTATATACAGATCGATATATCCCAACATGAAGAATAACTGTCAAATATCAAAAGGGTCTCATTTAACGTCGGCTCTCAATCCTTTGATGCCAAGTTACGAAACACTTAAGTATAGAGACTTTCACAGAGATTTTCAAAATGAAAGAGATTTGTACCTCATGTATGAGAACATAAGAAGACTCACTAACCTTTCTTAAGTGGTATACAAGCGTCTTGACGTTCACAGCATCATCTGAGTGCAGACCAGTTAGTTTTTCCCGATTGATGTCAACCTAGAAAAGTACATAGCACTGTACTACAACTCGAGGACATCATGCACTTCTCTTCCAGTATCAGCGTTCACTGTCAATAACAGCCGTGGACCGAAAACATTGGGAATCGTATGTATAAGGTTTAAAGAAAGTCCTGTTTTCCCACTGGAACCTGTAGTATGCACGCATAAAACAGACGGATGATTTGTCTCAGACGATTAACGCGTCAAGATGAATGCGAGACGCATAAAACGAGGCCATTTTTTCCATTTGATAACGATCTGAATCGATCTGCTCGTTTGTATCTGCTTCGTGACTTTTCTCTGGTTAGAAGGTACGCTCAAAGCAAGGAAAGAGTATACCATTTTGTGAGGTTAGTATTCTTTCCAAAATCCCCCCCCCCCCAGGGAGTCAGTCTCTCTTGTGTCACTTTAATTCGTCTATTCACAGACTCTCCGTATTTATTTGAATCAGAAGACGAATTATAACACGTCTCATACCAATTACGCTTTTTCACATTTTACGCCTTCTTGACTATGTCCACGACGCACTTCGACGCACGTGAAAGCCATTTCAGTGCAAACTGTCAAAAACCAGCCAATAGAAATCAAGATTCAAAACCACAGCATGAACCTCGTGGTTTTCAAAAACCTAGCAATCACCTTGGTTTCGTCTATCTGGAAATGTTGTTTTATGACAGAAATAGCTCCTGCTCATACACTGTTTCGCTTTTTTGTTATCGCAGCTTTAGAAAATATTCAAAAGTACACAATGTGGAGTCAAATTGATTTACGTTTGCGGTGGAAATAATTCTTGCTTTGGCAGTTATCCGCAGTTTGTCATCGCTGGCCGGCAGTAAACAAAATCACGAACACGGTAAGTAAACAAAATCTCGCTCAATGGGACATAAAAGCTTTGGATAAGAAAGAAAGCAGTCTTATACTGCTTATAGTTACGCGGGAAATTACTTTACATTCAAAATATCGCAAAAAAATTACCATATCGCGGTCGTTCGCCAAGAAAGTTAAAATTAAAGAACATGTTTCGCCGCTATTCACTCTAGTAAGCTTTTAATAATTAAACTTAATTTACCTTAGCTTTTATATCTCTACGGCCCATTCCAAGTTCGAAAAACACCTGGCCAATATGATTAGCATTTTGTTTATTTGTTGCCTGGCATATTTTTTCAAAAGTAGAGAGAAGTTGGGATACAAGTTACAGTTTTGAAAGAAGCTTATGTAGTTTGGTTCACGACTGTGATTATGATTTAGCACACTTCTTTGATTAAAGGCAGCAGTTTCAGTTTGTGTATGGTGAGAATAAAACAAACAAACAAACAAAATGATAAATCGGAGACGTTATGTTCGTTTTCACCAGAATCTTTGTTTTATTTAGACCGCTTTTGCGCCGATCAATTCGAAACTTCAACATCCATCCCCCGGGCAAACCCGCGGGCATTTGAACTTTTGAAGATTGGCTCGTTCAAATTCCCACCCCCCTAGCCAAAACTGTGTTCAAACGCTCTACCCCTAAGTGCTGGATTTGAATGTCAAACGCTTCTTCCAAAGAACAGCTGTTTTTAGTGGGAATAAAACGAAGACTTTTTTATTTTTATTCTGTTGTATGGCTTAATAAATTTCACTTTTATATGGCAATGTAGTCCAGCCTTTACTGAACTTTCCTGTCGTTTGAGAATTAGTCAGGTCAGTACCTCCCAGTGATACTAAAAACGTAGTCATAACAAAACATCACAAAAGTTACCACTAAACAGACCTTTTTAACAGTAACTGGTAATTGGCACTAACTGAATCTATAAAATTTATAAAACCCTTTATAATATTAAACACATTCTACGCCTCCTACGTACCTTCAAACATACTGCAGAGCTTGATAAGCCCCTTTGTCGCCAGCCATACGCTCACAAAAGCGATATCTGTGCCTTTAAATTGGTCCATGATAAACAACCATATGCGTTAACCGCCGGAGCGATCGGACAAAAAAGATTTTAAACTTGGCACTTCCAGTTCAAATTGCCTACCCTACCGAGGCAAAGGTCAAATTCCCCACCCCGGGAAGGCCTTTCGCTTCATTCCCTGCTCCCCGGACACGTAGTCAAATGACCGTGGTATGCCTGCGGGGTGGATGTTGAAGTTTCGCATTGATCGGCGCATTACCCCGTTTTTTGTAGCATGAAATGCCACTATTCACCGGCAGCCCAGTACGGTTGTAGTTCGAAGTACAATCTCTCTCTATCAAAACAGTCAAACCCTTGTCAAACTTAGAAAGAGAAAGACTTTATTTTAGGTAACTTTTTTGTCTGTAAATGTATGTTCTTTCTGCTTGAATGCTCACTGTATTTTTGTCTTGTTTCTAGGCAGAAAGTAAACAGAACGCGTTTCAAGAATGAGATGTAATGTGACTTCTCAGGTATAAAATCCACGCTAAGTACTCTTATTTCTTAGCCGGTCAGAATACAAGAACGAGTCTAAACGTCTCTGTAAGGCCGCAATTACACGAAATTCAGTTTGGGTACAGCACTCCTACACTTTGGCAACAGACACCCCCAATATGTGCGTAGAGCACTCTCTAAATTTGAGCCGGTCGGCGGACATTTTACCATCGGTATGCAGTAGTCACGCCGGTAATTTCAACATTTAACGAAGTAATGATAAAAATATTATGCATCAGTCAATTCCAGCGGTGTCCACCCCCCCCCCCCCCGGGCCAACCCCCAAGCATTAGTTTTTTTTTTTAAATGGCAAATTCCCGGGGGGTGGGGACAAGTAAGTCCGTCAAATACCTCGGGGTGGGACCAAAATAGAAGGCAAATGCGCCACCCCCGGGATCATCTAGAAAGCAACACTGCTCAAGATTTTAATAATAAATCATAACGAAAAAAGTGTCACTCATCATTATTATCAATGCGCTTCGGTTATTTCATACCTGTATATCTCCCCCTCCGTTGTTCATTTGTTTTCAAAATAATGATACTTTATTAATATCAATAACACGTTCATTTATTTGATTTTGACATACACAACTTATAAGTGTTTTATTAAATAAGCTATATTAAAAGAAATGCTTAAATAATTTCGAAGAACTGAAAATGCATGATCTTTAACAAACAGCCAAAAACATAAAATATTTTTACTAAACTGGTCATCTCGAATAGCTTGAAAA
The DNA here is from genome assembly GCA_964030785.1 of Siderastrea siderea. Taxonomy (NCBI): domain Eukaryota; kingdom Metazoa; phylum Cnidaria; class Anthozoa; order Scleractinia; family Rhizangiidae; genus Siderastrea; species Siderastrea siderea. Next base: position 4,381,747 of record OZ034978.1, on the reverse strand, counting down.
TCCATATAGTACGTAGGATTAATTTCACTTGATACAGTATTTAATCAACAAACGATGAAATCAATCAGCGAACAGCAACAAAGGAATGGAAGATCATGGACGACCTCAGACTGACTACACCGGAACGTTTTTCTCACCTTGTCAAATGCCCCGGGGTCGTCCCGGGGGTAGGCAAATGCCCGACCCCCGGGCAGCGATAAAATTTCAAATGCCCCACCCCCGGGATTAAAAGGTGAGCAAATGCCCGACTAATGCCCGGGGGGGGATGGGCACCGCTGGAATTGACTGATGCATTAACGCTTATAATTTATATGTACTCACCTGAAGCGCTTTTTAACAATGCCTGGCTTTTTCGTTAACGTTTAAAGTTCTCAAAGGAGAACTGAGTACTATATCCCGACCAAAGACCGAGTTTCCTCATCCCTTCGACTGACAAATTTTTCCCTTGCATTTTCTTTGATTCAGAGTCGGTCGACGACGACATTTTTTGGGGGGAATTAAGCCTGGTTCTCACATGCCGCCGAACTATCTGCGACATAGCCGCCGGTACTGCCTGGGATACTGTTCTGACATATGAGCACATACGCCGCCGGCAACAACATCCATCGCAGGCCTTTGCCGCGGACGTGCCTGCGAAGTTGAACTCAAGCTTGCCGGCGTAAAAGCCTGCGATAGTTGTTGTTGCCGGTGGCGTATGTTCTCATATCGGAACAGTATCCTTGGCAGTAGCGGCGGCTGTGTCGCAGGTAATTCGGCGGCATTTGAGAACTAGGCTTAAGGGGGGTTTTACAGTGCGGATGAAATATTGGGTAACCGGAAACGTATTTTTTTTGGGGGGGGGGAATGTCCCACCTCCGGAGGTGCTTTAGGACCGATGAAATTAGTCATATTTAAGCCGCGAGGAGTGCTTTACGTAAATTGTAGGTCCGCGTACGTGAATATTTGAGTGCGTGCCCATAATGAATTTCGTTGGTTGTTTAATGGCCCGTGGCGACAAATTAATTCAAATGTAGCCCCGATGTGGGTGCAGCTAAAAATTGCTGCCCTTGTATCCCGAACGGGATAACATGCAAATCTCACGTCTCCTGACAACTGAAGCAGGGTAGCTCAGGTTCACTTTCAGGTGCCTGCGTGATTATATCGTGACAGAAAGTGGCAAGGTGTTTTTGCAACTCGCCAAACGTAATTGGGGAAACTGTTTGTTGTCAAGGATATTATGTAGCCGCCAGGAAAACAGATTTTGTACAGCCTCTCAGCTAAGAAATTTGCCTCAAACTGGACGAAAACACCCAAGAAAGCAACCAAAAATGCACTGGTGACTCTTACAGAGACAACAAAGACGGAAACTTATTCTAAGGCCGCCGAAGCTCCGGCTGTATAGCAAGCAGTACCCTATTACGTGAATTCCTCGCGACTCTTAAATTTTGCGCTTTTTCAGAAAACGAAAAATGCAAAAATACGCACACGCCAAACTCGCGAAATTAACGTGTCGGAAAATAATCACGTAATAAGGTAAATGGTTTGTTTCTCCTCGGAATCTCAGCTTCCGTCTCGGGAAGCGTCGAGATTCTCGAAGGGCAAAACCGTTTCTCCCTGGGACTAGTCTTTACCCCGGGGGTACTTCGAGGCCTCACATTGTTAGCAGTATGACTGTGGAAGTGACGCTATTACTTCGATGGTAATGTTGCTGAAACGTTGTTGTTGTCAAAATCTGACACAGATACAATTAACATTATTTCTCGCTATATATTAACGCAGCGAAAAACATGATGGTTCGTATCAGAATATAGTGGATTGACAATCAACCTTCCAGACCGTTTTTATCCGTTTGGTCTAACTGTTGGACCCATTAAGGGACTTGTATTTGGAGAGAACAACAAAGATAAGAAGCAACATGAAAAGTTTCTTTACCGAGTAGACAAAGAAGAGTCTGGGGCTAAAACGTCAAAACAAAGATGAAATACAATACAATGCACTAAAAACATGATTAAATAAAAAAATAAATTAAAAATACAATGAAAACATCGGCATGCTCTTAAAATGCTTCAAACGTAAAATCTCTTGCAGAGGGCCTCACTTTCTCACTTCGAATGTTTTACGTCAACTTCTACTTATATTACTGATATATAACGAAAGAAAACAGCTGCTTTAGGGGATATTACACGTAAGAGTATCCTTCACAGAGTACCCAAGGTAGGGATGATTAATTGTTACTTGAGCCCAGATTGGTCAAAAAATAAAATAAAATAAAACAAAATACTAGAATAAAAACGAGAAGCCGATTTTAAAATGAAGTTTAGTTTAAGAAATACGTGGTTTGGCTTATTGAACCAGCGTTAGCGCCATATGACAGTCAAGTTCTATTGCTACCGTTTAGACTCAATTACACGAGGTTTTTAGCATGACCTCAGTTCAAGTTTTTTCTCTGCTGCTTATCACAAAATGTGTAACTTGATACTACGTTTTCTAGATTTACAAAAACAAAACATTCAGCAGCAATGCTATGGCGAAAGCAACAATCCCATGAATGCTTGAGTGCAGAGAGGATGCCGCTGCCTCTGTCGGGATTGGCTGCTGAGGAACCATGACAACTTTTTCCGGACTCCACCCCTTGTTGGAGTGTTTAGCAAAGGTCCTGTTGTTAATGATGTCCATGTCGCTATAGGCCCAAACTATATGCACTTGTTCGCCGGGCTGTAATTCGACAACGAAAAATGAAATTTAAGAAATCTAAATTGTGTAGTCATAACACAATGTTTGTAGTGTCACTTTCTGACAATGACAAGCTTAAAATTCACGTAAGAGGGCCACACCCATTAGTGCGAGGATGGGGGGGGGGGGGGGGTGCTGATAGAATTAGAACAATTTTTATTTTCTCATCATTTCCACATTTTTCCCCCTGGAAGCGAAGTTTACTTTCGACGCCTTATACCTATCCTCACAATCACACCGTACACAAAAGAAAGGCTCAAAAATTTAGGATTGAACGGGATTCGATACCAGGGAGGTGCTCTTATCAACCAAACAATTGAGCCAACTGTGCGCTAATCATTTTGAGAGATGATGAATGATGGAAGTGAAATATTATGTATGTGAAAGGATGGCTGCCCACATGACCACAGGAATAATTTAATTAAATTTGAATAAAAATACATTTTTCGCATATATTGACTGTGAAAACCCTTCAAATTGACATTTGAAAATGACGACCCGTCGTTGAAAGGTCGTGTTTGTGTCGCTAATATCGCCTTTTAAAATACATCGGGCTAAAATAAATCCGATTAAAAATACAACACATACAACAGAAGATCAAAAAGGAACTCGCGTTTTCAGTTGTTTAGGGTTGTATTATTACAAATTTATGTACTCACCTGGAAAATTAAATCGTTGCTATCTCCAGTGTCACGTGGTCTTTCAAACATCAATTCTGTGTAGCCACCAACTTCAGATGCACTTAGCAGTGTGTAATCCTGGCTGATATCAGGTTCAGGCTGCGATTGTCCTTCAGTAAAATAATCCTGTTGAAAAGATCGTTAGTTACCACCAATTCCAATCTCTTACCACCTTGTGGGTCAAGTTTCGACTGAGGGCTTTCCCAATGGATATTAGTCAACCATACCTTATGTGAAGATTTTGGGATGGTTGCAATTTATTCTGCTGGTTTTCTATTTGGCATGTTTGCATGCACAGGACCAAATTCCTTGCATCCACGCTATGAGTGTGTGGGAAGGATAACTACACCACTGCATGAGGACAATCGTGTCGGAAGCCCTTTGGAAACTTAGGTGGCAGTTTTACCAGTAGTAATAACTCTGAATTAGTACATTAGGTATCCCGAATTTGTGACATTATTTAAGGTACTAAAGGATCTGAAGTTCAGTGGTTAGAGCTGGTGTTTGATATCGTGTTGTTTCCTTAGACTACAAAGGTTCTTCCGGGTCAACGTGCCAGCAAATACTGACTTAGCAACACAATACTATTGTTCCTCTTTGTCGGACAACTTGCATATGAGAAACACTTGCTGCAGTATCTATGATGTCCTTGGTCTCATACTTTCTCTTAAATTGACCCACTTGATCGAGACATCCTGCCAACACGGACAAACTTTGTGTTCCTCATGATATCCTTGTCCATACACAGGACATTTGCCACTTGCCAGACCTCTCCGCACACTCTACTGGGCTGCTATCCCTATCCATTTTGCTCTTACACACAATATCTTATATTCCATCTATTTGTTCGATTATTGGCCAATTTGGCCTACCGAACATTATATTTTGCATGCAAAGGTCATTGTTTTCTATATAGGACAATATATAACGGTGTTGGCGTAGAACCACTATAGGAACGTATCACAGATGACCTTTCCATTACCCCTCACACTCCTCCATGTTCCCCTAGCATCAAAATACACCACTTCAATCTCCACTTTCCAAACAGAAATATGTTAGATAAAATGTAAACTTACAGATAAATATCCTTGGCCATTGTTGAACCCGCCAACGATCACATCATAATTTATCATGTTGTTCGGTGCTGTCTCAGCAAAACCAAATCCAACCCAACCAGTTGTTTTTACTCTCACGTGATAAAACATCGTGTCGGCTTGATCGTTAAATCGCCACAGCACAAGGAATCGGTTGTCGTCATAAATATGGGTAAACTGTGTCGTCCCTGTAGAAAGGCGTAAAAGGCGAATCACTAGAACGATTGAGTCTCAAAAAACTTATAAATGAGGCAAAGCACCAAAGCAAACCTATAATCTGTGATTCTTAGGGCAAAGAAAAAAGGATAAACAACTGGGTTATAACCAAAAGGAACGACTATCTACTCAGTTTTAATTCCAATGTGTGCCGAAATTTGATGCACTTCAATGCCCCATTTTCTTATCCTATTTGAGTGCCAGATTCTGAAAGAATGTTTAGTGGTGACAAGAAGATGTCAAGAAAAAGTTCTGTTCGTATGTTTTTTAGCGGAGCCTGCGGGCAAAGCCCGCCAGCGGAGCTCCATTGCTAAGGAAATTTGGTAATGTATCGATGCGAAAAATTTTGGTTGTGACGTCAGCGTACGTCCGTCCGTCCGACCGTCCGTACAGACTCTGGGGGAGGGGGAGGGAAGTCCCAAGGCAACCCGACCGGGAGTGGGGAATGCCATCTTTTCTTGGCGGGAAATCGCGCGGTGCTTTTGGGCAACCGGCGTGAAATCGCATGACCATCGTCGCTTTTGAAAAAGAGGTTTCTTTAAAAAGCTTAAGTTTATTTAGCAAAACGATTGTTCGACGGTACTGTAGTTTTAAACTTGAGAAAAAAACATTTAATACCTATAAATGGAAAGAAAAAATCCAAAAGAATACTGGTAGTAGGCGAAAACTTCAAGTTACGAAAGCTGCCTTCAAAGGACCTCATCGCTTTGTTTTCTTCACGGCGGAGAACTTGCCTTGTTCTGAAACACAACCGAGTAAGTGAAGTTTTTAAAGGGTTTAAGGTGCATGATTTTGAGTATTTATTACGGTCAAAGAAATTACATTTTGAAATTGAATTTATGTCATTAGAAATGTGTCATTTACTTTTGACTTCAAAAAATTATTAGAAAACGAGCTCAGATTTGTGACAGATGTAGTCTTAGAATATTTTGCCATGCTGGAAGTGTAATGCGAATTGCATTTAAGTATAAACTTACGGGTTTTCGAATAAACTTTTTCAAAAATGATTGCTCTGTTTATTATTTTGTGTTTGTTTATTCATAACAGTAGGTCAAAGCACAGTCGCAAGGCAACTGCACAAGCATCACTTACGGCGCATAATTGCTTTCAATTTTAACTGTCAGATCGGTTTGTGCAATTGTCGATTTTCTTGTCCTAGAACTTTTCAATAGTAAGCGAAGCAGTTGTCGGTTTAAGACTATTTTATCCGAAAAGCTTCCGAAAAACAAGTTTTTTTGCGTTCCTCAAAGCGCCTAACTTTAAATGGGCTTACTTCGCATCCGCAAAACTTATGCCATAATTTAAAGCGTGTTTGGTGTTTGCTCGTTTTCAATCTTGATGGTATAAATTTTGACCAGACTAATAGGGGTAGTTCATGTTATTTGTTTGAACATCCGAACGCGATGAAGATAACCCATTTACTTCAGAATAAGTTTTATTTTGTTGTTGTACATGAGCGCCGTTTCAAGTTCATTCAAGCCAACAGCCAATAATCCAGGGAGATTTGACAAGCCTTGATAGTTATTGACAGGATATGGAAACATTTAAAAAACCAAGCAAGACTGCTCCTGAGTAAAATATGTGTTCAGTTTGATGCCCGAAAAAAGAATTAAGCTGTGCTCAGCCTCTAGAATGACCTTTCGAGCTTGGTTTTACAGAACAGATCCTCAAAATCTTGGAGGACAATTCGGAACACTTTCGGGCTTTTTGAGAAACACTTTTCGAAAGGGAACGAGCCAAAGAAACCCCTTGGCTAAATCTATATATTACATGTAAATACATTTCTTAGTATTTAAAATCATCATCAGCGTAATCGCTATTAACGTGCTTATACCTCCCAAGCATCATCAAACCTTTAGCCTCAGTTTGTTTAAAGACTTCTTCAATCCAAGATCACAGCTAGAAGCCGATAATTCTTGTCTGAAGAAAAAGTGAAATGCTTTCTTCCGTTTATATTTTGAATAGCAAACTACTTTTTAAAGCTGGTATTACAAAAAAAAAAAATGGCAGAAACCTGTACCTACAATATTCCTTCACGCATCACACAAGGATTTTAATCAGTATTTTGGAAAGGAACACCTTTCTGGTCTAACCAACTGAACTTAAGTTTAGGGAAAGTGATTTAGATATGTGTGTAAAAAAATAAACAACTGTTCGAATGAATGATTGCCACTAATCGGATTCCTTTGTTATGCGCAAAGGTTTCTGGGATCGCTAGGGGGCAAACATTGCAAGTCGCTCGAAGGAAATGTATGGCGAAAAGTTGTTTTGACGTCCAAAAAGACGATTTTTGAAGGAGTTTGACGCTTTTTCGCCGCTATTTTATCAGAAATGGATTTGGACCATGTTGGTTCGTGGGAAGTGTAAGTTTTAGTTTGTGTAACCTCGACATATGTGATAAAATCTACCGATAAACGTGTTGCTTGCGAAAGGTTTATTGACGCCTTTATTGTGAAATTCACATCGCGTAATGCTCTCGAAATATCATAGAAGTAGGTTTTAAATCGGCATGAATAGTTCAATAAACCTCTTTCAGTTGTATTTACATGTGTACAGGCTGTTTTCTTATTAGTAACGTCTTAAGCAAGAAATTATGGCTTCTGGAAATTTACCTCCTTAAAGGAGAGAAATTGTTGTCAGAGGAGATGGAAATTGTTTTTACCGAGCTATTGCTCTCTGGAGGGATGAAACGAGCGATAAGAAACATGAGGAAATCCGAAGGCTAAGTTCTAGTTTGATTGAGAAAAATCCGAAGGTTTTTGAGCCGCTTCTCTTCGCTTCGAACTCTGTGGAGGAACATGTCAAGAACAGCAAGATCACGGGAACTTGGGCAGAAACTGTGGACATATTCAGTTGTGCATCACTCCTAAAGCGACCTATTTGTACCTTCTCAACAAAACTGAGAAAATGGTTCAGTTTTAAACCGATTGTCAACATTGATTCATTTTCTTCGATCACAACAAAAAATCAGTGTAGTTGTCCAATCACTTTAATGTATTATGATGACTATTCTCAAGCTGGATGTTCAAAGTCAATATTCTCTGCAAATAGTGACTCGTCGGCCACAAAAGGCACTTTCTTAGTTGGGACTTCATCTGCTCTATCACTTTGCTTTCGCTTTCTTGATTTTTTCTTTGTTTTCTGTTGGCCTGACCTTTGGAGCAGGTCTTTTAGTTTTACTCGAGTCGTACCCTCTCATGTACAGTGTTGGTGTAGGACATTCGGGGGTTTGATAACCTTGCACAAAATGATTTGAGCAGACCTTTGTACTCCTTTTAACTTTAAATTGATCACGATTTATAGCTCTGGCCCACGACAAAACATCGTTTTTACTCTTGGGCGAGTGGAATCTCAATATTCCAACGTGAGGAAGAATTTTTTGCTTCTCTGGGTACCTTCGATCGTTGTCACAACCCCACACAGCGCAATGATCGCCACCAGGCATATTCCCGATATTATTTGTATTACTGAGTTCAAAGATAACCAAAAAGCAGTCTGTACACACGTAGTTACAACTGAATAGGGTTTATTGACTTATTTTCTCCCGATTTATGCCTAACTTTGTGATATTTCGAGAGCATTACGCGATGAAAATTTCACAATTAATCTTACGCAAGCAACACGTTTATCGGTAGATTTTATCACATATGTCGAGGTTATACAAACTAAAACTTACACTTCCCACGAACCAACATGGTCCAAATCCATTTCGGATAAAATAGCGGCGAAAAAGCGTCGAACTCTTTTTGGACGTCAAAACAACTTTTCACCATACATTTCCTTCGAGCGACTTGCAATGTCTGCCCCCTAGCGATCCCAGAATCCTTTGCGCATAACAGAGGAATCCGATTAGTGGCAAATCATTCATTGCGATCACTTATGGTCAAAATTTAGCAGGGATGGCAAGTTTTACGAGAAGCAAAAAATTTCCTTTCCATGCCGACAGAAATCAAAGTCATACATATACAGACTTGTCCTTTGAATGGATATCTATGGACGGAAGATTACCAATTCACCAAATGCAAAATGCAAAAAACGTATTAAGGCTGGTTTTTGCAAAGTACTGCGAGAGAGAAAAAAATCAGCTCGTGTAAAGAAAAGGGGATCAAATTCGAAAGCAATGGGTATTTTTTATCCGTGTTGTAGACGTCTGCACGCAGGCTATGGCAACATTTGGTCATTTTTGAAATGGCCTAAACGATGGCATCTTAACACATTAAAATTTCCGATTACTACCGAAGCAGGAAGTTTGAAGGTTCGCCGAAAGCGAAGTAATAAATAATTTTCCCCGGGGGGGGGAGGGTAATGGTTACATTTCCCCCGGAGCGAAACTCGTCATCAATAGGCTAGAGACTAGATTTCACAAGCTCGTGGCATCTCCCAAGATAATTACTCTTAGCCCCGGCCAAACAGATCCAACATTTTCATTCAACACCGTTTAACATAGTTGAATTCGGCAAGTTAAACGTGTCTGGGTACTCTGTTGAATGATGATAAATGATCATGAAAGGTGCTAAATGATGTTGATTGGTGTTGAACAAAGTTTGATTTCCATCAAACATTTAGCCTGCGTAGCAGTCGTTTCCGTTTCCTGTTAGCCAAGAAGGAGAAGCGTGAGCCAAGCGGGATACGTGCGAGGGCCTGGGGGTGTGGGGGGGAGGGGGGGGGGGGCGGACGTCGAAGGAAAGGAAACCGCCCCGTCTCCCCCACTTCTAATTTTTTTGCTCCTTTTCGCCCTATGCCCTCGCTTGTATCCCGCTTGGCTAAAAGGAAACGAAAACGACTGCTACGGAGGCTGTCAAACATTCGTGTAGCAAAGTTGTATTTCATAATGTTTGATATGACGAATCCGTTTGACCGAGTCCAGTACAATGCTTATTCTGCAGTCGAAATACTGGCCATTAAATCTGTCTGTACCTCTTTCCATTGTAGCAGACTTGTATTTTGTGTCTTTTAAAATAATTTAATCACACTAACCTGGTGTTGGAGTTGGTTTCGTGGTTAGTGTGGAAGACGGCGTAGGTGTTGATGTCGATGCCGCTGTTGATGTCGATGTTGATTCCAATGATGATGATGATGATGATGATGATGATGATGATGATGATGATGATGATAACGTTAGTGTCACTGTCGGTTTTGACGTGAAAATTGATGTAGATCTTTGTCCTAATGTTGATGGTGATGGCGATGCTAGAGGTGATGTCACTGTGGGTTCTGATGTCGATAATGATGTCGATCGTGATGCCGATGTAGATATTAATATTGATGTCGATCTCGATGCTGATACCGACATTGATGTTGATGGCGATCTTGATGCCGATATCGATGTTGATGTTGATGGCGATCTTGATGCAGATACCGATATTGATGATGGTGGCGATCTTGCTGCCGATATAGATATTGATGTCGATCTTGATGCTGATACCGATATTGATGTTGATAGCGATCTTGATGCCGATATCGATATTGATGTTGATGGCAATCTTGATGCCGATGTCGATAGTGACCTTGATGCCGATGTAGATATTAATATTGATGTCGATCTCGATGCTGATACCGACATTGATGTTGATGGCGATCTTGATGTCGATCTTGATGCAGATACCGACATTGATGATGATGGCGATCTTGTTGCTGATATAGATATTGATGTCGATCTTGATGCCGATACCAATATTGATGTTGATAGCGATCTTGATGCCGATATCGATATTGACCTTGATGCTGATGTAGATATTGATATTGATGTCGATCTCGATGCTGATACCGACATTGATGTTGATGGCGATCTTGATGCCGATATCGATGTTGATGTTGATGGCGATCTTGATGCAGATAGCGATATTGATGATGGTGGCGATCTTGCAACCGATATAGATATTGATGTCGATCTTGATGCCGATACCGATATTGATGTTGATAGCGATCTTGATCTTGATCTTGATGCAGATACCGATACTGATGATGGTGGTGATCTTGCTGCCAATACCGATATTGATAGCGATCTTGATGCCGATATCGATATTGATTGCAATCTTGATGCCGATGTCGATATTGATGTTGATTGCAATCTTGATGCCGATGTCGATATTGACCTTGATGCCGATGTAGATATAAATATTGATGTCGATCTCGATGCTGACACCGACATTGATGTTGATGGCGATCTTGTTGCTGATATAGATATTGATGTCGATCTTGATGCCGATACCGATATTGATGTTGATAGCGATCTTGATGCCGATATTGATGTTGACGACGTTGGTGTCAGTCTTGGTGTCAGTGTGGCAGCAGGGATTAATGTAACTTGCTGCCAACCTCTGGCACTGTGAAATGCAAATTGTCCTGGCTGTACGTCACTCGTGGAATGATAAGCCCATATGAGGAAAATTGGCATTCCTTGCTGGAAATGAGACAAGACATACAGAAACTTAGCAAAAGACGGTGCGAATGCCAAAAATCTTGAATTGTTTCTAGTTTTTTTTTGAAAATCAAAATATTGACGACTTTAAACGTCACACTGTTAATGAGTTTCAGTTTGCCGTTTCAAAACCTTCCAATAAATCAGTTACCAGGCTGACAGATAACCCCATCTCCCTTCTCCCCAGTGAAATGTATTTCAGCTAAACAAAAGGCCAAAACGCTACGTTTTATGTTAGGAGACACTCAACATGAAGTATAACAAAGTAGAGGGATTTCGCCTTTTACTTTTTCCTGGCAACATTTCAGTGTCCAGGAGTAGGGATTTATTGCTGGCAAATTCAAATATCGAAATTGGTTTGATTCCAACAGTAACTCGTTTCTGGATTGTTGATACACGTCTGCACCCGGTGAAAAACCTAAACCTCACATATACCTCGTTTGTTGGCCATATATTACAGAGATTGAAACCTCCCTGTAGAGGACAGAAGAACAATAATTGGGAATGACCGCTGCGCTAAAATTGTGTTTTCAGCCAGGAACTGCCTTAGTTATGAGGTGAAATAAAATAACAATTGTGCGTTTCCATTTCAGCTGGCCATAGATACAAAAGTAAGCTGGTTGACCTCACTGGTGTTAAACATAGACTGAAGGTGTTGAGTTTAGATATGTGAATTGCACTTCAGTTGTAGCTGATTCCAAAACATTATAAATGAAAATATAAGCACTTTTATCAGAGCTAGCTAACGACTGCTGTTTATCAGTGCAACTAGCCTGAAAACTATTAGAGAATCTTCAAACAATGTAACGAATTGTTATGTCGCTGTACAAAAGATCGGCAACTATTTCCAGAGTCCATGACCTTCTAATCAACCGAATATCACTGTTTATACAACGTGTCAACAAAAAATCAACATTTAAACCGAGAAACGTCACATGCGGAAAATTCGCCCATAGTTTATCTACATTTAGCTAAAATAGAAGCACCCAATCCTATTTTAGGTGACTAAAAAGAAGACTGTCTCACGCCGCACTCCATTCATCGTTCATCGAGTACCTTTCACGAGGACACGGATGTAGACACATTTTCAGCATTGAATATTAATCTTCCGTCCTTTAAAAAGAATTGTATCCAAGTCGTCAGGCCAGTAGAAATCTCGGTAAAAATTGCCCGCCGGACTAACCAGCTACTTGCTACACTGTCGTTTTCGCTCCTACTTTTTAGCGTGAAGACGTTGGTCAACATTTACAAAGCGTCAAGCCGCAAGCAGGCCGTAAGCAAGCTACGAGTGGGGACAAATTCATTTCATTCGTCAAATTTGTCACAAATTAAGTCCAGAGTAGAACTTAATGATGCTCCTGAACACTTTGTAAGTCGCCAGACAAATAAATCTACACCAACGAAATCCCTGCAGTTTTCTGCAGTTTGCCTCAGTACAGAGCATAAGTCTTATAAAACTTAAATTTCCACACAAAGTGCGCAAGTGTGGTGGATAGTGAACTAGGTAGTATGTTTTTAAAGAGAATCAGCCGGACAAACTTCTGCCATGCAAACTAATTAAAAATGACTTTTAGCCTATGGTTAATTATAGACACCTAACATACCAAAACTACCAGTCTGAACAAACAAGCAGTTTATATAACTAGCAAGAGCTTCACTTTCGTATTGATCTATCCTACAGAAATTTAAGGAGAGTAATTGCAATGCACTTCTAGATAAAGAGCGTTTCTGCAGCTCAAGCCTGGCACAGAGTTCTACTCATGTTCAGTTTCAATCATGTGTTAAAAAGTCACTTTGTTTTGATTTGTCTCGTGCAGATTACCTGGATAACAATATCACTTGCATCAAAAGTGTTTCGCTTGCGATAAAACCTTAACGTTGTCACACCGTTCTCTTCGCTAGAGTAACTCAATATCCAATCCTGCCGATAATCCAGTGGTGGCTGGTGGAAGCCATAGGTGAAATAATCCTGTTGGAAAAAAACACAGGTAAGCCATATTCTGCTCCTTTTTTGACTAGGCTAATATGGGCCAAGACAGTCCATACGAGAAGCACTAAAACGTCATAACTACGACAGGTCAGATGGAAAACTAATATGTAAATAAAACTTCAATGAAAATCTACCTGCAAGTATCCCGATCCATTAAAAACTCCACCAACAGCTACGTCATATCCAACCATATTGTTGGGAGCTTGAGCTGCAACACCAAAGCCAATCCAGCCCGTGGCCCTGACTTCTAGCATGAAGTGTATTGTGTCCTGGTCGCTACTGTACATCCAGGAAGCGTTGTAGTTGAGATTGTTGAACGAAACGAAGTTGGCGAAATGTACTGGTGGAACCGGAGCTGTAATCACAGTATAAATGTTTAGTCTTTCACTGAGTATGTTTACTATACGTAAATTGTCTTAGTAAAAACAAACGACGAAAATACCGAATTCAGTTGTGAATCGAGCATGACAGAAATAGAAGCAAGTAGCAGATGTGCCCATGGGTATTGGTCAATTAGACAGGAATCAGACGGTTTGCCAGGGGGAAGACTGCCTTTTTTAAAGGTCACAGAAATCAAGATTTTTTTCTCGATTCTCACAGAAACTTAGTCGATCTGTAAAATTCAAAAGTCCTATGTCTTCCCGATCAAGTTGCAAATTCATCAACAATATTTTCAAAACCCACCTTTTGTCGATGTTGTCACCGGGTTTGTTGTCGGTGTTGGTGTAGCGGCAGGAATAAGTGTAACTTGCTGCCAACCTCTAAAATTGTGCCTTGAAAACTGGCCGGGAAATACGTCACTCGTGGAATGATAAGCCCATATGAGGAAAATTGGCATTCCTTCCTGGAAGTTACATGAAATGGAAAGAAATTAAGCAAAATGATGCCCTCCAAAATGCTTCAGCTCTTTTGCCACTCACTTTTTAAATGTGACCTATTTTATGGGCTTGTTTGTTTCAACGAACGTTACCTTTAGTATAAATCCAGCTCCAGATGTATTGTTATTTATTACTTATCATGAATTGGCTAATTACAAGCCTAGGATTAATAATAGCCACCTAACATCCCGAAACTGCCAGTTTTAACAAGAAGCAGTTTACATGATTTGCAAGAGCGTCACTTTGGTTTTGAACTACCCCATCGAAATATCACAAGAGTTACTGCCATGCAGTTCTAGGTAAAGAGCATTTTTGCTGCAGGGACTTCTGTTCGTCTTCAGTTTCTACTATTTGTTAAGAAGTCACTTAGTTTTGATTTGTCTCGTGTAAATTACCTGGATAACAATATCACTTGCATCGGAGGTGTTTCTCTTGCGATAAAACCTTAACGTTGTCACACCGTTCTCTTCGCTAGAGTAACTCAAAATCCAATCCTGCCGATAATCCAGTGGTGGCCGGCGGAAGCCATCGGTGAGATGATCCTGTTGGAAAAAGTCACTGGTAAGCCATATTCTGCTCATATTTGGACTAGGCTGACATGTGCCAAAACCGTCTACGTGAGAATCCCTAAAGCGTCATAACTACGACAGGTCAGAGGGAAAAACTAATAGGTAAATAAAACTTCAATGGAAATCTACCTGCAAGTACCCCGATCCATTAAAAACTCCACCAACAGCTACGTCATATCCAACCATATTGTTGGGGGCTTGAGTTGCAACACCAAAGCCAATCCACCCCGTGGCCCTGATTTCTAGCATGAAGTGTATTGTGTCCCGGTCGCTATTGTACATCCAGGAAGCGTTGTAGTTGAGATTGTTGAACGAAACGAGGTTGGCGAAATGTACTGGTGGAACCGGAGCTGTAATCACAGTATAAATGTTTTAGTCTTTCACTGAGTATGTTCACTATAGGTAAATTGTCTTAGTAAAAACAAACAACGAAAATACCGAATTCAGTTGTGAATCGAGCATGACAGAAAGAGAAGCAAGTAGCAGATGTGCCCATGGTTTGGTCACTTAGACAGGAATCAGACGGTTTGCCAGGGGGAAGACTCCGTTTTCTAAAGGTCACAGAAATCAAGATTTTTTTTCTCGATTCTCACAGAAACTTAGTCGATCTGTAAAATTCAAAAGTCGTATGTCTTCCCGATCAAGTTGCAAATTCATCAACAATATTTTCAAAACCCACCTTTTGTCGGTGTTGTCACCGGGTTTGTTGTCGGTGTTGGTGTAGCGGCAGGAATAAGTGTAACTTGCTGCCAACCTCTAAAATTGTGCCTTGAAAACTGGCCGGGAAATACGTCACTCGTGGAATGATAAGCCCATATGAGGAAAATTGGCATTCCTTCCTGGAAGTTACATGAAATGGAAAGAAATTAAGCAAAATGATGCCCTCCAAAATGCTTCAGCTCTTTTGCCACTCACTTTTTAAATGTGACCTATTTTATGGGCTTGTTTGTTTCAACGAACGTTACCTTTAGTATAAATCCAGCTCCAGATGTATTGTTATTTATTACTTATCATGAATTGGCTAATTACAAGCCTAGGATTAATAATAGCCACCTAACATCCCGAAACTGCCAGTTTTAACAAGAAGCAGTTTACATGATTTGCAAGAGCGTCACTTTGGTTTTGAACTACCCCATCGAAATATCACAAGAGTTACTGCCATGCAGTTCTAGGTAAAGAGCATTTTTGCTGCAGGGACTTCTGTTCGTCTTTAGTTTCTATTATTTGTTAAGAAGTCACTTAGTTTTGATTTGTCTCGTGTAAATTACCTGGATAACGATATCACTTGCATCGGAGGTGTTTCTCTTGCGATAAAACCTTAACGTTGTCACACCGTTCTCTTCGCTAGAGTAACTCAAAATCCAATCCTGCCGATAATCCAGTGGTGGCCGGCGGAAGCCATCGGTGAGATGATCCTGTTGGAAAAAGTCACTGGTAAGCCATATTCTGCTCATATTTTGACTAGGCTGACATGTGCCAAAACCGTCCATGTGAGAATCCCTAAAGCGTCATAACTACGACAGGTCAGAGGGAAAAACTAATAGGTAAATAAAACTTCAATGGAAATCTACCTGCAAGTACCCCGACCCATTAAAAACTCCACCAACAGCTACGTCATATCCAACCATATTGTTGGGGGCTTGAGCTGCAACACCAAAGCCAATCCAGCCCGTGGCCCTGACTTCTAGCATGAAGTGTATTGTGTCCCGGTCGCTATTGTACATCCAGGAAGCGTTGTAGTTGAGATTGTTGAACGAAACGAGGTTGGCGAAATGTACTGGTGGAACCGGAGCTGTAATCACAGTATAAATGTTTTAGTCTTACACTGAGTATGTTCACTATAGGTAAATTGTCTTAGTAAAAACAAACAACGAAAATACCGAATTCAGTTGTGAATCGTGCATGACAGAAAGAGAAGCAAGTAGCAGATGTGCCCATGGTTTGGTCACTTAGACAGGAATCAGACGGTTTGCCAGGGGGAAAGACTCCGTTTTCTAAAGGTCACAGAAATCAAGATTTTTTTCTCGATTCTCACAGAAACTTAGTCGATCTGTAACATTCAAAAGTCGTATATCTTCCCGATCAAGTTGCAAATTCATCAACAATATTTTCAAAACCCACCTTTTGTCGGTGTTGTCACCGGGTTTGTTGTCGGTGTTGGTGTGGCGGCAGGAATAAGTATAACTTGCTGCCAACCTCTAAAATTGTGCCTTGAAAACTGGCCGGGAAATACGTCGCTCGTGGAATGATAAGCCCATATGAGGAAAATTGGCATTCCTTCCTGGAAGTTACATGAAATAGAAAGAAATTAAACAAAATGGTGCACCTCAATTCGCCTCACCTGTTTGCCACTCGCTGTTTAAATGTGACCTATTCTATGGGCTTGTTTGTTTCAATGAACGTCACCATTTGTATAAATCCAGCTACAGATGTATTGTTATTTATTACGTATCATGATTTGGCTAATTGCAAGCCTAGGATTAATTCTAACATCCTGAAACCGCCGGTTTGAATAACAAGAAGCGGTTTACATGATTGATCTATCCCATAGAAATATGATTGGAGTTACTGCCATGCAGCTCTTGGGAAGAGTATTTTTTCTGCTAAAGCCTGGCACGGACTTCTCTTCGTGTTCAGTTTCTATCATTTGTTAAAAACTCACTTAGTTTTCATTTGTGTCGTGCCAAAATTACCTGGATAACAATATCACTTGCATCGGATGTGTTTCGCTTGCGATAGAACCTTAACGTTGTCACACCATTCTCTTCGCTAGAGTAACTCAAAATCCAATCCTGCCGATAATCCAATGGTGGCTGGACGAAGCCAACGGTTAGATAATCCTGTTGGAAAAAGTCACAGTTAAGGCACATTCTCCTCATTCTTGGACCCACATTACGTGGGCCAAACGGTCCATACGAGATTGGGTGGAACGTAATAACCAAGGAGCTCAGAGAGAAAACTAATAGACGCAGTATAGAAATAAGAAAAACATTTTACCCTCAAGTATCAGGTCAGAGGGAAAAACTAATAGGTAAATAAAACTTCAATGGAAATCTACCTGCAAGTATCCCGATCCATTAAGAACTCCACCAACAGCTACGTCATATCCAGCCATATTGTTCGGGGCACGAGTTGCGACACCAAAGCCAATCCAGCCCGTGGCCCTGACTTCTAGCATGAAGTGTAACGTGTCTGTTTTGCTACTATACACCCAGGAAGCGTTATAGTTGAGATTGTTGAATGAAGCGAGGTTGGCGAAATGTACAGGTCGACCCGGAGCTGTAAGGCAGAATATCAATGTTTTAGTCCTTTTAATGAGTATGTCATGAACAGCTACATTGTCTTAGTAAAAACAAAGATCAAAATACCGAATTTAGATGCCAGTAGAACATGACAGAAATAGAAGGAAGCAGCAGATGTGCGCATGATCTGGTCAATTAGACAGGAATTAAAGGGTTTGGCAGAGGACAGAATCGCTTTTTTTTTTAGGGTCACAGAGTTCAAGATTTAGTCGATTCTCACAGAACCTTGAGTAGTCGATCTGAAATGCTGAAAACTCCTCTGCTTCCCTGATCAAGCTGCAAAATTAATTCATCAAAGTTATTTTTAAAACCTACCTTTTGTCGGTGTTGTTGCCAGGTTTGATGTCGGTGTCGGTGTGGCGGCAGGAATCAGTGTAACTTGCCGCCAACCTCTATAAAAGTGTTGTGGAAACTGGCCTCCGGGTTGCACGTCATTGGTGGAATGATAAGCCCAAATGAGGAAAATTGACGTTCCAGGCTGCAAATGAAATAAAACATGAATCATAAACAAAACAAGGCAAG
Source organism: Siderastrea siderea (assembly GCA_964030785.1). NCBI lineage: Eukaryota > Metazoa > Cnidaria > Anthozoa > Scleractinia > Rhizangiidae > Siderastrea > Siderastrea siderea. The sequence continues at coordinate 4,363,363 of OZ034978.1, read as the reverse complement.
CATCCTGTATTTTTGTGAAGACTGAAAGACATCCAAAGGTTTTCAAAACTGTTTTTCACCTCTTACACTATGGCCACCAGATTTGCACAAGATAGTGTACGCGCTAATTCTAATCACTATAGATACTGTGATGTCACTGTGACGTGATATGACGTGATTATGACGCCATTTGTTTGTCAATGTTTCACTTGGAAGCTCTACAGCAATAAATTTACTGAATACTGTACCTAAAGGAGTAAAAATACTTTTGTTGGGTATTAAGGGCATCTATAATATATTTCCTGAATGTATAGTTTTGCAAGACATGAAATTATGCAGATACATTTCATATTAGAGATAAAATGGCCATTTTGGTGTCCGCCATCTTGGATCCGCCATCTTTAATTTATCTGCTTCATTTAGTAAACAAGAAAATGAAGCCAGTTCATTGTAAAAGGTTTATTTAATCAATTAACAATGTCATAAACTTGAAATTTATGGCGAATAGTGAATTTAGAGCGAGAAATAACCTTTTTTAAGAGTTAAGTCCCCCGTCTTGGATTTTCACGTTTTAAACTTTACCTTTTCATCAGATTAGTACTAAATTCCTTTTTTAGTGAGCGGTTATTCCTAAATGATGAACTGTTGCTACAATTAATGTAAAAAATACAAATTCGATTAATAAAAACATTAAAATAGTAGTGACGAAAGCGAGAACAGTGATTTTTAAAAAACCTGCCTGTCACGAAGTGGTTGCCATGGCAACGTCAAGTTTGTTGGACACAAGACACTCATGCCAAAATGTTCCCAGTTAAATTTAAGGAAAAGTCACAAAATTTAGGCGGCAGAAATATCTGAAGACTTCACTCATCCATCTTTCAACATTCATCGAATAGATTTTGCAAGATCCTATATGTACACACATTTTTATCAGCCTTCACTCATCTCTCTTCGCTCCAAAAACTAACTCAGTCACGTCTCCAGGCCATTTGCGTCAAAATTAGCTGCCGAGTTAAGGAGCTACTTGCTACACTTCGGTATTTGCTCCCATTTGTTAGCCTGGAGACGCTCGCCAACTTTTACAAATGTTCCCGACTTATGTAAGCCGTAAGCAAGCTACGAATGGGAACCCATTTACTTAGTAGTTTTTTGCAAATTATGTCCAGTGTTGAGCCTAACGATATTCCTGAACACTTTGTAAAATTGCCAGAGAAATCTACAAGAACAAGAAGACTTTAGTTTTCTACAACTGGCCCCGGTTGTTCAAAAATTGTACTTTTTTATCATTTATCCACTGAATAGCAATTTTTCTGGCCCTGGTCCCTACAGCGTGTTAACTCCCTGAAGACTAGAATTTTGAAATGAAGCGATGCAGGTGCACTGCTTCGATGTGGCGTGATTGCAAGTACTTACAGCAATATTGAGCAACAATTTATCAGCAATTTAGAGCAGCTTTGGCAGCTTTTATTGGAGTATCACTTGACAGGCACTGTTAAAGAAACACTGAATAAAAATTAGAACACAGGGTACTATGGTTTTTAAAGAAATCAGGTAAATTAGTTTTGCCTTATAAACTTATCAGTAACGCGCTCATGCTAACATTCCAAAACTGCCGGTTTGAACAAAGAAGCAGTTTCCATCAATTTTCAAATTTCAATGTTTCTGATAGACATTACCTGGATAACAATATCACTTGCATCGGAAGTGTTTGGCTTCCGATAAAACCTTAAAGTTGTTACACCATTGTCTTCTCCAGAGTAACTCAAAATCCAGTCCTGCTTAACATCCACAGGTGGTTGGTTTCGACCATTAGTGAAATAATCCTGTTGAAAAAGTCACAGGTATTAGCTATATTGTCCTCTTTTTTGATGTAAGGTTACTTGGGTCAAAACTGCCTAAGCGATATTCACTAAAAGGTCATAACTACGACAGCTCCGACGGAAATCTAATAGACGGAACAAAATATATATAACATTTTACCTTCAAGTATCCTGATCCATTAAAAACTCCACCGACGGCTACGTCATATCCAAGCATGCCGGTCGGGGCTTGAGTTGCAACGCCAAATCCAATCCAACCCGTGGCCCTCACTTGTACCATAAAGTGTAACGTGTCTGTGCCGCTATTATACATCCAGGAAGCGTTATAGTTGCCATTGTTCAATGAAACAGAATTGACGAAATGCGCAGGTCGAAGTGTAACTGCTGAAAAGAAGGTTATGAAATGTTTTAGTTTCTTTACCCAGCTTGTTTGAAAATTGTCTTCACAAAAAAAAACCGAAATGCCGAGTTTAATTTCGAGTAGAATATGAAAGAAATGCAAGGAAGCAGCGGAAAAGTGCGGATGGTTGTGATAACAACGAAGTCCGGCTGTTATGCTCAAGAGTCCTCCGGTTTACTGATTAACATGCGATAAGTGTATCAAACCCACCTGGTCTTGTTGTCGGGTTTGTTATCGGTGTCAGTCTGACAGCAGGAATTAGTGTAACTTGTCGCCAACCTCTATAAAAGTGTATTGGAAACAGGCCTCCGGGCTGTACGTCAGTCGTGGAATGATAAGCCCAAACGAGGAATATTGACACTCCAGGCTAGAAATTAAACCAAACCAGAATCACGAAACTAAACAATAGAGCCCACAAGCCAAGCATCCTGTAATTTTTTTAGAGTTTGAAAGACATCCAAGTGTTTGAATAACTGTTATTTAACTGTTTAATGTTAACGACTAAGTTTCTTCTGCGCTTTAACAAAATGCCCAGGGGCATCATTATGCTCCTCACTAGATTTGATTCTAAGCGAAGCTCGCTTCCGGGTTAGCGGACAATCATGAGCACATAAAAGTTGTAAACTAGACTTATGGAGCTCAGTTAATCAAGAAACCCTTGAGTAGTTGCATGGAACTGGAAACCAGTGATAACACCTTGGAAATGCATTTAGAGCTTCCCACTTGCTTTTATTTTCTAACACTGCGTCAACACACTGAAACATCCACCAAAGAAAAACCTAGAATTCAAAAGTGCAGTGTTCCAAAGTCACCTAATTGCGAGTATTTTAAAACATTTCGGGAGGGGTAGAGGGGGATGGTGGTTGCTGGCTGGTACAAAGGGCATATCTTGATTCTGGGGGTAGAAGAACATAGACAGCACAATAATATGGCTTCACAAAAAAACAACAGCAAGAACCAAAACAAAACACAACAAATAATGAAGATTAGTGTTGCCAGGTAAACTTGTTTTGAGTTGGCTCATGCTTATGATTATCCAAAAATTAATCACAGACACCTAACATCCAAACACTGACCAATGGAGGAAAGACGCATAATATAAATAATCAATCATTTGTTAAAACGTAACTTACTTTTGATTTAATTGTTGTTATTTAGTTCTATAGAAATTACCTGGATAGCAATATCTCTTGCATCAAACGTGTTTCGCTTGCGATAAAACCTTAACGTTGTTACACCGTTCTCTTCTGTAAAGTAATTCAAAATCCAATCCTGCTGAGAATCCAGTGGTAGCTGGCCGAAGCCGTTGGTCAGATAATCCTGTTGGAAAAAGGTGCAGGTATCACTAAGGTATTGACGAACAGGTGGATCTCGGATATTGCGTTTTTAGAATTCTGAATTGCTTCATTAAGCAAGGTATGAGCTCATACCAAGCTGGGACGAATATGGTCGCGACAACAACATAGTCAGCTGGAGATGTTTTTCTCTGCGTGCTACTTGGGGAGAAAACGACCGCGAAAAATCGCCGTGCAGTTCCAAAATATACATCAACGAAATAACATTTAAACAAAGGGAGGCTACAGCGATCGAATCAACGAAAACAAAAACAAACAAACAAAACAAAAAAAAAAACGAAAAGAGCGTACTGAGGTCATGAACATCAAAGTAACATTTCGGAAAAACTAAATAGGGTTAACTTTGACTCGGTTAGTAGGACCAACTTCTTATCATATAGACGCTCAGTAAGTTAGCCTTGGTGGAGGGTTGTCTCGGATACCCGAGACCATATAAATGATGTCTAATGCAGAAATTATCTATATCAGTTTAATGAAGGAACTACATCATGGCTCCAGATCACAAACTTGCCCATTTCAGCTCCCAAAGCTACAATGGTAATATAACGAGCACGTACCATCCATCAGAGCCGATAATTAGATAGATTTTTGTTTTGCAAAATCGTGGCTCCTATGTTATCAGAGGAGTTTCATTGATCAATTCAGCTTTGCAAGGAACGCTGCAGCACATTGCGAGGGTTTGTGCCTTTTTATTTAAGTCATGTAATTGATTCTTGTGATTCCTCTTCTATTTCGATTTTCACTATTTTATGCCTTTTGTTTTAACATCAGAGTTAGCGTTAAAGTGTCGTATGAAGAATTATTTTACTCGTATATCAAATGATTACAACCAATTCGGCGCATACCGCCTCGTTTGCTATCATTTGATATACAGTGCACCCTCGTAGAATAGTTCTTTAATCATGTGGCCTTTCGCCATTTATACAAGAGTTAATGAAACTCTGGTGAAAACTACAAATTGATGAACCTACGAAACATCAACCTGTTTTCCATCATAGTAAGGTTTTATAATCATTTACCTTCAAGTACCCTGATCCATTAAAAACTCCACCAACGGCTACATCATATTCCTGCATGCCAGTCGGGGCTTGAGTCGCAACACCGAATCCAATCCAGCCCGTGGCCCTCACCTCTACCACAAAGTGTAACGTGTCCGTGCTACTATTGAACACCCAGGAAGCGTTATAGTTGCCATTGTTGAATGAAATGGAGTTGACGAAATCTACAGGAGCTGTTAAAAACAAGTTGAAATTTTCAGTTTGTCTAAAATGAACGTCTTCACCATAGCTAACTTTTCACAAAAAAGACAAACATTGAACTAACGAGTTCAACTTTCAGTAGAAAATGAAAGAAATTGAAGGAAGCCGCAGTCAGTTGTGGTTGTGGATGATTTAAAAACCCACCTCTTGTCGGTGTTGTTGCTGGGTTTGTTGTCGGTGTCAGTGTGGCGACAGGAATTAGTGTAACTTGCTGCAAACCTCTAGCACTGTGAAATGCAAACTGGCCTGGCTGTACGTCACTCGTGAAATGATAAGCCCATATAAGGAAAATTGACCTTGCGATCTGGAAACCATAGTAACAACAAATGAAAAAAAAAACGATTCACATAGGAAAAAATCACGAACACTAAAGGCAACGATGATGACAATCACAACTCTTTAGGGAGACCTAATCTTTGCATGGAAAAAATCTTCATTTTACGATATCTTACGCTGGTCAATCAGAGCATTATTAAAGTAACGAATACACTACATGGACAAGTGACATTATTCTCAGCTGCTAACAAAACACAGTTAATTTTAACGTGAATTAATATCTGTTCTTACGACGGAGGTTACAGTGAAAAGAAATAAAGACTACAATAGGTAAAAAGCTTAAATGCGTTTCTGTTATGCGATTAAGCAATTGGAGCTTAACCCACTAACGCCCTCTCCGCCCGAAACCGATCCTGAGTTACTGCCGTCCTTGTAGGGTTTGTGACGTCATCACTTTTAGTGACAGCAAAGGTTTTTAATAACCAAGTAACAAAAGCTGCCTTAACTAGAGCTCTAAGTTTGGTGAGAGTTCTAAAAAAAGAAGCCAGAAAAGTGTGCTTGTGAAGTTGCACAAAATTTTGGCCTTAGCACTTTTGCTACTTCTTGTTGAAACTTCTCCCTTTTCTCAACCATTAGGTGAAACCTTTTCCAAAACATGGAACGGCTATCAAACTGCCAAGGAACTCACCAGAAGAAAAGCGAATTGACAGCTAAAAACGACTGGAATGAGCAGGAAAACCCAAAAACTGGGTCTGTTTGGGCGGTTTTCTCGTTCAAAGGCTGTTTCAAAATTAGGAATTCGCGCATGCTCGAAGTCAAATTCGCAAAATGGATCAGAAGTGAAAGGGGATTTTAGTTTTCATGCTGCAAAAAGTGTTAGACGTTGGTAATAGAGTTGGAGTAGATAGGGGCCATAATAGGTTATTCATGGTTTATAATGAACATGTTTATGCAACAACCCGGCCGTCAATTGGTTAACTCGTCAGTGCAGCCCTAAACTAGTCAAAAGAAGACGCTTTTTGACTTTAAAGTCCTTAGTCTTGGTGTTCTGTGACCCTTACGCTATTCATCCCCAAAGGGAGAAATACAATTTTTTATAAGTCATGCGTCGATAGTTACGCCATTAAAACTGAACTCCATGATAAAACAATCATTTCGTTCATCAGATACCAGAGCCACCGAAAGTAAAGCTCGACATTGTTTCTTTAAAATTAGATGACATGAAATCAATTAAGGCTTTTTAATATATCAAACAAGAAATAAAATTCTCACTTTAATCACGGTATCATTAGCAGAATCATTGGTGTCTCGCTGGCGATAAAATCTTAACGTTGTTACTCCATTTTCCTGTTTGGCATAACTCAACATCCAGTCCTGCTGACGATCTATTCGAGGTTGCGTCCGACCAACCGTCAGGTAATCCTAGAAGGGTTATTAAAATTAACATCTTTCCATTTCGTTTGCGACCAACAGGGATGGATATATTTAGGATATGAATCTGATTTTGTTATCTTCTACTGAAAGAGGTCCTTTTGGTTTTCCTTCAAACAACTACAGATATTTTACCTCTAAGTAGCCGTTTTTACCTGAGATAACTCCTCCAACAGCCACATCATACCGCCGCATTTCAGTCGGGTCTTGAGTCGCAACACCAAATGTAATCCAGCCCGTGATGGCTCCGGATCACAAACGTTCCCATTTCAGCTCCCAAAGTTACAATGGTAATATAACGTGGACGTACCATCCATTAGAACCAATAATTACAGAAATTTTCTTTAGAAAAATCGTGGCACGTACGTTATCAGAGGAGTTTCGTTGATTCATTCAGCTTTGCAAGGAGCGCTGCAACACATCGCGAGGTTTTGGTGCCTTTTTAGTTTAGTCATGTAATTGATTCGTGCGGTTCCTCTTCTATTTCGAATTTCACTCTTATTTGCCTCTTGCTTTAACATCAGTTAGCGTAAAAATGTCGCATGAAGAATTATTTTACTCGTATATCAAATGATTACAACCAATTCGACGCTTACCGTCTCGTTGGTTATCATTATAATCTGCTATCATTCGATATACAGTGCACCTTTGTAGAATAATTCTTAACTAAGGTGGTCTAACATATCTATACGAGATTTGGTGAACCTTTGGTTATTCCACGAAACATCAACCTGTTTTACATCATAGTAAGGTCTTATAATCAATTACCTTCAAGTATCCTGATCCATTAAAAACTCCACCAACGGCTACATCATATCCCTGCATGCCAGTCGGGGCTTGAGTTGCAACACCAAATCCAATCCAACCAGTGGTTCTCACTTCTACCATAAAGTGTAACGTGTCCGTGCTACTATTGAACACCCAGGAAGCGTTATAGTTGCCATTGTTGAAAGAAATGGAGTTGACGAAATCTACAGGAGCTGTTAAAAACAAGTTGAAATTTTCAGCTTGTTTAAAATGAACGTGTTCACCACAGCTAAATTTTCACAAAAAAGACAAACATTGAACTAACGAGTTCAACTGTTAGTAGAAAATGAAAGAAATTGAAGGAAGCCGCAGTCAGTTGTGGTTGTGGATGATTTAAAAACCCACCTCTTGTCGGTGTTGTTGCTGGGTTTGTTGTCGGTGTCAGTGTGGCGGCAGGAATTAGTGTAACTTGCTGCAAACCTCTAGCACTGTGAAATGCAAACTGGCCTGGCTGTCCGTCACTCGTGAAATGATAAGCCCATACAAGGAAAATTGACCTTCCGATCTGGAAACAAGTGTAACAACAAATGAAAAAAAAAATTCACATAGGAGAAAATCATGAACAGTAAAAGCAACGATGAAGACAATCACAACTCTTTAGGGAGACCTAATCTTTGTATGGAGAAAAATCTTCATTTTATAATATCTCACGCTGGTCAATTAGCATTATTAAAGTAACGAATACACTACATGGACAAGTGACATCATTCTCAGCTGCTAACAAAACACAGTTAATTTTAACGTGAATTAATATCTGTTCTTACGACGAAGGTTACAGTGAAAAGAAATAAAGACTACAACAGGTAAAAAGCTTAAATGCGTTTCTGTTATGCGATTAAGCAATTAGAGATTAACCCACTAACGCCCTCGCTGGCCGAAGCCGATCCTGAGTTACTGCCGTCCTTGTAGAGTTTGTGACGTCATCACTTTTAGTGACGGCAAAGGTTTTTAATCACAAAATAACAAAAGCTACCTAAAGTAGACCTAAAAGTTTGGTGAGAGTTCTACAAAGAGAAGCCAGAAAAGTTTGCTTGTGAAGTTGTACAAAATTTGGCCTTAGCACTTTTGCTACTTCTTGTTGAAACTTCTCCCTTTTCTCAACCATTAGGTGAAATCTTTTCCAAAACATGGAACGGCTATCAAACTGCCAAGGAACTCACCAAAGAAAAGCGAATTGACAGCTAAAAACGACGGGAATGAGCAGGAAAACGCAAAAACTGGTTCTGATTGGGCGGTTTTCTCGTTCAAAAGCTGTTTCAAAATTTGGAATTTGCCCATGCTCGAAGTCAAATTCGCAAAATGGGTCAGAAATGAAAGGGGATTTTAGTTTTCATGCTGCAAAAGGTGTTAGACGTTTGAAATAGAGTTGGAGTAGATAAGGGCCATAATACGTTATTCACGGTTTATAATGAACATTTTTATGCAACAACCCGGCCGTCAATTGGTTAACTCGTCAGTGCAGCCCTAAAATAGTCAAAAGAAGACGCTTTTTGACTTTAAAGTCCTTAGTCTTGGTGTTCTGTGACCCTTACGCTATTCATCCCCAAAGGGAGAAATACAAGTTTTTATAAGTCATGCGTCGATAGTTACGCCATTAAAACTGAACTCCATGTTAAAACAATCATTTCGTTCATCGGATACCAGAGCCACTGAAAGTAAGGCTCGACATTGTTTCTTTAAAATTAGATGACATGAAATCAATTAAGGCTTTTAAATATATCAAACAAGAAATAAAATTCTCACTTTAATCACGGCATCATTAGCAGCATCATAGGTGTCTCGCTGGCGATAAAATCTTAACGTTGTTACTCCATTTTCCTGTTTGGCATAGCTCAACATCCAGTCCTGCTGATGATCTATTCGAGGTTGCGTCCGACCAACCGTCAGGTAATCCTAGAAAGGTTATTAAAATTAACATCTTTCCATTTCGTTTGCGACCAACAGGGATGGATATATTTAGGATATGAATCTGATTTTGTTATCTTTTACTGAAAGAGGTCCTTTTGGTTTTCCTTCAAACAACTACAGATATGTGTTTTACCTTTAAGTAGCCGATTTCACCTGAGATGACTCCTCCAACAGCCACATCATACCCCCGCATGTCAGTCGGGGCTTGAGTCCCAACACCAAATGCAATCCAGCCCGCGATGGCTCCGGATCACAAACTTGCCCATTTCAGCTCCCAATGTTACAATGGTAATATAACGAGCACGTACCATCCATCAGAACCGATCAGTAGAGAGATTTTCTTTAGCAAAATCGTGGCTCGTACGTTATCAGAGGAGTTTCATTGATTCATTCAGCTTTGCAAGGAACGCTGTAACACATCGCGAGGTTTTGGTGCCTTTTTAGTTTAGTCATGTAATTGATTCGTGCGGTTCCTCTTCTATTTCGATTTCACCGTTATATTTGCCTCTTTAACATCAGTTAGCGTTAAAGTGTGGGATGAAAAATTATTTTACTTGTATATCAAATGATTACAACCAATTGGACGCTTACCGCCTCGTTTGGTATCATTTGATATACAGTGCACCCTCGTAGAATAATTCTTAACTAATGTGGCGTAACACCATCTACACGAGATTTGCTGAAAGTTTGGTGAAAACTATAAATTGGTGAACTTACGAAACATCAACCTGTTTTACATCACATTAAGGTTTTATAATCATTTACCTTCAAGTATCCTGATCCATTGTGAACACCACCAACAGCAACATCATATCCAAGCATGCCGGTCGGGGCTTGAGTTGCAACGCCAAATCCAATCCAGCCCGTGGCCCTCACCTCTACCATAAAGTGTAACGTGTCCGTGCTGCTATTGAACATCCAGGAAGCGTTATAGTTGCCATTGTTGAATGAAATGGAATTGACGAAATCTACAGGAGCTGTTAAAAACAAGTTGAAATTTTCAGCTTGTTTAAAATAAACGTGTTCACCATACCTAAATTTTCACAGAAAAGACAAACATTGAACTAACAAGTTCAACTGTCAGAAGAAAAGAACAAAAATTCAAGGAAGCGGCAGTCAGTTGTAGTTGTGGATGATTTAAAAACCCACCTCTTGTCGGTGTTGTTGCTGGGTTTGTTGTCGGTGTCAGTGTGGCGGCAGGAATTGGTGTAACTTGTCGCCAACCTCTATAAAAGTGTGTTGGAAACTGGCCTCCGGTTTGCACGTCATTCGTTGAATGAAAAGCCCAAATGAAGAAAATTGGCGCTCCAGGCTGCAAATGAAATGAAATATGAATCATATACTAAACAAGGCAAGCATTCTGTATTTCTGTGCAAAACTTTTTTTCACAGTTTAACGTTAAAATGAAATAAGACAATTTCTTCAGAGCTTTCACAAAGTGTCAAGTAGCATCACTGAGCTCTTTACTGGACTTAAAAGTTGTTAAAACCGAAGCTCCCTTGAGGGTTATAAGCGGACACATTTCGATCATCCTTCACTGATCTCTCTTTGCTCCAAAAACTAACTACAAGTCTCCAGGCCATTTGCAATCTCGGTCACAATTAGCTGCCAAACTAAGGCGCTACTCGCTACACTTTGCTATGCGCTCCCATTTAGTAGCCTGGGGACACCAGCCAACTTTTGCAAATGTTCCCGCCTTCTGTAAGCCGTAAGTAAGCTACGAATGGGGACCAATTAATTTTTGTATTTTGTTACGAATTATGTCCAGTGTTCAGCCTAACTATATTCCTGAACACTTTGTAAAGTCCCGAGAGAAATCTACGGGACTTAGACCACTCTAGTTTTATACAGCGGGCCCCGGTTGTTCAAAAAGTGTACTTTTTTAATCATCCACTGGATAGCAATTAATCTGGCCCTGGTCCCTACAGCGTGTTAAGTCCGTGAAGACTAGAATTGTGAAATAAAGCGATGCAGGTGCACTGCTTCGATGTGGCATGATTGCAAGTAGTTACAGCAATATAGAGCAGCAATTTATCAGCAATTTAGAGCAGCTTTGGCACCTTTTATTGGAGTATCACTTGACAGGCACTATTAAAGAATTTAAACACGGAATAAAAAGTAGAGCATAGGGAACTATGGTTTTCAAAGAAATCAGGTAAATTAGTTTTGCCTTACAAACTTATCATAAAAGCGCGCATGCTAACATTCCAAAACTGCCAGTTTGAACAAAGAAGCAGTTTCCATCAATTTTTAAAATTTTAATGTTTCTAATAGACATTACCTGGATAACAATATCACTTGCATCGGAAGTGTTTGGCTTGCGATAAAACCTTAAAGTTGTTACACCATTCTCCTCTCCAGAGTAACTCAAAATCCAGTCCTGCTTAGCATCCACAGGTGGTTGGTTTCGACCATTAGTGAAATAATCCTGTTGAAAAAGTCACAGGTATTAGCTATATTGTCCTCTTTTTTTATGTAAGGCTACTTGGGTCAAAACTGCCTAAGGGATATTCACTAAAAGGTCATAACCACGACAGCTCTGACGGAAATCTAATAGACGAAACAAAATATATAGAACATTTTACCTTCAAGTATCCTGATCCATTAAAAACTCCACCGACGGCTACGTCATATCCAAGCATGCCAGTCGGGGCTTGAGTTGCAACGCCAAATCCAATCCAGCCCGTGGCCCTCACCTGTACCATAAAGTGCAACGTGTCCGTGCCGCTATTATACATCCAGGAAGCGTTATAGTTGCCATTGTTGAATGAAACAGAATTGACGAAATGCGCAGGTCGAAGTGTAACTGCTGAAAAGAAGGTTATGAAATGTTTTAGTTTCTTTACCCAGCTTGTTTGTAAATTGTCTTCACAAAAAAAAAAACACCGAAACGCCCAGTTTAATTTCGAGTAGAATATGAAAGAAATGCAAGGAAGCAGCGGAAAAGTGCGGATGGTTGTGATAACAACGAAGCCCGGCTGTTATGCTCAAGAATCCTCCGGTTTACTGATTAACATGCGATAAGTGTATCAAACCCACCTGGTCTTGTTGTCGGGTTTGTTGTCGGTGTCAGTCTGACGGCAGGAATTAGTGTAACTTGTCGCCAACCTCTATAAAAGTGTATTGGAAACAGGCCTCCGGGCTGTACGTCAGTCGTGGAATGATAAGCCCAAACGAGGAATATTGACACTCCAGGCTAGAAATTGAACCAAACCTGAATCACGAAACTAAACAATAGAGCCCACAAGCCAAGCATCCTGTATTTTTTTAGAGTTTGAAAGACATCCAAGTGTTTGGATAACTGTTATTTAACTGTTTAATGTTAACGAGTAATTAAGTTTCTTCTGCGCTTTTACAAAGTGCCCAGGGGCATCATTATGCTCCTTACTAGATTTGATTCCAAGCGAAGCTCGCTTCCGGGTTGGCGGACAATCATGAGCACGTAAAAGTTGTAAACTAGACTTATGGGGCTCAGTTAATCAAGGAACCCTTGAGTAGTTGCGTGGAACTCGAAACCCGTAATAATACCTTGGAAATGCATTTAGAGCTTGCCACTTGCTTTTATTTTCTAACGCTACGTCAACACACTAAAACATCCACCAAAGAAAAACCTAGAATTCAAAAGTGCAGTGCTTCAAAGTCACCTAATTGCGAGTATTTTAAAACATTTCGGGAGCGGTAGAGGGGGATGGTGGTTGCTGGCTGGTACAAAGGGCATTAACTTGATTCTGGGGGTAGAAGAACATAGACAGCACAATAATATGGCTTCACAAAAAAACAACAACAGCAAAAACCACAACAAAACACAACAAATAATGAAGATTAGTGTTGCCAGGTAAACTTGTTTTGAGTTGGCTCATGCTTATGCTTATCCAAAAATTAATCACAGACACCTAACATCCAAACACTGACCAATGGAGGAAAGACGCATAATATAATCAATCATTTGTTAAAACGTAACTTACTTTTGATTTAATTGTTGTTATTTAGTTCTATAAAAATTACCTGGATAGCAATATCTCTTGCATCAAACGTGTTTCGCTTGCGATAAAACCTTAACGTTGTTACACCGTTCTCTTCTATAAAGTAATTCAAAATCCAATCCTGCTGAGAATCCAGTGGCGGCTGGCCGAAGCCGTTGGTCAGATAATCCTGTTGGAAAAAGTCGCAGGTATCACTAAGGTATTAACGAACAGGTGGACCTCGGATATTGCGTTTCTAGAATTCTGATTGCTTCATTAAGCAAGGTTATGAGCTCATACCAAGCTGGGACGAATTTGGTCGCAACAGCAACATAGTCAGCTGGAGATGTTTTTTCTCTGCATGCTACTTGGGGAGAAAACCACCGCGAAAAATCGCCCTGCAGTTCCAAATGTTTAGACTTACAAATAAGGCGTCATGGAAAATGAGTTGAATCGCTTTTCCACTCCGTCAACTGCCTCTGAACTGAGAGTCACTGGTTTTCGTGCCACACATGTCAAAAAGGGAATCCATGCAGTGAAGCTGGAGAATTCTTACGTTCTTCGCGCCAGTGTATTCTTGTTTCTGAGTTAGGCTCCATTTAAATAGCCTCGGGTACCCGAGACAACCCTTCCCCCTAGTTACTATGGCCAAGTTAACTTCTCACCTGTTTCTTTGACATGTTCAACGAGGACGCGAGACAATTTAAGGGTGAGTTGTCTCACCTCGGCAGGCAGGTAAGGTAACCCTGGCAGGCCGAACAACGTTTTAACATAATTATAAACACTTTGGCTCACTTAATTACCCAGGACGATTTTTGCTTGCTGCGTGTCACGTAACGTCTGGTTTTTGGTTTATAAGCGACCAATTTAACAAAATGTGCATCAACGAAATAATATTTAAACAAACAGAGGCTACTGCGATTGAATAAACGAAAACAAAAAACGAAAAGGGCGTGCTGAGGTCATGAACATCAAAGTAACATTTCGGAAAAACTAAATAGGGTTAACTTTGACTCGGTTAGTAGGACCAACTTCTTATCATATAGACGCTCGGTAAGTTTGCCTTGGTGGAGGGTTGTCTGGGATACCCGAGAAAATATAAATGATGTCTAATGCAGAAATTACCTATACCAGTTTCATGAAGGAACTACATCATGGTTCCGCATCACAAACTTGCCCATTTCAGCTCCCAAAGTTACAATGGTAATATAACGAGCACGTACCATCCATGAGAGCCGATACTTAGCGAGATTTTTCTTTTGAAAAATCGTAGCTCCTATGTTATCAGAGGAGTTTCATCGATCCATTCAGCTTTGCAAGGAACCCTGCAACACATTGCGAGGTTTTGTGCCCTTTTATTTAAGTCATGTAATTGATTCTTGTGATTCCTCTTCTGTTTCGATTTTCACTATTTTTTGCTTCTTGCTTTAACATCAGGGTTAGCGTTAAAGTGTCGTATGAAGAATTACTTTACTCGTATATCAAATGATTACAACCAATTCGGCGCTTACCGCCTCGTTTGCTATCATTTGATATACAGTGCACCCTCGTAGAATAATTCTTTAATCATATGGCCTTTCGCCATCTATACGAGAGTTAATGAAACTCTGGTGAAAACTACGAATTGATGACCCTACGAAACATCAACCTGTTTTCCATCATAGTAAGGTTTTATAATCATTTACCTTCAAGTATCCTGATCCATTAAAAACACCACCAACAGCAACATCATATCCAAGCATGCTGGTCGGGGCGTGAGTCGCAACACCAAATCCAATCCAGCCCGTGGCCCTCACCTCTACCATAAAGTGTAACGTGTCCGTGCTGCTATTGAACACCCAGGAAGCGTTATAGTTGCCATTGTTGAATGAAATGGAGTTGACGAAATCTACAGGAGCTGTTAAATTGAAATTTTCAGCTTCTTTAAGATAAACGTGTTCACCATACCGAAATTTTTACAGAAAAGACAAACATTGAACTAACGAGTTCAACTGTTAGTAAAAAATGAAAGAAATTGAAGGAAGCCGCAGTCAGTTGTGGTTGTGGATGATTTAAAAACCCACCTCTTGTCGGTGTTGTTGCTGGGTTTGTTGTCGGTGTCAGTGTGGCGGCAGGAATTAGTGTAACTTGCTGCAAACCTCTAGCACTGTGAAATGCAAACTGGCCTGGCTGTACGTCACTCGTGGAATGATAAGCCCATATAAGGAAAACTGACCTTCCGATCTGGAAACCATAGTAACAACAAATGAAAAAAAAAACCAATAACATAGGAGAAAATAACGAACAGTAAAAGCAACGATGATGACAATCACAACTCTTTAGGGAGACCTAATCTTTGCATGGAAAAAAATCTTCATTTTATAATATCTTACGCTGGTCAATCAGAGCATTATTAAAGTAACAAATACACTACATGGACAAGTGACATCATTCTCAGCTGCTAACAAAACACAGTTAATTTTAACGTGAATTAATATCTGTTCTTACGACGGAGGTTACAGTGAAAAGAAATAAAGACTACAATAGGTAAAAAGCTTAAGGTGGCTCCATATAGTTTTTCAGCGCGCGAGGAATGGGAACTAAATTGGCACAAGCACGCGCGCGAGGAGCGTGACAGTCCAAGTCAGATGACATGTGCCAATCAACCTCCAAGGCGAACTTTTCCAAAGTCTGATTGAGGCATCTTTATGGCTTACCTTTTCAAAACCTATCGAGCACATAGCAGTGAAATTATGAAAAGCCTTTAGTTTAATCGCTTCTGTAGCTGACAGTTGCAGTCCTACGATTGTTCTACGATTTTTGGACTGGATTGATTGCGATCTTTAAGTTCAAGCAACACAGAGAGGACTGAATACGTTGCACGAATTATTACACGCCTTCAAGAATTATGCGTGAAGAACTTCTCTCCGTTCTCAACTTGAAATATCAGTGCTGTCCAGGTCAGCTGTCGAGAATCTCTGGGATGAGAAGCTTAAGTTTGTTTGGATCGAGCCTAAGTGTAAGTAATTTTTTGGAAAAGTGCTTTAGTTTTTGCCTTTCTAACAAGCCGTGTATTTTTGGTCGGGTAAGTTGTTTCTGCGGCCGTTCTCATACGGTTTCAGCAAAATACAGCTGACTTGTGAATTTTATTGAGCGATGAATAGATTACACACTTGTAACGAGGTGACAGTTGTCACTGAATTTTGATAGAAGTTGAAACTCAAAAGGACACATATTTCAGTGTCTATTTATCAGTCACCAGTAGCTTTTGATCTAAGTTTCACTTGTGTTGACAAGGTGCGACTTCAAAAACTTCGGTGGTCTAAAATAAAACCGAAAATTGAAAAAAGTTCAATTGTACCTCAGCTCAAATACAATTTTTATTTTTACGAAAAATTATGCCAAGAATGACGGCATTCATGGGCATTCAGTGAACGAATAAAGGATGAGTATCGAGTTGACAGCCGGTTCCAAAACAGTCGGCGTTTCGCAGGCGTTCTGTTGACTTGCTGAACCTTGCAGAAAAATAATGTGGTCTTTTTCAAAACATATAATTTCTTGTCGACATTTTTGTTCCCTTTTATCCAACGTCTGCCTTTAAATATAAATTGAAAGCGTATTTATATACTATTTGCTATTCCATGCAGTTAACAAACACCCAAGTAGCCGCTAAGAAACAACGCGGGTCTCGGCAGACAAAATATTGAGCTTACAAAATAAAATAAACGAGCTTCCTTGCTTTTCTCGGGTAGCATACCAAAAGATGTTCTAAGAGCAAACATGACCGCTTTAGATTTTTTCTTGAAGAACGGTTGTAATCAGTTAATGGTAAAAATGAAACTGAAAGTGGTTCAATGATTCCGCGTTCTGGAAACTTTAAAGGAAATTTTTTGCTGCTGGCGATAAAGTGGCGGCTTCGTTCGAGTTTTTATATCGCGAATCGGTATAAATTTTCTTCTCTTTTGTTTGTTTGTTCGTTTCTTTCTTTATTTTTGCGAATTTTTTGTTCACATGGATCCTTTACAGTAAAGGAAAGCAGTTGTCTAGAAAAATGTTGTTCTTTTGAAAGAAAAGCTCTAGAAAAGCTTTTCTACCGCTTACCGGCGCGGCGTGCTGTCCACGCTCGTCCACGCAAAAGGAATCATGAGCATGCGCAACCCCGTAACTTGGAGAATTCTTATTTTGGTAACGTGAAAAAAAAAGGTGGGTTTTGAGGCATTTTCAAACGCTAATTGCGCGTGTTCCACTCGGTGAAATTTTTTTAAAATTGGAACATTTGTAGGATTTTTGTGTTTTTCAGTCATATTAAAGTAAGAGTAATTTTTATACATACACTTCTGCATTAATCGTCGAAAACGGAAATTTACTATTCTGGCAAAACTTATGTACAAAATTTCTCACAGCTTTGCCAGCTAAGACTTCTCAAACGACAGCATCTTTACAACAAAAATAACGAAAATTCACCGTGTAAAAACCAAGAAATGACATAAAGAATCTGCGGAAGCTTAAAAAATGAGCCAAACAACTATATCAGTGGTTGCCATGGAAACGGGCCAGGCCCAGAAATTGTGACTTTTTTGAAAAGTATAAGGGCTAGGCTAGTTGCTTTTGTAGCTTTTCCCTAGTGAAATGTAAATCAATGTCCTGAAAATCATCAAAAAAGTTATGTATATTTGTCTGTTGAAACTGATGAGAAACTGTATGGAGCCACCTTAAATGCGTTTCTGTTATGCGATTAAGCAATTGGAGCTTAACCCACTAACGCCCTCTCCGGCCGAAACCGATCCTGAGTTACTGCCGTCCTTGCAGGGTTTGTGACGTCATCACTTTTAGTGACAGCAAAGGTTTTTAATAACCAAGTAACAAAAGCTGCCTAAACTAGAGCTATAAGTTTGGTGAGAGTTCCACTAAGAGAAGCCAGAAAAGTGTGCTTGTGAAGTTGCACAAAATTTGGCCTTAGCACTTTTGCTACTTCTTGTTGAAACTTCTCCCTTTTCTCAACCATTAGGTGAAATCTTTTCCAAAACATGGAACGGCTATCAAACTGCCAAGGAACTCACCAAAGAAACGCGAATTGACAGCTAAAAACGACTGGAATGAGCAGGAAAACCCGAAAACTGGGTCTGGTTGGGCGGTTTTTTTCGTTCAAAGGCTGTTTCAAAATTTGGAATTTTCGCATGCCCGAAGTCAAATTCGCAAAATGGGTCAGAAGTGAAAGGGGATTTTAGTTTTCATGCTGCAAAAAGTGTTAGACGTTTGAAATAGAGTTGGAGAAGGTAGGGACCATAATAGGTTATTCATGGTTTATAATGAACATTTTTATGCAACAACCCGGCCGTCAATTGGTTAACTCGTCAGTGCAGCCCTAAAATAGTCAAAAGAAGACGCTTTTTGACCTAAAGTCCTTAGTCTTGGTGTTCTGTGACCCTTACGCTATTCATCCCCGAAGGGAGAAATACAATATTTTATAACTCATGCATCGATAGTTGCGCCATTAAAACTGAACTCTATGTTAAAGCAATCATTTCGTTCATCGGATACCAGAGCCACGGAAAGTAAAGCTCGACATTGTTTCTTTAAAATTAGATGACATGAAATCAATTAAGGCTTTTAAATATATCAAACAAGAAATAAAATTCTCACTTTAATCACGGTATCATTAGCAGAATCATTGGTGTCTCGCTGGCGATAAAATCTTAACGTTGTTACTCCATTTTCCTGTTTGGCATAGCTCAACATCCAGTCCTGCTGACGATCTATTCTAGGTTGCGTCCGACCAACCGTCAGGTAATCCTAGAAGGGTTATTAAAATTAACATCTTTCCATTTCGTTTGCGACCAACAGGGATAGATATATTTAGGATATGAATCTGATTTTGTTATCTTTTACTGAAAGAGGTCCTTTTGGTTTTCCTACAAACAACTACAGATATGTGTTTTACCTTTAAGTAGCCGATTTCACCTGAGATGACTCCTCCAACAGCCACATCATACCCCCACCTGCAGTCGGGGCTTGAGTCGCAACACCAAATACAATCCAGCCCGTGATGGCTCCGGATCACAAACTTGCCCCTTTCAGCTCCCAAAGTTACAATGGTAATATAACGAGGGCTTACCATCCATTAGAACCAATAATTGGAGAGATTTTCTTTAGAAAAATCGTGGCACGTACGTTATCAGAGGAGATTCATTGATTCATTCAGCTTTGCACGGAACGCTGCAACACATCGCGAGGTTTTGGTGCCTTTTTAGTTTAGTCATGTAATTGATTCGTGCGGTTCCGTTCCGAATTTCACCGTTATTTGCCTCTTGCTTTAACATCAGTTACCGTAAAAGTCTGGTATGAAGAATTATTTCACTCGCATATCAAATGATTACAACCAAATTCGACGCTTACCGCCTCGTATAATCTGCTATCATTTGATATACAGTGCACCCTCGTAGAATACTTCTTAACTAATGTGGCCTAACACCATCTACACGAGATTTGGTGAACCTTTGGTGAAAACTACGAATTGGTGATTCTACGAAACATCAACCTGTTTTACATCATAGTAAGGTTTTATAATCATTTACCTTCAAGTATCCTGATCCATTAAAAACACCACCAACGGCAACATCATATCCAAGCATGCTGGTCGGGGCTTGAGTCGCAACACCAAATCCAATCCAGCCCGTGGCCCTCACCTCTACCATAAAGTGTAACGTGTCCGTGCTGCTATTCAACACCCAGGAAGCGTTATAGTTGCCATTGTTGAATGAAATGGAGTTGACGAAATCTACAGGAGCTGTTAAATTGAAATTTTCAGCTTCTTTAAAATAAACGTGTTCACCATACCGAAATTTTTACAGAAAAGACAAACATTGAACCAACGAGTTCAACTGTCGGTAGAAAATAAAAGAAATTGAAGGAAGCCGCAGTCAGTTGTGGTTGTGGATGATTTTAAAACCCACCTCTTGTCGGTGTTGTTGCTGGGTTTGTTGTCGGTGTCGGTGTGGCGGCAGGAATTAGGGTAACTTGCCGCCAACCTCTATAAAAGTGTATTGGAAACTGGCCTCCGAGTTGTACGTCAGTCGTGGAATGATAAGCCCAAATGAGGAAAATTGACGCTCCACGCTGCAAATGAAATAAAACATGAATCGTAAACTAAAAAAGGCAGGCATCCTGTATTTTTGAGAAGATTGAAAGACATCCAAAGGTTTGCAAAACTGTTATATTACTGTTTAACGTTAAAATGTCCATGTCCATATCCATGCCACTTTTACAAAGTGTCCAGAAATATCACTGAACTCTTCACTGGACTTAAAAGGTGTTCCAGCCGAAGCTCCCTTCCAGGTTTTCGGGCTATGATGGATACAAGTTTCAAGGACAAATTTCCCCTTAAACAAATCGAAACAATTCGCTCATAGTTCACCGCTTTAAACAAAAGCAGCTTGACAGACTTCTACCATGTACACTCTTTATAAACGAGCTTGCGCTTATGACAAATTGCAGACACAAAACTCCCAATTTGAACAAAGAAGCAGTTTCTATCATTTGTTAAGCAGTCACTTAAGTTTGTCTGATACAACGTACCTGGACAACAATATCACTTGCATCGGAGGTGTTTCGCTTGCGATAAAACCTTAACGTTGTCACATCGTTCTCTTCGCTAGAGTAACTCAGTATCCAATCCTGCCGATAATCCAGTGGTGGCTGGCCGAAACCGTTGGATAGATAATCCTGTTGGAAAAGGCACAGGTAAGACATAATCTCCTCAGTGTTGGACTAACATGACAAGGGCCAATTCGTGCATGTGATATTGGGTGAAACGTCATAAGTAACGAAGCTCAGACAGAAAAACATTTTACCCTCAAGTATCCTGAACCATTAAGAACTCCACCAACAGCTACATCATATCCAACCATATTGTTGGGGGCTTGAGTTGCAACACCAAATCCAATCCAGCCCGTGGCCCTCACTTCTATCATAAAGTGTAACGTGTCCGTGTTGCTACTATAAATCCAGGAAGCGTTATAGTTGAGATTGTTGAATGAAACGAGGTTGGCGAAATGTACAGGTCGACCCGGAGCTGTAAAGCAGAGTGTAAATGCATGTTTTAGTCCTTCACTGCGTATGTTAAGAACAGCTAAATTGCCTTAGTACAAATAAACATCAAAATACCGAACTTAGATATCAGTAGAACATGACAGAAATAAAAAGAAGTAGCAGATATGCGGATGATTCGGTCAATTAGACAGGAATGAAAGGGTTTGCCAGAGGAAAGAATCGCTTTTTTTAGGGCCACAGAGTTCAAGATTTGGTCGTTTCTCACAGAACCTTAGTCGATTTCAAATGGTCAAAAGTCCCCTGCTTCCCTGATCAAGTTGCAAAATTAATTCATCAGTTATTTTTAAAACCTACCTTTTGTCGGTGGTGTTGCCAGGTTTGATGTCGGTGTGGGTGTGGCGGCAGGAATCAGTGTAACTTGCCGCCAACCTCTATAAAAGTGTTGTGGAAACTGGCCTCCGGGTTGTATGTCAGTGGTGGAATGATAAGCCCAAATGAGGAAAACTGACGCTCCAGGCTGCAAATGAAATGAAGCATAATTCATGGAACTTAAAACAAAAGAGGGAACAAACCAAGCCATCCTGTATTGTTGTAGAGTTTGAAACACATGGAAAGGTTTGCAAAACTATTATTTCACTGTTGAACGTTAAAATAAAATAAGCCACTTTCTTCAGAGCTTTTACAAAGTGTCCAGGACCGTCACTGAACTCCTTACTGGACTTAACGTTTTTCCAGCCAAATCTCTTTGCAGGGTTAGCAGACTATGAGTAGAACAAGTCAAGAAGTCGCTCATACATCACTGCTAACTAAAATAAAAAAAAAACTACGGATATCTTATTCATGGGATAAATCTGACAAGGTCCAGGATGTATACACAATGTGACCAGCCTTCACTGATTTCTCTTCGTTTAAGGCGCTAGTTTTGCCATCTAAACTTATTATGAGCTGGCTCACGCTTATGATTAATTACAGACACCAAACATTCCCAGACTTCCAGTTTGAACAAAGAGCAAGTCTACATCCTTTGTTAAGATCACTTCGGATTTGTCTTATAGAGGTTACCTGGATAGCAATATCGTTTGCATCCGAAGTGTTTCGCTTGCGATAAAATATTAACGTTGTCACACCGTTCTCTCCTAGATAGTAACTCAAGACCCAGTCCTGCTGAGCATCCATTGGTGGCTGTCCATAACGATTGGATAAATAATCCTGTTGGAAAAAGACACAGGTAAGACACGTTCTCCTCAATTTTTGACATAACGGGGGTCAAATCCTTCCATGCCAGATTTGGTAGAACGTCGTAGCTACAAAAGGTCAGACAGGAAACTGATTGATGAAGTATAAGAATTAAGAAAGGACTTTACCTTCAAGTACGCTGATCC
Source organism: Siderastrea siderea (assembly GCA_964030785.1). Taxonomy (NCBI): domain Eukaryota; kingdom Metazoa; phylum Cnidaria; class Anthozoa; order Scleractinia; family Rhizangiidae; genus Siderastrea; species Siderastrea siderea. Next base: position 4,340,756 of record OZ034978.1, on the reverse strand, counting down.
ATTGAAAACGCCGCCAACGGCTACATCATATCCTTGCATGCCAGTCGGGGCTCGAGTTGCGACGCCAAATCCAATCCAGCCCGTGGCCCTCACCTGTACCATAAAGTGTAATCTGTCCGTGCCACTATTATACATCCAGGAAGCGTTATAGTTGCCATTGTTGAATGAAACAAAGTTGGCGAAATGTCCAGGTCGAACGGGAGCTGTTAAAACAAGTTTAAAGGCTTAGCTTGGTCACTGAGTGTGTCCACAATAACTTAATTGCCTTTATCAAAATACCGAGTTTAATTGCAAGAAGAAAATAAAAGAAATACAAGGAAGGTGCTTCTCACAGAAACAAAGTCCTCTAGTGTCCTTATCAAACTGCGAATTTGTCCACAACATAAAACCTACATGTACCTTTTGTGGGTGTTGTCGGTGTCAGTGTGCCGGCAGGAATTAGTGTCACTTGCGCAAATCCTCTGTTACTGTGCCGAGAGAATTGGCCTGGTTGTATGTCACTCGTAAAGTGATACGCCCATATAAGGAATATTGACATCCCAGGCTGGAAATGAAATGAAACATAAATAATGAAACTAAACAAGAGTGGACAAACCAAGAATCCCATATTTGTGTAGGGTTTGGAGAAGTGTTGTAAAAATGAAAATGACAGAAGGGAATTACAAACCATACTTGCTACTTACTCTTGTTTTTAAAACCCTTAAAGCTTCAAGACATTGAGACGTCCACCTGAGCATTTTGTAGTAGACATAGAACTTGAAAGCTATTGGTGAGTCCAACACAATTCAACCAATTTGAAACGATTGACAGCAATTCCGGAGGTGACGACCTTTTAGTCTTTGAATTGATAATCAACTACACAGAGTTTCTCTATCTCACTGAAAAATGTTTCTCACGTCAGCCTAAAATATACCCACATACAGGTCACAGAAAAGTATTTGATCGCCGGCCGACTGCTTAACAACCTTAATCTCTTGGTCAGAGCGTGTTAAATCGACTAAACCAGTCCATGTAGTGTGTAAACATGCAATCAATATTCAACTCGAGTCACGTCAACATAGGTCCAGTTTTAAAGTTAAATTACAGCTCAAACAAATGCGAAAAAATTGCTCACAGTTTGCACCTCGCTAAAATAAAAGCCCATAATGGTATTTCAGGCGATAAAAAGGGAAAAGACTCTACTCACGCCGCTATTGAAGCCCCTGAAAACTCCATTCATTCGCTCCTCGACTGCATTTTGCAAGGTCCCGGATGTAAACATTTTCAGCAGCGAAAAGTAAGCGTCCGTTGTTTCCAAAAAAATCTATACAAGTCTTCAGGCTAGTAGAAACCTGGGTCAAAATTGGCCGCCAATCTAACCAGCTACTTGCCAGACTTCCTCATTCGCTCCGATTTTTTTCGCCTGAAGACTTTGGTCAGACTTTTACAAAGCTCCCACCGTAAGCAAGCCCTACGCTAGCCACGAGTGGGGACAAATTCATTTCTTCGAATTTGTCACAAATTAGTCCAGTGTAGAGCTTAATGATGCTCCTGAACACTTTGTAAAGCCGCCGGAGAAATCTGCACTATCAAACTCGCCTTAGCTTTTAATTTCTGCATTTGATTTTTGCCTACAGCGCGAATGTCCTGAGAACCTAAAATTTCAAAATATATGGCGCGCAGGTCCAGTGCTCCGCTGTCACGTGATTACAAGTATTAACGTTGGGGGAGGAGAGGGACGGCTTTCATGCTGACTCATGGCAACTATTCGTTTAAGGCGCTAGTTTTGCCATCTAAACTTTTTATGAGCTGGCTCACGCTTATGATTAATTACAGACACCAAACATTCCCAGACTTCCAGTTTGAACAAAGAGCAAGTCTACATCCTTTGTTAAGATCACTTCTGATTTGTCTTATAGAGGTTACCTGGATAGCAATATCGCTCTCATCCGAAGTGTTTCGCTTGCGATAAAATATTAACGTTGTCACACCGTTCTCTTCTATATAGTAACTCAAGGCCCAGTCCTGCTGAACATCCACTGGTGGCTGTCTATAACCATTGGTTAGATAATCCTGTTGGAAAAAGACACAGGCAAGACACGTTCTCCTCAATTTTTGACTGACATAACGGGGATCAAATCCTTCCATGCCAGATTTGGTAGAACGTCGTAGCTACAAAAGGTCAGACAGGAAACTGATTGATGAAGTATAAGAATTAAGAAAGGACTTTACCTTCAAGTACGCTGATCCATTGAAAACGCCGCCAACGGCTACATCATATCCTTGCATGCCAGTCGGGGCTCGAGTTGCGACGCCAAATCCAACCCAGCCCGTGGCTCTCACCTGTACCATAAAGTGTAATCTGTCCGTGCCACTATTATACATCCAGGAAGCGTTATAGTTGCCATTGTTGAATGAAACAAAGTTGGCGAAATGTCCAGGTCGAACGGGAGCTGTTAAAACAAGTTTAAAGGCTTAGCTTGGTCACTGAGTGTGTCCACAATAACTTAATTGCCTTTATCAAAATACCGAGTTTAATTGCAAGAAGAAAATAAAAGAAATACAAGGAAGGTGGTTCTCACAGAAACAAAGTCCTCTAGTGTCCTTATCAAACTGCGAATTTGTCCACAACATAAAACCTACATGTACCTTTTGTGGGTGTTGTCGGTGTCAGTGTGCCGGCAGGAATTAGTGTCACTTGCGCAAATCCTCTGTTACTGTGCCGAGAGAATTGGCCTAGTTGTATGTCACTCGTAAAGTGATACGCCCATATAAGGAATATTGACATCCCAGGCTGGAAATGAAATGAAACATAAATAATGAAACTAAACAAGAGTGGACAAACCAAGAATCCCATATTTGTGTAGGGTTTGGAGAAGTGTTGTAAAAATGAAAATGACAGAAGGGAATTACAAACCATACTTGCTACTTACTCTTGTTTTTAAAACCCTTAAAGCTTCAAGACATTGAGACGTCCACCTGAGCATTTCTAGTAGACATAGAACTTGAAAGCTATTGGTGAGTCCAACACAATTCAACCAATTTGAAACGATTGACAGCAATTCCGGAGGTGACGACCTTTTAGTCTTTGAATTGATAATCAACTACACAGAGTTTCTCTATCTCACTGAAAAATGTTTCTCACGTCAGCCTAAAATATACCCACATACAGGTCACAGAAAAGTATTTGATCGCCGGCCGACTGCTTAACAACCTTAATCTCTTGGTCAGAGCGTGTTAAATCGACTAAACCAGTCCATGTAGTGTGTAAACATGCAATCAATATTCAACTCGAGTCACGTCAACATAGGTCCAGTTTTAAAGTTAAATTACAGCTCAAACAAATGCGAAAAAATTGCTCACAGTTTGCACCTCGCTAAAATAAAAGCCCATAATGGTATTTCAGGCGATAAAAAGGGAAAAGACTCTACTCACGCCGCTATTGAAGCCCCTGAAAACTCCATTCATTCGCTCCTCGACTGCATTTTGCAAGGTCCCGGATGTAAACATTTTCAGCAGCGAACAGTAAGCGTCCGTCGTTTCCAAAAAAATCTATACAAGTCTTCAGGCTAGTAGAAACCTGGGTCAAAATTGGCCGCCGATCTAACCAGCTACTTGCCAGACTTCCTCATTCGCTCCGATTTTTTTCGCCTGAAGACTTTGGTCAGACTTTTACAAAGCTCCCACCGTAAGCAAGCCCTACGCTAGCCACGAGTGGGGACAAATTCATTTCTTCGAATTTGTCACAAATTAGTCCAGTGTAGAGCTTAATGATGCTCCTGAACACTTTGTAAAGCCGCCGGAGAAATCTGCACTATCAAACTCGCCTTAGCTTTTAATTTCTGCATTTGATTTTTGCCTACAGCGCGAATGTCCTGAGAACCTAAAATTTCAAAATATATGGCGCGCAGGTCCAGTGCTCCGCTGTCACGTGATTACAAGTATTAACGTTGGGGGAGGAGAAGGACGGCTTTCATGCTGACTCATGGCAACTATTCGTTTAAGGCGCTAGTTTTGCCATCTAAACTTATTATGAGCTGGCTCACGCTTATGATTAATTACAGACACCAAACATTCCCAGACTTCCAGTTTGAACAAAGAGCAAGTCTACATCCTTTGTTAAGATCACTTCTGATTTGTCTTATAGAGGTTACCTGGATAGCAATGTCGCTTGCATCCGAAGTGTTTCGCTTGCGATAAAATATTAACGTTATCACACCGTTCTCTTCTATATAGTAACTCAAGGCCCAGTCCTGCTGAACATCCATTGGTGGCTGTCCATAACCATTGGTTAGATAATCCTGTTGGAAAAAGACACAGGCAAGACACGTTCTCCTCAATTTTTGACTGACATAACGGGGGTCAAATCCTTCCATGCCAGATTTGGTAGAACGTCGTAGCTACAAAAGGTCAGACAGGAAACTGATTGATGAAGTATAAGAATTAAGAAAGGACTTTACCTTCAAGTACGCTGATCCATTGAAAACGCCGCCAACGGCTACATCATATCCTTGCATGCCAGTCGGGGCTCGAGTTGCGACGCCAAATCCAATCCAGCCCGTGGCCCTCACCTGTACCATAAAGTGTAATCTGTCCGTGCCACTATTATACATCCAGGAAGCGTTATAGTTGCCATTGTTGAATGAAACAAAGTTGGCGAAATGTCCAGGTCGAACGGGAGCTGTTAAAACAAGTTTAAAGGCTTAGCTTGGTCACTGAGTGTGTCCACAATAACTTAATTGCCTTTATCAAAATACCGAGTTTAATTGCAAGAAGAAAATAAAAGAAATACAAGGAAGGTGCTTCTCACAGAAACAAAGTCCTCTAGTGTCCTTATCAAACTGCGAATTTGTCCACAACATAAAACCTACATGTACCTTTTGTGGGTGTTGTCGGTGTCAGTGTGCCGGCAGGAATTAGTGTCACTTGCGCAAATCCTCTGTTACTGTGCCGAGAGAATTGGCCTGGTTGTATGTCACTCGTAAAGTGATACGCCCATATAAGGAATATTGACATCCCAGGCTGGAAATGAAATGAAACATAAATAATGAAACTAAACAAGAGTGGACAAACCAAGAATCCCATATTTGTGTAGGGTTTGGAGAAGTGTTGTAAAAATGAAAATGACAGAAGGGAATTACAAACCATACTTGCTACTTACTCTTGTTTTTAAAACCCTTAAAGCTTCAAGACATTGAGACGTCCACCTGAGCATTTTGTAGTAGACATAGAACTTGAAAGCTATTGGTGAGTCCAACACAATTCAACCAATTTGAAACGATTGACAGCAATTCCGGAGGTGACGACCTTTTAGTCTTTGAATTGATAATCAACTACACAGAGTTTCTCTATCTCACTGAAAAATGTTTCTCACGTCAGCCTAAAATATACCCACATACAGGTCACAGAAAAGTATTTGATCGCCGGCCGACTGCTTAACAACCTTAATCTCTTGGTCAGAGCGTGTTAAATCGACTAAACCAGTCCATGTAGTGTGTAAACATGCAATCAATATTCAACTCGAGTCACGTCAACATAGGTCCAGTTTTAAAGTTAAATTACAGCTCAAACAAATGCGAAAAAATTGCTCACAGTTTGCACCTCGCTAAAATAAAAGCCCATAATGGTATTTCAGGCGATAAAAAGGGAAAAGACTCTACTCACGCCGCTATTGAAGCCCCTGAAAACTCCATTCATTCGCTCCTCGACTGCATTTTGCAAGGTCCCGGATGTAAACATTTTCAGCAGCGAAAAGTAAGCGTCCGTTGTTTCCAAAAAAATCTATACAAGTCTTCAGGCTAGTAGAAACCTGGGTCAAAATTGGCCGCCAATCTAACCAGCTACTTGCCAGACTTCCTCATTCGCTCCGATTTTTTTCGCCTGAAGACTTTGGTCAGACTTTTACAAAGCTCCCACCGTAAGCAAGCCCTACGCTAGCCACGAGTGGGGACAAATTCATTTCTTCGAATTTGTCACAAATTAGTCCAGTGTAGAGCTTAATGATGCTCCTGAACACTTTGTAAAGCCGCCGGAGAAATCTGCACTATCAAACTCGCCTTAGCTTTTAATTTCTGCATTTGATTTTTGCCTACAGCGCGAATGTCCTGAGAACCTAAAATTTCAAAATATATGGCGCGCAGGTCCAGTGCTCCGCTGTCACGTGATTACAAGTATTAACGTTGGGGGAGGAGAGGGACGGCTTTCATGCTGACTCATGGCAACTATTCGTTTAAGGCGCTAGTTTTGCCATCTAAACTTTTTATGAGCTGGCTCACGCTTATGATTAATTACAGACACCAAACATTCCCAGACTTCCAGTTTGAACAAAGAGCAAGTCTACATCCTTTGTTAAGATCACTTCTGATTTGTCTTATAGAGGTTACCTGGATAGCAATATCGCTCTCATCCGAAGTGTTTCGCTTGCGATAAAATATTAACGTTGTCACACCGTTCTCTTCTATATAGTAACTCAAGGCCCAGTCCTGCTGAACATCCACTGGTGGCTGTCTATAACCATTGGTTAGATAATCCTGTTGGAAAAAGACACAGGCAAGACACGTTCTCCTCAATTTTTGACTGACATAACGGGGATCAAATCCTTCCATGCCAGATTTGGTAGAACGTCGTAGCTACAAAAGGTCAGACAGGAAACTGATTGATGAAGTATAAGAATTAAGAAAGGACTTTACCTTCAAGTACGCTGATCCATTGAAAACGCCGCCAACGGCTACATCATATCCTTGCATGCCAGTCGGGGCTCGAGTTGCGACGCCAAATCCAACCCAGCCCGTGGCTCTCACCTGTACCATAAAGTGTAATCTGTCCGTGCCACTATTATACATCCAGGAAGCGTTATAGTTGCCATTGTTGAATGAAACAAAGTTGGCGAAATGTCCAGGTCGAACGGGAGCTGTTAAAACAAGTTTAAAGGCTTAGCTTGGTCACTGAGTGTGTCCACAATAACTTAATTGCCTTTATCAAAATACCGAGTTTAATTGCAAGAAGAAAATAAAAGAAATACAAGGAAGGTGGTTCTCACAGAAACAAAGTCCTCTAGTGTCCTTATCAAACTGCGAATTTGTCCACAACATAAAACCTACATGTACCTTTTGTGGGTGTTGTCGGTGTCAGTGTGCCGGCAGGAATTAGTGTCACTTGCGCAAATCCTCTGTTACTGTGCCGAGAGAATTGGCCTAGTTGTATGTCACTCGTAAAGTGATACGCCCATATAAGGAATATTGACATCCCAGGCTGGAAATGAAATGAAACATAAATAATGAAACTAAACAAGAGTGGACAAACCAAGAATCCCATATTTGTGTAGGGTTTGGAGAAGTGTTGTAAAAATGAAAATGACAGAAGGGAATTACAAACCATACTTGCTACTTACTCTTGTTTTTAAAACCCTTAAAGCTTCAAGACATTGAGACGTCCACCTGAGCATTTCTAGTAGACATAGAACTTGAAAGCTATTGGTGAGTCCAACACAATTCAACCAATTTGAAACGATTGACAGCAATTCCGGAGGTGACGACCTTTTAGTCTTTGAATTGATAATCAACTACACAGAGTTTCTCTATCTCACTGAAAAATGTTTCTCACGTCAGCCTAAAATATACCCACATACAGGTCACAGAAAAGTATTTGATCGCCGGCCGACTGCTTAACAACCTTAATCTCTTGGTCAGAGCGTGTTAAATCGACTAAACCAGTCCATGTAGTGTGTAAACATGCAATCAATATTCAACTCGAGTCACGTCAACATAGGTCCAGTTTTAAAGTTAAATTACAGCTCAAACAAATGCGAAAAAATTGCTCACAGTTTGCACCTCGCTAAAATAAAAGCCCATAATGGTATTTCAGGCGATAAAAAGGGAAAAGACTCTACTCACGCCGCTATTGAAGCCCCTGAAAACTCCATTCATTCGCTCCTCGACTGCATTTTGCAAGGTCCCGGATGTAAACATTTTCAGCAGCGAACAGTAAGCGTCCGTCGTTTCCAAAAAAATCTATACAAGTCTTCAGGCTAGTAGAAACCTGGGTCAAAATTGGCCGCCGATCTAACCAGCTACTTGCCAGACTTCCTCATTCGCTCCGATTTTTTTCGCCTGAAGACTTTGGTCAGACTTTTACAAAGCTCCCACCGTAAGCAAGCCCTACGCTAGCCACGAGTGGGGACAAATTCATTTCTTCGAATTTGTCACAAATTAGTCCAGTGTAGAGCTTAATGATGCTCCTGAACACTTTGTAAAGCCGCCGGAGAAATCTGCACTATCAAACTCGCCTTAGCTTTTAATTTCTGCATTTGATTTTTGCCTACAGCGCGAATGTCCTGAGAACCTAAAATTTCAAAATATATGGCGCGCAGGTCCAGTGCTCCGCTGTCACGTGATTACAAGTATTAACGTTGGGGGAGGAGAAGGACGGCTTTCATGCTGACTCATGGCAACTATTCGTTTAAGGCGCTAGTTTTGCCATCTAAACTTATTATGAGCTGGCTCACGCTTATGATTAATTACAGACACCAAACATTCCCAGACTTCCAGTTTGAACAAAGAGCAAGTCTACATCCTTTGTTAAGATCACTTCTGATTTGTCTTATAGAGGTTACCTGGATAGCAATGTCGCTTGCATCCGAAGTGTTTCGCTTGCGATAAAATATTAACGTTATCACACCGTTCTCTTCTATATAGTAACTCAAGGCCCAGTCCTGCTGAACATCCATTGGTGGCTGTCCATAACCATTGGTTAGATAATCCTGTTGGAAAAAGACACAGGCAAGACACGTTCTCCTCAATTTTTGACTGACATAACGGGGGTCAAATCCTTCCATGCCAGATTTGGTAGAACGTCGTAGCTACAAAAGGTCAGACAGGAAACTGATTGATGAAGTATAAGAATTAAGAAAGGACTTTACCTTCAAGTACGCTGATCCATTGAAAACGCCGCCAACGGCTACATCATATCCTTGCATGCCAGTCGGGGCTCGAGTTGCGACGCCAAATCCAATCCAGCCCGTGGCCCTCACCTGTACCATAAAGTGTAATCTGTCCGTGCCACTATTATACATCCAGGAAGCGTTATAGTTGCCATTGTTGAATGAAACAAAGTTGGCGAAATGTGCAGGTCGAACGGGAGCTGTTAAAACAAGTTTAAAGGCTTAGCTTGGTCACTGAGTGTGTCCACAACAACTTAATTGCCTTTATCAAAATACCGAGTTTAATTGCAAGAAGAAAATAAAAGAAATACAAGGAAGGTGATTCTCACAGAAACAAAGTCCTCTATTTTCCTGATCAAGCTGCGAATTTGTCCACAACATAAAACCTACATGTACCTTTTGTGGGTGTTGTCGGTGTCAGTGTGCCGGCAGGAATTAGTGTCACTTGCGCAAATCCTCTGTTACTGTGCCGAGAGAATTGGCCTAGTTGTATGTCACTCGTAAAGTGATACGCCCATATAAGGAATATTGACATCCCAGGCTGGAAATGAAATGAAACATAAATAATGAAACTAAACAAGAGTGGACAAACCAAGAATCCCATATTTGTGTAGGGTTTGGAGAAGTGTTGTAAAAATGAAAATGACAGAAGGGAATTACAAACCATACTTGCTACTTACTCTTGTTTTTAAAACCCTTAAAGCTTCAAGACATTGAGACGTCCACCTGAGCATTTCTAGTGGACATAGAACTTGAAAGCTATTGGTGAGTCCAACACAATCCAACCAATTTGAAACGATTGACAGCAATTTCCGGAGGTAAGAGTAAGTAGTAAGAGTAATTTTTATACATACACTTCTGCATTAATCGTCGAAAACGGAAATTTACTATTCTGGCAAAACGTACGTACAAAATTTCTCACAGCTTTGCCAGCTAAGACTTCTCAAACGACAGCATCTTTACAAATAAAATAGCGAAAATTCACCGTGTAAAAACCAAGAAATGACATAAAGAAACTGGGTAAGCTTAAAAAATGAGCCAAACAACTATATCAGTGGTTGCCATGGAAACGGGCCAGGCCCAGAAATTGTGACTTTTTTGAAAAGTATAAGGGCTAGGCTAGTTGCTTTTGTAGCTTTTCCCTAGTGAAATGTAAATCAATGTCCTGAAAATCATCAAAAAAGTTATGTATATTTGTCTGTTGAAACTGATGAGAAACTGTATGGAGCCACCTTAAATGCGTTTCTGTTATGCGATTAAGCAATTGGAGCTTAACCCACTAACGCCCTCTCCGGCCGAAACCGATCCTGAGTTACTGCCGTCCTTGCAGGGTTTGTGACGTCATCACTTCTAGTGACAGCAAAGGTTTTTAATAACCAAGTAACAAAAGCTGCCTAAACTAGAGCTATAAGTTTGGTGAGAGTTCCACTAAGAGAAGCCAGAAAAGTGTGCTTGTGAAGTTGCACAAAATTTGGCCCTAGCACTTTTGCTACTTCTTGTTGAAACTTCTCCCTTTTCTCAACCATTAGGTGAAATCTTTTCCAAAACATGGAACGGATATCAAACTGCCAAGGAACTCACCAAAGAAACGCGAATTGACAGCTAAAAACGACTGGAATGAGCAGGAAAACCCGAAAACTGGGTCTGGTTGGGCGGTTTTTTTCGTTCAAAGGCTGTTTCAAAATTTGGAATTTTCGCATGCCCGAAGTCAAATTCGCAAAATGGGTCAGAAGTGAAAGGGGATTTTAGTTTTCATGCTGCAAAAAGTGTTAGACGTTTGAAATAGAGTTGGAGAAGGTAGGGGCCATAATAGGTTATTCATGGTTTATAATGAACATTTTTATGCAACAACCCGGCCGTCAATTGGTTAACTCGTCAGTGCAGCCCTAAAATAGTCAAAAGAAGACGCTTTTTGACCTAAAGTCCTTAGTCTTGGTGTTCTGTGACCCTTACGCTATTCATCCCCGAAGGGAGAAATACAATATTTTATAACTCATGCATCGATAGTTGCGCCATTAAAACTGAACTCTATGTTAAAGCAATCATTTCGTTCATCGAATACCAGAGCCACGGAAAGTAAAGCTCGACATTGTTTCTTTAAAATTAGATGACATGAAATCAATTAAGGCTTTTAAATATATCAAACAAGAAATAAAATTCTCACTTTAATCACGGTATCATTAGCAGAATCATTGGTGTCTCGCTGGCGATAAAATCTTAACGTTGTTACTCCATTTTCCTGTTTGGCATAGCTCAACATCCAGTCCTGCTGACGATCTATTCTAGGTTGCGTCCGACCAACCGTCAGGTAATCCTAGAAGGGTTATTAAAATTAACATCTTTCCATTTCGTTTGCGACCAACAGGGATGGATATATTTAGGATATGAATCTGATTTTGTTATCTTTTACAGAAAGAGGTCCTTTTGGTTTTCCTACAAACAACTACAGATATGTGTTTTACCTTTAAGTAGCCGATTTCACCTGAGATGACTCCTCCAACAGCCACATCATACCCCCACCTGCAGTCGGGGCTTGAGTCGCAACACCAAATACAATCCAGCCCGTGATGGCTCCGGATCACAAACTTGCCCCTTTCAGCTCCCAAAGTTACAATGGTAATATAACGAGGGCTTACCATCCATTAGAACCAATAATTGGAGAGATTTTCTTTAGAAAAATCGTGGCACGTACGTTATCAGAGGAGATTCATTGATTCATTCAGCTTTGCACGGAACGCTGCAACACATCGCGAGGTTTTGGTGCCTTTTTAGTTTAGTCATGTAATTGATTCGTGCGGTTCCGTTCCGAATTTCACCGTTATTTGCCTCTTGCTTTAACATCAGTTACCGTAAAAGTGTGGTATGAAGAATTATTTCACTCGCATATCAAATGATTACAACCAAATTCGACGCTTACCGCCTAGTATAATCTGCTATCATTTGATATACAGTGCACCCTCGTAGAATACTTCTTAACTAATGTGGCCTAACACCATCTACACGAGATTTGGTGAACCTTTGGTGAAAACTACGAATTGGTGATTCTACGAAACATCAACCTGTTTTACATCATAGTAAGGTTTTATAATCATTTACCTTCAAGTATCCTGATCCATTAAAAACACCACCAACGGCAACATCATATCCAAGCATGCTGGTCGGGGCTTGAGTCGCAACACCAAATCCAATCCAGCCCGTGGCCCTCACCTCTACCATAAAGTGTAACGTGTCCGTGCTGCTATTGAACACCCAGGAAGCGTTATAGTTGCCATTGTTGAATGAAATGGAGTTGACGAAATCTACAGGAGCTGTTAAATTGAAATTTTCAGCTTCTTTAAAATAAACGTGTTCACCATACCGAAATTTTTACAGAAAAGACAAACATTGAACCAACGAGTTCAACTGTCGGTAGAAAATAAAAGAAATTGAAGGAAGCCGCAGTCAGTTGTGGTTGTGGATGATTTAAAAACCCACCTCTTGTCGGTGTTGTTGCTGGGTTTGTTGTCGGTGTCGGTGTGGCGGCAGGAATTAGGGTAACTTGCCGCCAACCTCTATAAAAGTGTATTGGAAACTGGCCTCCGAGTTGTACGTCAGTCGTGGAATGATAAGCCCAAATGAGGAAAATTGACGTTCCACGCTGCAAATGAAATAAAACATGAATCGTAAACTAAAAAAGGCAGGCATCCTGTATTTTTGAGAAGATTGAAAGACATCCAAAGGTTTGCAAAACTGTTATATTACTGTTTAACGTTAAAATGTCCATGTCCATATCCATGCCACTTTTACAAAGTGTCCAGAAATATCACTGAACTCTTCACTGGACTTAAAAGGTGTTCCAGCCGAAGCTCCCTTCCAGGTTTTCGGGCTATGATGGATACAAGTTTCAAGGACAAATTTCCCCTTAAACAAATCGAAACAATTCGCTCATAGTTCACCGCTTTAAACAAAAGCAGCTTGACAGACTTCTACCATGTACACTCTTTATAAACGAGCTTGCGCTTATGATAAATTGCAGACACAAAACTCCCAAGTTGAACAAAGAAGCAGTTTCTATCACTACAGTCTACATCCTTTGTTAAGATCACTTCTGATTTGTCTTATAGAGGTTACCTGGATAGCAATGTCGCTTGCATCCGAAGTGTTTCGCTTGCGATAAAATATTAACGTTATCACACCGTTCTCTTCTATATAGTAACTCAAGGCCCAGTCCTGCTGAACATCCATTGGTGGCTGTCCATAACCATTGGTTAGATAATCCTGTTGGAAAAAGACACAGGCAAGACACGTTCTCCTCAATTTTTGACTGACATAACGGGGGTCAAATCCTTCCATGCCAGATTTGGTAGAACGTCGTAGCTACAAAAGGTCAGACAGGAAACTGATTGATGAAGTATAAGAATTAAGAAAGGACTTTACCTTCAAGTACGCTGATCCATTGAAAACGCCGCCAACGGCTACATCATATCCTTGCATGCCAGTCGGGGCTCGAGTTGCGACGCCAAATCCAACCCAGCCCGTGGCCCTCACCTGTACCATAAAGTGTAATCTGTCCGTGCCACTATTATACATCCAGGAAGCGTTATAGTTGCCATTGTTGAATGAAACAAAGTTGGCGAAATGTGCAGGTCGAACGGGAGCTGTTAAAACAAGTTAAAAGGCTTAGCTTGGTCACTGAGTGTGTCCACAACAACTTAATTGCCTTTATCAAAATACCGAGTTTAATTGCAAGAAGAAAATAAAAGAAATACAAGGAAGGTGCTTCTCACAGAAACAAAGTCCTCTAGTGTCCTTATCAAACTGCGAATTTGTCCACAACATAAAACCTACATGTACCTTTTGTGGGTGTTGTCGGTGTCAGTGTGCCGGCAGGAATTAGTGTCACTTGCGCAAATCCTCTGTTACTGTGCCGAGAGAATTGGCCTGGTTGTATGTCACTCGTAAAGTGATACGCCCATATAAGGAATATTGACATCCCAGGCTGGAAATGAAATGAAACATAAATAATGAAACTAAACAAGAGTGGACAAACCAAGAATCCCATATTTGTGTAGGGTTTGGAGAAGTGTTGTAAAAATGAAAATGACAGAAGGGAATTACAAAACCATACTTGCTACTTACTCTTGTTTTTAAAACCCTTAAAGCTTCAAGACATTGAGACGTCCACCTGAGCATTTCTAGTAGACATAGAACTTGAAAGCTATTGGTGAGTCCAACACAATTCAACCAATTTGAAACGATTGACAGCAATTCCGGAGGTGACGACCTTTTAGTCTTTGAATTGATAATCAACTACACAGAGTTTCTCTATCTCACTGAAAAATGTTTCTCACGTCAGCCGAAAATATACCCACATACAGGTCACAGAAAAGTATTTGATCGCCGGCCGACTGCTTAACAACCTTAATCTCTTGGTCAGAGCGTGTTAAATCGACTAAACCAGTCCATGTAGTGTGTAAACATGCAATCAATATTCAACTCGAGTCACGTCAACATAGGTCCAGTTTTAAAGTTAAATTACAGCTCAAACAAATGCGAAAAAATTGCTCACAGTTTGCACCTCGCTAAAATAAAAGCCCATAATGGTATTTCAGGCGATAAAAAGGGAAAAGACTCTACTCACGCCGCTATTGAAGCCCCTGAAAACTCCATTCATTCGCTCCTCGACTGCATTTTGCAAGGTCCTGGATGTAAACATTTTCAGCAGCGAACAGTAAGCGTCCGTCGTTTCCAAACAAATCTATACAAGTCTTCAGGCTAGTAGAAACCTGGGTCAAAATTGGCCGCCGATCTAACCAGCTACTTGCCAGACTTCCTCATTCGCTCCGATTTTTTTCGCCTGAAGACTTTGGTCAGACTTTTACAAAGCTCCCACCGTAAGCAAGCCCTACGCTAGCCACGAGTGGGGACAAATTCATTTCTTCGAATTTGTCACAAATTAGTCCAGTGTAGAGCTTAATGATGCTCCTGAACACTTTGTAAAGCCGCCGGAGAAATCTGCACTATCAAACTCGCCTTAGCTTTTAATTTCTGCATTTGATTTTTGCCTACAGCGCGAATGTCCTGAGAACCTAAAATTTCAAAATATATGGCGCGCAGGTCCAGTGCTCCGCTGTCACGTGATTACAAGTATTAACGTTGGGGGAGGAGAAGGACGGCTTTCATGCTGACTCATGGCAACTATTCGTTTAAGGCGCTAGTTTTGCCATCTAAACTTATTATGAGCTGGCTCACGCTTATGATTAATTACAGACACCAAACATTCCCAGACTTCCAGTTTGAACAAAGAGCAAGTCTACATCCTTTGTTAAGATCACTTCTGATTTGTCTTATAGAGGTTACCTGGATAGCAATGTCGCTTGCATCCGAAGTGTTTCGCTTGCGATAAAATATTAACGTTATCACACCGTTCTCTTCTATATAGTAACTCAAGGCCCAGTCCTGCTGAACATCCATTGGTGGCTGTCCATAACCATTGGTTAGATAATCCTGTTGGAAAAAGACACAGGCAAGACACGTTCTCCTCAATTTTTGACTGACATAACGGGGGTCAAATCCTTCCATGCCAGATTTGGTAGAACGTCGTAGCTACAAAAGGTCAGACAGGAAACTGATTGATGAAGTATAAGAATTAAGAAAGGACTTTACCTTCAAGTACGCTGATCCATTGAAAACGCCGCCAACGGCTACATCATATCCTTGCATGCCAGTCGGGGCTCGAGTTGCGACGCCAAATCCAATCCAGCCCGTGGCCCTCACCTGTACCATAAAGTGTAATCTGTCCGTGCCACTATTATACATCCAGGAAGCGTTATAGTTGCCATTGTTGAATGAAACAAAGTTGGCGAAATGTGCAGGTCGAACGGGAGCTGTTAAAACAAGTTTAAAGGCTTAGCTTGGTCACTGAGTGTGTCCACAACAACTTAATTGCCTTTATCAAAATACCGAGTTTAATTGCAAGAAGAAAATAAAAGAAATACAAGGAAGGTGATTCTCACAGAAACAAAGTCCTCTATTTTCCTGATCAAGCTGCGAATTTGTCCACAACATAAAACCTACATGTACCTTTTGTGGGTGTTGTCGGTGTCAGTGTGCCGGCAGGAATTAGTGTCACTTGCGCAAATCCTCTGTTACTGTGCCGAGAGAATTGGCCTAGTTGTATGTCACTCGTAAAGTGATACGCCCATATAAGGAATATTGACATCCCAGGCTGGAAATGAAATGAAACATAAATAATGAAACTAAACAAGAGTGGACAAACCAAGAATCCCATATTTGTGTAGGGTTTGGAGAAGTGTTGTAAAAATGAAAATGACAGAAGGGAATTACAAACCATACTTGCTACTTACTCTTGTTTTTAAAACCCTTAAAGCTTCAAGACATTGAGACGTCCACCTGAGCATTTCTAGTGGACATAGAACTTGAAAGCTATTGGTGAGTCCAACACAATCCAACCAATTTGAAACGATTGACAGCAATTTCCGGAGGTAAGAGTAAGTAGTAAGAGTAATTTTTATACATACACTTCTGCATTAATCGTCGAAAACGGAAATTTACTATTCTGGCAAAACGTACGTACAAAATTTCTCACAGCTTTGCCAGCTAAGACTTCTCAAACGACAGCATCTTTACAAATAAAATAGCGAAAATTCACCGTGTAAAAACCAAGAAATGACATAAAGAAACTGGGTAAGCTTAAAAAATGAGCCAAACAACTATATCAGTGGTTGCCATGGAAACGGGCCAGGCCCAGAAATTGTGACTTTTTTGAAAAGTATAAGGGCTAGGCTAGTTGCTTTTGTAGCTTTTCCCTAGTGAAATGTAAATCAATGTCCTGAAAATCATCAAAAAAGTTATGTATATTTGTCTGTTGAAACTGATGAGAAACTGTATGGAGCCACCTTAAATGCGTTTCTGTTATGCGATTAAGCAATTGGAGCTTAACCCACTAACGCCCTCTCCGGCCGAAACCGATCCTGAGTTACTGCCGTCCTTGCAGGGTTTGTGACGTCATCACTTCTAGTGACAGCAAAGGTTTTTAATAACCAAGTAACAAAAGCTGCCTAAACTAGAGCTATAAGTTTGGTGAGAGTTCCACTAAGAGAAGCCAGAAAAGTGTGCTTGTGAAGTTGCACAAAATTTGGCCCTAGCACTTTTGCTACTTCTTGTTGAAACTTCTCCCTTTTCTCAACCATTAGGTGAAATCTTTTCCAAAACATGGAACGGATATCAAACTGCCAAGGAACTCACCAAAGAAACGCGAATTGACAGCTAAAAACGACTGGAGTGAGCAGGAAAACCCGAAAACTGGGTCTGGTTGGGCGGTTTTTTTCGTTCAAAGGCTGTTTCAAAATTTGGAATTTTCGCATGCCCGAACTCAAATTCGCAAAATGGGTCAGAAGTGAAAGGGGATTTTAGTTTTCATGCTGCAAAAAGTGTTAGACGTTTGAAATAGAGTTGGAGAAGGTAGGGGCCATAATAGGTTATTCATGGTTTATAATGAACATTTTTATGCAACAACCCGGCCGTCAATTGGTTAACTCGTCAGTGCAGCCCTAAAATAGTCAAAAGAAGACGCTTTTTGACTTAAAGTCCTTAGTCTTGGTGTTCTGTGACCCTTACGCTATTCATCCCCGAAGGGAGAAATACAATATTTTATAACTCATGCATCGATAGTTACGCCATTAAAACTGAACTCTATGTTAAAGCAATCATTTCGTTCATCGGATACCAGAGCCACGGAAAGTAAAGCTCGACATTGTTTCTTTAAAATTAGATGACATGAAATCAATTAAGGCTTTTAAATATATCAAACAAGAAATAAAATTCTCACTTTAATCACGGTATCATTAGCAGAATCATTGGTGTCTCGCTGGCGATAAAATCTTAACGTTGTTACTCCATTTTCCTGTTTGGCATAGCTCAACATCCAGTCCTGCTGACGATCTATTCTAGGTTGCGTCCGACCAACCGTCAGGTAATCCTAGAAGGGTTATTAAAATTAACATCTTTCCATTTCGTTTGCGACCAACAGGGATGGATATATTTAGGATATGAATCTGATTTTGTTATCTTTTACAGAAAGAGGTCCTTTTGGTTTTCCTACAAACAACTACAGATATGTGTTTTACCTTTAAGTAGCCGATTTCACCTGAGATGACTCCTCCAACAGCCACATCATACCCCCACCTGCAGTCGGGGCTTGAGTCGCAACACCAAATACAATCCAGCCCGTGATGGCTCCGGATCACAAACTTGCCCCTTTCAGCTCCCAAAGTTACAATGGTAATATAACGAGGGCTTACCATCCATTAGAACCAATAATTGGAGAGATTTTCTTTAGAAAAATCGTGGCACGTACGTTATCAGAGGAGATTCATTGATTCATTCAGCTTTGCACGGAACGCTGCAACACATCGCGAGGTTTTGGTGCCTTTTTAGTTTAGTCATGTAATTGATTCGTGCGGTTCCGTTCCGAATTTCACCGTTATTTGCCTCTTGCTTTAACATCAGTTACCGTAAAAGTGTGGTATGAAGAATTATTTCACTCGCATATCAAATGATTACAACCAAATTCGACGCTTACCGCCTAGTATAATCTGCTATCATTTGATATACAGTGCACCCTCGTAGAATACTTCTTAACTAATGTGGCCTAACACCATCTACACGAGATTTGGTGAACCTTTGGTGAAAACTACGAATTGGTGATTCTACGAAACATCAACCTGTTTTACATCATAGTAAGGTTTTATAATCATTTACCTTCAAGTATCCTGATCCATTAAAAACACCACCAACGGCAACATCATATCCAAGCATGCTGGTCGGGGCTTGAGTCGCAACACCAAATCCAATCCAGCCCGTGGCCCTCACCTCTACCATAAAGTGTAACGTGTCCGTGCTGCTATTGAACACCCAGGAAGCGTTATAGTTGCCATTGTTGAATGAAATGGAGTTGACGAAATCTACAGGAGCTGTTAAATTGAAATTTTCAGCTTCTTTAAAATAAACGTGTTCACCATACCGAAATTTTTACAGAAAAGACAAACATTGAACCAACGAGTTCAACTGTCGGTAGAAAATAAAAGAAATTGAAGGAAGCCGCAGTCAGTTGTGGTTGTGGATGATTTAAAAACCCACCTCTTGTCGGTGTTGTTGCTGGGTTTGTTGTCGGTGTCGGTGTGGCGGCAGGAATTAGGGTAACTTGCCGCCAACCTCTATAAAAGTGTATTGGAAACTGGCCTCCGAGTTGTACGTCAGTCGTGGAATGATAAGCCCAAATGAGGAAAATTGACGTTCCACGCTGCAAATGAAATAAAACATGAATCGTAACCTAAAAAAGGCAGGCATCCTGTATTTTTGAGAAGATTGAAAGACATCCAAAGGTTTGCAAAACTGTTATATTACTGTTTAACGTTAAAATGTCCATGTCCATATCCATGCCACTTTTACAAAGTGTCCAGAAATATCACTGAACTCTTCACTGGACTTAAAAGGTGTTCCAGCCGAAGCTCCCTTCCAGGTTTTCGGGCTATGATGGATACAAGTTTCAAGGACAAATTTCCCCTTAAACAAATCGAAACAATTCGCTCATAGTTCACCGCTTTAAACAAAAGCAGCTTGACAGACTTCTACCATGTACACTCTTTATAAACGAGCTAGCGCTTATGATAAATTGCAGACACAAAACTCCCAAGTTGAACAAAGAAGCAGTTTCTATCACTACAGTCTACATCCTTTGTTAAGATCACTTCTGATTTGTCTTATAGAGGTTACCTGGATAGCAATGTCGCTTGCATCCGAAGTGTTTCGCTTGCGATAAAATATTAACGTTATCACACCGTTCTCTTCTATATAGTAACTCAAGGCCCAGTCCTGCTGAACATCCATTGGTGGCTGTCCATAACCATTGGTTAGATAATCCTGTTGGAAAAAGACACAGGCAAGACACGTTCTCCTCAATTTTTGACTGACATAACGGGGGTCAAATCCTTCCATGCCAGATTTGGTAGAACGTCGTAGCTACAAAAGGTCAGACAGGAAACTGATTGATGAAGTATAAGAATTAAGAAAGGACTTTACCTTCAAGTACGCTGATCCATTGAAAACGCCGCCAACGGCTACATCATATCCTTGCATGCCAGTCGGGGCTCGAGTTGCGACGCCAAATCCAACCCAGCCCGTGGCCCTCACCTGTACCATAAAGTGTAATCTGTCCGTGCCACTATTATACATCCAGGAAGCGTTATAGTTGCCATTGTTGAATGAAACAAAGTTGGCGAAATGTGCAGGTCGAACGGGAGCTGTTAAAACAAGTTAAAAGGCTTAGCTTGGTCACTGAGTGTGTCCACAACAACTTAATTGCCTTTATCAAAATACCGAGTTTAATTGCAAGAAGAAAATAAAAGAAATACAAGGAAGGTGCTTCTCACAGAAACAAAGTCCTCTAGTGTCCTTATCAAACTGCGAATTTGTCCACAACATAAAACCTACATGTACCTTTTGTGGGTGTTGTCGGTGTCAGTGTGCCGGCAGGAATTAGTGTCACTTGCGCAAATCCTCTGTTACTGTGCCGAGAGAATTGGCCTGGTTGTATGTCACTCGTAAAGTGATACGCCCATATAAGGAATATTGACATCCCAGGCTGGAAATGAAATGAAACATAAATAATGAAACTAAACAAGAGTGGACAAACCAAGAATCCCATATTTGTGTAGGGTTTGGAGAAGTGTTGTAAAAATGAAAATGACAGAAGGGAATTACAAACCATACTTGCTACTTACTCTTGTTTTTAAAACCCTTAAAGCTTCAAGACATTGAGACGTCCACCTGAGCATTTCTAGTAGACATAGAACTTGAAAGCTATTGGTGAGTCCAACACAATTCAACCAATTTGAAACGATTGACAGCAATTCCGGAGGTGACGACCTTTTAGTCTTTGAATTGATAATCAACTACACAGAGTTTCTCTATCTCACTGAAAAATGTTTCTCACGTCAGCCGAAAATATACCCACATACAGGTCACAGAAAAGTATTTGATCGCCGGCCGACTGCTTAACAACCTTAATCTCTTGGTCAGAGCGTGTTAAATCGACTAAACCAGTCCATGTAGTGTGTAAACATGCAATCAATATTCAACTCGAGTCACGTCAACATAGGTCCAGTTTTAAAGTTAAATTACAGCTCAAACAAATGCGAAAAAATTGCTCACAGTTTGCACCTCGCTAAAATAAAAGCCCATAATGGTATTTCAGGCGATAAAAAGGGAAAAGACTCTACTCACGCCGCTATTGAAGCCCCTGAAAACTCCATTCATTCGCTCCTCGACTGCATTTTGCAAGGTCCCGGATGTAAACATTTTCAGCAGCGAACAGTAAGCGTCCGTCGTTTCCAAAAAAGTCTATACAAGTCTTCAGGCTAGTAGAAACCTGGGTCAAAATTGGCCGCCGATCTAACCAGCTACTTGCCAGACTTCCTCATTCGCTCCGATTTTTTTCGCCTGAAGACTTTGGTCAGACTTTTACAAAGCTCCCACCGTAAGCAAGCCCTACGCTAGCCACGAGTGGGGACAAATTCATTTCTTCGAATTTGTCACAAATTAGTCCAGTGTAGAGCTTAATGATGCTCCTGAACACTTTGTAAAGCCGCCGGAGAAATCTGCACTATCAAACTCGCCTTAGCTTTTAATTTCTGCATTTGATTTTTGCCTACAGCGCGAATGTCCTGAGAACCTAAAATTTCAAAATATATGGCGCGCAGGTCCAGTGCTCCGCTGTCACGTGATTACAAGTATTAACGTTGGGGGAGGAGAAGGACGGCTTTCATGCTGACTCATGGCAACTATTCGTTTAAGGCGCTAGTTTTGCCATCTAAACTTATTACGAGCTGGCTCACGCTTATGATTAATTACAGACACCAAACATTCCCAGACTTCCAGTTTGAACAAAGAGCAAGTCTACATCCTTTGTTAAGATCACTTCTGATTTGTCTTATAGAGGTTACCTGGATAGCAATGTCGCTTGCATCCGAAGTGTTTCGCTTGCGATAAAATATTAACGTTATCACACCGTTCTCTTCTATATAGTAACTCAAGGCCCAGTCCTGCTGAACATCCATTGGTGGCTGTCCATAACCATTGGTTAGATAATCCTGTTGGAAAAAGACACAGGCAAGACACGTTCTCCTCAATTTTTGACTGACATAACGGGGGTCAAATCCTTCCATGCCAGATTTGGTAGAACGTCGTAGCTACAAAAGGTCAGACAGGAAACTGATTGATGAAGTATAAGAATTAAGAAAGGACTTTACCTTCAAGTACGCTGATCCATTGAAAACGCCGCCAACGGCTACATCATATCCTTGCATGCCAGTCGGGGCTCGAGTTGCGACGCCAAATCCAATCCAGCCCGTGGCCCTCACCTGTACCATAAAGTGTAATCTGTCCGTGCCACTATTATACATCCAGGAAGCGTTATAGTTGCCATTGTTGAATGAAACAAAGTTGGCGAAATGTGCAGGTCGAACGGGAGCTGTTAAAACAAGTTTAAAGGCTTAGCTTGGTCACTGAGTGTGTCCACAACAACTTAATTGCCTTTATCAAAATACCGAGTTTAATTGCAAGAAGAAAATAAAAGAAATACAAGGAAGGTGATTCTCACAGAAACAAAGTCCTCTATTTTCCTGATCACGCTGCGAATTTGTCCACAACATAAAACCTACATGTACCTTTTGTGGGTGTTGTCGGTGTCAGTGTGCCGGCAGGAATTAGTGTCACTTGCGCAAATCCTCTGTTACTGTGCCGAGAGAATTGGCCTAGTTGTATGTCACTCGTAAAGTGATACGCCCATATAAGGAATATTGACATCCCAGGCTGGAAATGAAATGAATCATAAATAATGAAACTAAACAAGAGTGGACAAACCAAGAATCCCATATTTGTGTAGGGTTTGGAGAAGTGTTGTAAAAATGAAAATGACAGAAGGGAATTACAAACCATACTTGCTACTTACTCTTGTTTTTAAAACCCTTAAAGCTTCAAGACATTGAGACGTCCACCTGAGCATTTCTAGTGGACATAGAACTTGAAAGCTATTGGTGAGTCCAACACAATCCAACCAATTTGAAACGATTGACAGCAATCTCCGGAGGTGACGACCTTTTAGTCTTTGAATTGATAATCAACTACACAGAGTTTCTCTATCTCACTGAAAAATGTTTCTCACGTCAGCCAAAAAAAACCCCACATACAGGTCACAGAAAAGTATTTGATCGCCGGCTGACTGCTTAACAACCTTAATCTCTTGGTCAGAGCGTGTTAAATCGACTAAACCAGTCCATGTAGTGGGTAAACATGCAATCAATATTCAACTCGAGTCACGTCAACATAGGTCCAGTTTTAAGTGGCTGTCTCCCTAAGATCCTCATAACCCAAATTGGTCACAAAATAGATTTCCTTCAAATCTTGTATGTGAATTGCACTTTGTCTGGGTACTTTAAAAACACTTTTCGTTTGGGCTCTAAATGCTTTCTTCGACAGTTTACAAGGGGGTCCCCTGGTGGACAAAAATGCACATTTTATTGGTACAAAAATGCCAATTTTCAATAACTTTGGTAACTCCTCACAACACTTAAAATTTGATGCAGGACAAAATTCTACTGTTGGTTGATAAGTACAGCTCTTCCTTATCCTACAGTGTTACTGACATTTCTATGTAGTTGTTTTGAGTAGTTAAAACAGTTCCTTTTAACAACCCAGTTTAACAGCTTTAAAAAAAGTAGGAAAAATGGGTAAACAAAAATACATGTTAACAAAAAGTGAGACCTCGTCTAGCAAATTCCTTGAAGTCATGGAAAGTTAAAGACTTGGTCTTAATTATAATAAAATAAAATCGTGCGGCCAGACGGTTTAAAGAGCGTGGCGCCGCTTTGAAACACCAGTATTTCTTAATTATGCAAATTACGAACCACAACCTATGCGTGGAATTTAAGAGCAACTGTGATGCGAGCAATGCTCCCTTACATCAGGAAAACACGAAAATAGTTTCAAACTACAGCAGGACACAAATGTAAACTGGTAACATTTGGCATATAGCTTTAATTAAAATGTACAGCATTCAAATAGCTCATTAACTATGTTCAATTCACAAGATCAACAAGTTATGAAGTACACGCCACTCGATGATTGCTAATTGCGCTTTACAAAACAACCTTGATCTAGAACTATTAATCTCAGAATAAATCAATAAAAGCAAGTCATATTGCCTATATCACAGCCTGTGTTTTGCAAACTTATTTAGCGAACACTCAGTGCCTTGCAAAACAACGAAATCAACGAAGGGCATCTTGTTCTGTTTACATTTGCACCCATTACCTCAATTATTCTGTCATCTTCGATCAAATATAGATCCGTGCGTTTCAGAGATCATCTTAGAAGCGTCAAAACAGTTGGTTTTGGGAAAATTCTTTGTTCAAAAGCCTTCATTTGGCTTTCCATGTATTACTTCTCCCCGGTACTTCTCTCGTGTTAAACTTTTCCGGCAGTAGCCGCTGACCAGTAGCTAATGTCAACAAAAAGACCTGTTGCACTCGCGTTTCTATTTGAATGTATGATCGCTCACCAATGAAGGGTGAATTCATTTGAAAATAAGGGCTGGAGCTCATGAGGGAAAATTAAAAATTCAAATTTTTGCCCTTAATTTAGAGCTGTAAGCACAAAAACACAGTGTGTGACGTGGTTGCTATTTTTTGTTGTTGTATTTTTAGCAAGGTGAAATAACGTGATAACTCGGACTTTGGGGGAGCATCTTAACATGTTTGAAAATAAACTTCTAGTTTCATCCAAGCTGTTAAATTCTGGAATCTGACCCTGGCGAAACGTCAGTATAGCAAAAATATTACTACTTGATAGAAATATCCTCCGTTGAATACATTCTGTTTGATAAAACAGTTGTGGGAGCTTGGTCCATGACGACTTAATGGTTATGATCCAGTTTGCAGTATGAAGCCCCCAGAACCACCTGCATGATCGTGGGGTACTGCTCTACCAGATGTGAACCTACGATTCCCCAAAAAACGTCTTGCTTTTGAAATTTCGCCCCGACTTGGTTTTACTGCACTTTCTCTAGATTAGCAGTATACCGCCAAACATAGTGAATGTCACTCCCGGAGGGCATGTACTTAAACGCCGGAACGCCGGAACGCCGGAACGCTGGAACGCCGGAATGCCGTAATGCTAAAACCCCGAACGCCGGAATACTTAAACCCGAAACGCCGGAATTCTTAAACCCTGAACACCAGAATACTTAAACCCGAAATGCCGGAATACCTCAACTCTAAATGACGATTTAATATACACAAGATCGCTGAAAAGACAAACAATTAGGGTTAAGCCACGCTACCGCATTATTAACGTTACCTTCTAACTCCCGCCACAACCATTCTCCTCACTATCCCCTACCCAACCCCCTGCCTTACGTTTTCCCGCCAACCATAATTATTATAATTTATTTGATTGCTGGGCTGTTTCGCGCTGGCATCGACATGGAGGATTCTACAGCAAGGTAAGTGTATGTACCTGAAATTTTCTCTTTGACTTAAAGCGTTTAAAGTAACATTTACAAATAGTCAGGCGGTTATGTGCAGAATTTTAGATGAATTGTGCACTTTGGGTTAAAAGCATGAAATTTGGTGTACATAAAGGTTTTGTTATGCTTATAAACATCTGATATGGAGCCACTGTGGAAAGTCAATCAGAGAGAAGGGGGGGGTTTAAAATAACCGCCATCTTGACCGGAAGTAGAATATTTAATAACCGGAAGTGAGAAGAAGTAGGTGTAAATGCCTTTTGAGTGACATCTTGTGTTTTCGAAGGTAAATAAACTTGTTGTCTAAAGGTTCAAAGATGAAAATAGTGAAAAAATGGGTAACGCAACTTATTTTCTTTAATGAAAACAAAACTGGACGTGTGTAGGCCCTTCATTGAAAATGGTTATAAACGAGCGGATCCGTTCGGATAGTTCGCAGTTGTTTTTTTAGATGTTACTACTATTCTGTCTCTGCTGTCTTTGTTGTTCAGTGTATATCAGTGTTATCAGGAGCAGGATTTGGTTGCATGATAGAGAGCGTCACCATTAAATGGGTAACAGGCAGCTCAAAATTAAAACGGGGAAACCACTAAAACGTAGTCTGGCATTTGAAAAGAAATATGCTATCATAAGTCTGGGAAATCTTTTTTTTGTAATAACAGAATGAATGTAGAAGAATACTTACATATGTAAGGAGAAACAGACGTTGGGCTAGTTTTTGCGTGTATATAAGTTGTTTGAGTTTATTGAAAAACTTGTGATTGACAAAATTTTACTTTCGTGTCAGAAATCATGCCAACATTACACCTATGTAAACATTCTACTAATTGAATTATGAAAATCAAATTTAAATATAGCTTTCGTGTCAGGAAAACCTCACGAATATGATCGTTCTAAAAGGTTAAGCGAGAGAAAACACGAAACATTTTTGCAGCTTAATGACAAGGATTTCAAGAATCTTTCTGGTGATCATCAAAGAACAAGCATTTGGGAAGTTCAGAAAAACGAGTAAATCGTCAGATCAATGTCATAACCACGAATACATTCGACTGTGGGAACTGCGAAACTAAACTGCGGGCAGAAACCAAGACAACTTCAATAACAGTCGATTCTGGAGAGCTCAAAAACGGGAAAGAGTCAGGACTCTTCTGGCAATGATGCATGGAATATTTTTAACATTTATTAAATCGCGCATAAGGGGAAAATCCTGACTGGCCGATAATTCCAAGCAACATACACTATATATCAGCTCAAAGTAAACCACATAAAACTCAAACTGAAAGCTGTCAATAAAGTCCTTGAACTCTGTAACGTGTGGATGAATTTTTTGATAGTTTAGAACTTAAACCCGTACCAAATGCAAACCTACACAATCGCCTTTCGTGGACTTCATTAATTATGACCAATTATCTCCCCCAGACAACTTATGCATAAAGAAATGTTTGCACTTGTAGATCAGAAACATCAACACACAAAGACTTCTTTGCAATCTTTTCGACAGCAACTAAACTTAACAACCAATTTCCTTCCTCGTCCAGCTGTTCCTAACCCGCTGGCAAACGCCAACCTAAACTGAAGACCGGCGAGTCCTAACATGCTCCTGAGTAAACTTTTCCTTCCGATTCCTTCCTGCGTTGTCTTTGCAAATCAAAATCTACGATATTTTCGAAGATCCAAACACTCTGATTTATTCTTCATCCATAGAGACTGCGCAAAACTTGGTTAAGAGCCCCTCGAAACTTGTCTATTACACCTCGAAGGATTCTACTTTGAATGGCTTTGTGGGCTTGTTGCCAAAAAGTTAACACACTAACACGACTGTTTACGCCAGGACAGCCCCAATAGTTCTCAGTTGCTATAGCAACTGCGAACTAAAAAGGGAGGCTGTAAACGAGCATTCATTTGTTGAAGTTCGGAGTCGTAGTCAATTGTTCCTTTAAGACTGATTGTTAAACAGTATACTGTTTAAATAAATGTAAGGAAGATCCTCGCAGTTACTAACGCAACTTATGCAGTTGCGAAAAGAAAGCCTGAAAAAATCAGGCTTGCCGGGACTCGAACCCTGACCTCTGCGATACCGGTGCAGCGCTCTAACCAATTGAGCTAACAAGCCAACTGGGAGCTGGTCATTAAATTGGTTCGTAATATACCCGGGAAAGATGAAGATGAAATTATGAATATATGACATTCATATATTTGAACTGCGGAATGAAGAAATAAATGTAAGGAAGATCCTCGCAGTTACTAACGCAACTTATGCAGTTGCGAAAAGAAAGCCTGAAAAAAAATCAGGCTTGCCGGGACTCGAACCCTGACCTCTGCGATACCGGTGCAGCGCTCTAACCAATTGAGCTAACAAGCCAACTGGGAGCTGGTCATTAAATTGGTTCGTAATATACCCGGGAAAGATGAAGATGAAATTATGAATATATGACATTCATATATTTGAACTGCGGAATGAAGAAATAAATGTAAGGAAGATCCTCGCAGTTACTAACGCAACTTATGCAGTTGCGAAAAGAAAGCCTGAAAAAATCAGGCTTGCCGGGACTCGAACCCTGACCTCTGCGATACCGGTGCAGCGCTCTAACCAATTGAGCTAACAAGCCAACTGGGAGCTGGTCATTAAATTGGTTCGTAATATACCCGGGAAAGATGAAGATGAATTTATGAATATATGACATTCATATATTTGAACTGCGGAATGAAGAAATAAATGTAAGGAAGATCCTCGCAGTTACTAACGCAACTTATGCAGTTGCGAAAAGAAAGCATCTTTCCCGGGTATATTACGAACCAATTTAATGACCAGCTCCCAGTTGGCTTGTTAGCTCAATTGGTTAGAGCGCTGCACCGGTATCGCAGAGGTCAGGGTTCGAGTCCCGGCAAGCCTGATTTTTTCAGGCTTCTTTTCGCAACTGCATAAGTTGCGTTAGTAACTGCGAGGATCTTCCTTACATTTATTTCTTCATTCCGCAGTTCAAATATATGAATGTCATATATTCATAATTTCAGTATACTGTTTACCGCCCAGAAAATTTCAAACTTTTTTAAAGACTCACAATTTAAGACATTTATAAATTATTTTGCAGGCTTAGATTCAACTTCAAGAAGGTCATCGCAAGATTGTGCTACGGACAGTTGACACCGACGTCCTTGTTTTAGCGATAGCACTTGCCGAGAGGCTCCAGGAGCAACAAGTTGAACTCTGGGTTGCGATGGGAACTGGCTCTCATCTGCGTTACATTGCAGCACACGAGATATCAAACAGCCTGGGATCAGAGATGTCCAAGTCCCTACCAGTGTTCCTCACATTCACTGGATGCGATACGGTGTCCTGCTTCGCTGGGAGAGGCAAGAAGACCGCTTTTACAGTATGGAAGAGCTACCCAGCCGTCACAGATGCCTTCTTGCAGCTGGCGACAACACCTAACTCCTCTAGTCAGTGAAGCATGTATGATATATCTAGAACGGTTCGTCATTCTCTTGTACGACAGAACAAGCAACAAGGCAAATGTCAATGAAGCCAGGAAGCAACTGTTTGCACAAAAAGGCAGAGCGTATGATGCAATTCCACCAACTCGGGCGGCCCTGTTACAGCATACACACTGTTGGGGCCAAGCACGTACACCAAACCCTGATCTACCTTCGCCAGGCGATTGGGAGGGTCTATTATAGGGGGTCGCACATTCCGTAATCCGCTTTATTTTATCCTTCGTAGACAGCAAACCGCTTTCGTTTTCTCCTCAAGACCGAAACCGCCTTTATGACAGAAAGAGAATCGATTTTTTAACAGTAGTTTACACATTTTTACCGTATGTTTGCATAATAATCGTACTTCTGCTCACAATGATCACGAGCTCTTAAGCGTAGAACATCTTTTTTTCTAATTCCTTACAACAACCTGCGATCAAATAGCGTCAATAGTTTTGACATTCAGTGGGCAGTTCACCGAACTCAAAGAATGCACGTTGTTAGAACGAAACATAACAATTCAAATTTAGAGCGTTCGGTGTGCTCTTGTGGTCTTTTTGAGATGAGATTATGGATAACACAAGCGTGTAAACCTTAGGTTACCTTTACCGTGCAATGTTTCCAGCACAGCTTAGTGGTCATGTGTAATATGCGCAAGGGGAGTTATTTGTAACCTCATGGTGGCCGCGGTTTCGAAGCCTAGCATGCATTCCACGGAAACGAACCTTACCCCTACACGACTACTGCAAAGAGCGCTCAGACTTATCTTAGCGGAGAACTCCTTCCAATTTAATGGAAAAAACGACCTAAAACGCATGGAAATGCCATGGGCACCAAAATGGCAGTTGCTTTCGCTAATATTTTCATGGCTAAGGTAGAAATAAAGATCTTAATTCAGTGTAACTGGCCGCTCGTCTGGAAACGATTCATTGACTACATCATCTCCCTCTGGAACACAACCAGAGAAGAGGTCACACAGTTCATTGAACAAGCTAACAAACGCCAATAAAACTATCAAGTTTATAAACTTCTTGGACACTACTGTTTACAAAGACGAAAGATTTAAAACTTGCCCACTGAAACATTCACTACACCCATTTTTCAACCCGCCGTCCATCAGAAGTAAAAAGAAGCTTCACCAAATTAAAGGAGAGGCTCTAAGACTACTCAGAACTAACTCTTCTAAAACGTTACTTGAAGAGAGCGTCACAAACTTCAAAACACATCTTCTTGAGAGAGGATTTAAACAACCCTCTCAGAAGTTACTTTTGAAGACAGGAATCAAGCCTTCCGACAAAAACAAAACAAGAAATCTTGCCCTCTGTAACGCAATGTCACCTAGCAGTGCCTAACTTAAAACCAATACTCATGAAAAGCTGGCATTTCTTAATATCCTACAAAAGAGGGCGTTCCCTTAAAGAAATACTCGTGAGAGCAAAACTTTAGAAAGGGTAAAACACGCCCGCAGGAGTCGCGCAGGCCTGTAACTCTTTAAGACACTAAAAAGAGGATAGCAAATCAAAACTGCAGTTACAGCTACTGGCTTAAATTTTAAAGCCATTTTAAAGGTAAAACAGGCACGCGGAAGTCGCACAAGCCTGTCACCCTTTTTGACAATATCTGACTCAAGATCCACGACCGCCATCTTTCCATGTGCTTTCTTTGGCTTTGAAGCCTGGCCTATTATCAAATTACCTCCTTCCAGGGACCTGCAGAGGGAGACAGCAGAAAATCTCCTGCCTTACTCTACCCCTAAAAGGCACTCTTTTGTTTTAGGGAGAAGCTTCAAGGAAAATAAAGCGACCGCACATATGGTTTGAAGAACAGCCACCAAACACGCAAAGACCGAAAACCGTGTGATAAAGTTAAAATTTTCCGCAACCGCGCGATAATTTCTTAACCGTAAACCGCCACATTATGACGAATGTAACCACAAACCGACACTCAGAATTGGCTTAAGCCACCAAACCGCCAGAGTATAATAGACCCTCGACTGGGGCTGGATTTTCAAGGAAGGAGAATGGCAGCCTTTCTAGACGACGCTTCCAGACGTGACAAAGTCATGCAGAGAACTTCTCCGCTGTGGATGCAAGCTTGGGTGCAGAGGAAGATGTTGCTGTGCTAGAGCGGCCCTGAAATGCACTGCTTTTTGCAGTTGCTGTGACGAATGCAATAACCGTTGATTACATAGTAAGGGTCAACATTGAATGTCTGATTCGACAATGATGAGAGTCGAATGAGTTTTGGATAACTAGAAAGGCAGGTTGTGTACTAACAACTTCGAACGTGTGATCGTGTGATGGCGACAGTTAGGTGGAACAAGTTTTAGGAACACGACGATTGCTTGCGTAAGGCATAGTTGATACTGAGTTCTGTAATAACAGCACTGAATGAGTGGTGATAACAGTAAAGTCGAACAAGTTTTGTGGAAACAATGATTGATTGTGTAAAGCATAGTTGTTACTGAGGTCTGTACTCAAAGGAACAAATGTGAACAAGTGTATTAGTTCAGTGTATTAGTTGAGACTACTTCAAGTCAATAAAAGACAATGCAGTTCCGTGAGTAGTTTATGTTTTTATTGCTATAAATCATAGTTTATGTTATTTGTAGCTGTTCTAAGTGAATCAAACAACTTAAACAAGTACTTACAGTAGCCTATTTGTCACTTCCGGTTCAAAATGGCGGCCATTTTGAAAATTCGCGTTGCATTTCTAACCATATCGATCTTTTTAAATTTAAAAAATCAAATTTTCCTTTTAAAGACTAAAATTGTTGTTACCGATAAAATTTAGTATTGTAAGGTCAAGAAAACAACATTTATTGGCACTAACATTAAAAATAAATTCTACTTCCGGTTCAAAATGGCGGCCTTTTTAAAAATCATTATAACTCAGAAAAAAACGGTTTTTTTCGGTGGCTCCATATCTACATCCGTTAACTACATAAAAAGGCCTCTCCATGCAAAATTTGATGCTTTTAACCAAAAGTGCACAATTTTTTCACATAACCGCCTGACTAAAAGTGATAAACTGTTACTCCTTTCCTTTAGTCCCAGCCAAAGTCCAGAGAAAAAGAGGTAAGACACTGAATCTTGACTAGCCTGCGGGCAGGTTTTGGCGGGAGTCAGAAGGTAACGTTAATAATGTAGCGTGGCTTAACCTTAATTGTTCGTCTTTTCAGCGATCTTTTATATATTAAATCGTCATTTAGAGTTGAAGTATTCTAGCATTCCGGGTTTTAGTATTCTGGCGTTCCAGGTTTAAGTATTCCGGCATTCCGGTATCCCGGCGTTCCGGCGTTCCGGGTTTAAGTACATGCCCTTCCGGAGTTGATCGCAGACTAGCCAGCTGGGTAGTATGAGAACCAGGCTTAATCGGTGGAAGTTACAAGTATCCTCAGATTTTTGCTAGGGATTGAATAGCGGGTGAGATACTCGAGCTCGCGCAAAAATTATTCTACTATAAGTTCTTTCTCTACTAGACTACTCTTAATCTAACTGTACAGTAGACGCCCTTTACCTAGAACAGAAACTCGTTTCCTCTTGAATACTGTTTCCAGTCATTTACTACTGTCATTGCCGAAGGAATTTTTGATTTCCTTGAAACCCTACTTTATTTTAAATTAACCCCATAATGGGGGAGCGGGGAGTGCACGGACTCTACCTTTGGGGACTTGAAACTTTTCTATTATTTTTTAATGTGTGAATAAGCACCGCCAAAATTTTATTGAAAAAATTAGTTGGGAACAAATTAGTGTGGTAGGTCAATGTACAGTGGGATTCACGTTGCTAAAGCAATCAAACTTTGACAGGCGTGTTCACCTGAAATTGTTTGGTACATTACTGTTTTAACTGAAAACAAAAATGACTTTCTTACTGAGGGTGTCATGCTATTAGATAATTTTAGAGTTCTTTTATTATTTTTGTTCACTTTTTGGTCAATTGGGTGGCTTGCCGAAGTCTTAGGGAAATCACGAAATACAATACGGTGGATCCAATTGGAAATTATGACATAAATCTGACGTCCTGTGACGTCATCAGTATCCCTTGCCGATCTCAAAGGAGACATTCTTGGACAAAATTCTTGTACATACTTTTGACCCTCTAAGTTTCATTTTCATTGCTTTATTGCTATCGGAGTTTGCTAGAGGCCTGCCCCACAACGGCTTCAGAAGACCAAAGAAGGCCCAGTCTAGATAGGGTTAAGGTTGCCTCTTAACTGCAGCTGATTACTTTCTCAAAACTGAAGGAACCTTTCAAAGCCCCAGAAGTCGAAAACAGGAAGGTTATTTTCAAATCTATGAAGACGTGCCCAGCTGTACGAGTTATTTTACTTAGCCAAACCATGGTCTTCATCGTGGTTGTGTGCTTGCAGATTAAATTAAGGACAAAAATTTGTTTCTTCTCCCCATGAGCTCCAACCCTTTTCTTCAAATAAATTCACTATTAATTCGTGAAGGATCATGAATTCAAATTTTAGATAGCTAAGAGCCAAAATGCCAGTGCAAGATGGAGCAGTACCCAGTGTTGTTGTTGACATTAGTAACTGGTCAGCGGCTACTGCCAGAATAATATAACACGAGAGAACTAAATGCACGGCAAGCTTGTTGTAAATGAAGGTTGTTGAACGAAGAATTTTCTCAAAAACCGACTGTTTGACGCTTCTAAGATGATCTCTGAAACGCACGGATCTATATATTTGATCGAAGATGACAGAAAATTGAGGTAACGGGTGCAACTGTAAACAGAACAAGATGCCCTTCGTTGATTTCGTTGTTTTGCAAGGCACTAAGTGTTCGCTAAATAAGTTTGCAAAACACAGGCTGTGATACAGGCAATATGACTTGCTTTTATTGATTTATTCTCAGATTAATAGTTCTAGAACGAGGTTGTTTTGTAAAGCGCAATTAGCAATCATCGAGTGGCATGTACTTCATAACTTGTTGATCTTGTGAATTGAACATAGTTAATGAGCTATTTGAATGCTGTACATTTTAAGTAAAGTTATATGCGAAATGTAACCAGTTTACATTTGTGTCCTGCTGTAGTTTGAAACTATTTTCGTGTTTTCCTGATGTAAGGGAGCATTGCTCGCATCACAGTTGCTCTTAAATTCCACGCATAGGTTGTGGTTCGTAATTTGCATAATTAAGAAATACTGGTGTTTCAAAGCGGCGCCACGTTCTTTAAACCGTCTGGCCGCACGATTTTATTTTATTATAGTTAAGACCAAGTCTTTAACTTTCCATGACTGCAAGGAATTTGCTAGACGAGGTCTCACTTTTTGTTAACGTGTATTTTTGTTTACCCATTTTTCCTACTTTTTTTAAAGCTGTTAAACTGGGTTGTTAAAAGGAACTGTTTTAACTACTCAAAACAACTACATGGAAATGTCAGTAACACTGTAGGATAAGGAAGAGTTGTACTTATCAACCAACAGTAGAATTTTGTCCTGCATCAAATTTTAAGTGTTGTGAGGAGTTACCAAAGTTATTGAAAACTGGCATTTTTGTACCAATAAAATGTGCATTTTTGTCCACCAGGGGACCCCCCTTGTAAACTGTCGAAGAAAGCATTTAGAGCCAAAACGAAAAGTGTTTTTAAAGTACCCAGACAAAGTGCAATTCACATACAAGATTTGAAGGAAATCTATTTTGTGACCAATTTGGGTTATGAGGATCTTAGGGAGACAGCCACTTAAGGTTAAATTACAGCTCAAACAAATGCGAAAAAATTGCTCACAGTTTGCACCTCACTAAAATAAAAGCCCGTAATGGTATTTCCATATAAGGAAAATTGGCATTCCAGGCTGGAAATCAAATGAAACATGGACTGTAAACTAAACAAAAGAGTGCAAAAGCCAAGTATCCTGTATCTTTTACAGTTTGAAAGACACAAAGTTAATAACATGTGCCTACCGACCTGATTGGAGCGTGATAAATCGACTGAAGCTGTCCATATAATGCTTAAACATGGAATTAACATTTTAAACTAGTCAGGATAACATAGGTCGAGTTTTATGTTCCAATTACAACTCAGACCCGCTTCGAAATATCCGCTTACAGCGCACACCTCGCTAGAATAGAAGCTCATAATTTTTATTTCTGCGACTAAAAAGGAAAAGACTATAGTCACACCGCTACTGAAGCCCCTGAATAAACTTAACTTGAGTAGAGAGAGCATGATTAACCATAAAAAGGAAAATCACAAAGATTAACTTTGCCATCTAATCGTATCATATGATTAGTTACGGACTCCAAACATCTCGAAACTCACGATTTAAGCAAAGAAGCGGCTACATCAATGGCTAATAGGAAAGGAGGTACCTGGATAACAACATCACTTGCATCGGAGGTGTTTCGCTTGCGATAAAACCTCAAAGTTGTTACACCGTTCTCTTCTCTAGAGTACCTCAACATCCAATCCTGCTGAGCATCCACCGGTGGCTGGCCGAAGCCAGTTGTCAGATAATCCTGATAAACGAAAGTGTAAAATAGTTATTTTGCGCATAATGTCAGTTTCCTTTTGAAAAATCTTAATCAAAAACACTTTAGTGATGTACAATAGGGTCTTTACGGAAAGTAGCTTTGGCAATTGATAGTGAAAGAAATCCCTTAGTGGGTTGAATGTCTTTGTTTGGGATTTCATTTGGAAAGTTCAAAGCTTTGAACCAGACTATTAAACAACAGCACTGGGAAGTATTATTAAATGGTCCGGACTTTAGGATTTCGTTTACAGGAGCGAAGAGCTAGAACCAGCTTTTACAGCTCCATGACTTTCGTTTGACTGGTCACACTTGAGGACTACATTTACAGGAAATCAACAGTTAGAATCAGCGTGTACAGCGTATAAAAACAGAATCACATGCAGACGAGTACTAAATAATAGATTTCGTTTGCACGGTCACACCGTAAGATTGCAATCACAGACTCTACCAGCTCATAGAACCCCATAACAAGTCAAAAGGTTTAAGCCTGATAGACAAGAGGTTGAGGAAAGATTGAAACTTGTTTTCGGGAAAGCAGGTTGTCAATCTTGTAATTTCAAACTAATACGAATGGGTATGACGCCATTTGAGATATCAGTGCTGCCTAACAAGTATCTTATTCTAGCCTTACAAGCCGGTTGTTGATTAGCAGGTTTCTCCAATGAAGTAATTTATGAGCTCTGTACACATGTTAGTCCAAAAAGGTGTTTACTGAGAAAATAACCATAGGCATTAAGATACAAGAAATTGGTTTAGTTGTATAAAACCTAACGCTGGAAGTAACTGCTTACGTCAGGCGTTAAAATAGTAACTTTGACTGTAGTGAACCTCTGACTTTAGCAGTTACACCAGACGTTAACTTTCACACAATTCGCCCGTGTTGTCTATTCACTGTGTTTAATTAGCAATCAGTCTCAGACGAAATTTTAACAAGAAATAACCATTTGCGGACGAAGACGAGAAGTTGAATTGTTTTAGCAGACAACTAAATGAATCCAAACGGAAAAAAAAACCACATTACGGACATATTTACAGACAAATAAAAAAGTATTTTGCTTTCATTTTCCTAGAAGAGTAGTGCGCGGTCGTTGTATCTAAGCGGCATAGGAATAGTAGACAATGATGATTCCGCCAAACAAATTTGCGTATTCGCAAAAAACCACGAAGTATATCCCGCACTAATATGTAACATATACGCTGACGATTTAAGAACGTATTCTTTGTCAGTAGTACTGTAAATAATTTCTTTGACTACTTTTTCTTGTTACAGTTCAACTTATTTGTGTTCTTTTCTAAATTGTATTGTGCCTTTGGGCAGTGTTTTCACTCTTCTCTAGCAAGAGATGATCATGTCCCCTTAACTCTAGATATAAAAGGTGAACGCTTTTTGCTAGGTGAACAGTATAATGTTCGGATGTGGGTTGTCTATGGTCCATTGATTAGAGTTCCTGTTTTTACCATCCACTATGCAGCTGCATCATGACTCGGCATTCAAGTACACATTGATATTAAACTCCTATTAAGGCAACATGTTAAACAAACAACACGCTACAGCCTAACACGCACCCGGTATTTTACGTTACACGTACATCGCAACGGTACGTCGGGCACAGTGATATTATTTCAACAAGCTAAGGTGACACTGGCATTTTATTGAAATAAAAAGAGATTTACCACCGATATCTTGTTAAGTTTAAAATAATATTAGAACAACCAGGAAATATTCCGGAAAATTTTCATTTCAATGCTTATCTCAAGGAAATCATTTTATGAAACTCATCAACCAACATTATAAATAACTGCATACCGGCATGTACGTCACAAACGATCCAATGAAGCTCTCACGCATAGATAATATATACAGCACTTTTATTTTGCACGAATTAAATTTTGACTATTTTTGCAGTCGTTTTCACCATTGTCAATTTTAAAAATTGACTTTTGAGATTTTAAATACTGCATGTATCGCATTTGTGATTTTCGACAGAGTGCTACTCACTTTTGTCCATGTTGGAGAAGAAGATTCGTTTACTGTGACTAATCACCCGAAAATTATTTGTCCCGGCTTGTTGCCCCCCATTTTTTGCAGCATAACGGTATACGTATGTGCCGATGGACCTCATAAATAGACATCAACGTAAATTATCAATCAATCAAAAATGCGTTGTCTTAATGATTTACATGGTGGACTGAAAATGTTTGTATCAGCACATTTTAAAATTTTTCCGTAATAATATTCTGCAAAAAAAAAATAAACATTCAACGCCTTTGACACAATAACCTCGGTTCTTTGAGCACTTTGACACTCTGGTGATCATCTTTATGAGCAAAAACGTTTAGCATTTTTAACTTTCTTAAAAGCATTTTACATAATTTTTAACTGAGGCTGGGTTCTTGTCTGTAATTGATCTGGTAAAATAAATATTCGTATAAGTTTTTTTTTTCAGTTCGCTCACAATATAAGATAAAGACGGAGAGGCTTGTGTAAATTTCCAGTTCGCTCAAAATTGTCAAAATATGGTGCATTTTTTGGAAGTTGCTGACAACATTTAGTGAAGTAGAAGTTATTAGAATCAAAATTCCAAAGCGGAAGTAAGGTAAAAA
Source organism: Siderastrea siderea (assembly GCA_964030785.1). Classification (NCBI taxonomy): domain Eukaryota; kingdom Metazoa; phylum Cnidaria; class Anthozoa; order Scleractinia; family Rhizangiidae; genus Siderastrea; species Siderastrea siderea. Next base: position 4,302,690 of record OZ034978.1, on the reverse strand, counting down.
TTTAGTAAAATACATTGACATTGCATGTACCTGTCTGTGACAAAGTCATACCGTGCCCGACCAGGTTTTACTTACCTGTAAATAACCTGATCCATTATTTAATACTCCACCGACTGCTACATCGTAGTTCTGCATATTGTTGGGAGCGTGCAAAGCGAAGCCAAACCCGACCCAACCTGTTGTCCGAACTTCAACCAAAAACTCTAAAGTATCTGCAGACTCGTTGAAGTTGTAGGAAACATTATAGTTTCCACCATGCAGGAAAATAGTGTTAGAAAACACAACAGTGCTCTTTAAGCCAACCAAGAACAGCGCCAACAAACAGGGTTGAAGGACAGCCATTCCACTATGAACTGAATGGTTTTGCGTGAGCACCAAATTAACTGTATAATTTTTGGTTAATTCACTATATATAACGTAGGCAGCTTTTGAGCTGGCCAACCCACCAATATCTGTTGTGTAAATTTCAGCCTATTGTTTTGCGGGCACAGGTGCTTATTTTGCAATATCACCCTCTTATTTATAATTGCGGAAAATTGTCTGCAGTGATATTCACTGGCAAAGACTATGGTATAAAACCTTACGTAACAAGAAAAGAAATAACAGAGCAGATTATTTAAGAGAAAATGAAACGCAGCTTACAGAAGGCGGGAGCAAACGGGGAATCATTGTCAAGGAAGCATTCTGTCAACAGAGCATTCGCGCTCCTAGTTTTTTCCCATTTGCAACCATGGCGACGTTGTTACAGAAGCAAAACGTCTGTGTAAAAAGTGAGAAACATTCTTTGCTCCTCGAAAGATATTTTGCTTTTGCAACAAAAATTGCATCAGGGCACAAAAGAGAAACGGTTTAGCAAACAATCAGAAATTCATGAATGTTTCTGAAACGACGTTTTCTCGTTTTCACAGGGAAGTCGCGTCTTCCGTTAACAGAGAACTGACCCATTTATACGAGCGCACCTTACATAACAAGAGAAGTGCTTGAATTATAAATGAATGGTTGCGGTTTATATTCTTATTTCCTTAGCTTTTTGCAGAATGAATTCGCTCCATTTTCTTTTGCATTAAAATTTTGCGATTTGGTAATTATGACTGACAATACATTTGTCTATGTTCATCAGTCATGTGAAGTAGTTTCTAATTTTACAAGCCGTGTTCTTTGATACTGGGATCTAAAGACCACGGTAAAGAAATTCTACTTTTCAATTCTTATTTTAAGGAACATTTTCAGCTGCTGTGCAGTGACAAAAAATTGCACGGTGTTCATGTCAGCCCTCAAGCTGAACTTAAGCGGATGAACACAGAGTGAACGAGTCTGCTCCCCAGTACTACTTCCTCAGGCAGAGCAGAGCTGGCTCCAACGCCAGCTTGCGTTTGCATCCCACACGTGTGACCGGGGCAACGCAAATGCAAGATGAAAAATACTTGTTCCATGCCTCCACAGTTTAAGTTCAAACCAAAACGACGTCCTCCACTGTGACATCTGATGAAAAACTTGCAGAGAGCGTTAGGAAGTATCCGGTTCTTTATGATAAAAGTTGAAGTTCTTTCATGAGATTACGGTAATCTCCCTGAAGTTGTCTTCGACGAAAGATTTTTTGTATCCAGACACGTCTTGGCCTTCCTCTTATCTCCCTCTGTATTTGGCGCCTTCGTCTTGACAGACGAAGGCCGAGAAGGAGAATTAAAAACAACGCCAAGTCATCGACTTCGTCCGCCATCTTTAATCTCGTTCCAAGAGCCCTTGTTCCCGACTGCTGGTCTAGGGCGATGTGGACCCGGCCCGGGAACAAGTTTCCCGCCATCATGGGATACTGTAATGCGCGTGCGTATTTCATTCTGCTTGCGTTTGCGTTCAATGTATGAACGTCGCTTGCGCTTGCGGCTGCGTCGAACGTGTGAACCAGCCTTGGCGTCTTATAATGTCGAACTTCCAGAAACGCGATTCTGAGGCCTTGAAAAATGACTTTAAGTCAAACATTAATGACTTTCATTAGGCCCGACGTCGTAAGCTTAGCAAATTCACCGTTCCTATCGAACTTCATTAAGGCTCTTGATTCAGGTACGAGCAATCTTTTTGATCAGATTCATTTGTCGTTATGTGCAAATCCGAATTTCTCTTTGTTGAGCAATAAGCAAAACACCAGCTTACCTTCGAGAGCAACACCAATTGTTCTACAAAATGATCATTTTGTTAATTTTTTTTTGTTTTTCATAGCCTATTAATGACACTTTCCCAAAGTTATCAAGCTCTCAAAGCGTATTAGAAGACACTTAATGGGTAAATATTGGCGAACATTTTAGCGAAATGCTTTTGGTTATCTTCCGCTTTTTTAAACAGCACACAAAAAACTTACCACATGGAGCAAGAGCCTCTCTTGCATGGAGTTAATAGTTGCTTAACATGCAAATTGCCAAGGGGGTTTGTTTCTAAAAAAACTGTGATGCTATACGTCAGAGGGGACGTGAAACACAAAATTTCGATTTATGAACTGAGCTGAGCTCTCAATCTCTTTACAGTGGCCAATTTACCTTATCAACTCAGTTGATAAATTCAAATGTTTGTGAACATGTAAATTGGTTAGGTTCTGAGCAGCAAGAATCACTTACAGACGGTAGGCTATTGCTCAGTTAAAGCAAAGAAGACAGCTGTGATCGTGCAGTGAACAGCTTGCGTAAACGAAAACTGGTGGACTAGCTGCTCAGGTGTCACCAGTCTAACGAGCCAACCAAGTTCAGTCACTGAATCCATAGATACTAGTTTGTACTTAGAATAAACCTGTCCGGAGAGAATCCATATAACCAAGCTTAGAGAGATATGGCGCATTTGAGCAGTTTTTCACTCCCTTCCTTCCTTCTTTCCTTACTTCCCTTCGTCAGTCAGTCAGTCAGTCAGTCAGTCAGTCAATCAGTCAGTCAGGCAGGCAGGCAGGCAAGCAGGCAGGTAGGCAGGTGTAGGCAGTAAGTCAGTCAGTCAATCAATACGTCAGGCAGACAGTCAGTCATACCCTCAGATAGTCAGTCAGTCATTCTGCCATTAAGCCATAAGCCATTCAACCATTCATCCAGCCAGTCAGTTATTTAGATAATCCGACATTCATTCATTCATTCATTCATTCATTCATTCATTCATTCATTCATTCATTCATTCATTCATTCGTTCGTTCATTCATTCATTCATTCATTCGTTCGTTCCTTCATTCCTTCCTTCCTTCCTTCCTTCCGTCCTTCCTTCCTTCCTTCCTTCCTTCCTTCCTTCCGTCCTTCCTTCCTTCCTTCCTTCCTTCCTTCATTCGTTCGTTCATTCATTCATTCATTCATTTATTCATTCATTTATTCATTCCTTCATTCGCTCGTTCATTCATTCTTTCATTCATTCATTCATTCATTCATTCATTCTTCCATCCATCCATCCATCCATTCATTCATTCATTCATTCATTCATTCATTCATTCATTCCTCCCTTCCTTCCTTCCTTCCTTCCTTCCTTCCTTCCTTCATTCATTCATTCATTCATTCATTCATTCGTTCGTTCGTTCGTTCGTTCGTTCGTTCATTCATTCATTCGTTCGTTCATTCATTCATTCATCCTCTGGCAACCCTTAAAATATCCTTATGAGTAAACAGCATATTCAGTATCGTAGTGGGTGTTTGATATATCGGGGAGCTGAATCCAAGGGACCCGGGAAAACTGGGTGAAACATCACTGGGTGAATATCTTAGAGGTTGAATATCACTGGGTGAAAATCTTAGAGGTACAGCACTACACTGTGTACAATCACGCAAGTAAAGACGTCACTTCTTTATTAATATGTGTATACTGTTAAAGACCTAGAATTTTGGATCTCTTTAAAGAGATCCAGGTCTGCAATTTTTCTATAAAAGGTTCAACGTAAAGTTAAAATTATAACCGATCTACGTATTTAATCTGTACAAAGTGACATGTAGCTAGTAATTAGACTAATTCATATCGTGTTCAAAACTAATCTTCTCAATGAAACTCTTAGATTCCTAAGTAGCGTAATAATTTTTTTTCAGCCTAACAACAACAACAACAAGCTTTATTTGTATGACTATAAGTACATACAGTATTGCAAAAGCGTAAAACTTAACTAAAACGAAACTTATAACAATCATAATCATGTAATAGGAAAAAAAGCAATTATGTATGCGTTACATTACTTTCATTACTAACATTTCATTACTTTCATTCAGCAGATAAACACAAATAGCTGTTAAGCCAGTTTCATAAACCGGCTTAATTGAAATTAGAGTCTCTCTGTCATCTCTTTGTTTCGCTCTATGACATTAGTTGAAGCCCTATACTTTGAGGGGTACAGAATTCCGGGTTATTTCGAAGTCTGACTACTTTTACTATATACTGACTACTATTACTACTATACTACTATCATTTTGAAGAAAATTCTGGGCAAATATCCCTTAAGAACTTGAAACATTTTGTTCAGTTTCATAATAATTTAATATATTCTGAGTCGCAAAGTGATTGTTATTTAAGATTCAGCTCCACTATTTTGCAGTTTCTAGTTAGTCCGTATTTTGTCACTTCGAAATTCCACGAGCGCTAAATTCCAGCTTATAATTCCAGGATTTTTACGGATTATATCGTGTAATACAGGCCTAATTTTGCGAGCGAGCACTGGATTTATTCGTGTGAACTCCATCTTGGATTAGCAAACGTACGGGGCTAAGAGAAGTGGAGAAGTTGAGCTGGTTTGCGGGATAAAAGCTACACCACCATTCTAAAGATTTTGATTTTAGAATATAGTTCTAAAGTGGAGAAGTTGAGCTGGTTTGCGGGATAAAAGCTACACCACCATTCTAAAGATTTTGATTTTAGAAAATAGTTTCGGGCCCGAAAAATTACCGGGACTTTCGAAAAACGGACCCCTGTTCTCTTAATCCAAGATACCGGCTTGAATAGGCTAAAGAGTGTTAGTGCTTGTCCCTCAAAATACGCCTGCACTGAAGGTTTTCCCCATTAGGTCGAGATACTGGATCTTTTCACGAACTCAAGTCGTATTCAAAATTATAGCCTAGACGAATGCACTAAACCAAATGCCGTACATGTCTCCCCGAAACCCTTGACTCAACCACAGGATAATATGCAAATTCAATTCCCTCAAGAAGAGAAAAAAGGAAACAAATAAGTAAAGTATTTTTTCTACTTATTTTTCAGACGCGGGCTCCAAATAAGTAGTGAAGGTGTAATGTCTCATATGCCTTCAACTGGGAAGCAATCAGGTAGCAGAAAACTGCAGTACCCTGTCGTAAGAATACGTATGTCGCAATCCCAATTTATAGTTTCTTAGTTGTACATCAGCAGAACATTAATCAATACTATGGTAAGAGTAATAATCGCGTGAATGCTTGAGTGCAGGCAGGATGCTGCCGCTGGCTGTGTCGGTACAGGTTGCTCAGGAACCATGATAACCTTTTGTGGACTCCACCCCTTGCTAGAATGTATTGCAAAGTTTCTGTCGTCGATGATATCTGTGTTGCCGTAGGCCCAGATTATATGCACTCCTTCTCCAGGCTGTAAAAAGGAACGAAAAAATCATATCAAAAATTGAGTATTCAGTCTGATTAAAGATACTTCATGATGCTACAATAGGATGATCTTTCACCTCCACATTTGCATAACTTTCGTAATTGTAACAAATATGAGAAGGATTCTCTGGATGTTGGTTGAGACATTTTCTGTCAAACAACGTCCGTTGTACCAACTTTTTGTAGGCTGTGGGAAAAGACTTGCCACCCAGCCATACAGAAGTCTGTAAATTCCGTGATTTTTGATTGGATGAAATATTTATTAGATTGAGACCAAAAAAAGTCTGCTATTAACCCGAAGTACCCCTGCTGGTAGTGAGCTATCTGCGAACAAACAAACAAACATAAAAAAAAAAACAATTCTCTGCCTTTCATTTATTTCTAATATCCCATCAGTTTTTTTAAAAAAGGAACTGTTCCCCCCTCCCCCCCCTCCGAGATGTGGCTTCCCAGATCTTTGGACAGAATTTTTTCGTCGCATGCGAAGCAGCCTACATAAGGCCTGCACCTTTAGGGTTTTTAATAAGTTGGAATATTACTTATACTTACCTGAAAAGCTAAGTCGTTGTTATCCCCGGTATCACGTTTTCTTTCAAATATCAGCTCTGTGTATCCATCAAATTCAGACGCACCAAGAAGGGTGTAATCCGGGCTGGCATCAGGGGAAGGCTGTAAGGGTCCTTGAGTAAAATAGTCCTGACAACATGACGGTTAAACCTCTCAGTTAAAAGGGAACAAATAACTTCCTTTTGTACATTAACTAGCTTTTTCCTGCCTGAGTAACAGATGCTTGCCAGCACGATTTTTCATGGTCATGGGTCATGGGCCAAAGCATTAGGTAGTCGAGATCGGTACGAGAAAAACAGGATAAAGAGCAAGGGAGCTACTCCCCCATATAGGCTCCCCATTGTAATCCCTCTTAAGTTATTTTTAACTAACAAAATGCCCGGAAATTCACATTTCAAAGTAACGTATTGAGTTTAAAGGGGCATAGTCACAAGGACTTCGCAGATTTCTGGTCAAAACTGTGCTAAAATTATCGGTAGCTAACTTTTTCCATGCCCAATTGTGTTTGAACATTTAAAGGAACATATCGAAACTTAATTTCATTAAGAGAAAACAAACCATGACCATTAAATATCGATTTAATGTCAACACGCTGAAAGAATTTGAAAAGTTTAGCCTAATTTTTTTCAAATTGCAATCCATTTCCATCCGTGCCATCCGTAGCAACAGACGACAGAAAATAGTTTCAGTGAAGTAATATAGTCTTTGGTAACAAAACTGGACCATTATTTGTGGGCATTCATTGATGTGAGGACATATTTTTGATTTTTAAAGTGAACTAAAATAGCATGACCATGCCCCTTTAAAGAATTACCCTGAAATTTTATAGCAATATAGAACTCGTTATTCTGTAAAATTTCACGATTATAGTTTTTTCCAATTTTGCCGGGAAAATGACGTCACAAAGTTGGCACCAAATTTTATGTCAGTATTATGGGATATCTTATATCAGTTTCTGAAAGACCTTGTTACAAGGATCTCAAAACTGAAAAAAAAGGACTGTATTTATCCACTCAAAAGATATAACGTTTTGAAATTTGAATTCCCACCATTTTGTTACTAAAAATAGCCTAAGAGAGATTACGACGGGGATAGGGCCTATATGGGGGAATCACTCTCCTACCCCTTTATCCTCTCTTGGAACAAGTGAAAAATGTTTGGGAAGTTATCACTTGCACCGATTTCGCCCTTGCGATTATCCGCCTATGGGTCACTGGGGAGGATGCCTGGTCGGCATTCAAGCTGCAAACTACTTACAATTACCTTAAGGTTACTATTTTTAGCGACAATTTGTTCAGCAATTTTCCTCCGAAACTTTAGCCATTGCTAATTTTGGTGATTTCAACCATGTCCTCTGTTTAAGAATGGGAGAGAAACCACACTGTTTATTACGCTGTTTATTGTAATGCAAGTTTTTCTTATTCTGAAGCAGAATTGGCCGTATTTCAGAAAAAGAATGGGTCAAACTTTGTTTGCGCCACGAATCCGAATACTTTGAATCCAATAAATAAAACAAAAGCAATACTTTTTGTTCGAATGCCTAGAAATCCAGAATGTCGGGTTGTGTGAAAGAGGTTTTCAGTGAATTGTTATGCTCTCCACGGCTCCAGTTACTGCCTCCGCTACTTCAAATCGTTTCCTCGAATGGCAAATTTTTCTCGATATAAGAAAAAAACGTAAGAAAAACCTACTCCAGAGGAGAGGTTTTACACTGCTTTATTCAATTTACACCTACTGTTAGAAACTGACCAATGTCTTGACATATCGCCTACGATACCTCTTGAAGCACTCATCTGTCTCCTGATTTATAGTGTAGTGTAAGCTATTATGAATCTGAATGCACTGTAATGTTAACGCTTCACTAATCTGAACACCCAAGACGAGACGGATGGGGAATCACTTGTACTTACCAATGCAGATACTTTTCCTATAGATAACCTTAGCCCAATCTACTCCCCTTCCGAATAATGATTCAATTAAACGATCTCTAAAATGCCCCCGTTTTTCCAAAAGAAACAAATACGATAAAATAAAAACTTACGTGCAAATAGCCTTTTCCGTTGCTGAAGCCGCCAACAATCACGTCATAGTTCATCATGCTGTTCGGTGCTGTCTCAGCAAAACCAAATCCAACCCAACCAGTGGTCTTTACTCTCACGTGGTAAAACATGCTGTCAGTTTGATCTCTAAACTCCCTCAACACAAGGAATTGGTTGCTGTCATAGGCATGAGTAAACGCTGGCGTTCGTGCGGAAAGGAGTAGAAAGAAGATTGTACTTACTCACTGGGATCTCGCCACTCTATGTGGTACACTAGGTCTCTGGGCCCGGCTTTCTGAAATTAGGCTCCTTTTTACGGGACAGAGTGATTCACCCCCTTTCAACCTAAACCAGAGAGGCCAAGGGCTTTCTTAAGCTCGGTTACCAGCCGATGTTCGGATAAGCCAGCTTTTCCTCTAGATTAACTGGAGAGAGCGGCGGAAGTGGAGCCATGGAGGCCTTTCGCCATGGTCGGGATGAACCTCTCAGGGACTTTACGGGAGCAGGCAGCATAGCCCTTGGAATCTTTGAGACTTTTATCCTCCCAACCATGACAAGGTGAAATTCCCAAGGTGGTTTTGTGTGAAGTCACACCACACCGACAGCAACAAAGCAACCTTCAAGGAGTCGAATGTACCATTTTCATGTTTAAATTGCCCTGTGGTAAAGAATCCTTATGTCTCATTGTTCAGATTCGTGTTTCTATGAGAGCTTTGTTGCATTAAACCCACCTGGTATAAGTGTCACTTGTTGAAACCCTCTAAAACTGTGTTGTGAAAACTGGTTTGGTACGTCACTCGTGGAATGATAAGCCCATACAAGAAAAATTGGCTTTCCCGGCTGAAAATCAAACGAAGTGTTTCCGATTAAACTAGGCCATTTCTGGTACTCTAAAAAAGATATATAGAGACTACAGATGTTGATATTGACTGACTGAATGTAGTGTAATGTAATGAAACAAAATGTGTTCGATCAAAAATAGGGTATAGTCCAATATCATCATGTGAGGTCGGTGTTCAACACAAAGGCTAGTAAACATATTTCAAATTTTGCAATAAAAAGAATACTCTTTTATTGCTTCAAAAGCTAAGCTCCCAACATACCTAGACGGCCAAATAACCGACTTCTTTCACCATCATTTAAAAGAGGCACATGTGCAAGGATTCCTTGTATTCTGACTAAGAAATCTTTGGAATGATCGTCTTAATTGATTCTCATGATCCTGTCACATTGATGTAAATGCAAATGAGGTTTGAAGCTCTGCCCTAAAAAGCGTAATTTTTTTGCCAGAGTTAAACCAATTGAATGAAGAAAGTATTAGCGTTTGCTATAGTTTTGCCTCGCTATTCTTTGAACCCGCTCTTTCTAAAACCAACTGTGACTTGCTTGCACGTGTTTTCCAACGCTTGCTGTGTATGTACTACCAGTTCTGAATGGTTCACAGTGTAGTTAACGTCTGTTGTCAGATCACAGTAATTAATTTTTGGTTTCGCAAAAACTGCCTTAAAAGGCACTTTGAGGAGTACTTTGTGGATGTGATTTGCAACTTGACTTTTAAGCTTCTCAGATTAAAAGGAAAATATGAACTGAAAGTATCATAACAAGGCTTAGCACATTCATATCCAAGATATAACAGACAAACGAACAAAGCTTATCGACATAGCTGAAATATGGCAAAGTCTTCCACGTTTTTACAGTTACAGTAAAAGTTTTCGTAATTCTCAACTGTCGACCCATGGTGTTAAATGTAACCAGCAACATACAGCTACAAAACTCCCGAAGTTACCTTTCGTTTCTCAGTTTTCCCTTAATTTTCTGAAGTTGGCTAGTTTTAAATTTTGCTTTCGCGGGAGGTAGTAAGGCTTTAGCATTTCACGACGATGAACACTTGTTCAGAGTACAAAATAAATACTCAGGAATTGCCATCACGAGTGTTATGACGTCGTTTTTTTACCTGAATAACAACATCGTTTTGCTGGTCGTTGGTGTTTGGCTTGCGATAAAACCTTAATGTTGTTACACCATTTTCTTCTCCAGAGTAACTTAACATCCAGTCCTGTTGAGAATCCGCTTGTGGTGCTCTAAAACCGCTGGTGAAATAATCCTGATGGAATAAACAGAAAAGAAAGTGAGACTTTGTTAACCTTACTGGTCCATGAAAAGCTGGACGAGCTTTTTGATTAGTTCCTTATGTCGTCCCCACGAAGACCCACTCAGGCTCGTACGCTGGCTTACCTCTGGTAGGTAGTCGGGATGCGTTCAACAATTTGCTTCAAGTTCAATCAAAATCGAAATACATTAAAACTTAAACGTGATCAAAACTAAGATACGGAGTGGTCCTTCGATAAAAAAAAGGATAAGCGAATCAATGGCATGCCGTTTGGCAGTGAATTGCTTTGTTCAGCAATTCCATTTGAGGCAACATTTTGCGTGGTTAAAAATACGAAAAGCAGACAAACATTTCACTTATTGTAACAAATAATACTGGAAAAAAAAGTCACAAAAAAGTTAATATTTCGGGGTTTGTTTTTTGCAAGGGTGTTATAGGCTAAAACCATCTGTAAGGTGAACTGTCATAGCTGGGACAGATAAAGAAGAGTAGAAAAATACGTACCTGTAAATAGCCTGCTCCACCTGTAACTCCACCAACAGCTACGTCATATCCAACCATATTGTTCGGGGCTCGAGTTGCAACACCCAATCCAATCCAACCCGTGGCCCTCACTTCTACCATAAAGTGTAACATGTCCGTGCCGCTATTATACGTCCAGGAAGCTTTGTAGTTGCCATTGTTGAAAGACAAAAAGTTTGCAAAATGTACAGGTACAGGTACAGGTTGCCCAGGAACCATGATAACCTTTTGTGAACTCCACCCCTTGCTAGAATGTATTGTAAAAATTTTGTCGTCGATGATATCTGTGTTGCCGTAGGCCCAGATTATATGCACTCCTTCTCCAGGCTGTAATAAGAAACGGAAAATCCATATCGTGAAATTGAGTATTCAGTCTGATTTAAGATGCTTCATGATGCTTCAATAGGATGATCTTTCATCTCCACATTAGCATAACTTTCGTAACTGTAACAAATGAGAAGAATTCTTTGAATGTTGGTTAAGACATTTTCTGTCAAAAAACGTAAGTTGTACCGACTCTTTTGTATGCTGTGGGACAATACTTGCCGCCCAGCCATACAAAAGTCTGTAAATTCCGCGATTTTGATTGGATGACATATTTATTAGACTGAGACCAAAACAGTCTGCTATTAACCCGAAGTGCCCCTGCTGGTACTGAGCTATCTGCGAACAAACAAACAAACAAACATAAAAAGACAACAACAATTCTCTGTCTTTTATTTCTTTCTTATATCCCATCCAGTTTTTTTTAAAAAAAGGAACTGTTCCCCCCTCCCCTCCCTCCCCACCCCGCCGAGACGTAGCTTCCCAGATCTTTGGACAGAATTTTTTGGTCGCATAGGAAGCAACCTACATAAGGTCTGCACATTTAAGGGTTTTTAATAAGTTGGAATATTACTTATACTTACCTGAAAAGCTAAGTCGTTGTTATCCCCGGTGTCGCGTTTCCTTTCAAACATCAGCTCTGTGTATCCATCAAATTCAGACGCACCAAGAAGTGTGTAATCCTGGCTGGCATCAGGGAAAGGCTGTGAGCGTCCTTGAGTAAAATAGTCCTGACAACATGACAGTTAAACCTCTCAGTTAAAACGGAACAAATAACCTCCCTTTGTACATTAACTAGCTTTTTCCTGCCTGGGTAACAGATGCTTGCCAGCACGATTTTTTATGGTCGTGGGCAGAGAATTAGGTAGTCGAGATCGGTACGAGAAAAAGAGGATAAAGAATGATGCAAGGGAGCTACTCCCCCACATAGGCCCTATCTCCATCGTAGTCCTTCTTAGGTTATCTTTAACTAACGAAATGGCGGGAAATTCACATTTCAAATAGGTAATTGAGTTTTAAAGCATCTACCATGAAATTTCACAGCAGAATAGAACTCGTCATTCTGTAAAATTTCACGATTATAGTTTTTCCAATTTTGCCGGGAAAATGACGTCACAAAGTTGGCACCAATTTTATTTCAGTATTATGGGATATCTTATATCGGTTTCTGAAAGACCTTGTTACAAGGATCCCAAAACTGAAAAAAAAGGACTGTATTTATCCACTCAAAGGATATAACGTTTTGGAATTTGAATTCCCACCATTTTGTTACTAAAAATAGCCTAAGAGAGATTACGACGTGGATAGGGCCTAAATGGGGGATTCACTCTCCTACCCCTTTATCCTCTCTTGGAACGAGTGAAAAATGTTTGGGAAGTTATCACTTGCACCGATTTCGCCCTTGCAATTATCTGCCTATGGGTCACTGGGGATGATGCCTGGTCGGCTTTCAAGCTGCTTACATTTACCTTAAGGTTACCATTTTTAGCGACAATTTCTTCAGCAATTTTCCTCCGAAGCTTAATTTTAGCCATTGCTAATTTTGATGATTTCCACCATGTCGTCTGTTTAAGAATGGGGGAGAAACCACACTATTTATTACGCTGTTTATTGTAATGCAAGTTTTCCTTATTCTGACGCAGAATTGGCCGTCTTTCAGAAAAAGAATGGACCAAACTTTGTTTGCGCCACGAATCCGAATACTTTGAATCCAATAAATAAAACAAAAGGAATACTCTTTGTTCGAATGCTTAGAAATCCGGAATGTCGGGTTGTGTGAAAGAGGTTTTCAGTGAATTGTTATGCTCTCCACGGCTCCAATTACTGCCTCCGCTACTTCAAATCGTTTCCTCGAATGGCAAATTTTCCTCGATATAAGAAAAAAACCTAAGAAAAAAACCTACTCCACAGGAGAGGTTTTACACCGCTTTATTCAATTTACACCTACTGTTAGAATCTGACCAATGTCTTGACATATCGTCTACGATAGCTCTTGAAGGACTCATCTATCTCCTGATTTATAGTGTAGTGTAAACTATTATGAATCTGAATGCACTGTAATGTTAACACTTCACTAATCTGAACACCCAAGACGAGACGGATGGGGAATCACTTCCACATACCAATGCAGATACTTTCCTCTAGATAACCTTAGCCCAATCTACTCCCCTTCCGAGTAATGATTCAATTAAACGATCTCTAAAATGCCCCCGTTTTTCCAAAAGAAACAAATACGATAAAATAAAAGCTTACGTGCAAATAGCCTTTTCCGTTGCTGAAGCCGCCAACAATCACGTCATAGTTCATCATGTTGTTCGGTGCTGTCTCAGCAAAACCAAATCCAACCCAACCAGTGGTCTTTACTCTCACGTGGTAAAACATGCTGTCAGTTTGATCCCTAAACTCCCTCAACACAAGGAATTGGTTGTTGTCAAAGGCATGAGTAAACGCTGGCGTTCATGCGGAAAGGAGTAGCAAGAAGATTGTAGTTACTCACTGAGATCTCGCCACTCTATGTGGTACACTAGGTCTCTGGGCCCGGCTTTCTGAAATTAGGCTTCTTTTTACGGGACAGAGTGATTCACCCCCTTTCAACCTAAACCAGAGAGGCCAAGGGCTTTCTTAAGCTCGGTTACCAGCCGATGTTCGGGAAAATAAGCCTGCTTTTCCTCTAGATTAACTGGAGAGAGCGGCGGAAGTGGAGCCATGGAGGCCTTTCGCAATGGTTAGGATGAACCTCTCAGGGACTTTACGGGAGCAGGCAGCATAGCCCTTGGAATCTTTGAGACTTTTAGCCTCCCAACCATGACAAGGTGAAATTCCTAAGGTGGTTTTGTGCGAAGTCACACCATGCCAACATGAACAAAGCAACTTTCAAGGAGTTGAATGTACCATTTTCATGTTTAAATTGCCCTGTGGTAAAGAATCCTGATGTCTCATTTTTCAGATTTGTGTTTCTGTGAGCGAGAATTTTTTGCATTAAACCTACCTGGTATAAGTGTCACTTGTTGAAACCCTCTAAAACTGTGTTGTGAAAACTGGTTTGGTACGTCATTCGTGGAATGATAAGCCCATATAAGAAAAATTGACTCTCCCCGCTGAAAAACAAACGAAGTGTTTTCGATTAGTAGGCCATTTCTGGTAAAAGATAGAGACTACAGATGTTGATATTGACTGACTGAATGTAGTGTAATGTAATGAAACAAAATGTGTTTGATCAAAAATAGGGTATAGTCCAATATCATCATGTGAGAGGTCGGTGTTCAACACAAAGGCTAAACATATTCCAAATTTTACAATAAAAAGAATACTCTTTTATTGTTTCAAAAGCCAAACTCCCAACATACCTAGACAGCCAAATAACCGACTTCTTTCACCGTCATTCAAAAGAGGCACCTGTGCAAGGATTCCTTGTATTCTGACTAAGAAATCTTTGGAATGATCGTCTTAATTGATTCTCATGATCCTGTCACAGTGATGTAAGTGCAAAGGAGTTTTGAAGCCCTGCCCTAAAAGTTATAGTTTTGCCTCACTATTCTCTGAACCCGCTTTTTCTAAAACCAACTGTGACTTGCTTGCACGTGTTTTCCAGCGCTTGCTGTGTATGTACTACCAGTTCTGAATGGTTCACGGTGTAGTTAACGTCTGTTGTCAGATCACAGTAATTAATTTTTGGTTTAGCAAAAACTGCCTTAAAAGGCACTTTGAGGAGTACTTTGTGGGTGTGATTTGCAACTTGACTTTTAAGCTTCTCAGATTAAAAGGGAAATATGAACTGAAAGTATCATAACAAGGCTTAGCACATTCATACCCAAGATGTAACAGACAAACGAATAAAGCTTATCGACATAGCTGAAATATGGCAAAGTCTTCCACGTTTTTACAGTTACAGTAAAAGTTTTCATAATTCTCAACTGTCGATCCTTGGTGTTAAATGTAACCAGCAACATACAGCTACAAAACTCCCGAAGTTACCTTTCGTTTCTCAGTTTTCCCTTAATTTTCTGAAGTTGGCTAGTTTTAAATTTTGCTTTCTCGGGAAGTAGTAAAGCTTTAGCATTTCACGGCGATGAACACTTGTTCAGAGTACAAAATAAATACTCAGGAATTGCCATCACGAGTATTATGACGTCGTTTTTTACCTGAATAACAACATCGTTTTGCTGGTCGTTGGTGTTTGGCTTGCGATAAAACCTTAATGTTGTTACACCGTTCTCTTCTCCAGAGTAACTTAACATCCAGTCCTGTTGAGAATCCGCTTGTGGTGCTCTAAAACCGCTGGTGAAATAATCCTGATGAAGTAAACAAAAAAGAAAGTGAGACTTTGTTAACCTTACTGGTCCATGAAAAGCTAGAGGAGCTTTTTGATTAGTTCCTTATGTCGTCCCCACGAAGACCCACCCAGGCTCGTACGCTGGCTTACCTCTGGTTGGTAGTCGGGATGCGTTCACCAATTTGCTTAAAGTTCAATCAAAACCGAAATACAATAAAACTTAAACGTGATCGAAACTAAGATACGAAATGGTCCTTCGTTAAAAAAAAAAGGATAAGCGAAACAATGGCATGCCGTTTGGCAGTGAATTGCTTTGTTCAGCAATTCCATTTGAGGCAACATTTTGCGTGATTAAAAATACGAAAAGCAGACAAGCATTTCACTTATTGTAACAAATAATACTGGAAAAAAAAGTCACAAAAAAGTTAATTTTTCGGAGTTTGTTTTTTGCAAGGGTGTTATAGGCTAAAACCATCTGTAAGGTGAACTGTCATAGCTGGGACAGATAAAGAAGAGTAGAAAAATACGTACCTGTAAATAGCCTGCTCCACCTGTAACTCCACCAACAGCTACGTCATATCCAACCATATTGTTCGGGGCTCGAGTTGCAACACCCAATCCAATCCAACCCGTGGCCCTCACTTCTACCATAAAGTGTAACATGTCCGTGCCGCTATTATACGTCCAGGAAGCTTTGTAGTTGCCATTGTTGAAAGACAAAAAGTTTGCAAAATGTACAGGTACAGGTACAAGTTGCTCAGGAACCATGATAACCTTTTGTGAACTCCACCCCTTGCTAGAATGTATTCTAAAGTTTCTGTCGTGGATGATATCTGTGTTGCCGTAGGCCCAGATTATATGCACTCCTTCTCCAGGCTGTAATAAGAAACGGAAAAATCATATCGTAAAATTGAGTATTCAGTCTGATTTACAGCGCGGAGCGCGCTACCGTTTCCACTAGACCAAGATTTTTGACACTTTTCTGACACTTTTTCGACA
This sequence comes from Siderastrea siderea, assembly GCA_964030785.1. Classification (NCBI taxonomy): domain Eukaryota; kingdom Metazoa; phylum Cnidaria; class Anthozoa; order Scleractinia; family Rhizangiidae; genus Siderastrea; species Siderastrea siderea. The sequence continues at coordinate 4,286,289 of OZ034978.1, read as the reverse complement.
CTTTTTTGATTGAGGGGCGGAGTTTATCGGACCGTTTGAAATTAGCGCAAGTGAACTAGACGCTGTAAATACTACCATTTTCGTTCAACCCTGAAGCGTGACGATTTTTTCGCGTATGTTTACGTTTTGAACTTAACGGTTTTGTCTGGTTACGTGTCACTTTAGACCGATGAAACCTTGTTGGTTAGGTCGCGAAACTGACAAGGTTCTTGGCACCATTGGAACAAGTTTTGTTCACGTGCTCTGAAACTTTTCAGGTTTTCCGTACACAGGAGCATGTTTTGTTCAAGTGCTTTGAAACTTTATGGTCCGCGAAACGGCCAACATTGAAATTTGTTGTGCTCCAAACTGCACTAACTCCTCGGTGATTTGGGAAGGGGAGATAGATCAGTAGTGGACTTTCAATACTTCGATGAGTTCAAGGTCATCTTCCTGTAATTTTTCAGATGTCAGGCCTCTTCAGGCTTTGCTAATTTTTGCATTTCGTCGCAGTATCTGTGCCATACAGATTTTGCGGTGTTTACGGTCACGCAACTCGTTCGCAAATTGTGTACAACTCCGCGGAATATAACCCATAACTTGTTCACCCCCTTCCTTCAGACCCTCACTGATATTAAAAAAAAATTCTGTCAATGATGGAGCATTTTAAATCTTGATCTAAAGCGACTCCTGGACGGTAATTCCTTCCAAACTTGTTAACTTGTTAACTTTTCTCATCTCCTTCACTTTCGTGCGGCAAAAACCTGAAAAGTCTCAGAGCACGTGAACAAAACATGTTCGAATGGCGCCAAGACTCGTGACATAACCGACAAGGTTTCATTGGTCTAAAGTGACACGTAACCAGACAAAACCGTTAAGTTTAAAAAGTAAACATACACGAAAAAGTCGTCACGCTTCAGGGTTGAACGAAAATGGTAGTAAGATAACCGAGTCGTTCGTACAAGTTTGTCCAGGCAAAATTTCGCGTTTGTATGGCAAGCCGTCACTGCCAAAAGCCTATCGACTTGTAAATACCGGTCCAAACGGCTTCCAATATCATCGAGTTAGAAAAATGATATGGTCAGTTTTAGAAATGTACGGTTGAGTAACAAAAATTATATGGTCAGTTTTGGAAATATATGGTCGAGTTCTGGATAGCTGTGGTTGAGTTGCTTTAGAAAAGCTTCAGTTTTCGCTAGCGAGTTTTTATTTTCTCGCTAGCGAGTTTTATTTTCTCGCTAGCGAGTTTTCAATTTCTCGCTAGCGAGTTTTTAATTTCTCGCTAGCGAGTTTTCAATTTCTCGCTAGCGAGTTTTCAATTTCTCGCTAGCGAGTTTTCATTTTCTCGCTAGCGAGTTTTCAATACTCGCTGCGAGTTTTTAATTTCTCGCTAGCGAGTTTTCAATTTCTCGCTAGCGAGTTTTCAATACTCGCTGCGAGTTTTCAATTTCTCGCTAGCGAGTTTTGATTTTCTCGCTAGTGAGTTTTCAATTTCTCGCTAGCGCGTTTTTTTGCGAGTCTTTCAATTTCTCGCTAGTGCCACGTTCTCCGGTTTTTCCAGGACGGAGTAGTCCTGGCGATGATTATATGGTGTCCAATATGGCGTACGTTGATGCTACGGAAGAACTTCAGAGTTATTTTATTGGTTTTGATGATATTTTACAACAATTAGACTCCTGTGCTGACAAGCTTGCGACTGAATACTTGGAAAGGAAACTGGAAGATTACGTTACAATTTTGTTTGGGATGATTTGCCAGCTAGAAATAGGTGAAAGTGCTGAGCATCGAAACGACCTCCTTGCACTCTTGAAAATGCTTTATGAATTAGCGTATGGAAAGCTGGAGGAGATATTCAGTCAAATCAATATGGAGCAGGTATCTCTTGAGCAGAGATCTGGTTACTACGTTCCCCTTGAGAAGACAGGCGGTCGACCCAAATTTGCGATTACTAAAGAGCAGCTCGTGAATCTTCGGGAGACTGGCCTAACCTGGGCAAAAATTGCCACCTGTCTGAATGTCAGTGAGAGAACTCTGTACAGACGAGTCCAGGAATTTGACATTGATGGCAGATTTTCTGACTTATCAAACACTGAACTGGATGAACTGCTTAAATCCATTTTGGCGGTGACTCCCCGGGCAGGAGAGAGCTACATTCGTGGGAGTTTGAGAGGCAGCGGCTTACGAATTCAGCGGTGGAGGATAAGAGAAAGGCTAAGAGCTATAGATCCTGTGGGCAGAGCAGCTCGTAGGAGCTGTGCAATTCGAAGGCGAGTATACAATGTGCGTGCGCCAAATTGTCTGTGGCACATTGATACTAATCATAAATTGATAGCATGGAGATTTGTTATCCATGGCTGCATCGACGGCTACAGTAGGACAGTTACCCACCTGAACTGTGCCACCAATAACCTTGCAGTCACTGCCCTGCAATATTTTCAGGAGGGAGTAAGGAAATATGGCCTTCCTAGCAGAGTGAGAGGTGACTGTGGAGTGGAGAATGTCGATGTAGCAAGGTTTATGATTTCAAATCGTGGTACCAACAGGGGAAGTTTCATAACAGGAAGAAGTGTCCACAACACTAGGATTGAAAGGCTGTGGAGAGAAGTTAATCGAGTTGTTACCAGTCACTACTCAGCAATATTCAGGCACATGGAAAATTATGGGATCTTGGACTCCACTAGTGAGCTGGATATGTTTGTCCTCCATTATGTTTTCCTGCCTCGAATAGCCAACTCCTTAGAGGAGTTTACAGTACAATGGAACTACCATGGAATCAGGACAGTTGGACACACTTCTCCACTAGCCCTATGGAGTTATGGTATGGTTTCCCTGAATGCCAATGATGACATGGTAGGAGACCTTCACAGCTACGGTATTGATTATGAAGTGCCCTGTGAGGACAGTTCAGATGATGCCATTGTCGTTCCCGAGAACCAGTTTCATCTCACAGATGAAGAGAAAGCAGAGCTGTTTTCAGACATTGATCCATTAACAGACGATGGGGACTCAGGTATAAATCATTTCTGTGATGTGCGCTCTCGAGTTATTGACAGCCTTGTGCTATAGAGCATATTATCATTATCAAATGTGGATGAAAATGCACGGAGGGGGGGGGGTGAGTACTTGGAAAAATTTTGGTGGGGTTTTGCTGCTGGGATTCTGAAACCCTTACCCTATACCAGACCACTTTCAGGTCCTTTTTGCAACCCTATTCTAGACTAGATGCCAAAAAGGCCTACCCTATCCCAGACTAGCTATTTTCCAGCTATCTATTAGAAATATAACCACATAGTGCTTTTAATGGAAACCATATGTCGATCAGAAAAGTTGTCGGGATTTCATTTACATTTATTTCCCAATTTTTGAAACCCATTTTGGAGGACATTTTTGACACCACCCATTTGTTTCCTGGTAATTGATATTCTAGATCAAAACTCCCTGATTTCTACTCCCTATCCCAGACCAAACTGCTTGAAAGCCATACCCTCACAGCGGCACATACTTACAATGTATACTGGTCACGTATGGGAGTACCCCCCCCCCCCCCACGGGTAAAAGAGAGACTGGCATCTGCATTAATGTTTGGTAGGGAGGTCATTTATTTCATTTTTAACTTAATTGTTCTAATAGTCAAACGATTTACTAACTGGAAAGGTGCAGCCTTCTAACATCTCCTTTGTTATGTCATATTTCTGGGGATACTTCTGCTACTGCATGATGACCTGAGGGATTTTTTTTGGACAAGTTCCCCTCTACTCATGAATCTGACATTGTCATGCTTGGGTAACTAAAACAATGTAAAAAAGTCAAAATGACATTTCGTTAGAAGCTTTGTTTGAAGTTGCAGTAAGTAGTGTAAAACAGTTCTGAACGTTGCATTGGGTTATCTACAGAAATAATTTGGAGTATAAAATAGCTCACCCCCTCTAATAAGTTATCCACCCCCCCACCCCACGGTCATAAAGCAACAGGTTCTAAACATATCTTGTATTGGCGGTATAACATTATTTTGTATTTGAATCATAAACAGACCATAATTTTATCTCTGAAGTTTCCAAAATTACCAGATCTCCTTGATACTGAAAGGCTTTGTCAGGCCCAGTTTCAGTAACCAAGCCTTTTTTCACTGAAACAATTGGCATTAACATGATGGGGTGTCCAAGACTTTGTTGTAAATCACCCAACTCAGAGAGTTGAGTTAATACCAGTTAGCCTGGTATCCTTGCCTCAATTTAAAAACAATTTCACAGATAAAATGGAGCATTTCTTTGTTTCCAATACCACTTGTATAAGTAGAGATTACAAGAAAATATAAGGAACAGACTTATTGAGGGGTAGAGCATGTATGATTATTGCCTGTCTAGGACCAAGTGAACTGTCTGTAATGCAAAGGTATCTGGAGAGGTTTGACTGTAATAATTTCATTAAACACAGAATGACAGAATGGTTTTAAATCTTTATCCAAGAGTAGTAGTTCACATCAAGAAAGTACCTCCAAAAGACAAGGTTATATAGAAGGTGTTGAAATTTTTTAAATGACAGGGTGGAGAGATGTTACATCCACTTTCTAAACACAAGGATACTTTGGAAAACAGTACAGAGTAACATCCATGTTAAAGCTCAGAGTAAATTATTAGTGTTCTCCATCTTACAAGAACCACAGAAGATGACATTTATCTTATGAAACCAGTTTCATGGTCTCTTGTTATTGGCCTTGTCAATATATATATTACATGGAAGTATCTTTCACCTTAATAAAGACCACTTCTACAAGGTTGAAATTGTGTCTGAGAAACACATCTTGGAATAAAGTTTTAAACTTTTGTATCTCATCCGGCCCTTTTTTTTAACAAGAACATTAACATATTAGACTGCTGCAATTGAAAACATCCCAACTCACTTCCCAGTAATTATTACTAATCAATAATTAAAGCACTGGGACAAAATGCCATAAATGACTTTTTTTTGAAATGTAATATGAGTGGCTATGCCTTTCAGTTGTATGTCAACCTAAACACCTTACAATTGTTTATTTTAAGTAGAAAGTTCCCTTTATGCTGGAAAAGACCACATTTTCAGCAGCAAAAGCCCAGGTCACTGATGACAGTTTTGCCTCCCAGGCATGAACATGCCTCTTTAGAATTAACATAAATGTTCTGAATTAATGTCATACCCAGACCTTCTCATCCTTTGCTAGAGACATAATTGAAAATCGGAATAACATACTGAATATGGGTACTGTCAAGTTTCATAATTATTACATGTCAATAATGTCACAAAGATGTTTCTGGGCCCCGTGATTGTCAGCAAAAAAGGGGGTGAAGAATTGGAATGAAGCTACTTGTCTAACCAGATAAGTGATCAGTCACAAAAACGGATTTTGAAAGGTGCTGTCCTAAAGAGTGAGACGATCTGGTTATGAGATAACTTGTAACTTTCTAAGACTTGCTTGGTTTTATGATAGGTACCTTTTATTCCAGTATGAACTTAGTAACATGCCACATGCAACTGAACTGTCCAATGGCAAACTAAAATAACCTCATTACATGTCAGGGCTGCCATGGCTAGAAAAAGTGTAGTTTTTTTTTTTCATAAAACCAGGGTTGGTTGGATAGAAGAGTGGCCACTAGCTGAATGCACTGCACTGATTAAATTACCAGTTACAGTCGAAGAAAAGTGTTACAGCCACAGGGCCTGCTCCAGAACAATGTACACCAACAGTATCTAAGGGAATGCATAACACTTTTTAACACTTGCCAACAATTCATCTGATTATAATATGGAGAAAACAGGGAATTTCTCCATTTCCTCTTCAAATGATATACGACCTAGTATAAAAAAAAACCAGCACTGTTCTCTATTGTAACATATATGTACTTTGCTATTGAAATGAAACTTTATACCACAAGAACTCAAAAGTAATGTCCTATTTGACGTTTTGCAAAAAAAGCACTGGAAAATGCACAGTCATAAATTTCGAAGAGCTCTTTATCATCTGGCAGAGAGGTTTTGCCAGAAACACATCTTGGCAAATGCAGTGTATTGGAGCAAGTGTTGGCAGATGGAAGAAAGGACCAAACACGGCCGTCTTTAGCTGCAGTAAACTCAATAGAAGGTAAGATGTTGAAACCCAGAGATGGCTCCTCATCTGTTCCAGTGATAAACTGGAGAATGTGATTCAGAGTAACAGATTCTCTGTGCCCACTTCCTGCTTGCTGGCAATACCTTAAGAAAGCCTGGTATGTTGAGTTCTCATCTGTACGGGCATTAGACCCTTCCTCTGAGAATTGGGGTGTAAGTAATGATAATAGTTTACGCCTTGACAGCATTGAAGCTGAAGATGGGCGAAAAAGATGTAAAAAAGTTGGCAGTGCATTTCCAATCTGGTAAATCCCCACTTTCTGAAATCCATTTCGAAGCTTTCCAATACACTCAGAGGGTTCTCCAGATCCAAAAAGTTCCTGAAGATGGTCTTCAGACAAAAACCTAGGAATATTTCCATTCTGAAGGACACTGAGTGCCATCACAATGCCAGCAAAGTAATAATCATCAGACAGGTGTTCCTTTAAACCACTATCAAAGTAGTCATTCTTTATCTGTTGAAGACACAATCTGAAGAACTCTCTTCTTGGCCCACCAGCATCAACAGCACCTTCCCCGTAAAAACATACCTCTAAAGTAAGTCTAGGATTTTTCACAACCTCAAATTCCTCCTTTGCGCTTTGAAAGACATCCTGCCTGTTAACAAGGATGAAATTAGTTTCCCCTTCCAATGCTTGAGAGGGGTCTGTGACATCCAAAGGGCGACCAATGAGTAGGAAACGCTGAACACATCTTAAAATCTCCACAGGATCTCCAATCCTTCTCTCCAAGCAGTAATCAATACAGGAATTAACAGCTTTATACAACACTGACTCGAGGGAAGTATAATCGCTTGGGGATGGTGTCTGAGTTGCACTTGGATCTGATTCTGTTGTTCTCTGTTCTTCTTCTGGGACTAATACTGCTGTTGGTGATAAATCTGACTCCAGGGAATTATCATTTAAGGTTGGGTCCCTGGTCTGACTAGCACTTATATCTGGTTCTATCGCTACCTGTTCACCTTCTGCAACTTCCACTGCTGGTGGTGAAACCTCTGTCAATTGAGCAACAAAATATCAGGAGGGAACCTTAATTGTCATATTTACAGAAAAGTTGTATTGCACTGTCTATCAAAATACAGACAGCAGAAAATAATGTCACAAACTGCAGGGCAAGAAATCTCAAACCTCCCCCTCCCTACCTTAACTGGGCTGAAATTCACCATGTAATCAGGCCTTTCCAGAGTTGTTTTACAAAGTTGAAATTTGACTCACTAAGTAGGGAAAAAATATTTTCTGAACATGAGGGTGTCAGTCCAGCTTGGCTAAACCTCAGGATGGTACTTACAGTTTCAGCTAGTTACAGTTTTGAAATAATTTTGAGTTTAGAAAGATCTTACAATGACCAGAATCAATTAATTTTGATGTCAGGAAAAATACCTTCAGAACTACTTGTCTTTGTTAAGTCCCAAATTGGCTTCATTACTTCCTCATCATCTTCCTGAAATGAAAACAAATCAAATTATTTTTTGTTCCTTGTATACACACATTGATTTTTTTAGGGCGATATGTACCTTGTGGACTACAACTCTCTAAAACTAACATTAATCATTAGGGGCTTGGACAGAGTGCTTACTGTACTACCATAGGGAATTTGCAACGCTGTGATGCCATTAGCATAAAATTTGCCTTCTCTTCAACTGACTTGGGACAAAAAATAATCGACAAGTCAGGATGCTGAGGGTACAACATATAATTTATATTATAATACACATTTCAACTTTACTTTATTTTGCATTTCTGCCATGGCAAAATTTAATTTTATGCTACTATCATATATAGCACAACACTAAATTTTGGCGTGCTTCCATTGGTCAAAATCGATCATGTGACGCGATAGTGTCTCTCCTCTCAGCGGGCGCCTATCAGCGAATAGTGCCTGTGTGTGGCAATCTTTGCTCAAAGTTTAGCGTTGTACACTAAAAACAATAGAGTTCTGCTGTCTCGGGCCCTATGTGTGATAGGTTCCCTCGGAAATTTGATGTTCAAACTTCATATAATATAACATTTGTTGTGAACATCAAATTTCCTCGGGAAACCTATCACACGATAGAGCCCTCGACAGAAGAACTGTATTGTTTAAATAGTATATGTCGATATATGAAAATATTATCTGCACATAAGTTATAAAAATGAAAAAAGGATTGCATGTAAATCCCAATACAATACACTATACAACTGGTGATTGTAACAAAACATATAATTGCTTGTGGTTGTAAATTATCATTCAACTATCCAATCTCCCAAGTAGTCACGTGTTGCCTTGCACTCTAGATCGTCAAGGCCAACACAAGCATGTCACTCAAGAAGTAAACACTACATTCCATCATTTGCAAGTCACACACCGTGGACTTGACACATGAGTTAACAGACAGAAGTTTCCTTTAAAACATGGCGCATATAGTTTGCCCTTTGTTTCAAACTAATATTTTTCATCCAGTCCAGTGTGAGTTTTTGCTTTGCCACACATAATTAAGCTTTCTGTTCTTTTTCTTTTTTGAGATTTTTATGTTTTAGTTTCACTCGGTAAATAAACTCCTTTAAAATGTTTTCTTTCAAATTGACTGAACACTAGTACACTGCCCCCCCCCCCCCCCTGAAAACTAACCCTCAGCTTACCTCGCTGTCATGCTTGGCTTTTTTGAACGATGGCTCCATATCAAGAATGGTTCTCATGGGTCGAATGTACACTGGCTTGTCTTTGAAGACCTTATGTCGCAAAAATCCAGACAAAACCTGCCCAGGAGCTAGCACAGGAGCCATCAACCGAGAATGCACCGGCATCAGCACTTCAATGTCATCAAAATCGCCTAGCCTTGTCGGAAATAACGACTTAAGGAAATCATGTAGAGTACTTTCGTCCCATTCCTTCAGAAACTGGGCCCCTGAAACAACGTGACCGTTTTGCATGAACCATGCCCGGGCTCCCTGCCGGGGAACATTTTCGTGTTGTGGTCCGCCAAGCAAAACAACGTCCTTAATAAAAGGTCCATGCGGTGTCTTACTGCTGGGTTTGCCCTTCTTGCGAACCCTTGTGTTGTTAAAATTGTAAGACAACCGAAAGCGTGGAGTCGTCGCAGAATTCGTGCTACTTCTTTGCCCTTGTTGAGAAGATTGCTCTCTGACCTGTGCAGAATTGGTGCTACTACTTTGCCCTTCCTGAGAAGATTGCTCTCTAGCTTGTGCAACTGGCTGAACTGAGCTCCGCCTGAAAATCCTGGCAACTTCTCCGTCAACATTTGATCGCCCTCCGTTGTTTGCCTCGGGTGCATGAGGTCTGTCTGGCTGGCTTTCTACGCGCTGTAGTTCCCTGCCCAGTTTTCCGATGTTATCAAGTAACTGTCTTACAATGGGGTTCATCTTTAAATTGAGCGTACCTTCCGTATTATAGCCTCCCTGACGAGAATCGTCCCTGTGAGCTGACAAACTCGAACCTTCGATGTATTGGGCGCGAAAATGAGGGCGAAAGGAGTTCTGGGAAAGCAAATACATCCCACTGTTCTCTGCGCCCCCACTCAAAAACAAACTCGCTAGCGAGAAAGTGAAAACTCGCTAGCGAGAAATTAAAAACTCGCTAGCGAGAAATTAAAAACTCGCTAGCGAGAAAGTGAAAACTCGTTAGCGAGAAATTAAAAACTCGCTAGCGAGAAATTAAAAAGTCGCTAGCGAGAAATTGAAAACTCGCTAGCGAGAAATTGAAAACTCGCTAGCGAGAAAATGAAACTCGCTAGCGAGAAGATAAAAACTCGCTAGCGAAAACTGAAGCTTTTCTAAAGCAACTCAACCACAGCTATCCAGAACTCGACCATATATTTCCAAAACTGACCATATAATTTTTGTTACTCGACCGTACATTTCCAAAACTGACCATATCATCTTTCTAACTCGATGATATTGGAAGCCGTTTGCACCGGTATTTACAAGTCGATAGGCTTTTGGCAGTGACGGCTTGCCATACGTTTGTCACTTCGCTCATTCGCTCATAATCGTGGGAATCCGTTTTGTTGCGTCGTACAAATACAAAACTTAAATCTGAAAACGTGAAAAGGCTTAGCATTGACAACTGATGAAAGGTGTAACAGTCTTTGCTCAAAATTGATTTTGATGCAACAATTTGCACGTGCAGAGCTGTCAAAACGTGAATTTTTCACGCTTGAACAAATGTGTAAAAAGCTAGCTTGTTAAAATTTTAAAAAAAGGCAGGAAAAGATCTAGAGGAAGAACAATGAGTTGCATATTACTCATATCGAATATTCGTGACAATTGATGTAGAACTAGCAGTTATTTTAGTTATTGATTTGTTGATATTCACAAAATTATGCATATCGTGCACTTGTTTGTTACAAGACCATTTCCGCCCCAGTGAAATTTCTATTTTTGACTCAGGTCGTGACAATAAATAACTTTTGGAAGAACATTGCATGCTACAGATATAAAAATATTCCTCGTAGTTGGGTGGTAACTCACTAAGAAAGTATTTGAAAATCTTCATTTTGTGTCATCGTTATGTATAATTTTATCACACAATGTTGAGCGAAAGTCCAAAATAACACGAGAAATGTAAACATTCAACAACAGAATAAAAGACGCATACTTCAACACAACATAGTGTTTAGTTTTGAGGCATAAATCGCCAAATTCGAAACACAGCTGGTGAATCTAGCTCACTGACTCTCAGAAGTATTTTCCGATATATCCCTTCATCTACCGAACGAGCTCGAACAAACATCTCTTGAAAGTTATCTGTGTTGTCTACGTTTAGATTCACATAACCGCCATCTTCGTCCTTGTATCGTAGTCGTAAAGTGTTGGACGTGTGATGTCACAGCCTCGCAGGTCCGTCTGATATCCTCCACAAGCGAGGAAAACGAATAATTTGGCAAGAACGTCATGCTAGCCCACATATAAGGCACTAATGTGAAGGTAAGTGAGTGCAAGTGAAGGGAAAGTGAGTACAAATGAAGGAAAGTGAGTGCAAATGAAGGAAAGTGAGTCAGTACAAGTGAAGGAAAGTGTGTGTTAGTGGAGTAGGTGCGTTAACAGTTGGTGTATATTATCATATAGGATTGTAATGTTATTAGTGCGTTATATGTGGGCTAGCATGACGTTCTGGCCAATAATTTCGTACGATTCCATCGACAACGTCTGCTTCCGTATAAAACTTTACCAATTCATCGTGGCCGTACCTTCATGCCGGCCGACTAATGTACTCAAAGTAAGTCGAGACTACCCGTCCCGCCACATATCAATCACTGTCAACGCCCACTTCGACGTTGCGGCTCCTTTGTTAAAAGTGTCAAAAAAGTGTCAAAAATCCATCAAAAATCTTGGTCTAGTGGAAACGGTAGTACGCTTCGCGCTGTAAGATGCCTCATGATGCTTTAATAGGATGATCTTTCATCTCCACATTTGCATAACTTTCTTAACTGTAGCAAATGAGAAGAATTCTTTGAATGTTGGTTGAGACATTTTCTGTCAAAAAACGTAATTTCTACCGGCTCTTTTGTATGCTGTGGGACAAGACTTGCCACCCAGCCATACAAAAATCTTTAAATTCAGCGATTTTTGATTGGATGAAATATTTATTAGACTGGGACCAGTATGCTATTAACTCGAAGTGCCCCTGCTGGTAGTGAGCTATCTGCGAACAAACAAACAAACAAACAAACAAACATAAAAAGACAACAACAATTCTCTGTCTTTTATTTCTTTCTTATATCCCATCCAGTTTTTTTTAAAAAAAGGAACTGTTCCCCCCTTCCCTCCCGCCTCTCCCCGCCAAAATGTGGCTTCCCAGACCTTTGGACAGAATTTTTTGGCCGCAGGAAGCAGCCTACATAAGGTCTGCACCTTAAATGGTTTTCAATAAGTTGGAATATTACTTATACTTACCGGAAAAGGTAAGTCGTTGTTATCCCCGGTGTCCCGTTTCCTTTCAAACATCAGCTCTGTGTATCCATCAAATTCAGACGCACCAAGAAGGGTGTAATCCTGGCTGGCATCAGGGAGAGGCTGTGAGCGTCCTTGAGTAAAATAGTCCTGACAACATGACGGTTAAACCTCTCAGTTAAAACGGAACAGATAACTTCCCTTTGTACATTAACTAGCTTTTTCTTTGCCTGGGTAACAGTTGCCTGCCAGCACGGTTTTTCATGGTCGTGGGCAAAGAATTAGGTAGTCGAGATCGGTACGAGAAAAAGAAGAGCTACTCCCTCATATAGGCCCTATCCCCATCGTAATCCTTCTTAGGTTATCTTTAACTAACAAAATGGCGGGAAATTCACATTTCAAATAAGTTATTGAGTTTTAAAGCAATTACCCTGAAATTACAGAACAGTATAGAACTCGCCATTCTGTAAAATTTCATGATTATAGTGTTTCCAATTTCGTCGGGAAAATGACGTCACAAGTTGGCGTCAAATTTTGTTTCAGTATTATGGGATATCTTATATCAGTTTTTGAAAGACCTTGTATTTATCCACTCAAAGGATATAAGGTTTTGAAATTTGAATCCCCACCATTTTGTTACTAAAAATAGCCTAAGAGAGATTAGGACGGGGATAGGGCCTATATGGGGGAATCACTCCCCTACCCCTTTATCCTCTCTTGGAACGAGTGAAAAATGTTTGGGAAGCTATCACTTGCACCGATTTCGCCCTTGTGATTATCTGCCTATGGGTCATGATGGGGATGATGCCTGGTCGGCATTCAAGCTGCAAATTACTTACAATTACCTTAAGGTTACTATTTTTAGCGACAATTTGTTCAGCAATTTTCCTCCGAAGCTTTAGCCATTGCTAAATATGGTTATTCCCACCTTGTCCTCTGTATAAGAATGGGGGGGGGGGGGGGGAGGACACACTGTTTATTACGCTGTTTATTTTAATGCAAGTTTTCCTTATTCTGACTCAGAATTGGCCGTATTTCAGAAAAAGAATGGACCAAACTTTGTTTGCGCCACGAATTCGAAATCTTTGAATCCAATAAATAAAAGGAAAACTCTGGAATGTCAGGTTGTGTGAAAGAGGTTTTCAGTGAATTGTTATGTTCTCCACGGCTCCAATTACTGCGTTCGCTGCCTCAAATCGTTTCTTCAAATGGCAAATTTTTCTCGATATAAGAAAAAAACGTAAGAAAAAACCTACTCCAGAGGAGAGGTTTCACACCGCTTTATTCAGTTTACACCTACTGTTAGAATGTGACCAAATTTTGTCATGACATATCGTCTACGATAGCTCTGTAAAGCAAACAACCAATTTCTTGAGTTATAGCGTAGTGTAAACTGTTATGAGTCTGAATGTACTGTAATGTTAACACCACTAATCCAAACACCCAAGATGTGACAATTCACGAATCACTTTCGAATGCAGATACTTTTACTCTAGAGAAACTTAGCCCAATGTACTCCCCTTCCAAGTAATGATTCGATTGAACGATCTCTAAAAATAATGCTCCCCTTTTTTCCAAAAGAAACAAATACGATAACAGAAAAACTTACATGCAAATAGCCTTTTCCGTTGCTGAAGCCACCAACGATCACGTCATAGTTCATCATGTTGTTCGGTGCTGTTTCAGCAAAACCAAATCCAACCCAACCAGTGGTCTTTACTCTCACGTGATAAAACATTCTGTCAGTTTGATCTCTAAACTCCCTCAACACAAGGAATTGGTTGTTGTCATAGGCATGAGTAAACGCTGGCGTTCATGTGCAAAGGAGTAGAAAGAAGATTTATTGGTATTGTATTTACTCACTGAGATCTCGTCACTCAATGTGGTACACTAGGTCTCTGCATTGTCTCTGGGCCCGGTTTTCTGAAATTAGGCTTCCTTTTACGGGGTGGAGTGATTCACCCCATTCAACCTAAACCTGAGCGCTGCTGTTCGGGAAAATGAGCCCGCGTTCATTCAGACTCGAGAGAGCGGCGGAAGTCGCCATGGTCAGGATGAACTTCTCAGGGACTGAAAGGAAGCAGTCAGCATAGCCCTTGGAATCTTTGAGACTTTTATCCTCCCAACCATGACAAGGTGAAATTCCCAAGGTGGTTTTGTGTGAAGTCACATTATGCCGACATCAACAAAGCAACTTTCAAGGGCCTACATGTACCATTTTCATGTTTAATTTACCCTGTGGTAAAGAATCCTTATGTTTGATTTTTCAGATTTGTGTTTCTATGAGAGAGAGTTTTCTTGCATTAAACCCACTTGGTATTTGCCTGATCAACTGCAAATTTATCAAAAACATTGAACCCACCTGGTTTCGGTGTTGTTACCGGATTTGTTGTCGGTGTTGTTACCGGATTTGTTGTCGGCGTCAGCGTGACAGCAGGAATAAGTGTCACTTGTTGAAACCCTCTAAAACTGTGTTGTGCAAACTGGTTTGGTACGTCACTCGTGGAATGATAAGCCCATATAAGAAAAATTGACCCTCCCCGCTGAAAATCAAGCGAAATGTTTCCGATTAGTAGGCTATTTCTGGTACTCTAAAAGACAGAGACTACAGATGTTGATATTGACTGTCTGAATATAATGTGATTTAATGAAACAAAAGGCGTTCGATCAAAAAATAGGGTTCATTGCGATATCACCAGACGATGGGCCGGTGCGTAACACAAAGAGTGCCGTTTTTCCTTAAAAATGTTCCAAATTTGCCACAAAAAATACACTGCAAACTCGTTTGTTGTTTCTAAAGCTAAGCTCCCAAAATATCTAAAAAGCCAAATCAATTCTTTCACCATCGTTCTAAAAAGGCATATGTGCATGCAAGGATTGGCTGTATTCTGATTTAGAGGTCTTCGGAATAATTGTCTCAATTGTTTCCGATGATCCTGTCACAGTGATATAAGTGCAAAGGAGCTGTAAAGCTCTGCCCTAAAAAGCGTAATTTTTTTTTCAGAGTTAAACCAATTGAATGAAGAACGTATTAGCGTTTGCTATAGTTTTGCCTCACTATTCTCTGAACCTGCTTTTTCTAAAACCAACTGTGACTGGCTTGCACCCGTTTTCCAGCGCTTGCTGTGTATGTACTACCAGTTCTGAATGGTTCACGATGTAGTTTACGTCTGTTGTCAGATCACAGTAATTAATTTTTCGTTTTTGCAAAAACTGCCTTAAGGACGGTGTTACTGCGCATACGTTCTGCGCATCTCGGAATATTCTGGTTTCTTAAGGAATTTTCCCAATAATACAACAATATTTTTGCGCAGTTTATGACTAAGTGGAAAAAGCAGATCTTAGTAAATGCCAAAGCAATCCAAATACAAAAGCAGATCTTGCCATCACGAGTGTTATTACGTCGTTTTTTACCTGAATAACAACATCGTTTTGCTGGTCGCTGGTGTTTGGCTTCCGATAAAACCTTAATGTTGTTACACCGTTTTCTTCTCCAGAGTAACTTAACATCCAGTCCTGTCGAGAATCCGCTTGTGGTGCGCTAAAACCGCTGGTAAAATAATCCTGGTGGGATAAACAAAAGAGAAAGTGAGACTTTGTTAACCTTACTGGTCCATGAAAAGCTGGAGGAGCTTTCTGATTAGTTCCTTATGTCGTCCCTACGAAGACCCACCCAGGCTCGTACGCTGGCTTACCTCTGGCAGGTAGTCGGGATGCGTTCAACAATTTGCTTCAAGTTCAATAAAAACCGAGATACAATGAAACTTAAACGTGATCGAAACTAAGATACGAAATGGTCTTTCGTTAAAAAAAAAAAAAAAGAAAAGCGAAACAATGGCATGCCGTTTGGCAGTGAATAGCATTGTTCAGCAACTCCATTTGAGGCAACATTTTGCGTGGTTAAAAATACGAAAAGCAGACAAACATTTCACTTATTGTAACAAATAATACTGGAAAAAAAGTCACAAACAAGTTATTAGTTCGGGGTTTGTTTTCTGCAACGGTGTTATAGGCTAAAACCATCTGTAAGATGAACTGTCATAGCTGCGACAGATAAAGAAGAGTAGAAAAATACGTACCCGAAAATAGCCTGATCCACCTGTAACTCCACCAACAGCTACGTCATATCCAACCATATTGTTCGGGGCTCGAGTTGCAACACCCAATCCAATCCAACCCGTAGCCCTCACTTCCACCATAAAGTGTAACATGTCCGTGCCGCTATTATACGTCCAGGAAGCGTTATAGTTGCCATGATTGTTGAAAGATAAAAAGTTTACAAAATGTACAGGTACAGATACCGGTTGCCCAGGAACCATGATAACCTTTTGAGAACTCCAGCCCCTTCTAGAATGTATTGCAAAGATTCTGTCGTCGATGATATCTGTGTTGCTGTAGGCCCAGATTATATGCACTCCTTCTCCAGGCTGTAATAAGAAACGGAAAAATCATATCGTAAAATTGAGTATTCAGTCTGATTTAAGATGCTTCATGATGCTTCAATAGGATGATCTTTCATCTCCACATTTGCATAACTTTTGTAACTGTAACAAATAAGAATTCTTTGAATGTTGGTTAAGACATTTTCTGTCCAAAAACGTAAGTTGTACCGACTCTTTTGTATGCTGTGGGACAACACTTGCCGCCCAGCCATACAAAAGTCTGTAAATTCCGCGATTTTTGACTGGATGACGTATTTATTAGATTGAGACAAAAACAGTCTGCTATTAACCCGAAGTGCCCCTGCTGGTACTGAGCTATCTGAGAACAAACAAACAAACAAACAAACATAAAAAACAACAACAATTCTCTGTCTTTTATTTCTTTCTTATATTCCATCCAGTTATTTTTTTAAAGGAACTGTTCCCCCCTCCCCCCCCCCTCCCCCCGCCGAGATGTGGCTTCCCAGATCTTTGGACAGAATTTTTTGGCTGCAGGAAGCAGCCTACATAAGGTCTGCACCTTTAAGGGTTTTTAATAAGTTGGAACATTACTTATACTTACCTGAAAAGCTAAGTCGCTATTATCCCCGGTGTCGCGTTTCCTTTCAAACATCAGCTCTGTGTATCCATCAAATTCAGACGCACCAAGAAGTGTGTAATCCTGGCTGGCATCAGGGCTGTCTGCGTCCTTGAGTAAAAAAGTCCTGACAACATGACGGTTAAACCTCTCAGTTGAAACGGAAGAAATAACTTCCCTTTGTACATTAACTAGCTTTTTCTTGCCTGGGTAACAGATGCTTGCCAGCACGGTTTTTCATGGTCGTGGGCAAAGAATTAGGTAGTCGAGATCGGTACGAGAAAAAGAAGAGCTACTCCCTCATATAGGCCCTATCCCCATCGTAATCCTTCTTTAACTAACAAAATGGCGGGAAATTCACATTTCAAATACGTAATTGAGTTTTAAAGCAATTACCCTGAAATTTCAAAGTAGTATAGAACTCGTCATTCTGTAAAATTTCATGATTATAGTTTTTCCAATTTCGTCGGGAAAATGACGTCACAAAGTTGGCGTCGAATTTTATTTCAATATTATGGGATATCTTATATCAGTTTTTGAAAGCCCTTGTTACAAGGGTCTCAAAACTGAAAAAAAGAACTTTATTTGTCCACTCAAAGGATATAACGTTTTGAAATTTGAATTCCCACCATTTTGTTACTAAAAATAGCCTAAGAGAGATTAGGACGGGGATAGGGCCTATATGGGGGAATCACTCTCCTACCCCTTTATCCTCTCTTGGAACAAGTGATAAACGTTTGGGAAGCTATCACTTGCACCGATTTCGCCCTTGCGATTATCCGCCTATGGGTCATGATGGGGATGATGCCTGGTCGGCATTCAAGCTGCAAATTAATTACGATTACCTTAAGGTTACTATTTTTAGCGACAATTTGTTCAACAATTTTCCTCCGAAGCTTTAGCCATTGCTAATTATGGTGATTTCCACCTTGTCCTCTGTTTAAGAATGGGGGGGGGGGGGGGGGGCAGGAGGACACACTGTTTATTACGCTGTTTATTGTAATGGAAGTTTTCCTTATTCTGACGCAGAATTCGCCGTATTTCAGAAAAAGAATGGACCAAACTTTGTTTGCACCACGAATTCGAAATCTTTAAATCCAATAAATAAAAGAAAAACTCTGGAATGTCAGGTTGTGTGAAAGAGGTTTTCAGTAATTGTTATGTTCTCCACGGCTCCAATTACTGCCTTCGCTGCTTCAAATCGTTTCTTCAAATGGCAAATTTTTCTCGATATAAGAAAAAAACGGAAGAAAAAACCCACTCCAGAGGAGAGGTTTCACACCGCTTTATTCAGTTTACACCTACTGTTAGAATCTGACCAATGTCTTGACATATCGTCTACGATAGCTCTGTAAAGCAAACAACCAATTTCCTGAGTTATAGTGTAGTGCAAACTGTTATGAGTCTGAATGCACTGTAATGTTAACACCACTAATCCAAACACCCAACATTTGATAATTCAGGAATCACTTTCGAATGCAGATACTTTTGCTCTAGAGAAACTTAGCCCAATGTACTCCTCTTCCAAATAATGATTCGATTGAACGATCTCTAAAATGCTCCCCTTTTCTCCAAAAGAAAGAAATACGATAAAAGAAAAACTTACGTGCAAATAGCCTTTTCCGTTGCTGAAGCCGCCAACGATCACGTCATAGTTCATCATGTTGTTCGGTGCTGTCTCAGCAAAACCAAATCCAACCCAACCAGTGGTCTTTACTCTCACGTGATAAAACATCTTGTCAGTTTGATCTCTAAACTCCCTCAACACAAGGAATTGGTTGTTATTGCAGCCGGCCCGGGGCTGCAATGATTTTACTTTTAATAAAGCTATCTATCTATCTATCTATCTAAAGCTATCTAGCTATCTCTATCATAGGCATGAGTAAACGCTGGCGTTCATGTGGAAAGGAGTAGAAAGAAGATTTATTGGTATTGTATTTACTCACTGAGATCTCGTCACTGTATGTGGTACACTAGGTCTCTTGGCCCGGTTTTCTGAAATTAGGCTTCCTTCTACAGGGTGGAGTGATTCACCCCCATTCAACCTAAACCTGAGTGCTGCTGTTCGGGAAAATGAGCCCACGTTCATCCGGACTCGAGAGAGCGGCGGAAGTCGCCATGGTCAGGATGAACTTCTCAGGGACTGAACGGAAGCAGCCAGCATAGCCCTTGGAATCTTTGAGACTTTTATCCTCCCAACCATGACAAGGTGAAATTCCCAAGCTGGTTTTGAGTGAAGTCACATTACGCCAACATCAACAAAGCAACTTTCAAGGGCCTACATGTACCATTTTCATGTTTAAATTGCCCTGTGGTAAAGAATCCTTATGTTTCATTTTTCAGATTTGTGTTTCTATGTGAGAGAGTTTTGTTGCATTAAATTGGTATTTGCCTGATCAACTGCAAATTTATCAAAAACATTGAACCTACCTGGTTTCGGTGTTGTTACCGGATTTGTTGTCGGTGTTGTTACCGGATTTGTTGTCGCCGTCAGCGTGACAGCAGCAATAAGTGTAACTTGCTGGATACCTCTAAAACTGTGCCGTGCGAACTGGCCAGGTTGTACGTCACTCGTGTAATGATAAGCCCATGTAAGGAAAATTGACATTCCAGGCTGGAAATCAAATGAAACATGAACTATAACTAAAAAGAGTGCACAAGCCAATTATCCTTTTTTTTTACAGTTTGAAAGTCACCAAGTTAATAATATGTGCCTACCGACCCTTTATCGTCTGATGGGAGCGTGGAAAATCAACTGAAGCTGTCCATATAATGTGTAAACATGGAATTAATATTTTAAACTAGTCCCGATAACATAGGTCGAGTTTTTTGTTCCAATTACAACTCAGACCAATTCGAAAAATCCACTTACAGCGTACACCTCGCTGAAATAGAAGCCCATAATTTTCATTTCATTCGACTAAAAAGTAAAAGACTATCTCACGCCGCTACTGAGGCCCCGGAAAACTCACGTTTCTCCCTCATGGAGTTCATTTTACAAGGTCTAGGATGAAGACATCTTACTTGGAGAACAGTAATAGAGCGTCGTTCCCAGAAAATTATATATGGGTTCCTTGACTAGCAGAGAAACTTCGGTCAAGGTTGGATGCTGAACTAATCAGCTACTTGCTATGTACTTCCTTACTCTCTCCTGCTTTTATATCCGAAGACCTTTTATAAAGGTCCCACCGTAAGCGAGCTTGGGGAGTTGGAAAAAAGTCATTTGTTCAAATTTGCCAGAAATTAATTCAGGCTGGAGCTTAACACATTGACACCTGAAACGTCCTAAGTCCTAAGTAAACTAAACTCAACTTGAGTAGAGAGAGCATGGTTGACCAAAAAAAGGAAAAATCACGAAGATTAACTTTGCCGTCTATCACAGCTTGGCTTATGTTTATGATTAATTACGGACCTCCAAACATCTTGAAACTCACGATTTAAGCAAAGAAGCGGCTACCTCAATGGATAATATTGATTCTTACTTGTCTGATAGCAGTTACCTGGATAACAATATCCTTTGCATCGGAAGTGTTTCGCTTGCGATAAAACCTTAACGTTGTTACACCGTTCTCTTCTCTAGAGTAACTCAACCTCCAATCCTGCTGAGCATCCACTGGTGGCTGGCCGAAGCCAATTGTTAGATAATCCTGATAAAGGAAAGTGTAAAATAGTTATTTTGCACATAATGTCAGTTTCCTTATCGAAAAATCTTAATCAAAAAGACCTTAGTGATTTATAGGACGGTCTTTATGGAGATTAGCTTTGGCAATTGCTGGTGAAAAAAGTCCAGTTGAATGTCTTTGTTTGAGATTTCATTCGGAAAGTTCAAAGCTTTGAACCAGACTATAAAACAACAGCACAGGGAAGTACTATTTAGTAGCTTTTAAGTGAATGGTCCGGACTTTATGATTTCGTTTACAGGAGCGACGAGCTTGAACCAGCTTTTACAGCTCCATGGCTTTCGTTTGACTGGTTTACATGAGGACTGCATTTACAGAAAAAACACTGAACAGGTAGAATCAGCGTGTACAGCGTATAAAAACAGAATCACTGGCAAATACTGCAGAATAGAGTTCGTTTGCACAGTCACACTGTAATATTGAAATCACAGACTTGACTGGCTCATAGGACGACCCCATAGCACGTCAAAAGGTTTAAGCCTGATATTGAAGGGGTCGGGGAAAGATTACAGCCTGTTTTCGGGAAAGCAGGTTGTCAATCTTGTAATTTCACACTAAAACCAATGGGTATGACGCCATTTTAGATATGCTGCCTAGGAAGTATCTTGTTCTAGCCTTACTAGCCGGTTGTTGATTAGCAGGTTTCTCCAATGAAGTTAATTTAAGAACTCTGCATGTACACATGTAAGTCCAAAAGGTTTTCACTAAGAAAATAACCACGAACATTAAGATAGAAGAGCTGAGTTGAGTTGCATAAAAGCTAATGCTGGAAGTAACTGCTAACTTCAGACGTTAAAATAGTGACTTTGACTCTAGTGAACGTCTGACTTTAGCAGTTACGCCACACGTTAAGTTTCACACAACTCATCCCTGTTGTCTATTTACTGTGTGTATTTAGCAATCAGACTCAGACGAAATATTAACAAGAATTGAGCATTCGCGGACGCAGACGAGAAGTTTAATTGTTTTTGCAGACAACTAAATGAATCCAACCGGAAAAGTACAATATTCCCGACATATTTACAGACAAATAAAAAGATATTTCACTTTCATTTTTCAAGAAGAGTCGTGCGCGGTCGTTGTATCTAAGCAGCAAAGGAATAGTTGACAATAATGAGTGCACCAAACAAATTCGCGTATTCGCAAAAGACCCGGAAGGATATCCCGGACTAATATGTAACATATACGCTGACGATTTACGGAGAGCGTATTCTTTGTCAGTAGTACTGTAAATAATTTCTTTGACTGTTTTTTCTTGTTACAGTTTAACTTATTTGTGTTCTTTTCTAAATTGTATTGTGCCTTTGGGCAGTGTTTTCACTCTTCTCTAGCAAGAGATTATCATGTCCTCCTGACTTTAGACATAGAAGACGAAGGCTTTTTGCTAAGTGAACTGTATGACGTTCGGATGTGGGTTGTCTATGGTCCATTGATTAGAGTTCCTGTTTTTTCCATCCACTATGCAGCTACATCATGACTCGGCATTCAAGTACACATTGATATACAACCACTTCTAAGGCAACATGTTAAACAAACAACACGCTACGGCCTAACACGCTCGCGGTATTTTACGTAACAAGCACATTGCAACGAAACGCGTGTCTAAGTGATATTAATTCAACAAGTTAAGGAAACCGGCATTTTACTGAAATAAAGACAGATTTACCACCGTTATCTTATTAAGTTTAAAATAATATTAAAACAGCCGGGAAAAGTTCCGGAAAATTTTCATTTCAACGCAGCCGCTTATTTCATGAAAAACATCAACCAACATTATAAATAACTGTATACCGGTATGTACGTCACAAACGATCAAGTTAAAGCTCTCACGCAAAGATAAAATATGCAGCACTTTTATTTTGTACGAATTAAATTTTGATTATTTTTGCAGTCGTTTTCACCATTGTCAATTTTAAAAATTGACTTTTGAGATTCACATTTGTGATTTTCGACAGAGTGTTACTCACTTTTCTCGATGAGAAGTGCTTGAATTATGTATGAATGGTTGCGGTTTATTTTCTTGTTTCCTTTTGCAGAATTAATTCGCTCCGTTTTCTTTGGCATTAAAGTTTTGTGACTAGGTCATTATGACTGACAATACATTTCCCTATGTTCACCAGTCATGTGAAATAATTTCTAACTTTACAAGCGGTGTCCTTTGATAGGGATTTAAAGACCACGGTAGAGAAATTCTACTTTTCAATTTTTATTTTAAGGAAGATTTTCAGCTGCTGTGCAGTGACAAAAAATTGCACGCTGTTCATGTCAGCCCTCAAGCTGAACTTAATCGGCTGAACACAGAGTGAACGAGTCTGCTACCCAGTACTACTCCCTCAGGCGAGTTAAACTGTTGACGCCTGAGCAGCTAGTTGTTCTTCGTCTGCGCATGACAGTTAAGTCCCCCAGTTTACTGGGGGATTGCTCATTAATACTCATTAAATGTAAAGGCTGGTTCACACGAGCGATGCAAACGCAAACGCAAACACAAGCAAACACTCGTGTGAATTACCACAACTCAAATGCAAACGCAAGCGCAACTGGAGCAGAGTAAAGCAGAGCTGGCTCCAACGCCAGCTTGCGTTTGCATCCCACACGTGTGACCGGGGCAACGCAAAGGGAAACGCAAATGCAAGATGAAAAATACTTGTTCCATGCCTCCACAGTTTAAGTTCAAACCAAAACGACGACGTCCACAGTGACATCTGATGAAAAACTTGCAGAGAGTGTTGGGAAGTACCCGGTTCTTTATGATAAAAGTTCTTTCACTAGATTACGGTGATCTCCCTGAAGTTGTCTTCGACGGAAGATTTCTCGTATCCAGACACGTCTCGGTCTTCCTCTTATCTTCCTACGCATTTGGCGCCTTTGACAGACAAAAGCGGAAAAGGAGAGATAAAAACAACGCCATCTTTAATCTCGTTCCCAAAGTCCTCGTTCCCGACTGCTGGTCTAGGGTAACGCGGACTCCTGGAACAAGTTTGCCGCCATTATAGGATACTGAAATGCGCTTGCGTATCTCTTTCTACTTGACACATTTACGAAAATGGCGTCTCATAATGTCGAACTTCTAGAAACGCGATTCTGAGGCCCTGAAAAATGACTTTAAGTCAAACATTAATGACTTCCAATAGACCCGACGTCATAAGCTAAGCAAATTCACCGTTCCTATCGAACTTCATGATGGCTCTTGATTCAGATACCAACAGTGTTTTTGATCAGATTCATTTGTCGTCTTGTGCAAATCCGAATTTCTCTTTGGTGAGCACTAGGCAAAACAACAGGTTACCTTCGAGAGCAACACCAATTGTTCTACAAAATGATCGTTTTGTTTTTTGTTTTTGTTTTTTTTTTGTTTTGTTTTTCTTAGCCTATATGACACTTTCCCAAAGTTATCAAGCTCTCAAGGCGCATTAGAAGACACTAAATGGGTAAATATTGGCGAACATTTTAGCGAAATTTTTTTGGTTACCTTCCGCTTTTTTTAGCAACACACAAAAACTTACCACATGGAGCAAGAGCCTCCCTTGCATGGAGTTAATGGTTGCTTAACGTGCAAATTGCCAAGGGGGTTTGTTTCTAAAAAAAAACTGTGATGCTACGTCAGAGTGGACATCAAACGCAAAATTTTGATTTATGAACTGAGCTGAGCTTTCAATCTCTTTACAGTGGCCAATTTACCATATCAACTCAGTTGATAAATTCAAAATTTTGTGAACATGCAAATTGCTTAGGCTCTGAGCAGCACGAATGACTTACAGATGGTAGGCTATTGCTCAGTTAAAACAAAGAAGACAGCTGTGATCGTGCAGTGAACAGCTTGCGTAAACGAAAACTGGTGGACTAGCTGCTCAGGTGTCACCAGTCTAACGTCCCAACCAAGTTCCACACAGCCACTGAATCTATAGATACTAGTTTGTACTCAGGATAAACCAGTCTGGAGAGAATCCATATCACCAAGCTTACAGAGCGATGGCGCATTTGAGCAGTTTTTCCACTCACTCCCTTCCTTCCTTCTTTCCTTGCTTCTCTGCTTCCTTACTTCCCTTCGTCAGTCAGTCAGTCAGTCAGTCAGTCAGTCAGTCAGACAGTCAGTCAGTCAGGCAGTCAGTCAGGCAGGCAGGCAGGCAGGTAGGCAGGTGTAGGCAGTCAGTCAGTCAAACAGTCAATCATTACGTCAGGCAGACAGTCAGTCATATCCTCAGGTAGTCAGTCAGTCATTCTGCCATTTAAGCCATTAGCCATTCAACCATTCATCCAGCCATTCAGTTATTTCGATAATCCGACATTCATTCATTCATTCATTCATTCATCCTTTATCCATCCTCTGGCAACCAGGGTACGTATAGTTATTAACAATTGAAACCCTTAAAACATCCTTATGAGTAAACAGTACATTCATGTTTCGTAAGGGGTGTTCGATACGTCGGGGCACTGAATCAAAAGGACCCAGGGACACTGGGTAAAACATCACAGAATATCTTAGAGGTACAACTACACTACACTGTGTACAATCACACAAGTGAAGTCATCACTTCTTTATTAATATGTGTATACTGTTAAAGATCTAGAATTTTGGATCGCTAAAAAGAGATCCAGGTCTGCAATTTTTCTATAAAAGGTACAACTTAAAGTTAAAATAAGAACTGATCTACGTATTTAATATGTACAAAGCGTCATGTATTAAGTAGACTTATTATAACCATATTTCCTGTTCGAAACTAATCTTCTCAATGAAACTCTTACATTCCTAAGTAGCTTAATAAAAAAAGCCTTTTTTCATCTTAACAGCAGATAAACGCAAATAGCTCTAAAGCTAGTTTCATAGGCCTGGCTTAATTTAAATTAGAGTCTCTCTGTCATTTCTTTGCTTCACTCTGTGACATTAGTTGAAGCCCTCGAAAACTAAACGTTTTGGGCCCGTTTGTTTCCCCTATGGGGATTCAACTACTAACTATACTTTGAGGGGTAGAGAATCCCGTTTTATTTCGAAGTCTGACTATTATTACTATTACTACTACACTACTATTACTACTATACTACTATCATTTTGAAGAAACATTTTGTTCAGTTTCATAACAATTTAATATATTCTGAGTCGCAAGGTGATTGCTATTAAAGATTCAGCTCCACTATTTTGCAGTCTTTAGTTAGTCCGTAGTTTGTTTAGGAATTCCAAAATACTTATAGGAGTTCGAAATTGCACGAGCGCTACATTCCAGCTTATAATTCCAGGATTTTTCACGGATTATATCGTGTGGTGCAGGCCTAATTTTGCGAGTGAACACTGGATTTATTCGTGTGCATTCCATGTTAAATTAGCACACGTACGGGGCTAGGAGAAGTGGAAGAAGGTGAGAAGGGGTTCATTTTTCAGCATGACTCGTACTTCCTTGGTCACTTTGTTACTTGCCCCAATCCTCCCCTGTTGTCCTAATTCAAGAGAGTGGCTTGAAAAACCGAATAAAAAACCGAATATTAGTGCTTGCCACTCAAAATACGCCTGCACTGAAGGTTTTCCCCAGTAGGTCGAGATACTGGATTGAAAAGGAAGTCTTTTTCGTTACTCATTATGTAACATTTTCACGATCTCAAGTCGTATTTAAAATTATAGCCGAGACGAATGGACTTAACCAAATGCCGTACATTTCTCCAAGAAACCCTTGACTCAACCACAGGATAATATGCAAGTTCAATTCCCTTAAGAAGAGGAAAAGCAAACAAATAAGTAAAGTATTTTTTTTACTTATTTTGCAGACGCGGGCTCCAAATAAGTGGTGAAGGTATAATGTCTCATACGCCTTCAACTGGAAACCAATTAGGTTGCAGAAAACTGCAGTTCCCTGTGGTAAGAATACGTATGTCGTATTCCCAATTAATAGTTTCTTAGTTGTAAATCAGCAGAACATTAATCAATACTATGGTAAGAGTAATAATCGTGTGAATGCTTGAGTGCAGGGAGGATGCTGCCGCTGGCTGTGTCGGTACAGGCTGATCAGGAACCATGATAACCTTTACTGAACTCCACCCCTTGCTAGAATGTTTTGCAAAGTTTCTGTCGTCGATGATATCTGTGTTGCCGTAGGCCCAGATTATATGCACTCCTTCACCAGGCTGTAATAAGAAACGGAAAAATCATATCGCAAAATTGAGTATTCAGTCTGTTTAAAGATACTTCATGATGCTACAATAGGATGATCTTTCACCTCCACATTTGCATAACTTTCGTAACTGTAACAAATATGAGAAGAATTCTCTGGATGTTGGTTGAGACGTTTTCTGTCAAAAAAAGTCCGTTGTACCGACTTTTTGCAGTTTGTGGGACAAGACTTGCCACCCAGCCATACAGAAGTCTGTAAATTCCGCGATTTTTGATTGTATGACATATTTATTGGATTGAGACCAAAACAGTCTGCTATTAACCCGAAGTGCCCCTGCTGGTAGTAAACTATCTGCGAACAAACAAACAAAAAATAAAACAACAACAACAACAACAATTCTCTGTCCTTTATTTCTTTCTAATATTCCACCCACTTTCTCTAAAAAAGAATTACTGTTTACGCCCCCTCCCCCCCCCCCCTGCCGAGACGTAGCTTCCCAGATCTTTGGATAGAATTCTTTGGTCGCATGATGGGAAGTACTCCTAGATAAGGTCTGCACATTTAGGGTTGTTAATAAGTTGGGATATTACTTATACTTACTTGAAAAGCTAAGTCGTTGTTATCCTCGGTGTCACGTTTTCTTTCAAAAATCAGCTCTGTGTATCCATCAAATTCAGACGCACCGAGAAGTGTGTAATCTTGGCTGGCATCAGGGAGAGGCCGTGATTGTCCTCGTGTAAAATAGTCCTGACAACAAGACGGTTAAACCTCTCAGTTAAATAGAAAAAAATAACTTCCTTTTGTACATTATCTAGCTTTATCCCGCCTGGGTAACAGTTGCTTGCCAGGGCGATTTTTCGTGGTCATGGGCAGAGAATTAGGTAGTCGAGATCGGTACGAGAAAGAGAGGATAAAGGGCAAGAGAGCCACTCCCCCATATAGGCCCTCTTAAGTTATTTTTAACTAACAAAACGGCGGGAAATTCCATTTCAAAAAACTGATTAAGTTTTAAAGCAATTACCCTGAAAATTCACAGCAATATGGAACTCGTCATTCTGTAAAATTGCATGATTATAGCGGAGCCAGCGCGCTAGCGCGTCAGCGGAGCTCCGTTGCTTAGGAAATTTGGTAACCTATCAAGCCAAGAAATTTTGGTAGTGACGTAATGGTCACATGACCGTCCGTCCGTACGTCCGTACATCCGTACATCCGTACATCCGTACGTCCGTCCGTCCGCAACATAGGGTTACCAATACACTTCATACACTGGATATAACCCTGTGCTGAATCCCGTGTGTTTTTGGCGCGAAATCGCGCGTTGAACTGCGTTGTAGCAAAACAAGCAAAGACAGCAAAAGTCAAAAACAAATTTGTTAATAGGAAAAAAGTTCAAAAGAATACTCAGTTGTCTTTTTGATGGAAGGGGAAAAGTTCAATTTAGGCGAAAAAAATTAGGCGATAAAGTTCAGTCGAAAAGTTCAAATTTGCCTCGTCGGTTCTGTTCGAACTCGGTCGGCACACCGCTTGGGTTCGCAGCTTTTCGCAGTGGTTTCGACGCCAAATATAGCAGAGCTAGTGCTTTTTGGTTTTTTTTGTCCACAGCCATGGTTTTTACGGCATTCAGAACACATTTTGCCAGGAAAAACACCAGCATTTTCATGCTGATGGGCATTCAGTGAGAGTATTTTCACAAATTTCTAACTGCCAGCAAAAAGAAAAAACAAAAAAAAATAGAATGATGTGTGGAGAGAGAGGAAACTCAGAAAAAATTCTGAGTTCCAGATGGGAAAAAAACAAAACAAAACAAAAAACAAAAACAAAAAGGGAGGGCTCCGCTTTTAGGCTTGGCTAAATCTATATATTAGTTTTCCAATTTCGCCAGGAAAATTACGTCACAAAGTTGGCGCCAAATTTTACTTTTAGTATTTTGGGGTTTCTTTTATCGGTTTCTGAAAGACCTTGTTACAAGGGTCTCAAAACTGAAAAAAGAGAACTATATTTATGCACTCAAAAGATAAAAGGTTTTAAAATTTGAATTCCCGCCATTTTGTTACTAAAAATAGCTTAAGAGAGGTTGCGATGGGGATAAGGCCTATATGGGGGATTCACTCTCCTACCCCTTGATCCTCTCTTGGAACGAGTGAAAAATGTTTGGGAAGCTATGAATCACTTGCACCGATTTCGCCCTTGCGATTATCCGCCTATGGGTCACTGGGATGACGCCTGGTCGGCATTCAAGCTACAAATTACTTACAATTACCTTACGGTTGCTATTTTTAGCGACAATTTGTTTAGCAATTTCTCTTTGAAGCTTTAGCCATTGCTAATTTTGGTGATTTCCACCATGTCCTCTGTTTAAGAATGGAGGGAAACCACACTGTTTATTACGCTGTTTATTGTAATCCAAGTTTTCCTTATTCTGACGCAGAATTGGCTGTATTTCAGAAAGAGAATGGACCAAACTTTGTTTGCGCCACGAATCCGAATACTTTGAATCCAATAAGTAAAAGGAATACTCTTTGTTCGAATGCTTAGAAATCCGGAATGATGGGTTGTGTGAAAAAGGTTTTTGCCTTCGCTGCTTCAAATCGTTTCCTTGAATGTTAAATTTTTCTCGATATAAGAAAAAAACGTAAGAAAAAACCTACTCCAGAGGAGAGGTTTTACACCGCTTTATTCAATTTACACCTACTGTTAGAATCTGACCAATGTCTTGACATATCGTCTACGATAGCTCTGTAAAGCAATCATCTATTTCCTGATTTATAGTGTAGTGTAAACTATTACGAATCTGAATGCACTGTTATGTTAACACTTCACTAATCTGAACATCCAAGATGTGATGAATGAGGAATCACTTTCGAATGCAGATACTTTTGCTCTAGTGATTTGACTCTAATGATTCGATTGAACGATCTCTAAAATGCCCCCCCTTTTTCCAAAAGAAACAAATACGATAAAATAAAAACTTACGTGCAAATAGCCTTTTCCGTTGCTGAAGCCGCCAACAATCACGTCATAGTTCATCATGTTGTTCGGTGCTGTCTCAGCAAAACCAAATCCAACCCAACCAGTGGTCTTTACTCTCACGTGGTAAAACATGCTGTCATTTTGATCTCTAAACTCCCTCAACACAAGGAATTGGTTGTTGTCATAGGCATGAGTAAACGCTGGCGTTCATGTGGAAAGGAGTAGAAAGATTTATTGGTATAGTATTTACTCACTGAGATCTCGTCACTCAATGTGGTACACTAGGTCTCTGGGCCCGCTTTTCTGAAATTAGGCTTCCTTTTACAGGGTGGAGTGATTCACCCCCATTCAACCTAAACCTGAGTGCTGCTGTTCGGGAAAATGAGCCCGCGTTCATCCGGACTCGAGAGAGCGGCGGAAGTCGCCATGGTCAGGATGAACTTCTCAGGGACTGAACGGAAGTAGGTAGCATAGCCCTTGGAATCTTTGAGACTTTTATCCTCCCAACCATGACAAGGTGAAATTTCTAAGGTGGTTTTGTGTGAAGTCACATTATGCCGACATCAACAAAACAACTTTCAAGGGCCTACATGTACCATTTTCATGTTTAAATTGCCTGTGGTAAAGAATCCTTATGTTTCATTTTTCAGATTTGTGTTTCTATGTGAGAGAGTTTTGTTGCATTAAACCCACTTGGTATTTGCCTGATCAACTGCAAATTTATCAAAAACATTGAACCCACCTGGTGTCGGTGTTGTTACCGGATTTGTTGTCGGCGTCAGCGTGACAGCAGGAATAAGTGTCACTTGTTGAAACCCTCTAAAACTGTGTTGTGCAAACTGGCCTGGTTGTACGTCACTAGTGGAATGATAAGCCCATATAAGAAAAATTGACTCTCCCCGCTGAAAATTAAACGAAGAGTTTCCGATTAGTAGGCCATTTCTGGTACTCTAAAAGATAGAGACTACAGATGTTGATATTGTCTGACTGAAGATAGTATATTAATTTAATGAAACAAAAGGCGTTCTATCAAAAATAGGGTTCAGTGCAATTTCACCAGACGATAGGTCGGTGTGCAACACAAAGAAGGCTGTTTTTTCTGAACATATTCCAAATTTGCGACAAAAAATACACTGTTTGTTGTTTCAAAAGCTGAGTTCCCAAAATATTTAAAAAGCCAAATAAACGAATTCTTCCACCATCGTTCGAAAGAGGCATATGTGCATGCAAGGATTGGTTGTATTCTGATTTAGAAGTCTTCGGAAAAATTGTCTCAATTGTTTCTGATGACCCTGTCACAGTGATGTAAGTGCCCTAAAAAGCCTGATTCTTCTTTTCCAGAGTTGAACCAATTGAATTACGAAAGTAATTAGCGTTTGCTATAGTTTGCCTCACGACGCTCTGTGATTGGAACAAAAACTTCCGCTATCTCCTGAAAGCAATTGTGGCTTGCTTTTACGCGTTTTTCAGCGCTCGACGTGTAACTCTTACTACTAGTACTTTCTGAATGGTTCATGGTGTTGTTTGGTTCGAACTGCGAAAACTGCCTTAAAAGGCGCTTTGAGGAGTACGTTGTCGATATAATTTGCAACTTGACTGATTTTGCCCTATTATTCTCAGCTTAACAGGAAAATCTGAACTGAAAGTATCATAACAAGGCTTAGCACATTCATACCCAGGTTGTAACAGACAAACGAATAAAGCTTATCAACATAGCTGAAATATGGCAAAGTCTTCCACGTTTTTACAGTTACAGTAGAAGTTTTCATAATTCTCAACTGTCGACCCCTGGTGTTAAACGTAACCAGCCACATATAGCTACAAAACTCGCGAAGTTACTTTTTGTCTCCCAGTTTTCTCTTAATTTTCTGAATTTGTCCAGTTTTAAAGTTGGCTTTCTCGGGAAGTAGTGAAGCTTTAGCATTTCACGACGTTGAATAAAGTTGTTCAGAATACAAAATAAATAGTCAGGAACTGCCATCACGAGTGTTATGACGTCGTTTTTTTTTTACCTGAATAACAACATCGTTTTGCTGGTCGTTGGTGTTTGGCTTCCGATAAAACCTTAATGTTGTTACACCGTTTTCTTCTCCAGAGTAACTTAACATCCAGTCCTGTTGAGAATCCGCTTGTGGTGCTCTAAAACCGCTGGTGAAATAATCCTGATGGAATAAACAAAAAAGAAAGTGAGACTTTGTAAACCTTAATGGTCCATGAAAAGCTGGAAGAGCTTTTTGATTAATTAGTTCTTATGTCGTCCCCACGAAGACCCACCCAGGATCGTACGCTGGCTTACCTCTGATAGGTAGTCGGGATGTGTTCAACGATTTGCTTCAAGTTCAATCAAAACCGAGATACAGTGAAACTTATATAATTAAACGTGATCGAAACTAAGATACGAAATGGTCCTTCGTTAAAAAAAGATAAGCGAAACAGTGGCATGCCGTTTGGCAGTGAATTGCATTGTTCAGCAACTCCATCTGTAGGCAACATTTTACGTGGTTAAAAATACGAAAAGCAGACAAACATTTCAGTTATTGTAACAAATAATACTGGAAAAAAGTCAAAACAAGTTAATATTTCGGGGTTTGTTTTCTGCAAGGGTGTTATAGGCTAAAACCATCTGTAAGTGAACTGTCATAGCTGCGACAGATAAAGAAGACTAGAAAAATACGTACCTGTAAATAGCCTGCTCCACCTGTAACTCTACCAACAGCTACGTCATATCCAACCATACGGTTTGGCGCTTGAGTTGCAACACCCAATCCAATCCAACCCGTGGCCCTCACCTGTACCATAAAGTGTAACATGTCCGTGCCGCTATTGTACGTCCAGGAAGCGTTGTAGTTGCCATTGTTGAAAGATAAAAAGTTTGCAAAATGTACAGGTCGAACAGGGGCTGGTGAA
The DNA here is from genome assembly GCA_964030785.1 of Siderastrea siderea. Taxonomy (NCBI): domain Eukaryota; kingdom Metazoa; phylum Cnidaria; class Anthozoa; order Scleractinia; family Rhizangiidae; genus Siderastrea; species Siderastrea siderea. The sequence goes on along the minus strand of OZ034978.1, from coordinate 4,253,607 downwards.
AAATTAGTTGAAACATCGTGTCAGTTTGGTCATTAAATTGCCACGATAAAAGGAATCTACTGTTATCGTTGGCATGAGAGAACTGCGGCATTACTGGACACAGACAAGAAATGGGTATCATTTGCGTGATATAAGCTTAAAATTGATTTTTATGGCAGCTTAAACTGATTTGAATTTGAATGTTCATGGTAATTATAGGGCCTATATGCGATGGCTTTTAAATACAATCACTTTAGGAGGATAAAGTAGCACGTCAGCCTATGATGGAGCATATAGCAGACACTTGCTAGTCATTGTCGATCTTATCTTATCCACCCGACCCATGAACGAACGTAAAACACACCGAGAGTGGGCACAGTCAGGCTTCGTTACGTCGATAGTGGTCTTTTACTTTCCCATTGCAAGTGAGTTCACCACACCCTGGTCTAGTCAGTAGTCATCCAAATCACTTGAAGGGTTAAAGATGTCTGCCATAGCAACGGCAGCACGATTTTCCTCAACAGACTACATGGAACCTGTAACCCAACGCACCAACGTGCCAAGGAAATCTGGCCGTCTTACCGGGGTGAATGAATTGAATAGGTCTTTCACATGAGAAAAAGACTACTTGAGCCTTTCCTTTTGGCCAAAAGGAGTAGACGTTATAATGGGGTGGCTTTCATAACCAATTACCGTGAGGCAGATGCCACGTAATTCAAGTCACAAAGAAATTGTAGCCGACCTGACCAGCTTTTTGTAAGTTATGCAAGAGTTTTAGTTACAGAAATTGTGATCGCAGATGTAGGCCACACAAAACCTCCACCAGCTGTCTCCTTTACCAAATGATTACAATAAATTTACTCGCTGTCCGTGTTGGGGTCAGTGCAGCAGGAATAAGTGTAACTTGTCGAATGCCTCGATAATTCCTACCGTGATATGAAAACTAGCTCGGAGTAACGTTATCGGTAGGATGATACCGTCGTTTTCATCTAAGCGTGGCCATGTTTACAAGACCCAATTTGGTATGAAAAGTTTTTTTAAATTGTATTTTTTTTACAGTAACTTAACTTACAATACACGTTACAGTACTTACAATACATTACTTGCAGTAACTTACTTACAATACACGTCACAGTACTCACAATACATTACTTACAATAACTTACTCTTACTTTCAATACACGTTACATTACTTACAATAAATCCCTTACAAGAAATTATTTACAATACACTACTTTTTTAACAATGCTTTATTTAACAGGAAAAAACACTAATTAACTAATCAACACAAGTAGCGAAATGAAAGGAAGCGAAAAGAAAAAAAAAGGGCGGGCAAGCAAGCAATTAACGGGCAAAAAAAACATTGATGTTTAATCTGTAATGCTATGGTGCAAAAGTGCTACCTGGTTGAAAGGACCAAGAGGTTTTGTTAGGTTTGTGAATTGATTCTTGGGAGTCAGGTCTGTCATTGCAAGATTGGTAGAAGAGGTTCCCATTTCTTTGCAACTGTTCTACCGTCGTTTTCTATTTTGAAAACGTGACGTAAGTACGATAAAAAATCGTTCAATTTTGGAGTGCATTCTTTAAGTTTGCAGATCCAAATAAAATATTTTGCTATCAAGAAACAAAAATTGATTTGTAGTTCATATTTGGAGTTATCCGGCCTCAGACCCAAAGCAGCGTCCGCCTCAAGAGACCTAGAGTCTTTCTCAATGATCCTGCCGGACTGCAGCCATGAAAATAAACTGTTCCAGAAGGACTGGGTTTTCTCACATGTCCAAAGTAGGTGTAACAGGTGTTCTGTTTCGTTTAGACAGAAAGTGCACTTTTCACTGTCTGTGAATCCTAATTTATGTAAGAAACTGTTAGTTGATAGTCGCCGATGTAGAAATTTAAAATTAAAAACAATCAGTTTTGAGCTCTTTGTGCAGTGAGAGGCCAGCTGGTAAACTGCTTTCCAGCTGACATTTTGATCAGTGTCGATTTCCTGTTGCCATTTTTGTTGACTTGATATGGGTTCTTGACCCCTTTTTGATAATAGCTTCTTATATACAAGTCGGGATGGCTTTGTACTTTTCATAAAAACTGATGAAAAGCTCTCGTGGCTGTCCGGCTGGTTTCTTGCAATTTGGATGGGCAGATGGTTGATTGCTGCGATCATTCCAAAAAAAGTTAGAGGTTTGACTCGGAGGTTATATTTGTTTTGAAAGATGTGTAGGAGAGGAAGTTAAAGGAGTCGTCCATTAAATGATTGACTTTGCTTATACCTTTGAGAAACCAGTCTTGATAAAATACAGGTTTGTTTCCAATTCTTATAGGTGAGTTATGCCATAAAGGTAATGAACGAAGATGTTTATAGAATGTTACCGTTTCCTCGAAAGAGATCTCTGACCAAATTTCAAGACTTTCTTTGACAAAAGGATCTGATACCTTTATGACACTGTGCATGTCCTTTGGGTTAAGATTTCCTTATATCGCTAATTTACCTCCATATCTTTGGAGTTCTGCATCAAAAAAATTTTCCAACTGCCTCCATTTTCAGTGTCAAGATACTTTTTAATCCAGGCTGCTTTAAGAGATTTGTTAAAAGAAAGAATATCAATCATCTTAAGTCCTCCTTGAGAATAGTCATTTATCATTACATTTCTTTTTATTTTGTCGCCTTTGCCGTTTCATAAGAAATTATAAAAAATTGTATTGATTTCTTTGATTTCTTCTGGGCTTGATTGTATAGGGGATTGTATGTACACTAGTTGCGATGTAATAAGGCTTTTTAAAATTAATACTTTCCCTAACAGACTAAGTCTGCGGAACTTCCAGCATCCTAGAGTCGCCTTTATTTTTTCTAGTTTGTCCTTGTAGTTTTGGGAAATTGTAATGTCAGGATCCGTTGACAACCAGACACCAAGAGCTTTAACTTTTTTCTTTGGCCATTTAAAATCTTTTTCACGACAGAGTTTAAGATCACAGTTTGCTTTGGAGCCGATCCATAAGGCTTCCGTTTTGCTGCAATTGAGTCTAAGGCCAGATGCATCTCCAAAACTTTCTAATAGCTTTACAGCTTCCTTAACAGATTGTTCTGATCCATCTAAAATGAGTGTAGTATCATCTGTATATTGACTTAACTTAATTTCTTTCCCATTTGGCAGTTATACCGACAATTTCTTTCCGTTTGCGTATAGCTTCAGCCATTACTTCTACCGAGAGGATGAATATGTAAGGCGACAGCGGGCAGCCTTGCCTAACTCCCCTACTGAGCTGGAAGAAATTGCTTGCCCAACCACTGTTAAGAATGCAACTTTTAATGTTGCAGTAAAAAGCCTTTATCCACTTTATCAACGATGGGCCAAAATTAAAATACCTTAGGGTTTTATGGATAAAGGCCCATTCCAATGTATCAAAGGCTTTCTCGAAATCAACGAAAAGAAGAAGCCCTGGGATGTTCCTTGATTTGGTGAATTTCATAACACTATCGATTAAGCGGATATTCTCTCCTATAAATCTATCTTTAACGAAACCTGTTTCATCATCTGATATAAGATTTGGGAGAAGGGTCTTAATGCGGCTTGCTATAGCCTTTGTAGCAATCTTGTAATCACAGTTCAATAGGGTCATAGGTCACCAGTTTTTAATTAACTTAAGACCAGCGTCCTTTTTCGGGATGAGCTTGACAATTCCGCGTCTTTGTGATATTGAGAGCGTTCCGGTCTCAAAAGAGTGATTTAAAGCGTTAACCAAAATTTCTGCCAAGTCGTTCCCAAGTCGTTCCCAAGTCGTTCACAGGGAAGGCCATCTGTACCTGGTGTTTTTTCAGGAGCCATACTTTTTAGTGCCTTCCTTCGCAGGCAGATTTTTCTGTCTCATTTAGAAATTTAAGGTCTTGTTGCGGCGGAAAGAAATCATCCTTAAGATTTGAAGCTGTTTTAGAGCTGTATAGGTTTCGGTAAAAGGACTCACATTCATGTAAAATTTCTTTATCTGTATGTACTAGATCTTCATCGTTAATCCTGAGCTGGGATATTGTCCCCTGTTTACAATGTCTCTTTTCTAAATTAAGAAAGTATTTTGTATTTTTTTCACCTTCATTATACCATCGGGATTTCGACCTTAGTATCTATTGTCTCTAGTTCACGTTTCTTTGTTTCAAGCTCAGACCACATTTTTTGTTTTACCGCATCATCTGTAAAAACCTTGGCAAGATTTTTTTCTAGAAAAGTAATTGATTGCTCGATTTCTTCTTGTTTTTCCGCCATTTTCTTTTTCTTGTGGGCACCGAATTTTATAGATTCTTCTCTCACTTTCAACTTTACCATTTCCCACAATAGACTAGGGTCAACAGTCTCATCATTCGTATATTCTTCTTTGGTTCGATTGATGATTAATTTGATCCGATTCACGTAGTCGATGTCCTTTAACAAAGAGGTGTTTAGCTTCCAGAAGCCTCTGCCTCTTTTGTTGGAATGTAACGAAATTTGTAAAGTGATCATAGAATGGTCTGTTTTATAACCTGGTATTATGTCTGCTTCAGAAGTGTTACAAAAAGTGCTCTGATTTACTACAAAAAAGTCAAGTCTACAGTGGACTTCAGGCGTTTTCCGTCGCCACGTGAACCTGGAAGAGTCGGGATTTAACACCCTCCAAGCATCAATCAAATCTAAGCTTTCACAAAAAGTGCTGATTACATCTAAAGACTTTTTATGAGTTCTGGCAAGGCCACCCTTTTTGTCTTTTCCAACGTCTAGAACTAGGTTGAAATCGCCACCGACGGTGATCTCCTCGCAACTGAAATGTAACAGATGATTAAAAAAGGAATTGAAGAAGTCTGGGTCGTCTTCATTTGGAGCATGTATGTTCGCCAGGGCTAGAATTTTACCATTGGTAATTAAGTCGCATATAATGAAGCGTCCCCCGGGATCTGAATAAGTTTTGGAGATTTGAAAGGAGAAATTGTTATTAAACAACATGGCAACGCCTGCATTTTTACTTGAGCAGCAGCTAAACAAGGCTTGGTAGCCCCATTCGGCTCGCCAGTCGTGCATGTTGTTTTCAGTACAATGAGCTTCTTGAACAAAATATATTAACATATTTTTACTTCGAAGCCATTTGAAAATTTCTCTTCGCTTAAGTCCGTCTCCTAATCCCCGAACATTGATAGATCCTAGTTTAAGATCCGTTTTTTGTTGTCTTTAAAAGGTACATGACAGTGATCACATTCGCCCAGGAGCACTCCTGCTTTTTATCAAGAGAATTATAATAAAGAAATTAGAAGTACGAAAAAAAAGACTCAAAAAACAGAAATGTAAAATTGACATGCAAATACAATAAAAGGAAAAAATAGGACTCCGCGAGTCGGAGAGTTGGTTGCCATAGTTTTCCATTTGGCTTAACGAGTAGGTCCTCCTCCGCTCACCATTAAGTTTGTAATAAAGGAAATCACGCTAAGCTACGGTCCTAAACGACTAAGGGCTGGCCCACCGGCCATAGCTTACCTCGCACATAAAGCTTGTCGGGTTGTGCCCGACTAAAAGATGCAGGAATGTTATTTTGTTTTGCCTTCTTGAAGGTTTCCATTTGGACCGAGATTTCTTCTTCGAATCAGCTCCTGTGGGAGATCTCTAAACATCTGAAAATTTGAACCTTTGAGGCGATGACCTAAAGAGAGTATTTTGTCACAGTCCTTGGAGCGCAGGAGTCTTGCTAAAATTGGCCTCGATTTGCCATCGCTCCTCTTTTTTCCAAGTCGATGCACTCGTTGGATCTCCACAGATCTTGCGTCACCATAGCCTAATTCTCCTTCCATAAATGATCTATTAAGTAATTCTTCTGTATCTTCTTCTCGAGAGCCTGAAGGAGATGATTCCTCGATATTATTGAATTTTATGTTCTCCCGTCTCTAGTAGGCTTCAAGGTATAGATCTTTCGTGTTAAGTTCCTCAATATTGCTATCGATTAGCTTTTCTTTCTCTCCCAGTTCAGCAAGTTTCTTGTCGAGGGCTTCCAGTTTCTTCGCAGTAGCTTTTTGGGCTTTCTCTTGATTTTTCTCGATGAGGTCTTGGCCAACCTTCAACTGTTCAATGTCGCTCGCTGCTGTTTCTTGGAAGAATTCGAGCTTGGCTGTTCTCGTTTCTAATTTCGCCAGGTTTACTTCGATTTTTCTGACTGTGTTTTCTATTGAGTCTAACTTTTTCAATTTCTCTAAAATCTGTTTAAAGATTCCGCCCAGATCATCGGTCATCTCCAGAGCCGTCAAGACAACATCGTTTTCTTCTCCTTCGTTTTGTGGATCTTTTCGCGCTGTTGTCGTTCGTGTTGCGGATTGAGGTTCGCTGTCCTCTGTATTTTTGGCTTTCTTGTACTCAGGCGAGTCTCCTTTTCCATTTGGAGAGCTTCCAGATGACCTGTTCCTTCTTCTGGATACGTAATTTGGTATCAAAAGTTGCATGTTATGTCGTTTCAAGAACTTTTCTCTTTCAACAGAACCGGGGGGGGGCTTAATGGGGCTTTTACGGTACTTTGAATGCCAAACAACACGTAAAAGTCAGACAAACTTCAAATGCGTGATCAAAAATGTAACATTGATACCAAAGGTGTGTCATGTTTCTCAACCGACATGACTTTATTCAGTTTCTAACTTAAACCAAACATTGTTTCACGATAATTTGTTATAAAGTTTCCGCACTTTGAAACTTTGAAGAAAATTTAAATTCGCTTGTTGAAGAAATCGTACCTTGATCAGGAATTAACAGAGAGGATTGCCGAGCATTACAAACAATTGCAGCTAGCCCTTGATGAGACGTGGCCAAGCCCTGATTGCCCTTCAGGATCTCAAAGGAGGATGGGGGGTCCTCGGATCCCTGGAGCTCAGATATTTTTGCAGTGGAGCCCGGAGCCCAAAGCCTGTTACTACTTGGGGCCCGGACAAAAATTATGATTCTTGCTAAATGGAGCCCTAAAGTACATCTATGGAACCCTGTAGCCCCAATTTTTCTGCGTTGGAGCCCTGGAGCCCTAAGTCGCTTTGGGACTTTGACTGTTGCACTTAGTTTCTTCGTCAATCGTTTTAAACCTGCTAACTTTGCCCATCTGCACTCCTCAGTGGTTTTATACCTTTTCACGAATAAAATCGTTATTTGACCTAAAATAGAAATACATTATGGCCGATTTACACGGTACGTTTTTGTCGCATACGATATGCTTACAACAGGAATCGTGTCGTGTAAAGTAAACCTACGGGCCGCGTTAGACGGCACGATTTTTGCTTACGACTGTCGTATGCGCCTTTTGAAGCGCGCGCTGCTCGCGTCAGGCAAAGATCGTACACAACTCGTCATTCTGACATTTTGATTGTGGCTACGACTGTTGTTAGGTTTCAAAACATGTTTCAAAATCCTACGACATTTTTGTGTTGTGTGCAACTGTCGGGAGCATGTTGTACGTCTGATTTAGGCGGCACAATTCGTGTTGTGGACATGACGTGAGCAAGTCGCAAACTACAGTCGTACGGAAAAATCGTAACGTCTAAATCGGCCCTGCAGCATCCTTACGACAGTCGCACGCAACACGAAAATGTTTTAAGACCCTACGACAGTCTTAGTCAGAATCAAAATGTTAGAATAACGAGTTGTATACGATCTTTGCCTGACGCTAGCAGCGCGCGCTATAAAAGTCGCATACGACAGTCGTAAGCAAAAATCGTACCCTGTAAATAGGGCTTTAGATTACTCGAAAACCATTCATGAAGCAACTGATGCTGGTTGAAATCGTGAAGTGAAGGCAGAATGTCAAGGGAAAATTAGGTTGAAGTAGGCCATTAAAATGGTTTAAGAGTCGCTGCGGCGATTTGCTGTTTCGTGACAATGATAATTCTGGAACTTCATCGACAAAAGACAAAAGTCGCTCTACCTAATCTTCGCGGGGTACTGCAAATGTTGTACTTCAAAGAAGTCATCATCAATGAAGACACACAAGTCAACAGGCTCAGAGAAACCTATAAAGTAATTGCATTATTTAAGCCCACCTGGTGTTGTTGCTGGTGTCGGTGGTGTTGTGGGTGTAACAGCAGGAATAAGTGTAACGGTCGAAAATCCTCTGTAACTGTGCCTTGGAAACTGTCCTGGCTGTACGTCGCTCATGTTATGGTAAGCCCATATGAGGAATATTGGCATCCCTTGCTAAAAAGGGAAAAGTTGACGGTGTTAATGAGGAAATTTTTACAAATCATTTTAAAAAATGTCATGTAGATACGGAGAAAGTCAACACGCTCAGTTAGTGCCAGTGACGAGAATATTTACCTCAATAGCAGTATCATTTTGATCGGTTGTGTTTCGCTTGCGATAAAACCTTAACGTTGTTATACCATTCTCTTCTCTGGAGTAAGTTAACATCCAGTCACGCTGAGAATCCATCCGTGGTTGTGTTCTACCAATTGTTAGGTAATCCTGGAGAAAAAATTATAAGCGTCATTTTTCTTTTCAAATACACCGTGATTGTGAATTTGTGTGAACTAAACTATGACAGCTCACTGCATCGCATGAGTAATTTTGGTAACTTTTTGGGCACCACAAACCAATCCGTAGAAGCTGAAGGAATTATCGAGTGGCCACGTTCATTCTCTGCTACTCTTTTTAGCTAGTGCTGCGTATTTCTTCACTTCGGTCATAATCCTTTCATTAACTAGTAAGCCAAGGGCGAGTTGTATAAACTTAACGTCCGGCTTTCTAAACGTCAGACGTTTAGTCCAGTCAAAGTCTCTATTTTAACGTTTGACGTTAACAGTTACGCCTGGCGTTAGGTATTGTGCAACTCACCCTAGGTTGTTATCGAGTCAAGAAAGGGGGGGGGGACACTCTCCTCAAGGATGATCATCCCAGTAAGGGTAGACTAGATAAGAACCTGTTGCTACTAGCAAGGACAGACGTCACAGTTCACAATTACTTGAGCTGAATGATGAAGTTACCAAACCCAGCTCGGTAAATAGTACCGCGAAAAACTCGACGTTCCTTAAATTAAACTGTCTCGCTAAGTTCTAGCACCCACTTTAGAAAGGTTTTATGGTCGCAGAGGGAGATAAAGGAAACGACTGAAGTACAGTATGTAAAGTACATGCAACTCCAGGTGTGTGACGTAGTGAGCACTCATCAGGGAACTAAAGGGTTTTATAGATTCTAATTTATATATTACTTTAAAAACGATTCGCACGTAAGGAAATCGTTCTACCTCTATATATCCTGATCCATTAAAAACTCCACCAACGGTCACATCGTATCCACTCATGTTGGTAGGGGCTTGAGTTGCAACACCAAATCCAATCCAGCCCGTGGCCCTCACCTCTACCATAAAGTGTAACGTGTCCATGCTGCTATTGAACATCCAGGAAGCGTTATACTTCCCATTGTCGAAAGAAACAAAGTTTGGAAAATGTACAGGTTCAACAGGGGCTGTTGAAAAACAATTTTACCGTTATTTATTGAGTGTTATTGCAATATTAAAGACATAATAAGACACAAGAACATGGCGTACATATAATTCCATCATGCACTCAGATCCCACCTGTTGTCGGTGTCGTTGCCGGATTTGCTGTCGGTGTTGTAGCAGCAGGAATGAGCGTAACTTGTTGCCATCCTTCAAAACTGTGCTTTGCAAACTGTCCCGGTTGCACATCACTGGTGGATTGATAAGCCCATATGAGGAAAATTGGCTTCCCTTGCTAGGAAACAAAAAGAACAATTAAGTTTTCTACAGACCCTAAGCTGACTGTTTATCTACTTATTCACGTCTTGATAAATGGTTTTCCCTCAAACAGAAAACAAAATACACTTTTTGTTAAGACAAGCAAATCGTCTGAAAAAGTAAACAAGTTCTCTCGCATTCGTAAAGCATGATTTACTCAAATAAGGAAACGAAATCATCTAATCGAGGTCATTTTCTTTAAAAACAAATAATTCGGCTTGAAAGTCAGAAACGAAAGCAGAAATAAACTAAACGCGGATGAAGATTGGAAAACTTGTAATATAAGTTCCTTTGGTCACCCAAGTCCACGCGGGGCAAGTTGGTATTTACGACACCTTTGTCTGTCGTTAATTTTCAGTTTCCACAAGGGCATAGACAAGTCATTACAAGTTTGAAAACAGATAACTAGTGCGTAAAAGAGCACACTTCGTAAGTTGAATTGTTCTCCTTTGACGCATTTTGACGCTCAGACTTAAGCCATTGTACACCAAAACAAGAGTTTCCTAGCCTTTAGTGAGCAGCAAAAAGAAGAAAATAAAGTGGGCATTGCTCTTTCGGTTGGAATCTTTGGTTAAAAAAATCTGTTCTTCCTATAATGCCAACTTGTTTACACAGAGAATCACAGTCAGACGCAATTTGGATGCATTTTGCAAATGAAAAAAGCCATAGAGCCTTACTTGCAATTGCTCGTGCCGATACCAAGAAGAACAAGAAAACAAACTTGCATCGACTAGCTTTTTCTAGTTGCCAACCTCGAGTCATTTACTACCATTTTTGCATATTTTTTTGTTATTTTGTTTGGATGAGGAGCATTGCGTCCCATGGCGGACGTTCGCTGGTTTTCGCTAATAAGGCACACCTGGCGCATTCATCAGTGCCGCTTTTTCGATTCCTTAAGTATTTGTTCAAGTATTTTTAGAGTTGCTCTTGCGTTGTTACAGTAAGAAATCGTTACAGGAACGGTTGACACATTTCTTACTATTTCATGATGAGTTTTCTTACCTCAATAGCAACATCTTTTGCGTCGGTGGTGTTTCGCTTACGATAAAACCTTAGAGTCGTTACACCGCTCTCTTCTCGAGAGTAAGTCAAGTTCCAGTCCTGTTGGGAATCCTGCGGCGGCGCACTAAGGCCTCCAGTGAAATAATCCTAGCGCAACAAGGACAAAAAAAGATCACACTTTATTACATGGCTGAACTGGTCCATGATCCCTTCTTTTGCGCGCAGTTAAGCCCTGGGTTCGAGAATGGGTTCGAAGTTTGCTTAAACGGACAACAATGATGGACTGCTTAAATTACTGTTCCAACTATTTTGTTGATAGAAATATGTAGGGGATGTCTATGAAAGTGGTGTGAGGAAATTGTGTTAAATAGTACAAAACACCTTTAAGTTTATTGACACCCAAAGTAATAATAATAATAATAATAATAATAATAATAATAATAATCTTTTATTAGAAAGCTATCTCACATGCGTTTTTTCAGAAAGTTCCTAAATTGAGATAATAAAAGTAAAATGTAAGAAATGTTAAAACGAGATACAACGGTACAAAAGCGAATCCTCCTTATCATTATCGGAGCACAGGATTGCTCATAACACTGCTGACTGTTTATATAACAACTAGGAAACAAATGTATGTTAAACCAACGACACCCTAGGCGATTTTATAAGATCGTGTAGAGAATTTTAATTGCAATCGAAAATCGCCAAGTGTGCCCGTTCCTGCGACAGAGATTTTTCCAGCGATTTTGATCGCCGCGACGAGCGATCAAAAACCGTCAGATATCGGCTATTAAAGTTCGCTGCGATTCTGTTAAAATCGCCAGCAATCGCCTGCTGTGTTCGCTACCGCGACAATTGCTAGCGATCGCTGGCAATCAAATTCGCCGCGACAGCCGTATCAACCGTCCATAGTGTGTCGCCAGCTTTATGCAATCATGGCAGCAAAAAAATGTACCTTTATGTAGCCTGATCCACTTGTAACTCCACCTACGGCTACATCATATCCCTGCATGTCAGTCGGGGCTTGAGTTGCAACACCAAATCCAATCCAGCCCGTGGCCCTCACCTCTACCATAAAGTGTAACGTGTCCATGCTGCTATTGAACATCCAGGAAGCGTTATACTTCCCATTGTCGAAAGAAACAAAGTTTGGAAAATGTACAGGTTCAACAGGGGCTGTTGAAAAACAATTTTACCGTTATTTATTGAGTGTTATTGCAATATTAAAGACATAATAAGACACAAGAACATGGCGTACATATAATTCCATCATGCACTCAGATCCCACCTGTTGTCGGTGTCGTTGCCGGATTTGCTGTCGGTGTTGTAGCAGCAGGAATGAACGTAACTTGTTGCCATCCTTCAAAACTGTGCTTTGCAAACTGTCCTGGTTGCACGTCACTGGTGGATTGATAAGCCCATATGAGGAAAATTGGCTTCCCTTGCTAGGAAACAAAAAGACCAATTAAGTTTTCTACAGACCCTAAGCTGACTGTTTATCTACTTATTCACGTCTTGATAAATGGTTTTCCCTCAAACAGAAAACAAAATACACTTTTTGTTAAGACAAGCAAATCGTCTGAAAAAGTAAACAAGTTCTCTCGCATTCATAAAGCATGATTTACTCAAATAAGAAGCCGAAATCCTTTAATGGAGGTCATTTTCTTTAAAAACAAATAATTCGGTTTGAAAATCAGAAACGAAAGCAGATATAAACTAAACGCGGATGAAGATTGGAAAACTTGTAATATAAGTTCCTTTGGCCACCGAAGTCAACGCGGAGCAAGTTGGTATTTACGACACCTTTGTCTGTCGTTAATTTTCAGTTTTCACTAGGGCATAGACAAATCATTACAAGTTTGAAAACAGATAACTAGTGCGTAAAAGAGCAGACTTCGTAAGTTGAATTGTTGTCCTTTGACGCATTTTGACGCTCAGACTTAAGTAACAGCAAGCCATTGAACACCAAAACAAGAGTTTCCTAGCCTTTAGTGAGCAGCAAAAAGAAGAAAATAAAGTGGGCATTGCTCTTTCGGTTGGTATCTTTGGTTAAAAAAATCTGTTCTTCCTATAATGCCAACTTGTTTACACAGAGAATCACAGTCAGACGCAATTTGGATGCATTTTGCAAATGAAAAAAGCCATAGAGCCTTACTTGCTCGTGCCGATACCAAGAAGAACAAGAAAACAAACTTGCATCGACTAGCTTTTTCTAGTTGCCAACCTCGAGTCATTTACTACCATTTTTGCATATTTTTTGTTATTTTGTTTGGATGAGGAGCATTGCGTCCCATGGCGGACGTTTGCTGGTTTTCGCTAATAAGGCACACCTGGCGCATTCATCAGTGCCGCTTTTTCGATTCATTAAGTATTTGTTCAAGTATTTTTAGAGTTGGTCTTGCGTTGTTACAATAAGAAATCGTTACACGAACGGTTGACACATTTCTTACTATTTCATGATGAGTTTTCTTACCTCAATAGCAACATCTTTTGCGTCGGTGGTGTTTCGCTTACGATAAAAACTTAGCGTCGTTACACCGCTCTCTTCTCGAGAGTAAGTCAAGTTCCAGTCCTGTTGGGAATCCTGCGGCGGCGCACTAAAGCCTCCAGTGAAATAATCCTAGCGCAACAAGGACAAAAAAAGATCACACTTTATTACATGGCTGAACTGGTCCATGATCCCTTCTTTTGTGCGCAGTTAAGCCCTGGGTTCGAGAATGGGTTCGAAGTTTGCTTAAACGAACAACAATGATGGACTGCTTAAATTACTGTTCCAACTATTTTGTTGATAGAAATATGTACGGGATGTCTATGAAAGTGGTATGAGGAAATTGTGTTAAATAGTACAAAACACCTTTAAGTTTATTGACACCCAAAGTAATAATAATAATAATAATAATAATAATAATAATAATAATAATAATGTTTAATTAAAAAGCTATCTCACATGTGTTTTTTCAGAAAGTTCCTAAATTGAGATAATAAAAGTAAAATGTAAGAAATGTTAAAAGCAGATACAAAGGTACAAAAGCGAATCCTCCTTATCATTATCGGAGCACAGGATTGCTCATAACACTGCTGACTGTTTATATAACAACTAGGAAACAAATGTATGTTAAACCAACGACACATTAGGCGATTTTATAAGGTCGTCTGGAGAATTTTAATTGCAATCGAAAATCGCCAAGTGTGCCCGTTCCTGCGACAGAGATTTTTCCAGCGATTTTGATCGCCGCGACGAGCGATCAAAAACCGTCAGATATCGGCTATTAAAGTTCGCTGCGATTCTGTTGAAATCGCCAGCAATCGCCTGCTGCGTCCGCTGCCGCGACAATTGCTAGCGATTGCTGGCAATCAAACTCGCCGCGACAACCGTATAAAACCGTCCATAGTGTGTCGCCAGCTTTATGCAATCATGGCAGCAAAAAAATTTACCTTTATGTAGCCTGATCCACTTGTAACTCCACCTACGGCTACATCATATCTTTGCATGTCAGTCGGGGCTTGAGTTGCAACACCAAATCCAATCCAGCCCGTGGCCCTCACCTCTACCATAAAGTGTAACGTGTCCATGCTGCTATTGAACATCCAGGAAGCGTTATACTTCCCATTGTCGAAAGAAGCAAAGTTTGGAAAATGTACAGGTTGAACAGGGGCTGTTGAAGAACAATTTAACCGTTAATTATTGAGCGTTATTGCAATGTTAAAGACATAATAAGACACAAGAACATGGCGTACTTATAATTCCATCATGCACCCAGATCCCACCTGTTGTCGGTGTCGTTGCCGGATTTGCTGTCGGTGTTGTAGCAGCAGGAATGAGCGTAACTTGTTGCCATCCTTCAAAACTGTGCTTTGCAAACTGTCCTGGTTGCACGTCACTGGTGGATTGATAAGCCCATATGAGGAAAATTGGCTTCCCTTGCTAGGAAACAAAAAGACCAATTAAGTTTTCTACAGACCCTAAGCTGACTGTTTATCTACTTATTCACGTCTTGATAAATGGTTTTCCCTCAAACAGAAAACAAAATACACTTTTTGTTAAGACAAGCAAATCGTCTGAAAAAGTAAACAAGTTCTCTCGCATTCATAAAGCATGATTTACTCAAATAAGAAGCCGAAATCCTTTAATGGAGGTCAATTTCTTTAAAAACAAATAATTCGGTTTGAAAATCAGAAACGAAAGCAGAAATAAACTAAACGCGGATGAAGATTGGAAAACTTGTAATATAAGTTCCTTTGGCCACCCAAGTCAACGCGGGGCAAGTTGGTATTTACGACACCTTTGTCTGTCGTTAATTTTCAGTTTCCACTAGGGCATAGACAAGTCATTACAAGTTTGAAAACAGATAACTAGTGCGTAAAAGAGCAGACTTCGTAAGTTGAATTGTTGTCCTTTGACGCATTTTGACGCTCAGACTTAAGTAACAGCAAGCCATTGAACACCAAAACAAGAGTTTCCTAGCCTTTAGTGAGCAGCAAAAAGAAGACAATAAAGTGGGCATTGCTCTTTCGGTTGGAATCTTTGGTTAAAAAAATCTGTTCTTCCTATAATGCCAACTTGTTTACACAGAGAATCACAATCAGACGCAATTTGGATGCATTTTGCAAATGAAAAAAGCCATAGAGCCTTACTTGCAATTGCTCGTACCGATACCAAGAAGAACAAGAAAACAAACTTGCATCGACTAGCTTTTTCTAGTTGCCAACCTCGAGTCATTTACTACCGTTTTTGCATATTTTTTGTTATTTTGTTTGGATGAGGAGCATTGCGTCCCATGGCGGACGTTCGCTGGTTTTCGCTAATAAGGCACACCTGGCGCATTCATCAGTGCCGCTTTTTCGATTCCTTAAGTATTTGTTCAAGTATTTCTAGAGTTGCTCTTGCGTTGTTACAGTAAGAAATCGTTACAGGAACGGTTGACACATTTCTTACTATTTCATGATGAGTTTTCTTACCTCAATAGCAACATCTTTTGCGTCGGTGGTGTTTCGCTTACGATAAAAACTTAGCGTCGTTACACCGCTCTCTTCTCGAGAGTAAGTCAAGTTCCAGTCCTGTTGGGAATCCTGCGGCGGCGCACTAAAGCCTCCAGTGAAATAATCCTAGCGCAACAAGGACAAAAAAAGATCACACTTTATTACATGGCTGAACTGGTCCATGATCCCTTCTTTTGCGCGCAGTTAAGCCCTGGGTTCGAGAATGGGTTCGAAGTTTGCTTAAACGGACAACAATGATGGACTGCTTAAATTACTGTTCCAACTATTTTGTTGATAGAAATATGTAGGGGATGTTTATGAAAATGGTATGAGGAAATTGTGTTAAATAGTACAAAACACCTTTAAGTTTATTGACACCCAAAGTAATAATAATAATAATAATCTTTTATTAGAAAGCTATCTCACATGTGTTTTTTCAGAAAGTTCCTAAATTGAGATAATAAAAGTAAAATGTAAGAAATGTTAAAACGAGATACAAAAGTACAAAAGCGAATCCTCTTATCATTATCAGAGCACAGGATTGCTCATAACACTGCTGACTGTTTATATAACAACTAGGAAACAAATGTATGTTAAACCAACGACACCCTAGGCGATTTTATAAGGTCGTCTGGAGAATTTTAATTGCAATCGAAAATCGCCGTGTGCCCGTTCCTGTGACGGCGATTTTTCCAGCGATTTTGATAACCGCAACGAGCGATCAAAAACCGTCAGATATCGGCTATTAAAGTTCGCTGCGATTCTGTTAAAATCGCCCGCAATTGCCTGCTGTGTCCGCTGCCGCGACAATTGCTAGCGATCGCTGGCAATCAAATTCGCCGCGACAACCGTATAAAACCATCCATAGTGTGTCGCCAGCTTTATGCAATCATGGCAGCAAAAAAATTTACCTTTATGTAGCCTGATCCACTTGTAACTCCACCTACGGCTACATCATATCTTTGCATGTCAGTCGGGGCTTGAGTTGCAACACCAAATCCAATCCAGCCCGTGGCCCTCACCTCTACCATAAAGTGTAACGTGTCCATGCTGCTATTGAACATCCAGGAAGCGTTATACTTCCCATTGTCGAAAGAAACAAAGTTTGGAAAATGTACAGGTTCAACAGGGGCTGTTGAAAAACAATTTTACCGTTATTTATTGAGCGTTATTACAATATTAAAGACATAATAAGACACAAGAACATGGCGTACTTATAATTCCATCATGCACTCAGATCCCACCTGTTGTCGGTGTCGTTGCCGGATTTGCTGTCGGTGTTGTAGCGGCAGGAATGAGCGTAACTTGTTGCCATCCTTCAAAACTGTGCTTTGCAAACTGTCCTGGTTGCACGTCACTGGTGGATTGATAAGCCCATATGAGGAAAATTGGCTTCCCTTGCTAGGAAACAAAAAGAACAATTAAGTTTTCTACAGACCCTAAGCTGACTGTTTATCTAATTATTCACGTCTTGATAAATGGTTTTCCCTCAAACAGAAAACAAAATACACTTTTTGTTAAGACAAGCAAATCGTCTGAAAAAGTAAACAAGTTCTCTCGCATTCGTAAAGCATGATTTACTCAAATAAGGAAACGAAATCATCTAATCGAGGTCATTTTCTTTAAAAACAAATAATTCGGCTTGAAAGTCAGAAACGAAAGCAGAAATAAACTAAACGCGGATGAAGATTGGAAAACTTGTAATATAAGTTCCTTTGGCCACCCAAGTCAACGCGGGGCAAGTTGGTATTTACGACACCTTTGTCTGTCGTTAATTTTCAGTTTCCACTAGGGCATAGACAAGTCATTACAAGTTTGAAAACAGATAACTAGTGCGTAAAAGAGCACACTTCGTAAGTTGAATTGTTCTCCTTTGACGCATTTTGACGCTCAGACTTAAGTAACAGTAAGCCATTGAACACCAAAACAAGAGTTTCCTAGCCTTTAGTGAGCAGCAAAAAGAAGACAATAAAGTGGGCATTGATCTTTCGGTTGGCATCTTTGGTTAAAAAAATCTGTTCTTCCTATAATGTCAACTTGTTTACACAGACTTCACTTCGGTTTTAAAGCAGAATCGCAGCCAGATGCAGTTTGCAAAATGAAAAAAAAAACCATAGAGCCTTACTTGCTCGTGCCGATACAAAAGTGAACGAGAAAACAAACTTGCATCGACTAGCTTTTTCCAAATTCCTACCTTGAGTCATTTACTACCGGTTTTTGCATATATTTTTTGTTTGGATGAGGAGCACTGCGTCCTACGGCGATGTTCGCTGATTTTCGCGAATAACGCACACTTGGCGTATTCATCAGTGCTGCTTTTTCCTTAAGCATTTTAGAGTTGGTCTTGCATTGGAACAATAAGAAATCGTTACATGGAAGGTTGACACATTTGTTACTATTTCATGATGAGCTTTCTTACCTCAATAGCAATATCTTTTGCATCGGTGGTGTTTCGCTTACGATAAAAACTTAGCGTTGTTACACCGTTCTCTTCTCGAGAGTAAGTCAAGTTCCAGTCCTGTTGGGAATCCTGCGGCGGCGCACTAAAGCCTCCAGTGAAATAATCCTAGCGCAACAAGCACAAGAAAAGATCGCACTTTAGTACATGGCTGAACTGGTCCATGATGAAAAGGAGCATTTTGATTGGCTCGGATTCATATTCAATTTAGAGATCCCTTCTCTTCTGTGCAGTTAAGGCCTAGGTTCGAGAATGGGTCCGAAGTTTGCTCAAACGGACAAGGAAGGTGGCCGACTGCTTGACAATTGTTCCAACTATTTTGTTGATGGAAATATTTCGGGATTGTCTATGAAAGTAGCATGAAGAACTAGTGTTTACATGTAATAGTAATTAACAACTGTAAAGTTATTGGCTCCCAAAACTTTGCCGAATGATCATCATTGTTAAGGGCTAGCTGCATACCAAGTTGATTTATTTAAGGAAAACAATAATACACGGAAATTCCGTTCCCGGAACCGAAATGTAGAGAAATGTAATGAAGCAGTCTTTCATAGTAATTATTGCAATGCCGTAAAATAACTAGTTAACAGGTTTTACCAATGAACAAGCCGTCTTCAGTTTTATTTCTTTTCTGAACGACTTAAAACGAATTGCTGAGGCTACATGATCTGATAACCAAGAAGGAAAGAAACGATCACTTGGACCTCACGGTTGCTCAGACATCTGACCATGCAGACTCACTGTCTATATAACAGCTAGGAATCCAAATTTATGTTATGCAATCTTGGCAGCTCCAAAATTTACCTTTATGTAGCCTGATCCACTTGTAACTCCACCTACGGCTACATCATATCCCTGCATGTCAGTCGGGGCTTGAGCTGCAAAACCAAATCCAATCCAGCCCGTGGCCCTCACCTCTACCATAAAGTGTAACGTGTCCATGCTGCTATTGAACATCCAGGAAGCGTTATACTTCCCATTGTCGAAAGAAACAAAGTTGGGAAAATGTACAGGTCGAGCTGGTGCAGGAGTGACTACGGCTGTGGAACTGACTGTTGTTAAAAAAAATTGTTAACAATAAATCTTGCAGTAAATCCTTGCTTCACGTAGTATGGTTCAAACGTTTGAGGCCTTAAATGAAAATGTAAGACGCGATCAATTGGAAGCTATAGAAAAGTACTTTTTTTGCTATCTGCTTCCATATGCGAAGCTAACTCAAAATTAAATATTACCAGCTTCTAGCTTGGAGATGCTGGAGTGTGGAAGGTGCACCATGCACCAAAGCGTGATTCTAATTAATAACAAAATAAGGCTCTTACTTACTAACCAAACACCTGAGCGTCTTATGTTCTTCTTATGTTGCATACAAATACCGTGATTCCTTGCAGGCATGTTACATAGGGGGAACTGGGCAGCGCGAAAATACACTGATACATTTCGTAACAATTACACAGTCTTAAAAGCGTCATTTGTTCCGTTACACTGCATCTACCCATCTAATTTGAAAAATTATCGGCAAAAATGCTTTGTTTGTAACTTATAAAATAAGACTTCTTTATTATTACTGGAATAGGTATTTCAAAATGCGACTTGCTTTTAGACAAAATGCGAGGTTGCTACCAAACACAACAGCACAGATGACATCAAACATACCTGGTGACGGGGTAGGTGTAGTTGCTGTCGGTTCAACAGCAGGTGTTGATGTAGTCATTGGTGCCATTGTAGATGTAGTCATTGGTGCCAATGTTGATGTAGTCATCGCTGCCATTGTAGATGTAGTGATTGCTGCCAATGTTGATGTAGTCATCGCTGCCATTGGTGATGCCATCGTTTCCACTGCGCCCATTATTGTTGATGAGCTCATTGTCGCATCCATTATTGATGTTGTGGCAGTTACTGCCGCAACCGTCGTAGAAGCGGCCGGAATGAGTGTCACAGCCTGGAGGCCTCTGTGAGTATGTTTTGGAAACTGACCTGGTTCCACGTCACTCATGTTATGATAAGCCCAGATGAGGAAAATCGACTTCCCTTGCTAGGAACCAACAGAAATACTAGCTGCGTTAATGCGGTAGATCCCTATCCTAACGGCCTCAGCGTTAAGACCGCCACCATTACTTAATTGACCCGTACAAAGGCTTTCGCAGTCATTTTTCTTATGCGGAAACCCTGTACTTCACTTCGTTGATACGGCCAGATTTTCTGGGCCCGTTGGCGACGGGATTAAAGTGGTTCTACTGTACATAGCTTAAAAAGGCCCGTACCTCCACCCACCCCAGTCCCAGGTAAGGGGGGATGAGAGGGGGTACCTGTCACCTCGTAATACGGCAAGGTTTTTTGGCCGGTTGGTGACCGCTGAATGGGTTCTACGGTATATTTTCTAACAAATTACTGAGGCATAGTTGTCACACTTAGCAAGGCATTGTTTACCTCAATAGCAACATCTTTTTCGTCGGTGGTGTTTCGCTTGCGATAAAACTTTAATGTTGTTATGCCGTTGTCTTCATTTGATTCGGTCAACTTCCAGTCCTGCTGAGAATCTTGTGGTGGAGCGTTTTGGCCATTGGTGAAATAATCCTGGAAGAGGAACATAAGAGGTTGTTATGCCATCTGTTTAAGTAATATTGTTGTCTTGAATATGTATATCCTATCGGATCCAGTCTACTCCCCAGTACTACCCCCTCAGGGTCGCTAGGCTGGTGACGCCTGAGCAGATAACCTGCGGGGTGCCAGGGTTCTTCTGTGACTGATTCGTATCGTTCAGCAACTATTAAACCAGTTTTGCATGCGGAGCAACTATTAACTCCATGTAGTAAATTTTTGTTTGTTTAAAAATACGGAAAGTAGCCAAAAATGTCGCTAAAATATTCACCAATGCGTACGGATTTATGTACGTATTTAGTATCGTCTCCTGATTTGTTTCTCGTTTGAAATCTGTCAAGACTTTGGGAAAGTGTCATATGGGCTATGAAAAACGAAACAAAAATAATCAAAATAATAAAGTTGTTGAACCAGATTAGGCTACTCCTGAAGGTAAACTATTGTTTTTATTTTTCTATTTTCTGGATTTCCCCGTATCTCAATCAAGAAACCCTCCTGAAGTGCGATAAGGGTAGTAGATTCCTTAGTTTAAGGCGTTCTGCCTAATGAAATTCATGAATGAGTGAGGATTAGGTTCGAGGGTTACAGAACTGTGTTTCTGGAAGTTCTTTATTCCTAAACACCTTTTTTGTTTATTTGTTTCACTTTCAAGTAGTTGGTATTACTAATACTAATCCTGATAATACTAATACTATCCTGAAGCTATAAATAAGTGTGTTTGGCTGTGGATGGCTAGTATGGAAATATGTCCCGCTTGGAAACATTGCTTGACTTGAATAATATGGTTTATCTTCCCTTTAGGAAAATCACTTGATATCTTTCTCTTATACATGACACTTTACAGTCAAGCAGCTAGGCGCTATTATATATAGATAAGGCTCTTATCAGAAGAAGTACCCAGCGGCGTATTATTTGTATCGAAGTGTGGGTGAGGATTGTAAATGGGACTGCATGATCCGTCTTCAGCAAAGTGGTCATTAGACAGGGGCAGTGACAGCATTTAAATCAAGCCTTCATTGCCTTTATATTTGGCCAACAGAGTAATTACTTATGCAGCCTTTGACACTAATTTTTGAGCTATCAAAATAGGCAAGACCCAGGGTTATTGCTTTTGTCGGTATTCACGTATGGTATTCTGAACTTTTTAGCACGATAAATGTGACCAAAAAAATCCATTATGGTTTTATTTCTTTCACTCGCAACCTGCAACCGGCTGTGCGGGAAACATTCGACACGGACGACGGCCATTCAAAACTGGCCTTCTCATCTGTTATTGATGAGACCGATACATCTGCTAAACCACGCATTTAAAAATGTGTTATTTAGCCTTATCTCCATTCTTTCCGACCGTTTTCTCGATTCATCAGGATTCTTTGCCAATATCAAGCTGAAAACGTGCACATAAAGTCTCTTTGTTTCGTCGCACGTTCAGTTCCTTTACTTTGCGTGACTTAAAATCACCATGCTATGTATAGTCCGTGTCCGTGTGCGAAGTCCACGGTCCAATGATCATGGATTTCCGTTTTCCGTTCACCGTGCATCCGCATCATGACCTGGCAAACCGTTTCCAAGGCGATTTGCCAAACAAACAACTCTCTACAGCCTTAGTAAGATACACCTAATATATTTCACTATAGAGAAGACTAATTTCCCATGCAAAGTACTCAGAACGGTTTATTATGCTTACAGCATTATAAGAAGCACCATAGGAAGGCTCTACTCGATAGCTCATGATCAAACCGACAGTTGGTTCCATTAACGGTTTTCTTTTCCTTTTTCATTGGAAGGCAATAAACACAGCTCATATAAAAAAAAAAGGGCATTAACGTTTTGACATCATTGCGTGTAACGAGTTAACGAACTAACAATGGGAAAAAATGCCGGAAAGGGGTATACATTAGGATTTTGTATAATTTACATTACGTCACAAAGGGCCGTAAAATTGGCTCTCACGCAAAGATTAAATGGTATACTTTTTTCTGACGCTCTTTATTTTGGCATTGTTGCCTTCTTTTACTTAGTGTTTCTTATATGTACATTTTTTAACCAAAACAAAATTTCGTATTTTCATGTTTCCATATAGCTTAAACACTAAATACAAAACTGTCTTGGAATTAATTTAAATCGTGAATTTTACTTTCATGAGTAAAACTGAAACGAAACAACCGGAGAAATATTTTTAGTTTATGATGTAGAATAATAAAAAATACTAGTTTTTTTTTATCCTGTTAACTGTATTATATATTACTTTTTGTCATTGCCTGCTACTTGCTGTAAGCTGTTCTTTGACGTCGCCCGGCCGCCTGGCCAGTAGTGTAAAAAAACGTATGGTATCTGTATTTCATATAGACCGCAAAAACGGCATCGGATTATCATATCATACAAAAAATGTATTTTTTTAGACGTGTGATAAAATAACATATTAGCACATTTTAGTTGCCTCTTAGGTGTGTTTTAAAAAAAACCGAGTAAATAAACTAACACTCTTGTTTTACGAGTAAATTAACTAATACATAGAGAGAAATAAATATTTACGTAATCTCTCACTTGGTTCACAAACATAATGAGGCCCGATAAATTTGTATAATCTTTCAATTCGCGTACAATAGATATGAAATTCTAAGCTATTCTTGATTTTTTTTCCGAGCGGAAAAAATGAGAAAAATGTACCAGAAACACTATGATTAATTTTCACCTTTTTACATACTGCTTACCTTGAGATAACCTGATCCATTGCTCAACACTCCACCAACCGCCACATCGTAGTTTTGCATATTGTTAGGAGCGTTTAAAGCGAAGCCAAACCCGACCCAACCTGTCGTCCGAACTTCAACCAAAAACTCCAAAGTATCTGCGGACTCGTTGTAATGGTACGAAACATTATAGTTTCCATTATGAATAACAATCGTGTTGGAAAACATATAAGTACATTTTGTGCCAACCACGAAAAGAGCCAGTAGACCTAACTGAAGAACAGCCATTGCTGGATGAACTGATGGCTTCGCGTGTTTGATAGAATGACTTATTTTAAGGTAATCCACACATATATAGCTTGACTTTTATTTGAACTCCACCACACAACCAATATCTTTTGTTCCAGTTTCTGGCTTATTTCTTACATGCAATATCACCCTTATTTTAATTGAGGAAGATAAATGACAGGATGAGTCTGCAAAATTGTTCACAAAATGCCCTAATTATTCGATAGAGCCGAACAATTTGTGGAGGACTTTACGCATCACATTATAATTCGTCGGTTTTACGGTTCTTGACCATCCTGGGGTTTTGATATGTTTGGTTTTTGGTAACTTTACGTTATTTCTGTTTTCAAGGTTCGTTTTCATGATGCGTTCACCAGAGATAACCTTCTAAGCAAAATATTTTAGCAGAATAAAAATTTAGATGTTTTACTTTTATACAGCCTGCTTGTTTTCTATTGTACTCTCTGTTGAACTAAGTGGCTGACAGGAAGTGTCATGTCAAAATATTTAACGTTTGCCAAAAATATCGCCTTAAGCAAAGCCATAGTAAATTTACTTGGAAAGCGGTACGAATGCATCAGTAGCAACGCGCGCCAAAGAAACAAAAATTCTATCACATCATGCTTCGAAATTATTCTCATTTAGAAAATAATGAAGGCAAAACCAGGTTTTATTTAGAAACTATGAATTAGAAAATAATGCGCATAAATATTACCTGACGCAAAGACGAGAAGGAGTTTGGAAGTATTCGAAAACTTATTTGAATCATAGCCGCAGGCGAGAGTTTACATAAATACCTTGAGAATTTGTTTCAGGTTATGTATGCACACAGCAGCCATTTTTTATATCTTTTATGAAATAAGGCCGAACAAAGATTAATGGCCAGATAAACTGTTATTTAAATAGTTGGCCAGATAAACTGTTATTTAAATAGTCGTTAAGCTGGTCATAAAGCTCCATCGTTTGATCAATATTGCGAAGATGTGTTATGTGTGTGTCTACTACGTTGTTAGCTTTAATTTCGTTCTATGTTGTTATTTTTGTTGTGTAGGTTCTTAGCCACCACCTGAGGAGTTTACCTTATTAAGAATATTATGAAGCGATTGTCTGGACTTCTTTAAGTACTTTAACATGTTTAAGATATAGAAATTAAGCTTAAGCGAAAAGTGAAATGAAACAACTTGTGGCCGTTAAGTAAAATGTATTTTTTGAGTGTTTAACCTTCGAAGGCACGGCTTTGTTGTTTACGGTATCAAAAGCGATTCGTTTGCGCTGTTAAATGTCGCTTTGTCTGAAATTTACAGCTAGAAACGTAATAAGCCGCATCACTATTTGCCTTAAGATCTCGAACATGTTGTTTACCTTTCATACGCCAATCAATAAATAATATAACCAGTTAGACGCATGATTAAACGAGAAGTTTCTTCAGCGTTCCGCAAGTGGCTTATGCTAACCCTGAATTTCAGGTTCGCTTTTTAATAAAAACGCGAAGTAGAAAAACCTTCTTGAGCTTTCGATTATGAGTTTTGGTAAGCCAAGAAATTCAAGAAAGCCTGCATCAAGTGTATATGACCCGAAATCTATATATATAAAGTTTTTGAATTAACACACAAAAAATTCTAGATTAAAACAACTTATCCGTTCGTGCGTTAAGACCAACAGTGGGTATATATGTTAAGCACAGTGCGGTGGGTATTGAAAGCTTGTTGTGCCCTAATAAGAAACTCTTCGAAGGTTCAGAAATAACGATACGTTTACAGAGGGCAAAAAGACGTTAATTTGAAATGACTGCAAAATTAGTTTCTTCTCTTCATATAATGATTGTTTTTAATGTATTTACGACGGGGGAAGGTGATGGGTAGGGTAAACAGGAAACGCCTTGTTAGCTAACGAAAGCTGATTGTATAGACAAGAACGATAAAGCCTGGGAAATCAGCAAATGCACAGAAACGCAGAGAAACCGGTGGGAAAAAACCCTGCCGTGTCCAGAACACATTTCGTTTCCCTGTTTCTAATTGGGGAGAAGCGTATGTTCGTTGAGTGATAAATTAAATCTCTTAACTGAAGGGGGCAATGCATCTTTTGTACTTTGTTCACGTATATTTATGGTCACTTAAACCTAAAGAAACTAAACAGAACAAAAATGCTTAATGAAGAAGGCTCAAAATTGTAACCAACGGGCAAGAATCCGGCCCCTGAACGATTATTTTATTTTGGAACCTTAAAGGAGAAAGCACCTTTGGGAGAAAAGCCGTTACTCTAAAAAGGGTAAAGTATGTACAAGTTTAATTCATTAACGTGCGAAAAGTTTCCAGGAGAAGGGCGGTTATTGGAGTAAGAGGAGAAAGAGTGGCGCTTTTATGAAAAGATAGCTCATCAGGCGTGCTAATGTAAAAGGGTGCTTATGGGAAGAACGCATACTAAATCGAGTCTTAATTGACTTTCATTTAAGTGTGGGCGAGAAGTTAAACTTGGCCAACGTGCTTCGCCTTCATCCTAGTTGTCACTGGTACAGAATTCTACCCTTCTTGAGCCATATATACGGCCCATGAAGGATTTCGTAGCCCCTTACACTGTATAAAACGTAAAAGTACCACTTACGTGACGCCTCTCACCCGCAGATGGAGCTACGCTCCGTAATGATGGGCCATACTTTGTAGTTGGCAGTACTCATATACAGGAGGCTCTCAATAGGGGAAGTAGCATTGATGGTTGGCGGTTAAAAAAATATATTTTTGACTGTTGACGGTTAAAATATAAGATGTTTTGAAGGTTGGCGCTTATTATATTTATAGAAAAAATTCCCCCTACGATTTAAACGATAGTAGTTTTCACTATTGTGTTTTAGGACTGTTTTGTTTTGTTTTATTCTTGCAGGTTGACATTCTTTTTGAAAAAAGATAAATTTTGCGTTAACCCCGTTCTCACTAATTACCTATTTACAATGTAACAACATTCTTTGAGAGCTAGAGGACTGGAGTCCACTTAAGGACAAACAATAACTCCTTCCGTTGACCGTTGAAGATAAAAAAGTACTCCTCTTGAAGGTTCAAGCCTTTAAACGGTTGACGGTTCACCCATTAAGACTCTCATACAGTATATTTACAACCATCAACGTTCCATTTAATCCCAAACTAATTTCTTGGCTATCGATTACTTAGGCTATGTTCAAACTTGCTGCACCGTGCCAAAATTCTGGCGTTGGTACTTGAAAGAAAGGTTTAATGTTCACATTAATGTCCAGCGAGAATCGTACGTATACTTAGGCATCTTGCTCGGGCACCACTGAAGTGTGAACATAGCGTAAATATGGCACTGAACTCCTGTCAGTTGTAATTGATAAAGCCGATAAATGTCTAAGTCCTGTTGTTTAGCCACATCTCTATTTTCTGAGACTTTCTTGATCAACTTAAGTTAACATTTTTTCATATATTTCGCTCAAAAATCTGTCACAACTTTCTCTATCGTAGTGGAAAACGTTAATATGTCACAATGAGTTTTACATAAGTGAACAGCCATCAATTTCGCTTTCGGCGAAGGCATGCAACTTGACATGCCTTTGCCACAGTGAAAGACTGTATCAGTATGATTCCCGTTCTTCAAGCATTTTGTAGCCTGTTTCGCATCGTTTTGTTTCATCACAAGTTCAGTCCCTTTACTTTGCATGACCGTTAAAACCACTGGAAGTGCGAAGTCTATGGTCCATTAATCAGGAACTCTCTTTCTACCGTGCATCCGCATCATGACATGGCAGACGGTTTCCAAGGCAACTTGCCAAACAAACAACACTCTATAGCCTTAGTAATATACACCTAATATATTTCACTAAAGAATAAGGAACGCAACAACTCCAGTCAAACAATGCGGTATACATTTACTTCTACTGTTAAATGACAAGAAAAACAAACAGTTAACTCTCATGCGATATGGGAAAGTACTGCTCTATAGTTCTTATTTGAATGGTCACACTTAAGGATTTCATCCACAGACTCAAAAATTAGAACCACGTTGTACAGCATAATAAACAGCGCCATAGGAAAGTACTTCTCAATAGCTCATGATCAAACCGACGCAACAGTTAGATTAAACGTTATAAAATTTTTAAAATAACTAGGGAAACGTCTTTTGCACGTCCACGTTGATCTTGAGGAAGGCTTATTCCAGTTGTACTAGTGTTTCTTTTTTAAATTTAATTTAACTTTATCTTCCAGTATCCCCGTGTTCGCCTTGCCATATGGCGGTTTTAATTATACTGGGATGTCAGTTGCACGAAGTAATTGTCGTTGTCGACTTGGTTTTATAAAGGTTTTTTTTTTTTTTTTTTTACTTTTTCATTGGAAAATAAACACAGCTTATATAAAAGAGGTACATTGCCGTTTTGCCATCGTTGCGTGTAACAAGTTAACGAACTAACAATGCAAAAAAATGCCGGAAGGGGTAACATTAGGATTTTGAATAATTTACATGTACGTCATAAAGGGCCGTAAAATTGGCTTTCACGCAAAGATTTAAAATATACCTTTTTCTGACGCTCTTTATTTGGCATTTCTACCTTCTTTTACTTAGTGTTTCTTATTTGTATATTTTTTAAGCAAAACGAATTTTCGTGTTTTCATATTTCCATATAGCTTGAAAACTAAATAAAAAACTGTCTTGGAATAAATTTGAGTAAAACCGAAACGAAACAACCGGTGAAATATTTTTAGTTTATGATGTTGATATTTTTTTATCCTGATAACTGAATTATATATTACATTTTTTCATTGCCTACTTTTTGCTGTAAGCTGTTCTTTGACCTCGCCCGGCCATCTGTATTTTATATAGACCGCGTAAACGACATTGGATTATAATGTCATACAAAAAACTTTTTTTAGACGTGTGATAAAATGACATATTAGCACATTTTAGTTGCCTCTTAAGTGTGTTTTCGCAAAAAGTCGAGTAGATAAACTAACTCTCTTGTTTTGCCAATAAATTAACTAATATATAGAGAGAAATATATATTTACGTAATCTCTCACTGGGTTCACAAAATAATGAGGTCCGATAAATTTGTATAATCTTTCAATTCGCGTACAATAGAGATAAAAGTCTCAATTCTTAGATATTCTCAATTTTTTCCCAGCGGAAAAATATAAGAAAACGAACCAAAAACATTATGATTTCGCACCATTATATATACTGCGTACCTTTAGATATCCTGATCCATTACTCAAAACTCCACCAACTGCCACATCGTAGTTCTGCATGCTGGTAGGAGCATTTAAAGCAAAGCCAAAACCGACCCAACCTGTCGTCCGAACTTCAACCAAAAACTCCAGAGTATCTGCGGACTCGTTGTAATGGTACGAAACATTATAGTTTCCATTATGGACAACAATCGTGTTGGAAAACATATAAGTACTTTTTGTGCCAACCACGAAAAGAGCCAGTAGACATAACTGAAGAACAGCCATTGCTGGATGAACTGCTGGCTTCGCGTGAGCGATAGAATGACTTATTTTAAGGTAATCGACACATATATAGCTTGGTTTTTGTTTGAACTCGACCACACAACCAATATCTTTTGTTTCAGTTTCTGGCTATATTTCTTACATGCGAGCACAGGTGTTTAATTTGCAATATCACCCTTAGTTATTTGAGGAAAATAAATGACAGGATGAGTCGGCAAAATTATTCACAAAATGCCCTAATTATTCAATAGAGACAACACGCGGGACTACGACTTTGTGCATCACATTATAAGTCGTCGGTTTTTTCGGTTCTTGACCATCTTGGGTTTTTGTTTGTAGTAACTTCCCGTCAATTTTGTGCTACTATTTTGTATGTTCGTATTCATGATGTGTGGACCAGAGATAACCTTCTAAGTAAAATACTTTTAGCAGAATAAAAATTTAGATGCTTTACATTACCGCCTGCTTGTTTTCTATTGCACTTATGGAATAAATGACTGAAAGGAAGTATCATGTCAAAATATTTAACGGCCAAAAATATCGCCTTAAGCCAAGCCATAGTAAATTTACTTGGAAAGCGGTACGAGTGCATCCTAGCAACGTGCGCTGAATAAACAAAAATTCTATCACATCATGCCTCGAAATTATCCTCATTTAGCTAATGATGAAAGCAAAACCAGGTTTTATTTAGTAACTAAGAAATAGAAAATAATGCGCATAAATATAACCAGATGCAAAAACGAGAAGGAGTTTGGAAGTGTGAATGAGTGTGAATAAGTGAATCCTAGCCGCAGGTGAGAGTTTACATAAATACCTCGAGAATTTGTTTTATGTATGCACACAGCAGCCATTTTATATTTCTTTTATGAAATAAAGCCAAACAAAGGTTAATGGCCAGATAAACAGTTATTTAAATAGTCCTTAAGCTAGTCATAAAGCTCCATCTTTTGATCAATATTGCGAAGATGTGTTTTGTGTGTGTCTACGTTGTTAGCTTTTGTTCTATGTTATAATTATTTTTGTTTGTGTAGGTACTTAGTCACCGCTGGAGGGGTTTACCTTAAGAATATTATGAAGAAATTGTTTGGAATTCTTTACATGTAAGGACTTTAAGATATAGAACTTAATCTTAAGCGAAAAGTGAAATGAAACAACTTGTGCCGGTCCGTTGTAAAAAATATTTTTGAGTATTTAACCTTAGATGGCGCGGCTTTGTTGTTTACGCTAAAAAAGCGACTCGTTTGCGCTGTAAATTGTCGCTTTGTCTAAAATTTACAGCTAGAAACTTAATAAGCCTCACCACTATTTGCCTTAAGATCTCGAACACGTTGTTTAACTTCCATATGCCAATCAATAAATAATATAACCAGTTGGACGCATGGTTAAACGAGACGTTTCTTCAGCGTTCCGCATGTGCCTTATGCTTCCCCTTTAGAAAGCCTCAATTTCAGATTCGCCTTTTTAATAAAATACGCGAAGTAGAAAAACCTTCTTGACCTTTTGATTATGAGTTTTGGTAATCCAAGAAATTCAAAAAAGCCTGCATCAAGCGTATATGACCCGAAATCTATATATATAAAGTTTTTGAATTAACACACAAAAAAATTCTAGATTAAAACAACTTATTCGTTCGTGCGTTAAGACCAACAGAGGGTATATATTTTAAGCACTGAGTGCGATGGGTATTTAAAGCTTGTTTTGCCCTAATTAGGAACTATTTGAAGGCACAGAATTAAGGATATATTCACAGAGGGCACAAAGACGTTAATTTAGAATGACTGCAAAATTAGTTTCTTCTCTTCATATAATGATTGTTTTTAATGTATTTACGACGGAGGAAGATGATTGGTAGGGTAAAAAGGAAACGCCATGTTAGCTAATGAAAGCTGATTGTGTAGACAAACTATGAATGAAGGCAAACTATTAATTAGAGCAAATCTGTATAATTGAATATAAATTTTGGTTTTGCGGTCCTCTGATAAACTTATAATAACAGCATTAAAAAATCCACTACAACTTCGAGAATTTAACTGGCGTTGAAAGCAACAACCGACTGTCAAAATAGATTCATGACATTTGATATTCGTCTGTGAAAATGTATCAGTTAGTATTTGATTGACTTCTTCACAGAACTCAATAGTTTTCCGCCAAGCACTGAACAATTTAATCTTTCACTTCTTTCACAAATGTGAAGTGAGGTCCGAAATATCTGTGGAATATTTCACTAGACTTACAACTTATTAGGTACAGTCGAACATCCCTGTGCGGCCACCTTCCGTCAGCGACTATCTTTGTTACCACCCAGTTGTTTTTGTAGGCCGTGATACGACTCCCCTAAAAAACGACTGTGTGGGAGGCTACAGTAGTCAGCGACCATTTTTTCAAAATACCAAAATCTTCTCAGTCAAATCACTTTAGGTGGAACCTCACATAAGCGACCGTGGCCACTTTTTGGGATGACAGTTTGAATTTTTCTGTTGTTTATAACTTCCGGTAATCAATAAACTGTCACCAGGCGTCCAGTTTCCCTCCGTTATTTGCCGCTCTTTCGCTCCCTACTTTTCGCTCGCGCTCGACTGTCTGAACGCCTGGAACAGGCTAAGTAATCATCGACCACTTCACATGCACATGATCCCGTCTCATGGGTGCAAATTGTGTTGAGTGATGCTGTACGCCGTGACACCTTCTCTCTGCTAAAGTCGAGTGCATTCAGGGCCGTAACCAGAAAAAATTGTGACTGAGGCAATGTCCATGGTTAAAATTTAATGACTGAAGCAATTTCCATGGTTAAATTCTCTTCCTAGGTATTTAGGGTGTTAAAAGAAAAAAATGACTGAGAAAACGAAAAAAATGACTGAGGCAAGTGCCTTGGTTTGTCTCATACTGGCTACGGCCCTGACATTGAACTGCCAATTTGTGTATGGTACAAAAAAGAGGTATTACACTGTATGTTTCGTTGTATGTCAATCTGTGCATGATTATTGAAGGTAAACTTCTGCTACTGGCTATAATAAGAAATCAAAATTTTCACTCCCTGTGGTCTGCTCTCTTATAAGCGACCACTAAGGCTTGACATTTTGGGTGGTCTCACCTGTTTTTTTTTTTAAATATATTTTCTAGCAAAAATACTGACACCAGATGAAACAAAAACACTATGATTTTTACATTGTGTATAAAAACAAAAGAGCTAACCTTTATATAACCTCCAGCTGCAGCGGAGTATTTTCAACCAACTACCACATCGTAGTTCTGCGACATAACGTTAGGAGCTTTCAAAGCGAAGCCAAACCCGACCCAACCTGTCGTCCGAACATCCACCGTAAAAAACAACTCATCTACAGACGCGTCAAAAATGTACGTAACGTTGTAGTTTCCACCATCAATAACAATCTGGTTAGAAAATATGCAAGTACTTTTTGTGCCAACCACAAAAAAGGTCAACAGACAAAACTGAAGGACAGTCATTGCTATGTGAAAGATGATGACTTCGCGAAATCGCTTTTCCTAAACTACAATCAGTGTCACTTTGTTGAAACACTGTCGGTACAATTGTGTCTCCCTCCCTCTCCCACTAGGCAATAGTACAGTACCGAAAGATTAACAACAACAGATATGTGGCAAAGCATTCTAATAGAGACCTGATCTACTGGAAAGCGAGCTGAATTTGAACATTTTCGTACTGTTCGAAGGCAAAGCAAACGAAATTTATTCGGCTGTAGGTTGAGACTCAAAATAAACACGTGCGCTAAAAATAACTTTGTACCGTGGGAAAGTTACAAATGTAAACATACTTTGGTCGATTTGTGAAGCAAAAAGACGAAAATTATTATAGCCGACTTGATTACAAAGCAAGCAACTTCAATCAACAGGGGAAATAAATATAGTTGCAAAACTATTTCAGTCGTGTTTATAAACGCTAGTTCAAACCGATTTCGAACGAAAATATTGTGGATACAAGAAACGCCGTTTGATGGCAGACTCCTGTTTTGACAATACAATGTACTAAGAACGTAAGTGGTTGACTGAAACGTCTGAAACCTTACAAGTTAAACAAAGTAACGTGAGTCGCGTGCCACGCAAATCACGCAGAGCGTCAAAACGGCACCCTTTAGAAGGTTGACCGTTTATGAGCACTGAAAAGTATTGGATATTCGCCGGTAGAAGTAAGAAATTAAAACGTTCAACTGCAACTTGCATTTATTTCTGAAGTAAAATTGTTAACTTTCCACTGATCTTTGCCTAAATTGTGTATGCAATATTTTTCGACGGTGAGTTTAAGTTTAAGTTTACTTGTTTTTGTCTCTGTTCTTTGAAGAACCGTGAAATAAAGAGCTTTCTTCGGTTTCTTTACTCCACGTAGTCACGCTGCTCAATCATCACCAGGTTTTATAGTGGATAACCACAAGATCTTTTTGGTGGTGGTGGGGGGGCGGGGGGGTTGGGGCTGAGGGGTTAGGGGGGACTTACCGGAGATGTAAAGTCCCATAGGTTGTCAGGATAAATTTCACCATATTGTGAAAAAAAACGTCATTGGCTCTGCGCGCATTGCGTGCCTATGTTTTTACTGTGCGTTGCACATTTACAACGTGAAATGATCAAATTCAAGGTCTTATGGAGAACATGAGTACAGGGAGGAGATATTTTTTCTTTATTTTATAATATAGTGAACGCATGCAGTCTCTACAAATTTAGCTCCTGGATAGTTTCGATCAGGGTCAAATTGACCAAGTTGGGTCAAAAGTTTTCCTTCCCTACATGGGCCTGGAGCGAAAATCGTTCAGTATCTAGAGTGACTTCAGACAAATTTCAATCCCAATTCGACTTAAAATCGGGATTTTTTGAGCCCGAAATGAAAATAAACGGGAGATGGAAAAGGTTCGAGAGACTGGGACAAGTTCGACATCGTACTCAGACTTCACGGTGTGGTAAAAATGAGAACCCTGGGAACTAGCAAATTGTTTTTCAGTTGCAGACTACAGCAGGCATTGCACTGCAATTTGTAATGATGATTAACCAAGTAAACAACAAGGAATTAACGAATGAAAGTTGAATATTTAATCTAGAAGAAAATAAACTATCAGTTAATTAGCTCAAATCCCTATAATTGAATTTAAGTTATGAATTTTGTTGTCCTAAAATATACTGTTATTTACAAATTTGTTTGTTCCTGAAACAGCATTGGAATATATACTAGAACTCGACGCATTTAGCACGCTTTTAAACCGAAGGACTGACTGTCAAAATCCCTTTATGACATTTGATATTCGTCTGTGAAAATGAATCATCTATTGTTTGGCTGACTGCTCAACTGGCACCTGCAACCACACAGAACTCAAGCAAAAGTCTTCCGCCAAACACCTAGCGAGGCAGTCTCTTAATTTAATTTGCAAATTAAGTTGATATTACTGGCACTAAAGTCATTAACGACTTGGTATGAGAGGACGGAAAATGGGTTGACAGCGGGATTGAGACAGTCTCTTGCCATTTTGGCAATTTCGCTAAGGATCGACGTATGTCCAATTCTTGAGCATCCAACGGACGCGATTTCAGTGCTATTTATTTCAAGTTTGAGTTGAAGAGGCGCGCAACTCCTTGCACAAACCCATGAATATTTTGCGACGAATTGTTGAGCGAAGGTGACGTTATTAATTCCATTCAATTGTGGCAACCTCAATTAATGTTTCAAGCTGCACCGCCGTAAAGATTCACTTCGTCAACGATCTTTGCAATTTGACAAACTAGGCAAACACACTCAGAAATGGAGCAAGCTTACAAGGGTGTCCAAATATTCAAACGGATGATAACAGCGCCGGGGACGCAAACAGCATAGCGAGGTCGCGGTAAGAGCTTTTTTCAACTATGGATACGCTAAACTTATTTTACAGGCTCGTGTCTGCAGGTCGCCGACAACGTCGACGATATCGCCTGAATTCTGAGGCTGTCATGAGCGTAAATCGTAGCATGGATAGCATTTTGGATGATCTTGAAGGTTCGAGACGTCGATCGTCGTACCCAAACTCTGAGGTAAGCAAATAAAGACACTTACCTTTTTTTACCATATTACTGTATTGATAAAATATACTATAACCCAAAAACGTTTAATTGCCTTGCACTGGCAACGTGAAGACGTTTCCGTTAACTGTAGAATTTTAATGCATTTATGATGGCTTTTTCATTAATTTAGAAAACTGGTAAAATGGTTGTAAAGACTATGTGCATAGTCTTGTTCCTTTTTTTGGGCATAAATATTCTAGCAGGTTCAGCTTATGTTTTGAAGCAATATTAGTTTCTTTATGATATCGATACCCATACCCGCCTGTAAAGATCTCAGGCGTATAGTTTTTGCGCGCGATACAAAAACTTCCATGCATTGAACAATAACTTTATCTGCCCGAGTTATGAAAGAAGTAATTCTTCGGAGTTAGGCGCAGTCGACTGAGCCGTTAGCAGACTGAAACAGAGAGCTAAGTTTAAAGCGATATTCCAGCTGCAAATTATCGCTATCGCCGGTTGATGATCAACAGACAAGTCTTGTTAATTATGAGTCAAAAGTGATCTTCAATCTGGAATGACTCTACTGAACCAACTTCGAAACCAAATTTTTCAGTCGTACCGAACGTATGATATATTCTTGACTTAAAATGACGTAAATTGTCTGTGTGCGAAATAGTCTGCTAAAATTAAGATACGCCCTCTGTATGATAAAATGACGGGTTTTTTTTAATCTAGATTGCTCTTCCGATTATTTTGTTATCATGACTAAATTGGTGAATACAACAGTTATAAAACTAAACAGAATTCCTCCCCAAAAAAATTTCAAAAAAGAAAAGAAAAAACAATAATAACTCAGCAAATTAAACTTTGTGAATTAGAAGTGAATGAAACATTAAATTTTAAATATCTCTGTCTTTAATAGTGAGATTATTCTTTATTAAGCATATTTCTGCGTTAATGATATTATTCTTTATTCAGTGTCGAAGTGAAAATATTGGGGATAGGATGCGAACCGAATAAGCATTTTATTACACCAGGTGTCTCGGAATTTTTTAATTGCCGATTTCGATTCCGACATTCATTGAACAAACTCAGTTTTTGTCTTTAAATAAAATGAACTGACTCACAATCAAGATTTCATGCGAACTGAACTTTGAAACAATGTATATTTGGCTTGTGATTTCTATATATAGCCAGTAGAAAAAGCCCACGCTTTAATTTTATACTGATGTTCCTAATGGCGTAGATGTGACGTCCTGAAACTACAGAATGCATTTATGAATGAAATGCTAATTATTACCTTTCTCATGCTTATAGTTGGTTCCTCGCCGGAAAAAGTTTCGTTTTTCCGATAACTGCATATTTAATGATACATTTACAAATTATTAAAAGGGAATGAAGTTTAATTTCTGTATACTTTTTTGTTTTTATGGATCATGGTTCCCTTCCAGTTTCTGTCTTCAGTCCGGCCATTATTGGTTACTATAGTTGCAACCAACAGCTGGTTTTTGCGAGTGCGGCAGCTTAATCAATATCGGCTGCAAATACTGTATTCCTTTTGGTGCGCTGATTATTGTCAAGAAAATTAGGCCAGAGCCACTGTGATGAAACAGGGACAAACAATAGATCGTTTCGGTAGAAATTCGCAATTAATTGTTATGAACTCAGAACTAGCATTTTCTTTGACTAACTCACCTCAGACTTTCGTAACATGGAAAAATTAATTCCTTTCGTTTTCGGAGGGACAAATAAAGTCAGCTGTAGGATTTTCGGAAAGCCAAAAATAGGTAAGAAATTTGGGGAATTACAAAGTTCGTTTTAAAATTTTCTCTGCATGACTTAAATTTTCAGCTAAAAAATTTGAGCAGATCCCCACTGTTCTATCCCTTTTAAATGCCCCAAAACAATCTGAAAAGACAGATATTTTATTTTACATTATGTATAGTTTAATATCTCTTTGGCTGAAAAACGAATGGTCATACGATTTTTATATTATATAATTAACCCTTTAAGCTCCGGTAGTGATCAGCTTCAAATTTTAATTCAATCAAATCGCCGAGCAAAACAATCGCCGCTAATGTGTATATGACCCTTATTCAAAAGTGCAAAATTCTGAAAACGCGTCGTTTGCACCCTCACTATCTTAGGTTTCCATGTGATCGCTGCAGTAGCTGCGATCGCAAAGATCCGCGATATGTGCTCTGTTTCCATACGATCACTACGTACAATCCCGGACAGACTAGCCTTTTTTGTGCTTATGTTTATGC
Organism: Siderastrea siderea; assembly: GCA_964030785.1. Lineage (NCBI taxonomy): Eukaryota > Metazoa > Cnidaria > Anthozoa > Scleractinia > Rhizangiidae > Siderastrea > Siderastrea siderea. The sequence continues at coordinate 4,216,167 of OZ034978.1, read as the reverse complement.
TTTTGTCATAGTTATGTCTTGTGAGGAGACGAATGACTTGAGCATCAACACAAGCAGAAACAAAAACATTATTTCAACTTCTAATGCGCATGCTTCGTATACACTTATGCTTAAGTTGATAATAATTTCACTAGAATTTTTGATGAACTTATGCTTAATGTCTCTAGTGAAAAACAGCCCTCGCATTCGAAACAGAATCTTTTTTTAATGAACGGTAGAAATCTTTTTCCCCGAGAAGAATTAGAAGAAAACCCTGGGGACGATTGCTTTAAGTGACTGCACATGTTTTCTCGCAACCCTTTTCGCAAATCTCCTTCTTCCCACCAACTGATCAAAAAATGAAATGAACATGGTGAATGAGGGAATGAATGAATGAACGAACGAACGAACGAACGAACGAACGAACCAACGAACGAATAAATGAATGAATGAATAAATGACTAACTGACTGACTGACTGACTGACTGACTGACTGACTGACTAACTGACTGACTGACTGACTGACTGACTGACTGACTGAACGAACGAACGAAGGAACGAACGAAGGAACGAACGAATGAATGAATGAATGTTTGCAAAAATATCCAATTTGATCGGCGTTTTCCAAAAACTACATTTTTGGTGCGTTTTCGATCTCAGTAGAAAGCCTGACTACACGAAAAACTCGTTTTTATCTTGATAAACAAAACAAACAAACAAAAGCATTGGTTATAGTCTTTGCAATTCTGCACCTACTTCTCTTGCGTTTGAGCAAGTTCGGGTATCCCAATTTTGAAGCTAAAATTGAAACTAACGCTAAAATTGGAACAGCTTGATAACAAATAACGTTATTGTGTTAAGCCGCAGACAAGACCATTCCACAATTTCACAGAAAGCGCTCTAGGTCTCGGCAAATACATCTCAATACATCACAATTTTGTGATACTGATTTGCTTTTCTCCGAACATTCAATCAGACTGGATACTGAAAATAGTTCCCCACACTTGTTCCCTAGATTCGCGCCGGAGGTTTGTGTTTGTAAACACTTTGGTTGTCATTATTAGTTTGATGCAGGGCCCCTGGTTCGATGACAAAGATGAAGAGCTGTGTTAGGGCGGTGAGGGTAGGGGGGGGGGGGTAGGGAATGTTGGTGAACAATTGGAGTTAAATAAGACGCCAAACTAGTATAGTTGTTGCACTGACTGGATGGGTTCATGACTTAGAGACATTTTGGTTCTGAGTCGGCCGAAATCAGTTCCTACACGGTCCGCTAAAATCTAGACTGCTCACAAACGGAATTCAATTTTGCTAGAATTTCTGCTAACTTGTATCAAAAGGTTATCATTTATTGCCACCCAACATTCGCCTTTTGCAGCGCTCAGCGTTAGTGTATAGATGTACTGGTCCGCATTTCTGTCTGAGTTATAATAATAGACTAAAAATAGAACCTTACTTCACTGCTAGCTTGTTCGGTCCTTAATTGGGCTATGTCACAGATGGTGTACTGGTGTTTGCCAAAACTGTGCTAAAATTGTGATGAAGTACCGTCACTCGCACTCAAAATGCTCATTGAACTCCAAGAGGAACATAATAAACAAATTTTTCAAAGGAGAACGAGTGCAGACCAAAATGAGCTTTAACGATCAGTTTGCAAAACACAACCACAGAACTTAAAAAATGGTCCAACGTTGTAACACTGAGCCATACACGTTATTCCAAAATGGCGGAAAATACATTACTCTTTTGTCTCATTGTTAATTGGCCCTTGTTGCCTCGAACTCATGGGCTTAAAACGAGGCAACAAGGGCCAATTAACATGGAGACAAAAGAATAATGTATTTTCCGCCATTTTGGAATAAGGCGTATTTCTATCCTGGTCTTCCAGGGCCAGCTAACCTTCCGTGTGTACTCTAACAACGTACAGATGACGTCAAAACGTGGTAACAGAAGTACGATTGATATTCTTACCACGTTTTGACGTCCTCTGTGCGTTATCAGAGTACACACTCACGGCCAAACGGAATCTATTTATTTTACACATTGCCTTGATATCGGTTACCCCGCACAAAATTAGAAATGTTTTTAAAAATCTTCCTAGTGATGATTTGTGAGCGCAGAACTTTGTGGCTCATTACGTCATTCGTGTGTCTATACTTTAATAACAAACTCCCCTGGACCATTGAAAACGGGCGTTTTACTCTACAGCACGTTGTAACGGCCAGTTCCATCCCGGCTTCCGTGGCCAAAGACACTTGTTAACAGTTTTACTGCACTAGTAACAGTGAACAAAACTGGACCATTATTTTTAGGTTATCAATTGTGTAGTGACCTTTACTTTACGTTACTAAAAATACCTGACATAATCCTTCATGGGGAATATTGGGCTCTTTCTTTTCTTTGTGGTTGGACCTTGCCTTCGGCCAGTACTCCAAATAAGCTTGCAAAAAAGAACTCGACCAATATCCCCCCAATACCGACCTCATGTTAGTTGAATATAAAGTGATGTCTATTTTTAAAACTGTTTATTTCTATATTAGTATAAAGTTTAAATGTAGTGTGTAAACAGACTTTCTATGGCAATACATACATAAGCTATCTGATCATCCTTACACGGTCAAGAAAACTGCGATGATCATCCTTTTTCAAAATTCATTCCTTATAAAAGAGCGGTCACTTTGCAAGGTGCCAGTTTAGCACGGTTGAACTGAGCTTTGTTTTCTTGGCTTATGTGTGATATTACTTAAGATATTTCCATAGGAAAAGCTGTCTTCCCGTGAGCTTACATGGAAACTCTTTTTTCCTAACGTAAGTCAACCGGCACTTTACACACTGCAAAAGGGGCCTACGGGCTTGTCAAAAGCCGGCTCCGGCCCGGAATCGAAGAATGCAGGGCGCCAGGGGCCATCAGAGTACCATCACATTAGTATTCCAAGGAACTAGAATCGACACTTTTGTCCGAAGTGGACGAAAGCTTCGTCCTTCGCTTCCCAAGCAAAGATTTTAGGCCCTTTGGCTTTCGTTTTTTCCATTCCCCAGCGCCGGAGCGAACGGGCATTTTCTCTCCCTCCCCTCCCTCCGTATTCTTATTATCACGTGTCTAGAGCCCAGTTTCAAGTTGACCTTGGTTTTGGAACGCAGTCCAAAATTTCGTCGAGGAGTTATGGGGGGAAAGAACTAGTTTTCCATAGAGGAAAATGGTTCTACTTCCGGCCAAACGTCGGTGTAACCTACTAATATTTCGTATTTTATTTGTTCCCTATCTGCAAACATAAGTTGAAGGCTGTTAAGCGGCTGAAAACACTGAAAATGTCGTCGAACGGACTGGCTGTCTCGAAGGTCCTCGAGCAGCTACAACTGGTTCAAGGGATGATAGACATGAACGCATCGAGCTTGAACAGTTTGCGCACACAGTTCTCCACGAACAGCGACTTGATCCAACAAGAAATTCGCACTCTCGAGGTAAGTATTATCGCTTAAAATTTTTAACTTAAACAACTGTCGATTTGATTCATGTGACCATAATTATACTAGCTTATGATCAGCGGTAGCGACTAAAGTCGACCTTCGAAATATGTATATTGATGCAAGCTTGGTAAAATGTGACTACTTTCGAAACTACATCTTTTGCTTTCGGGTGCACGAAATCGCGTTAAATTTTAAAAAAATCTATCTCTTTCGTGAATCGTGCACTTCGAAAGCCATTAGTCATGTTTTGCGGTGTAATAGCCTTGCGACGTGACAAAGTATTTGCATTGTCGTGTATTCCAAAATTCTTATTGATGTTTACGTTATTGAGCAAGACGATCTTGACACGAGATATTGGGCTTTCATTGGCGGTGGTCAGAAAATTCATATTTTTCCCCTTAAGTCTCTGTTTTGCTAAAATAAATCGCTGGATCATAGCGTTAAAGTTGAAGTAGTGTTCGCGTGTCTTGTCTTCAACGAGTGATAAAAGGTTGTTCGATTCCTGCAATCAATATCGTTAAGAGGCAAATTTTTACTTTAGGCGATTGTCGGTTAACAAAAAACAAAGCTTATGTTTTATACTTAATGGCAGTTATATCAAATGAAACGGACTTTGAAATAAGTGATGCAGTAAAATTCTAACGTTCATCTGAGACACCTGCAGACAGTGTAGTTTGCAGTATTCCTGTGTGCTGGTTTTTGTTTACTGTTTACTTGTTATCCAGGGAAAGCTTGTTAAGCTGTTTTCACGACAGCTAGTGGCCAAGCAAAAGTGTACTGAGGATTGGAATTACTGTGAGAAACTCAGGGATTATCCTAAACTAGAACAGTGGCTGCAAGTAGTGGGGATAAATGAAGAAGCCATAAAGGTAAATAAATAAATTATTGATTTTATATAAAAACATTTTACTTCATGGGTAAAAGATCCTCTGAGTTGTTTCAACAACTTCAACAGGTGCAAAGAAATTGTGAAAATATTCAGGCTTGAATTCATGGGATTTAAACCCATGACCTCACAATCCTGGTGAGTATGGCATTTGAATCTGTAGGTCAACAGTTTGAGCCGTCTTCAAGTCTGAAGGCTTTTTTGCAGCTGTCAAAGCTGCTAACTTCACTACTTAAAAGGAAACTTTCACTGGTAAAGTGTTCATTTGCATTTCACCAGTTTTGACAACTAACAGCTGAACGGTTTTTTTTTTTTTTAGGAAATATTCACAATTTTGTTAATATAGGGCTGACGTCATTGCTTATGTCTTGAAAATTGAACATCACCCAACAAGCTAACAGACGTCGAAACTACAGATGTAGAAAGAGTGTAATTTTATATGAAAGTTATGGCTTTATGTGAATTTTGAAAGAAAAATGATGAAAACTAGCTTCATACTTTGTCTATGCATTTGAAATTTACATTGTACACTTACAGATGTTTCTACAGTACATGTACGGCAGGATGTCAACTCTTGCCACAAAGCCATACAAACTTCTGTGCATTTGGTGTTTTTCAAAATGGAAAAATATCTCCATCAAGCATTTTCCTTGCATATTTACTATTTTACTTAAATGTAACTACCTGTTAATTTATTGTGTTTTTCATTTGCCAAGCAGAATTAAATTATCAATAATTTATGATAATACAGAGATCAAAGACTGCTAACTTTAACAAAGATGGGCCAAGGCATCTACATGTGTATGTACGTGTAAATGTATGTGAAAGATGCATGTGATTACAAAGTGTAGCACGGGACCCATAAATACCGAGCTACGTGCATAATGAACGCAGCTGGAAAAATGGACAATGGCTGGTCAAAATTGACCTGTGTCAAGTGAAATTCAAATTATGGTCAGACAGAATCTCTGGACAAATATCTTGAATAACTACATGTACCATTCTGATCTATGGACAAATATCAAACTAATCTGAGCATTGTTTTGTTTGACCAAAATTGAGGCTTGGACGTTTGTCTAGCCCTGTAAGCTAGGCAGACATCCATCCATTTATCCATCCCTTTGACTGTGTGTCTGTCCATTCATCAATCTATCCATCCATCAATTCAGCCAGCCAGCCAGTCATGTAGCTGTCTTGCAGGTGTAATTTGTTTGTTTATTTTAATTAAAAACAGAGTTTGGAAGAGAAGTGCGGGACAGTGGAAGGCCTGTTGTCGCTTTCTGATGACAAAGTAAGAGCGGTGCTTGAGAATTACGCTGATGGAGAAGAAGAAAGCAGAAGGTTAATTGCAGCTCTGAAACATCTTCAGGCTTACACAGGTGGGTGAAATATTATCTGTTGTAGCCCTGATATCAGTACACAAACATTCCTTATGTCCTCCACTGGACATAAAATTGTTGGAAATAAAGACAAAGTTTCAATTCTTTAAGTTAACAAGTGCAAAAAAAGTTCTAGTGTACCAATAAGTTGGATATGAATATCACCTATTTTCATTTTTGAATTTCCCACGCACTACCATTTTGAATTTTTATGACATCAAATGGATGCCGCTGTTGGTATAAAGCAACTAACAATAGTGGCAACCATTTGATGTCATGAAAATACAAAATAGCAGCACCCAGGAAATTCAAAAGTGAAAACAGGTGATATTCATAATCTAGCTTTTTGGTACACTAAAACTTTCTTTCCACTTGTTAACTTAGGAACTGAAATTCAGACTTCAAGTCCAACAATAATTATTAATTTGTTGTAACAGTGGAGGTTCCCTTTAAGCAGTGGCTTCCAGTCTTCTTTTCAGGGCAACAGGTAAGTCAGTTTTCCAGACTGGCAAAGCAGCTCTGTTGAAAATCATTTTCTACCCTGGAGTGGAAGACACAGAAGACACAGCATACACATGTATTACATGTATACCGGTACTATGATTTCTCTTAACAAAGTTACTGCTTAATGTGGGTGAAAACAATAAGAAAAAACTTGTTGGGACCTAGGAATGGGTGACTGTGACTGCTTAGTGTTTTACACCAATTATTCCTTTCACTGCCACATAATAGTGATTGCCATGTGCTAATTAAAAGCTATATACAGTGCATGTGCAATGTTTATCATGCAATTAGGCAGAACACAATAAGAAGAACTCTACAAAACATTAAGATTAAGCGATCAACAAGTCAACAGTTTTTAAAAGAGTATTGAACATTAACACTAATGTTTTCTGAACATGTTTACCTTTTTAGTCAATGCTTCATGTAATGCATAAAGCAAATTTTGAACATCATGTACAGAACTTCAGAAACGTCAATACGATTGTTTGATCTTCTTCATGAACTTTTTCTCAAAGTCTTCACTGTTGAATGATTCTTCTCCCCCACAATAACTCAAGTTTAAACCCTTTTCACCTCCAGTATTAAATTTTATAATCTTTGCCATGATATTCTGCATAGACTGCATCTTTTCTTGGCCCGCGAGAAAGAAATTCAAGGTGGTGAGTAGAAAGGATTTGGGTAAGCCACTTGTCTACTGCTGCTGTAATCAGTGCTTCACATTCAGGTGTTCCAAGCCCAGGCCCATTGATAGAGATCATCATAAGCGACTGAAGCATATCAACACTAAGTCTGTTCCTCAGTCTAGTCTTGATACGCTTCAAGGCACTACACCCTCGCTCTGGCCATGCGTTTGACACAGGCATCGACAGACACACTTCTGCGATGCTTGCAAGGGAAGGAAACACACTGCTGTATGTTGTCTTGAGGGAAATTAGCCGTTTCAGGCACCATTCTGTTGCTGTTTGTAGGTGGCTCTTCTTCACCTCTTCTGGAATGTCCTGCTTCCATGCGTGCATGTCAAACTTGAATTTCTCCCACTCTGCCAGCAGCTGTTCTTGCTTTGCTTTCTCTTCTGCGTCACCTTGAAAAAAATGGTTTGCCAGCGTCTTAACCTGCTTTGTCCCATGTTCCTTAAAAGCACCTGATCCTGGTTGGGGTAAGGTCAAGGGATTAAAGATTGAGAAGGCCCTGACAACAGGGAGGTCACCGTCAAACCTGTGTTGAATGTTCTCTGTTAGGGCTGCTACATACTTCTCTAGAAGACTTGAAAGCTGGTTTTCTTGAGCAGTACTCAAGTTTACCTCGCAGGTTGACAGGCGCTCTTCTAGATCCTTCTTAAGTGCTGTTATTGGAGACTTGGAATCTCCAATTTCCGTCAACTTGTGAATGGTGTAACTTATGGAGGGCTGAATATGGGAAAAGTTCACCTGTCCTCGTTGAAAGCTCTTGCTTAAAGAGGAGAGAACAGGGAGAATTTCCTTCAGGATGTATATGGTTCCAATAAACTTGGAAGACTCGACCTTGCTAAGCAGGCCACATGCTACGGCATCATTATCTTTAAGCTCTCTCAGAGTATGCAGTATTGCCAGGTAATCATCATGGATGGCTCGTGTTGCTGCATCAAATGACAACCACCTTGTCTGACATGCCTTCTTCATCTTCTTGGCTACAACTTTCTTGCTCTTATCAGACAGGACTAGGGACTTCAAATTAATCTGCACTTTCAAGTACATAGCAGTCCGCTTCGGTGAATTCTCGAATAATTTCCAAAGCTGTCTTAGCCAGAGCTCCACACTTTTGATGTACTCGATCTGTGCACTTGTATCTGTGCAGGCCAAAGCGAGCTTGTGGCACAAGCAGTGCAACGAAATAAGGCGGGGATTCACTTCTTTTAAACGAGCTGCTACACCAGTACGTGCACCAGTCATCACAGCTGCACCATCGGAAACCAGGGAGCTGCAGCTTTTCATCTCAAGACCAAGCTTGGCTAGTTGGGATGTAAGGACTGAAAAGATGGTTTCTGCATTGGCTGATGTGGAGTTCTTCAAGACATCTTCAATGAACAAGAAGCTTGTCTCAACATCACCTGTTTCGCTGTTGAAGTGCTGAATAAATGTGATGAGCATTTCCAGTACAGATACATCTGTGACTTCATCACTCAAAAGACCAAAGCAGTGTGCTTTCTTCACTTTCTCTAACAGCTTGTCTTGAAGAGCAGAGCCCAGTGCCAAAAAGAGTTCTCTAATAGAGCCCTGTGCAGTATAATGGAAATGCTTCATGTGGTTGAGACCAAGCAATGTTAGGAGCTCAACCAAGGATGAAAACTTTCTGTTTGAAACTTCGTCTTTAACGAGCCAGTATGCTGCCAGTATGCTGCCTTAACTATTATTAAGGCCTTGAACAAGACATCGTTTTTCACTGTTTTTCTTTCCTCCACTTCTTTATGAAAAACTGACACCCTTCCTAGCATTTCAGCTTCGATAGCATCCTTGTGCTGCTGGGTTGACAAGTGGTCCTGAACGGCCGATTTCTTAAAGCGTATGCTGGGTGTTGCGTTGAAAACTTTGGACTTGTTCTGTTGGTTTTCTGTGTTGTGTTTCTTGCATAAATAGCAGAACATCCCCTTTCCCTCTTGGTATACCAACCAAGCCAGACCAGTTTTTGTGCAAACATTAAGGCCCTTGTCAAACAACCAACTATGGACGAATCTGTCACAACTGGTCTTGAGACGAGACTGTTCCGGGGATGTCAGGTGCTGGCAATGTTCTAACGTGCACTTGTAGAAATTGTGTACGGTAGGTCCTTCGGGAAAGGCAAAAAACGTCTCAATTTCCTTCATCATCTTTGCTGCGTCATCGGACCTGAGATAACTTGCAGTTTGCGGTGATTTTTCTTCGGCTGTGTTTTCTTGTTGTTGCACTGTAATAACAGCCTGTACTTCATTGGAAACACTTTCCAACGGATTACCTGAAAGGAAGCGGTTTTATCTTTATGAAAACTAAGAAAAGTTTTCATGTGGCGTTGTTCTCCTTTCTCAGAAAATATCATCGTACAATGCAACCTCGTTTGATTTTTATGCATATTAATTTTCATTTAAAAAGGAGCAGATTTGTTGAGAGTCGTTAAATATTCCTAAATCAAGACAAAATATATCACGCACGTGCCTATGGTCACGGTACATTAAACACAGCGTTATTTTTCTCCTCGCCATGCATTTCATTCTGCTTCAAACTTTGCATGTTCTTAAATTTTGTTGTGCTTTCATGACAGAAAACTTAGCTAAGTTTTATTTAGTGATATATTTCCGTGAATCTTAAACGGCGAGAATTGACAAACATCTGGAAATCACCCGCCACATGTGGTTTATTATCAGCTCAAATGACGCAGAAATTATGAATGCCGTGTATGCGGAGTATTACCGGTAAGAAATCAGGGCACATTTCGGATTCCTTTTTTTTTTTTTCGAGTCCATTTTTACTGAAGTATGATTTAACAGTTCCACTTGCCTTCTGAAAGTCAAATCAAAGATTTTTTCATTCAACAACACCATTGTGCAAGTTTCCGGTAAACATTACTTGAAATCTATTTATTGCAGCTTGTCAGTAAAAACCGTCGCGTCCGCGCGACTGAAATGAACTTTACCTTAAGATCAAAGATCAAAGGGCCTCTGCTCGCAAGGTAAATTTTATTATGCGACATTAAAACATTGGACATTTTCTCGTGGTTCTTTTGAAGGCAAGCATTAAAATAACAGCGTTTTATACTCAACGGTAATTTTCTGCCAAAGTTCTTTGGAAACATTTTTCCAAAACAACAGTGAATGTAATCAAGTGAGCGAAATTGTTAATTCCTTACCTTGAACTTCCTCATTTTCGTTAGATTTCTTTTTCTTCGTTTGACTTGGGAAGTAGTGGTGAAGCGATCGCTTTTTTCCTCCGTGACCTTCCATTTTCGAAAACCTCTAAAAAAATTCAGGAATTATCTTTGAAAATCTTTGAAGCTAGCTGGCACGTGTAAAACACATCACGCGCTTTTATGGAAGATGTCTGTCAACGCCACACGTAATTTCTGTATTTTCTTACAGTAAGGTTTTCTTGTGTTTTTTAAAAAACGTACACAGAAGAACAAAGAAAAAATTCCAAAATTTCATACCGCTTACAGGTCTATAAACTGTTTTGTTTGTTCATGATCCCATTGAGCAACATGATTTTTCTGTTCCTGATAACTTAATAATCTTCGCCACACAGTAGCCGGCGCAAAGTGGTCGCACAGCCGGCGGTTTTCCGCCGGCTACCGGCTTCTAATGACAACCCTGCACCTCAGGAACAAAAAATAAGACATGCTCAGTATGTCACATAGGCAGTGAAGGGGGTAAGGGGAGAATTTTCCGGGACTTTTTCAACTGACCACTTAATAGGGGGTGACCACTTAATACAGGTTTGACTATACTATACTTGATAGTACTATACTACTCTTGATAGTACAGAGACAGAGGTTTTGTAGCTAGCATGTTTTACTTCTAAATCGTTTCTCTCTGCTAAAGTGTACAACTCTATAAATAAACAGTCCCTTTTTAAGTGAATATGTCCTTGGGCTGGTTTGTCCTTCAATAATATGAATGTTGCATTAACACTGGCAGATAGTTTCACTTTGGTTTTTATCTTTAGAACATTTGTAGCACGTATCATAACCTGTAACAACAAACTTAAGGTCATTCCCCCGAAATAAAATTTAACACACGATTTTTGTAAAACTTTCACAAGTTGTTATCTATCGTGCAATGTTTTGAAATATAAAATAAAAAGAATAGGTCCCCATGTCCATTTATGAGATATCATTGTCTCAAGTTACCCCATCATTCCATGCAATTTCACCTAACAAACACATGTTTATTTGATCAGTTTACATTACTTTCGATAGGAACAGGAAGCACTTAATTAAAGCAAATCTTGAAACAATGTACTAGATGTAAAATATCAATAACAAGGAACAATTTACTAGATGTTTTATGGCAGATGCTTGAAGCGTCAGACGAAATTGACTTAAAACCTTCATTACGTGCGTGTTCTCGAGGTCATGATTTCTCCATCTCCATGAGTAACGCATTTCTAGTAATAGTTTTTTTTTGAACATGTGTTTTTTTTAGAGGATGAACAGTAGGTCAAAAATATGTGGGAAAAAAGATAGGTCACCATGCTTGTTTAAGAGTAAATGACTTTTCTTTTATCTGGTGAGCTTAGCCTCATAGGAAACCTATTACTCCCTGGACGTGCGCACGCTGTGCGCACGCGCTACTGACGTAGCAAATCGTTCACAGTAAGGATGCGCAATGTAATACAAGGCAATGACCTTAATCACCTGATCTGATCGTGCATGGAAAATGTCAAGCAACTTACAGGTTTTGTGTGACTTGCATGTTTCTTCTGTTTTGTGACTACTGACGTCATAGCAAACCTGTATACAAATAAAGAAATAAAATAATAGTTACAAACAATGCAGGTGATGACAAAGGGATGACAAAACTGATCCCAAAATGGGCACCGGTGAACTGCCAGCAAAACACGTCAAAATGCGTGCCAGAGGTAACCCTGCAATGGGCTAACATCTCATCTTGCATGGGGGGTGGGGAGGGGGGTGCATAGTATACTCATTGTTTCTCCATGCTACAGCAACCTGGTTTAACTACAGCCATGTGCAGTGACTAATTATAACAAACTCTTAAAAGTACGTGTAAAGAGTTAACACTGTCCTGTGTTTTTTTTTTCTTTCACAGAACGCCAAAAGCAAGGCCATAAAGACAGCACTTCAGACATATACTGGGATTCTTGGGACACTGGTAAATCAAGAGAGAGAGGCCATCCCACTACCCCATCAGAGCGTTCATCACGCTCCTCGGTCACATTAGACAATGATATTCCTCTTTCCTCGCCGAGCTCTGATGCTGATACTGAGGGATCCAGGCTTTCCACTCTGTCTGCTAGCGATAATGACTCTGTTCTTAGTCCAAAGCAATATAGTCCCCTGCCCTTCCATTTCAATGTCCGCACTGACAGTCCCTCTTTGCCACTAAAGAGAAGTGTATCTGATGAGGTGAATTTAGGTAAGACTTACATGTATACACTGGAAAATACAGAGTATTAAATACAGCCAAAAAAATAGTATGTTTAATATGTAACTTACACTGTACGTAATGTTCTCTGTTCTTTTGTTTTTGAGCTCGTATTAACTTGTTACTTGTAGACTATTGTAAAATTCTAACTTGTAGATTTACTGTAAAATTTGAACATAATTCAATATTCTATTTTAATAGTATTTTCTATTGTATAATAGTTGTCATTGCAATTTCATAAATCATTGAAAATTTTTGTTTAGAGCAGTTACATGTAAGTGTTGTAAACAAAAAAAAGCAACAACTCCAAAAACAATCTTGCTAACTTACTGTAAAATATAAGTACATGTATAAGCAAGAAAAACAACAAACAGAGAAGTCAACATACATGTACAGTGTAATAATTATTTCAGTTCTTATTTCATTAGACCATTGTCAAACATACAAAGGATTGCAATGCGCTAACAAGGAAAGTGTTAACCAATATTAACAAGCTGACCATTACAACAAGAGTGCAAACATTATACAGAAGAACGTAGAAAAAAACTAAAACAACACATTCAAATTCTTTGGCAGCTTTGATGCCATAGTTGAAATACATGTATTACTTTTAGTTCTCTGTTTGAAGTTTTTCTTGCTTGTACTTATATCTTAAGTCACCAAGTTTATTTTTTTTCTGTGTTGTTATTTTGTTGTATTTCTTACATCTGTCAGCAGGTAATGGTTGAATACTGTACTGAAAATAAATAGGAAATAAATTAAATATTTATAAATATGCGTACAGTGTGCATATTGTGCATTGTATGTGTCTAAATTCCGCTATATTTCCAACCTGGCAGGAAACAGAATAATCATCACCACTGAACACGCAAGTTCAACTGTTGGGAAAAAGCGAGGAAGAGGCAAACTTGAACCTGTTATTCCAGGAATGACAATAGATATTCCCAAGAGCCCAAGTGGCGACATTTCACAGTCTGACTCTGAGTCGGATCACAATGCAAGTGAGTCAGATAGCTGCTCCTGAATACATTCTTCTCAAACCGTTTTGTAGCAGTAGGCAAGATGGTGAGGGGGGAGGACAGGGGGGGTCCAAACTTCCCTCAGGTAAGATTTTGAGGGGAGGTCAGGGGATCCAAACTTCCCTCAGGCAAGATTGTGAGAGGGATGGTCAGGGGGCGTTCAAACTTCTCTCAGGCAAGACTGTGAGAGGGGAGGTCAGAGGGGTCCAAACTTTCCTCAGGTAAGACTGTGAGAGGGGAGGTCAGAGGGGTCCAAACTTTCCTCAGGTAAGACTGTGAGAGGGGAGGTCAGAGGGGTCCAAACTTTCCTCAGGTAAGACTGTGAGAGGGGAGGTCAGAGGGGTCCAAACTTTCCTCAGGTAAGACTGTGAGAGGGATGGTCAGGGGGGTCCAAACTTCCCCCATTCCTGTCCAGTTTTTGTTTGCCGCCTCCTCCTTTTTGGTTACATTGCACAGTGTTGCATACTGTAATTTAATGTAATAAATTGCCAGCAGCCAGCAATTGTGCCATCTACAGGCAATCATTTCCTGCTTGCTTCACACTGGAGTTCCCAGTGAACCTCCTAGCAGACAGAAAGACCCAGTCTTTACTGCCTACTTCTTCTGCTATGTTGCCTGTGTTATGAGGCTCATGCTCCTAGGAACTGTCTTTGTCAAAGTCACGCACCACCGGTTTGTTATGTAACTTTTGTATGACCATATATATATGGACATGAGAAAAAGCACATGTTGGGAGTTTTTTGCTGAGTGTGTTGTTACAGTTGTACGGTGAAGAAGGACATGCAACGACATGGAAGTTTTATACACTTTGCTCTGCTGAAATTGACTGTTCCTGGTTTATGAAGACTTATATCTTTTGAGAACTGTCCAGGCAGATAAGCTTTTGAACATTTGTAGAACTTTCTGTAACCATTATTTTTTGCTTATAAACTTTGTGCCAGTTGCGCGCATGTTGAGTTATCATTAAATTTAGAGTTGCTGTTTACATTGTGTTTATGAATATCGCTGTATTCCCTTGTTACAGTTGCTTTTTGCCATTTCAGTCTTGCGTCTGTAACACCTGCTACCACAAATCATTTGACAGTGCTGCCTATTTATCCTGCTTTCTGCTGGCTGGGGCGGGGGTCGGGGGGCAGACAGAAAAATAAATGTACATGCATTTGGCTCTAGGCCATGGCATAAAGACCGGGTACAACAAGACAGACCATGACCAAGAGCCATGTACTGTACAACTATAGCATGAAATTCTTCAGGAGTTTTATTTTGTCACTTTTTTTAGGAGGGGTGGGGTGGGTATCCAGAATCAAATTTTGTGATTTAGAATGTTTTACATTTTCTGGAGGGATTTATGTTGAATCCTCTTGATTGGTTGAGGTCTAACTCAGGTAACATTGTTGCAAGGCACCACTACAACAACATATTTTTCAGGATGGTACATTGTGGTCTTTAGTTTTACAGTAACTTCCAGCTGAAACAAATTTTTAATTGTCTTCTTGTTTGTCATGTTCAGGTTCACATACCATAGGTTCTCCATCAAGGATCACTCATTATGGTATGGGACACACAATAAAACACAGGTATGGACTTCTGATGTCTACATACCTTTGACTATGTTAGTTACTATGCATTATACTTGTTGTTGGATATTGCAGTTTTTGAAACTTTAATTAACTCCGTACTCATTACCTTATTATTTTGGAAAGGTCATAATCCTCAATATCGCACCAGCAATCTTTGTGTTCTTGTTTCTATTAAACAATTATTGTAGCAGTAGTGAGGAGAAGTTGTTAAAAAATGACAAGAATTCATCTTGGGTGATAATGTCCTTAATAACCATGACCTGTGTAACTAATTAACCAATACAATTTTAAGGAGAAATTTGATGTTGATCACTTTTGAGGCTGAAAAGGTTAATAATAAATAGCGGAAAAACACTCTTCTCTGGTTTGTTTCCTCCATATTTTTCTTAGCTATGGGGTCAGAAACTAAACTGAGAGCAATCACTATCTGGGTGACTAACTTGAAATATGCACCTATTTGTTTTCACCTGCCCTAAAACACTGCAGAGCTATGTTTTGTTTAAGTTAATGCAATTGGTTTTCTCAGTGTGGCCTGCTAAAGAAAACAATCAAAAAATGGAAAAGTAAACGTCCCATCAATGTCCCTCTCCATTTTGAACAACAGCTACAAGAGAAGTCCGTCTTTAAGCTAGGGAAAGTTTGGACATGATGTATAGTGTTGATGAACCTGTGTCCAAAACAGTAGCATTAATTGATTATGTGTACATTTGTCATTCATTTTTGTTAGGTTTTCTCAGAAAACCTTCATGGTGAGCTTGGCATGTGATTACTGCCATAAAATCCTGCTGGTCGGTGTAAAGTGCAAAGACTGCAAGTAAGTGTTTAGTCAAATTCTATCATAAGTCACTGCACTGAAGCTGAATGTCTTGTAAGTAGCTATGGTCAAGACCAGGGGCTGGATTCATGAAGCCCTCCTAAGATAAGATGTGTCCTAAGTATTTTTCAAAAAACAAGAGCCTATTGTTAAACAATAACTTGGAATGTAATACAGTCACTTACAGAGTGCATTTTTGGGCATTTAGAGGACAAGGTTTGGAACAACTGATGGTTAATTGGGATTCAATGACAATGGTTGCTTGACTAGAGTTTTCTCTTACTAGAGCAGTTGCAGTGTACTTACATGTAGGGAGATACTGTTTACATGTATGTGCTTGTGCAGCTGTAATAAAAAAAATTTATGTGAATGTGTTCAGTTCATGATACAAAGTACATGTAGTGGCCAGGAGAGGGAAAGGGATGCACATGTACATGTATGTATTTAGACTTTAGACTTTTTTTGGTTTAAGAAACATGAAGCAGGGTTTCTGGTATTGTATAAGGGTTATGTTGGCATTATTGACCTTACTGTAAATGGTACCTGCTCACACAGTTTAGCAATATCTGCAAGGTTCTTGAAAAATTGCATTAAAAAAAAAATCACGGTTAAGTGAAATATATTTTTTTAAATCTTTAAAATATCATAAAGTTGTTAATTGTTGTTGTACATTATATTGATGCATTCTTCAATTTTAAGGATGAAGTTTCACAAGAAATGTGCCAAACTTGCTCCTCCTGCATGTGGTCTTCCAAAGGGGTGTGGTGACTTTTTCAAGGATCAGCTCCGGCGAGGTGAATGAAATGCAGCTCTTCTAAGGAGGATACATGAAGTAGAATGCGTTGTCAAATGTGTTTATTATGTTGTATAATTTTCCACCAGTGTCTTACAGTTTGTACACTCCAGGGTGTAGACAAGTGATTTGTGTGATACATCCGTCAAATCATATGTGACACGTGTAAATGAATACATGTACATGCATGTAAAATCCCTTGGGATCACCTCTGGCTCTGCTTCCTACTTTTCTCCTTTGTTCTCAAAATGCCTGTTGTGTTATATTTGCCAGCAGTGCCACAACCTATAACATTTATCTCATCTTTTAAAGCGCAGTGCAGGCTATCTACCAAAGGCAAAGTCTCTTCAAAATATTGTAACAGAAATGTAATTGAAGTTTAATGAAATAAGCTTGCAGTACATGTAGATATGGGCTAAACCTAACAATCACTATAATTTGTGATCTTTTTACAGCATTTGATTATCGCTCTTTACCAATGATACGTCCTCAAGTAAAGAGAACAAACTCAGAACCTTCAAGCATTGCACTTCAAGTTGAGAAGTACCTGCGTGAACAAAACACCAGAGCAATGCATCCCAATCGTAGCCATGGCAACTTAAATGCTGTTGAGCGCAAATGGTCATTTCGCAATGAGATTCCCCCACAATTTACAAACAAAACGACTGGGGCAAGTGGAGATTCTTGTTCAAACTCATCATCAACATCATCACCACCATCGTCACCTCTTCCCACTGCTCCAGCTACAAATGGGAGCAGCCTGTCAGCCCAGGAGGAGCTTGATCAGTTTCCAGATTCTCATTTTTCTTTCACAGGTTAGTGAACCAGTAAGTACAATTTTCACGCACAAAGTGCTTAAAGAGCAATCAGAGATGCAAGTAGACTCGCCACCAAAATGCCCTTACAGTGTACATGTATGTCAAATTAGTCACAACTGCTGTTGGTTGCAATGACTGGGTCTATCAGTTTGAAAATCAAATGAAAATCTGCCCTGCACACACGTGTAAACCGTCTGTTTTGTCATACAAAAATGGTGTCTTACTGGAACTAATAATTTTCCACGTCCTTTAAAGAAAAAAGGAAAAAAAAATATGTGTATTTGCTGGCCTGTTCAATGAAGGTTTGTGTTACATAATATATGAGTTGAATTAATTACTTTATACAACGTGTGCATACATGTTCATGTTCAGCCCCCCCCCCTCCCCCCGCCCCTCCAAAAAAAGCAAAAGCAACAACAACAACAACAACAACAGGACTAAAATCAAATGGAATGATAAAAATTTCTTGGTAAGAAATTTTTGAACGTGTGGATGTACCACATGTTTTTCTGAAAATGTAAGGGGTGATTAACATGATACCAGAATGAGTTTCATACCAGCGCTTGTCTGAAAATGAACTTCGTACCATGATCACGTGGCCAAAAAACCCAGTTGAACAACAACTGGGATGAACTCATTCTGGTATAGCTGGTTCTGGTACGAAATTTGGGGTCGGTACCGTGTAAACAAATGCAGATATATATATGGGGATTGGGAATGAATTCATTCTGGTACAGACTCATTCTGGTATCTTGTATACAGCCCCTGAAACAACCAAGTTTTCCTGAATTGTATTATTTTATTCCTTTTGCTTGGCCTACATGTACATGTAGGTGTTAGTAAAGGTAGACATGTATACTCTAATTTTCTGACATTCAGACCTATTCTGACTTTTCTTCATTTTGTTAGATGTATCAAGAATGACTTCATCCACACGGAGGTATGATAGAAAAAATTCTCTGAGTTCAAGATCGTCTGTTTAATGAGATTATTTTTTTTACATGTGAAGTTGTGATGCACATTATTTTTGTCACTAGTGTAACATACTTGTTTGTGTTTTTGTAGTTACATACAGTGTACAGTTAAATATAGGCCTCTTATTACAGGTATAATTAACGGACAGAGCTACAAACAACAATGTAGATCTTGTTCTATGCATCAGGAGAGGAAAAAATGTAAAATTGGGTGCAGCTACATGTACAGTGCAGAGTCGTGTGCATGAAAACCCAAGTTCTGCCATTGTAAATGAGCCTGCTTGCGGGCTAGCCAATCATAAGTGACTATTTTCACGGTCTAGTTATAATCATTTATGCCTTATGATTTGCCATTTTGTGGGCAGAATCCTCAGGTAGAATAGCCAGTTTTTCAAACAGAATGGAGTTGATATTTGAAGGGCTGAGAGCATAACCATCTTACCTGTATGTCGATTTTAGGCTGTTTTTTTGTTTTTATTTATTTATTTTGCTTCAAACTGCTTCAATTTTTGCATGGAGCCCTCAGTTCATTTAAAGAACACTGCTCAAAGTTTTTCCCTCTGATTTCCCCAAGTAGAGTGAGCAGAAAGGGAGTAGCAGATGTCTGCATATCCATCACACATTGCAAAAGTTCCCAATGTGCCTTAAGCGTAAAACAGAGGAAGAAAAACTTTGAGCAGTGTTGTTTGAGTGAACTGTCTGTAACAGGGAGGATCCTGCCAGGAGATGTTTTTTGAATTGTTGCTAACCAAAGTGGATTTATGGATTTGTTTCAGTGATGAAATGATTGATTCAACAAGCACACTAGTGAGGACAGAAAGTGTAAAGTCACGTCAAAGCAACCTCACTACGATAAGTAATGACTCGGTAAGTGATCACCAGCAGTAAGGTAAAAGAAACGTAGGATTGCCTTTGCACCTACATGTAACTGGCACACATGGCAGGAGCTTAACTCTTTAAGCCCCAATATCAATATGCATGTTCTGCTTAGTGTTCTTGATATATTTCTTTTGGTACTAGTTGGGAGAATTTCCACAAACATCAAGACATTTCATGTTCGGTGATCATTTCCTTAATTCTTGTGACCTGTATGTGTTGAAATGCACTGATATGATAAAGAGAAATTTGATGCTGATCACTGTTGGGGCTTAAAGGGTTAACCTGTTTCTCTTCCATGAAGCAACCAAAAGAGTATTACTACTACCCCCTCAGCAGAATGCTGGGGTAACCCCCAGCACTGGGTAGAGATACACAACAGTAGAGTTAAGATTCTTGTCTGAAGAAACAACGTAACAATGAAGTAACCAAACTAGCCTTGAACCAAGGACTCTCTGATATTCCAATCAAAAGTCTGATTGGAAAAAGTGGGGTCTAATAAAGAATTGGCATATCTCTATAACAATGGATTAATACTGCATGAAAAAGTTAAGATCAAGACCACCTGTCTTATTGACAATACAACAAAGATGCCCAATTACATGTGTGTTGTACACTGTACCCTAATTACTCTTGAAAAATAACTTTTACATAGCAAACTCCGCTAGATAAGTGTACAGCAGGCCTGGTAGATGGATTTCTAAGACACATGTTAAGTGTAGTTGTTGTGCATTTGAACTGTTATCACTTGCCAGAGCCAGCAACCACACATTTAACTCAGAGACTGAGCTTCTTTGACCTTCCCTCCTACTTTACAGGACCTATACGTTTTGGGTTTGTCTTCAGTTTTTATGCTTCATAATAGTAACGCTTGCATGGAATTTTGCTTATACATGTAAGTGTTTGTTGTGTTTCATGTTTTCCTTCTCAAAGACTTTATCAGGAGATGATGTCCCAACGGTTGAGTCAATAGACAGTCAAATATCTGATGTGGATCCACAGAGTAGAACATGGGGACGCAGAGTGGTAATGTTAAACATTCTTACTGATACATGCATAAGTTATACAAATTTGTACATTTCGTAGGTTAAGATGAATTTGAGGCCAAAATGATGTCAAACTAGTTTGATTTGTAGTTTTTTTGTTTCAATTTGATAATAATGACTATGAAACTAAGGAAATACAAGTCAAACTAGTTTGAAATCATTTTGGCCTGAAATTCATTTAACCTACAACATACATGCATGAATAAGTAAGAATAATTTTTAATCAGTAATTTGTTCTGGAATCTCACATTTTTTCAAGGAATTTTCAGCACAAGATCAGTGTGTTGCTACATGTATTCAGATGTGAGATGCTTTGATTTACATGAAAGCCAAAATTTTAATGCCTTTAGTATGGCATACGCTATAAAAAGCTAAAAGACATACTGGAATCAAAAGAAAGCAAAAAGTGTTGGTTCAGGTTTGTTCAAACTTATGTACATGTGTACTTTACTACATGTACATTTAGATTTGTGAAACCACAAATGTTTCTTTTGCTACATTGTACCAATGGACAAAATGAAGATGAACTGCAACTTGGAAAAAAACTTTGATGCTTCCCTCGTGTCCTTTAGAAGTTGCTTAAATTTACACACATATAGCTTTGTTCTCCCTTTAAGACAATTGCTTCATATGTTCCTTATCATGTTCTAGGAACATTAATTTTTTCTGTATGATAAAAGGTGCTTAGCGTTGATTGCAGTACCGTTTTGACCTAGAACTTTAGAAATTCTCATGCCAGAGCCCCTAAACAGGGTGCCAGGTTGGTTTAATTGGGACATGGGACCACAATTAAGTGTCTGCTTAGGGGAGTTGACAGCTTTTGGGGGGTGTTCATTTTCGACAGTTTAATTGCATCAAGGTAATAGTTGTGATACAGTTGCAAAAAAGACAAAGGCAGGCATAATAAGTTTCGGGGCCATTAACAACTTTCACCTACATCTAAGAGATTATTTTTCTCTTAACGCTTTCCCACAATTAAAGTTCTTCCAGAAAACATACGTGAGCACTTGCACACTCAGATATAATGTACGATACTTTCAGATTTACGTATCTGGATCTTATTCACTGTTCTGGCATTTTGCATTTTGTTTTAACCTGAGCATATAAACACATTTCATTTTTTCTAGCTTAATGTTTTCATCTCTTAACTTATTCACTATTTCAACGTTCTGCAGCCTGTTTTAACTTGAGCACTTAAATATTTTACGTTTTAATTGATAACACTAAACACGAGAAATTGACCCATCATTTTCAGATTCTAAAGCTTACCTGCAAAGGCTAATCAGTAATCAGAATTGTAATCAGAGGGCATTAAAAATGGTGGACTGCATGAATCATAATATTTAAATCATGATTTCATTTTAATAAACTGATAAATAACTTACTGAACGTGTGCATGAATTTCTATATGTGACCTCTCACGCGAAAACGTTCAATAACTTCAGTTAACACAAACATAATGACATTCAGTTATCACCAAAATATTAGTATGCTATAGTGTGCGCCCAGACGGGTAAAATGTGATTACATGTAATGCTAATCCAGAAAAAAAGTTACGCTACATTCTACATGTACTTGTAGTTTTAATTGCCGAGTGGTCAGTGTAAGAAGACAAATTAAAGCATTTGCAAAAAGGCATAAATATTGTTACAGAAATCCTCATCTGTATTCAAAGTTAATTCAGATAAGCTACAAGTTGAAGCACAGCCACTGAATTTGCTATTGTAATAAGCTAATTATCTTAATATCTTAAGCCCCAATAGTAGCAAGTATCTAATTTCTCTTCACCTTGTCGCTACTTGATCAAGCATAATTTTATCACTAATGATAAAAATTGTCTTGATGATTAATTAAATTCTCCCACCTAGTAAGAAATACATGGAGAACATTGAGGAGAATGTGCATATTGATAGTGAGGCTTTAAAGGATATCTGAGCTACTAAGCTGGGGATAACAGTTGCTCAATTAAAATGTTATGCAGATAAAGGTTACCGTATCTAACTGTAAATTTGTGTGCTTCTTTGATGAAAGGTTGGAAAAGCACACATGCTTTGGGACTTACATGTGAGTAAATTAAATGTGATATTGAAATAAAATGTGAATGGTAGACGTTAGACTAGCTCTGAACATTAACAAAATAACCTAAATCTTCACGTCGTTTTTAGTTTTGAAAGTAACCTTAGATGATGTTAATGACAAAATTAACATTTAAAAAAATAATGATTAATGCCAAAGGTTGTCAGAACGATGTAAAATAAAAACTGATATCCCTTAATTTTGGAATAATCGTCCAATTGTAGACTGAAATGGAAATCTCTTTCCAACCTCAAGCTGTAAAAGAATGTTCTTGTTGCTGTTTTGTATTTAACCATTGTAGTCTCAGATCAAATAAAATGAAGTGCTTTTTTGTAGTCAAAAAGCTCTAGGAAACAGGAGGTGTACATGTATGTGTACAGGCTACGCTTTCAACCTATGGTCAATTTGCATGACAAAGGGTCTGCTACACAGTTTGGCGTGGCCCTCGAACACTCTTGTCCCCTCCTTTCACACCCAACTTGTAAATATACATAGAGTCGTAGTCTGTAGCGCCACCTGAAAGTGTTGATAGATTAGTCTTAGCTGATTGGTCCACCCGAGAAGAAAGGAAACAGTACTTCAGTGAGGACATCTGTAACCAGTGTATAGATATCTCATATGCATTTGTGTTAACCCTTTTACTCCCAGAGTCAGTTGTGGAGACATTGAAGGTTGGTTCGAAATTTTGAGTCTAAGGATGAAATCCTATCGTGTGACTGTTCAAATGGAACCTCTTCAGCAGTACTTTCACATGGTACTAATTATATGTCAGTATTTTTCAAAATAAAATTTGCGATTTGTCTTGAATTTTGATTTTAGGCACTCTTGGGAGTAAAAGGGTTTTTTTATAAAGTGGACGTGGTTGGTTGAAATACCACGTCAATTTTGCGAGTATTCGTTGCAGTAAAGAATCAGCTAATAGAGCATTACTTGATGGTGGTACTGTACTGCAAATCTCGAAGGAAGCAAAACACCTTTTATTCTCTCTCACTAATGCAGCAAAGAGGCAGCTTAATGTCGGAATGGGTGATCCCGTTTGAAGAGCTTGAGATAACGTGGAATCCGCTTGGTGCCGGTAGATTTGGCAAAGTTTACAGGTAAGGCACGATCTGGTATTTGTTTTGTCTATCAGTCTTTTCTTTGATCAGCATATTATTTCGTAGATGTAGATGTACAACGTATAAGGTTGTGAGAAGAAGAAGGAAGTAGATCACTGAAGTGCGTTATTGCTGGCATTGAAAACCGTACCTTACATCAAATCTCTCCATGCTCTGATGCTTGTAAGCGTTGGCGTTCTCTTCCATTCACTTTTGACTTCCACCCAGCTGTTCGCTTTCCACCTTATACCATTCGCCTGCACATTTTTTTCTCTTCTTTTCCCCTCTGACCTCCACTTTAACCCTTTCACTCCCAGAGTCAGTTATGGAGACATTTAAGGTGGTTCTAACTCCTGAGTCTGTGGATGAAATCATATGGTGTGACCATTCAAATGATACCCCGTCTGCAGTACTTCCACATGGTACTATTATTTTATATTTAAGTTTTTTTACAAACGAAATTTGAGATCAGCCTTGAATTTTGATTTTAGGCACTCTTGGGAGTGAAAGGGTTAATGCTGCAACGCAGTTTCGTCTCTGTTCTTCCTTGTTTTATTCCTCCAGGAAAATACATGTCCTGGGAGAGAATTCAATAATTCAAGGGAACTCTCCGCCGGAACATGTATTTTTTCAGGCTTCAGGCTGACGTAGGGGAGTGGAAATGTTATCATCGTCACAATCGTCGTCGTCGTCGTTGTCAGGAAATGTATCAATACTGAAACTCCAAATTTCTGTGCTTGTAACACCTTAACTAACCACCCAACCAATAATCCTCGTTTTCGAGAAATGATTGTATCGCGAAATAATTACTTTGTAGCCTACTCAGTTCCATTTTTTCCTTCAAGCCATGTAAAATTTTGTGCGACATATGTAACGTCGAACATCGATATATAAAATAAATAAACAACTAAATTTGAATTTGCAGTGGCACTTCTACAGAGTGGCTCTTCGTCTGCTGATTCCAGATGGAGATTGGAAATGTTGGTTTTTGTGGAAGGAGGAGGTCCGGAGAAAAACCCTCGGAGCAAGGACGAGAACCAACAACAAGCTCAGCCCACCTGTTGTGTTTTTTTTCCGACACAAACATAAATTTCACCCACCCCTCAAAATACAAGAGTGAACAATATGTCTCTTAAAAATAGAATAAAAATAAATTCGATATATCCGTTGTGTCGAAAACAACTGATCGTAATTTTATGTGCTGTGAAATGTTTTTTATAGATACATGCATTTCTCTGTCCTGCAGGGGCCATTGGCATGGAGAAGTTGCTGTAAAGATCATCGAGATTGAAAACCCAACAGAAGAACAGTTAAACGCGTTCAAGTTTCAAGTTGGAACATTTCGAAAGACTCGACATGAAAATGTTGTGCTGTTCATGGGTGCGTGCATGGACCCACCTAAGCTTGCCATCATCACCAGGTAACAATATTGATTGGGAACTTATTTCTCCTTTCTTTATCAATAAATTTTCAACCATCGAGGTGACAAGAAGAAAGAATTAGAAACTTAGGGATAATCTCTGAATTTTTCTACCAACTCGCCAAAACTATTGCAAAGCTATAAACAAGAGTGCGAGAACTTTTTCTTAATTTTCCACCTTCTTCGAACATTGGCAGTCCTGCAGACGTTTTTAGCAGACCTCCTAGAAGGCCTGACTGTGCTAAATTGACCTTTCGTCGCCCGACCAATGCGTCGTTCTACTCAAGAAGAACACTCAAACACGTTTTGCTTTAACTTGTTACATTCATCACACATCCGAAAACGATTGCGGAGGAATTTCGTGTTGCTTACCTAAGCCACTAGTTTGTCTGTTTTTTTTTTTTCTGTGACATTTGTTGCGTCCCGAGGATGCAAAGAGGTCAAGCAAGGCCAAGCCAAGCAAATTTTCACGCGTGCAGACGCACGATTTGTACGTAAACGCGATTCCTGGCTAGGAGCAACATCGGTGGATATGAATCTCGATAATGAGGGGCTTGTAATAACACTTGTGATAGAAGGTGTTTCCTGTAAAGGGTATACATAGGCAATACAAAACTGTCATGTGTAAGCCGAACCTCCTAGTTATTTACAAAAATTTTATTAATAAGTATTTTGTGTTTATTCTGTAGCATGTGCCGCGGGTTTTCTCTTTACACTCACGTACATGTTCGAAAGGACAACCTACCTCTACCAAAAATCGCGCAAATTTGTACTCAAGTCGCTCAGGTAAGAAGAGGCTTTTTGTGTGATTGCTGGAATTTTTATTTCTATTTATATTTTTGTTTATTTTTTTGGATGGTAACCTTCTGTTAAACTTTCTTGGAATAAATGTATTTATTATGATGCAAGTAGTAGGGCAAAGTGTTGTGGCATTTGGTGCAAATAGCGCAGCTACATGTAACACTTCAAAATAACTTTCCAAAATATTACGAACTTCGTAGTTTTGTTGTGTATGTAAGGGGAAATCGTTAAATATTATGTGAATGTTTGCTTCGTCTTACATGTACAATCGATTTACACATGCGTTGAATTCTTTCTCTGACATTGAAAGCAACTTACTTTCATTTAAAGGCTGGCAGTACCACACAAGTTTCTTTTTTTCCACACTTAATTTTCGTCAAAGCTTCGACAGAATTTATCTGAAATCCTCAAGTTTCTGCTTATCTGGCAAGATTTGCGATGGAAATGGCTCCTATCGTGTTTTGAAGTTTGATGATTCGTGAAAACTGCTATATATGGAAAGCAGGGCTCTGACATGTCACCGCTACGTTAATCGCCCTATACCACTGTCCGCCATTGTTATAGATCTGTACATGTACGTAACAGTACTTTACTTTAACTTAACCAGTCACATTTCAGCGTTATAGGTTTGTTCATAATGTTGTTGTCCATACTCATCCACAGGGGATGGGTTACCTTCATGCTCGAGGAATCGTGCACACTGACTTACGTTCAAAGAATGTGTTCCTCGAGTTGAATAACCGCGTGGTAATCACGGATTTTGGTCTGTTTAGTGTGGCTGGTCTGACAACCAAGTCAGTCAGACCAGGCTGGCTAATGATCCCAGAAGGCTGGCTTCCCTACTTAGCTCCGGAAATTCTTCGCTCCCTTACAACCCAACAAGATGCTCCTGATTCGTCGCAGTTCACCATGGCAACTGACATGTATGCCTTCGGGTATGTTGCAAACACGTGTACACGTAGCTACGAGAAAGGGTTTCTTCTTCTGTGAGTTCGGAGCACGAATAACGTAAAACAAAAGAAACAAAACACAAAACAATACCACTCCAAAACAGAACCAATGTGCAGTACTCACCAACAATAGGAAGACAAAATTCTCCGGTGCTTGCAGAAAGACCCCCAGAAATTCTTTCGAAAGCAGCCAAGATGTGTACTATTTGGCCAGGAAAGTGCATGATTTTGGTAATCCAAGCAGTCTGCAGAACTCGCGACACCCGTTGTAAAAGTAAAACGCAGGAAAAGTCGCGTGAAAAAGATCGCCGTTGGTCTACTGCACTAGCAACACCTTAGATCTGATTTTGGTTGTGATTGTTGTTGTTGTTGTTATTGTTCATTATTGTTGTTGTTGTTGTTGTAATTGTTGGTTGTTGTAATTGTTGTCGTGATTGTTGATTGTTGTTGTTGATGTCGATTGTTGTTGATTGCTGTTGTCGTGATTGTTGATTGTTGTGACTGTTGTTGTTTTGATTGTTGATTGTTGTTGTTGTCATTGTTGCTGTTGATTATGACTAGTCAGCGTGGACTTCTCGTTCTCGTTTGTTAATGGGAAACATCTGTTTTTGTTTTCCTGTCACATTTTGACTTGTGATTGGGCTAAAAATTGTTGCCCAGAGGTTAAACAGTATAGTGTATCAGTTATTCAGCGTGTAACATCTCTTGCAACATCGATTAACTCTAAGGAAAACAATTGCACAACTCAGAAAATGGCCAACTTCTGTAGAGAATTTTTCACTGATGAGCTCTTGCTGTTTCTCCAGGACTGTCTGGTACGAGATGTGTTCTGGCTCGTGGCCTTTCAAGAAACAAATTCCCGAAGCCATTATATGGCAAGTGGGCAAAGGTGTTAAGCAGTCGTTAGCGAATGTGGATGTTCCACGGGAAGTGAAGGTAAGCATATGTTCATTCAAAAGTCAAACCATTCAAGCTAACTCTCTCTCTCAAAGAAGTGGCAACCTTTTTTGCCTTTTCTATGATTAACAAAACAAAGATTTGAGTCCCCTGATTTGGGGAAATGTACTTTATTACCTTGTTACCTAAATTACTTCTCTTGGAAGTTTCAGTGTCCCAAACTTTTTGTACTTAAAGGCACCTCTTTATATTCTTAAGTATACGTACTGAGCTGTTGTAAGCTTTCTGTTTCCTGGACTTTTTTGCCGGCTTGTATAAGTGCGTTTGTTTGGGTGTGTGCTCGTGTGTATGTGAGTGAGTCTACGTTTGTGTATGTATATTATTAGTTAGTACCTTCAAGATGTTAAATAACCTGTTTTGTTCCTTTTTTTTTTTTTCGTTTGTGAAGTATTGTCGTGTTAAATGTTGTTTTTAATAAGTACTGTAAAAAGTATTTTGTTTAAATAAAATTGTTTTTATTAAAAAATAATAATAACTCAAGATAACGTCTACCATTGTTACTACGAAAAAATGTTTTTCTTTTTTCCTTAATTACTTCCATGTAATCTGCCTTTTCGTTGCTTTATTTGTATTTCAGGATACTTTAACAGTTTGCTGGGCATTTGACCCCGATAAGCGGCCGACTTTTAGCAATTTGCTCAGAACATTAGAAAGACTTCCAAAACAAAGACAACGACTTCATAGAAGCCCATCCCAGCCTTGTACTGTGGGAAGAGGGGCTGAGGCGCTCATATAAAATGAATCAATTGGTGAATTAAATGAAATCTGGGTTCGAGAAAAAGGAATTTTTTACTCCAGAAACACAGAGAAGTCCGGTACAAGTTCGGTAGCGCTGGCGCTTCTGTTATCGATTGGAGAACTTGATCAACGCCGGGACATTTTGGGTGAAGACTTCTTATTAAGTAGCTGTATGATTCGTGATTACTCACGAAGCTGCTCGCTTAACGTTTTAACCCTTAAGTGCGCCAAAGAGGGAAATATCACTTAGTTTCTTTCTTGCAAGATATAGTGACATGATCAATAGCTTTCATTTGGATTGTCTCACTATAGGTTTTCATCCACAGTTCAACATATTAAACAACACCACAGAAAAGTACATTGTACCGCCCAATAGATATAGCTTTTATTTGAATCGTCTTGCCTAGGATTTCGACCACAGACTCAAAAGTTTGAACCACCTTGTGCAGTATAGTAAACAGCACCACAGGAAAGTACTGCTCGATAACTTACATTTCTATGGTCTTGACACTTCATATTTTTTTCCACAGACTCAAACGTTAGCACCACCTTGTACATGTATCGCGCAATAAACAGCACCACAGCAAATAATTAATTATTGCTCAATTTCTTTCATTTGAATGATAAATAATTATGAATCAAGTTTTACTCGTGGAGATATATGGTTAAATCGCGCTCAATGCAACCGGGCACTGCTTCTTGTCCTGTAAGATAGGAATTTGTAAATAGATTGAGATTGAACGTGCCTCCCTATGGGATCAAAAGTTAAACGGTGTACTATGTCAAGGGAAAATATTGTTTTTTTTTTTTGTTTTTTTTTTAGGTTATGTTTCGTTGCAATTACGAAACTGCGGTCGTCTTCGTCCAATGTATTTGGAATTTTCCGATAAATGGATTCACACTTATTGTGCGCTCTGAGGGAGCGCGTGTCTGGGTGTTCAGGAATAGAATCGCTTCCCTAAATGGGGTGGGGTGGGTCAGGTTGGATTTGTATCCCTTAACCCTATTTCTTGGTTGTTTTGTGTGTAATTGTTATAAACAATTCTTAACCAATGGGAGAACGGATTTTATCTTGTGCATTTTTTAGAATGCTAAAAAAGGAGGCATTTTAGGAAATATTTGACTTAATGAAACTAAGCGCCAAATTCATGAAGGCTTATTAAGTGAAAGAGTACCCTAAGTAATGTTAAAATATAAAATCTTACTTCTTTGACCCTTTAAGCCCTGATATTAAAATGCATATTCTCCTTACTGTTCTCCATACATTTCTTCTGGAACTAGTAAGGAGAATTTGTCTAAATATCAGGACATCTCATCCTTGGTGATCACTTTCTTTATTCTCATCACTTGAATGTTTGAATAAGTATTGATAATGTGGACAGAAATTTCATTTTCATCACTGTTAGGGCCTAAAGGTTTAAGGGGCTATGTCACCTGTCGTATTACTTGAAAAAGCTATCAAACGCTGCAATCGGAGGAAACCCAAAATACTGGTTTAATTCTGTTTAAAAACACCCTGCTAGTTTTCTGGAGCTGTAAATAAGTGTGTTTAGCTGTGGGTGACTAGGGCGGAAATAGTTTGCAACGTGAAACAACTCTGAGCAGATTTTTTTCAAGTTCTTCCCCTCTGTCTTGGACAAATAACTAAAAACCTGATTGTAGTTTGTTCTTTCTGTGAGAAAATCTCGTGGTACTTGCTCGTAATGTTCCAGGAGCAATATTTCGTGTGCAAACAAAAGGTACTTGGTTTTAATTTCAGCACAGTTTAACTGTTTTTTTGTTTTTGCAAAATGTTGAAATATCCATGATGTAGCCTCTTTAAGAAACTAAATGTGGTCCGAGATTATTGTCGTAAGGGACGTTAAATTCCGTCTTGGATGGCGCCTCTGATTTCATGTCCCAGTTCTTCTAAAAACCTTTCCATAAAGTTTCTCGAGGTTCATTCACTTGCTGTGGTGCCTACTTCGGTTAAATGTGAAAAAGTTACTTCTACATAATAGGAGTAACCACATTCTCTTTCTCAGAGTCCATGATCCTTTTGGTCTGCTCCATGATCACTTTGCGCAGACCAAATCGACGCGAAGTGTGAGGATGATAGTGGAATAACCGTTAAAACAGAAAGTTCTGGTATAAAAGGGACTTTTCCAGCTGGGCCTTTCCAACCTTAGTCAAACAACCACAAGATCGGAAATAACTGATAAACAGCATGTGTCTTAACTGACAAAATTTGCTTAACTTTCGGACTAGACTCCTAAGAAACTTGAATCATGTTTTGCTGTGGTCATGTTTTGATTTTTATAAGAGGAAGCTCAAATAACCAATGACCTTGTCTGACAGACGTCAGCCTCAAAAACTAAAAAGGAAAGGAGGTGCTGTGCTTTTCATAGCGGAATTTTCTGTTGCAAAGACTGCTATCAAGCGACGAAATTGAACACTATAAGTAAGCCAGACTTGTAAAAGGTTAACTAACAATACACATCGTACACCTGCGCACTTCTTAAAGGTAATTTTTTATATGTAAGTGATAAATTGTATGCGCGAAAAAAATTATAAAATACAACAGAGAAGCCTGGACTTTGCTTCTCAATTTACAACATTTTAATCAGGAGGATGAAATGTGCCTTGTCAACTTGTGTTGTCTTGTCTAACTTTGTCGTCATTTATCATAGCAAATCTACTATACTATACTGTACTTGCGAACGCCATTATTCCAAACAAAGAACCAACAAAGTTTGAGATGGCGGGATACGTGACGTCATTTAGGGATATGCAACTCGCAAATGCGACATCCCAAATTTAGTAATTCGGAGTGTTTTAGCTCTCAATAGAACGCTCCCCACCATGTAACAACGTAAGTTCTGTCACTCACGGCTTTAACCTTCTTTCAATACACGCTCGCCTTTTTACTTATATTTGCAAAGAAAGCAAAAGGCTCGTGGGATGTTCCACTGTGCCAATGGCTGCTTTTCACTTGACGTTATCAAATTCTAAAATCATAAATGGAGACGTCTTCAGATTTTATACCCCCACAAGGTTGAAGATGACTTAACAATATATCTTTTCACAAGTTTCCAGCCCGGTAGCGTCTTTCGTTTTGAAAATACAGCATCTTGGATGTCTGACTTTTCACCCCACGTGACACCAGCATAGAGTCCGTGAGAAAGCTTTCTCTAATGCAAGAAAGGACTCTCCTTGTGATTTTTAGGAGGGAATTCAATGTGAATGTATAGTAGTTTACGAGAGAAACGTAAACGCTTGAAGAGCCAAAGTGAATTTCAGATGTTTTCATTTATTTCCGGCCGCCACGTTTGCGCCCCTCCGAGGGACACCAACATGGCGTTCCATACTGAGCTCTATAAATTTCAGTCGATCGTGTCGGCAATAACGGAATGCCGCACAGATCTGAGACTTGGCGAAGTTGTGTATTTGTTAATCTTTTATAACATTACAAATTCTTGGCCTCTTTCATTTACTGGTTTCGATTTTAATATTCTATGCCATGACTGAAAGCCTAGAATTAGCCCTGAACACTAGTACAACTACCTTGAACTTGGCCTGCTATTTGATGCGAATAAAAGGATAGATTTTTGTCAGTGGACATCGTCACTTTCACAAAGCGAATAGTTGCTTTTCCAGTTTCGACCGGGCCATCTGCTGTCCGTCTTTTTATAGAGCTGTAAGCTCTTCTTCTCTGTGGCGTGGTACTTCCGATCAAAAGGGCAAAACGGCCGGTTTTAGTCTTTAGGGCTTCTTTTTGGGGCGGGCTTCTATCCCAGCGCACGGACACCCATTGTTTGAGAAGCGAGGGTGGTGGAGGAATATAGGGCTGGTATATTTTAAGTATCTTCGGTGTCAATCCCTACACCAACGTCTTAAGAACATAATGAGTCCTTGGCTTATGAACAAGAACGGGGTCTAATGGGCTGTCAACAAGTATAATATCAGCTCATATCCTATAAGTAGTAAAATGGCGCGAAATAAACGGCGAAAAAATGCTTCTTTTAAGATTTTCTTTCAGTAAGGTAAAAACATTTCAAGTAATACAGGTGTTGTCTACGTAATAAAACAAGTGTACTACAGAGTCTTACATAAACTCGTATGTATTGGACAAAGCCAACAATTTCAGTGTCATTGATAAAATAACGGCTCGTGTGGATATGCGCTCGTATATGACTTGTTTTCGTGGAATAATTGCTTAATATTTTTACCTTAAAAACCTGATTACCCATAAAGCACCGTTTTGACGAAAGAGCTTAGAAATAAGGCGAGAGTACGTTGACAAAATTACATTGCACAACCAATTCCGGCGGTCTGTCCTGTACATTAACGTTCTTAAGTTCTTCACAGTTTTCTTTCCGGTCCTCAATTTTCTTTCCAGTTCTTTCTATGAAACTTAACTTTTCTTTCTAGCAACACTCGTGCGTACAGGTACTCAAAGCTTTAACAACTAGATTGGATTCCAATATAACTAAGTGCTGCTATTAAATTGGCTAAACGTACCGAAACAACAGTTGTTTGCGGTCGAAAGATAAACAAAAGAATGATTTTGAACACATTAGCGACACAAATTTCCCACGAGAATGTTCGCCTAAATCTACAACTGTGTGGGCGTTTTGGCTTTGCTAGGAACACGTGTTAAGAGAAGTATTAAATCATGTGTTCAGTGCCATTCGTTAACTATTCAGAACAAAAAAAAAAAAAAGACTTTCACCTCCAGATTTCAAAAACGGTTTTTGTGATAGTTTCTTGGGAGATAAACATGCAGAAAGGGGAAGTATTTTTAGCTGTGTTGGCTTGCTAGAAACAGCTGCCATCCTTTAACTATTCGGAAAAGAAAGTCTTTATAAAAAAAAAACCTTAAAAAAGTTTTTAAGAAATGTGATTCTTTCTTGAGAGATAAACATGCACGGAAAGGGGGCGACAATATTCGGTGTAAACTGACAAGGAAAGGGAAAACAGAGGGGTGCAAAAAGCGGGTTTCAGGAAAACAGTTTGGGGGGGGGGGGGGGAATGAAATTAGTGAAAGGTCGTCAAGTAAAAATAATAAGCCTGATCCAGGGGCTGATCAATATAAGGATAGATGGAAAAAAACAACAACAAAGTCGGCGTGTAGGTGTTAACGTCAATATCAAGACGGACCTCCAGATAAATTGTAAACTTAAAAAAAGTGAAAGGCCGATCAATCAGCTGAAGATGTCCTCTTAAATTTGGCGAAAGCTTATTCATCTCGTTAGCTGCTGATGCTGATCAGCTACAAACTTCTCCCGTTTGTTCAAGTGGTCCTTGCGTGATGAACAAACGATTGTAGTCGCTTACTTCCATCACACAAGGCGCTATTAATATGAAAGGTGTTTTAACACCTGAAAAGCTCTTGAGAGTTTTCGGTTTACAGCGGCACTACCATTTTCGACAGCGTACATAAGTAAAGCAGAAATTTCTTGCCTGTTTTTAGATGTTTTTATTTCAACTATTTATCTAACTAACTAGTGTTAGCACAATATCTGGAAACATTGTTGGAACCTTTTTTTACACTTGAGTTTATGAACCGCCTTAGGCTAATTGTTACTACGCCCATTTAAAAAAGTCCCCATTTCTGAATTTAGCTCTATTTTAAGTAGCTATTTCACTATTTTGGGTTAATGTTGGTAGCAGTTGTTGTTGTTTAATAGGTTGTTATTGCAGTTTCGGGGACAATCAAGTTTTTCAATTCTCTTTTTGAAAGGCATTTCGCAGCTGACTTGAGATTACAGTTTAATAGCAGTCAAAGTTTAAACTTGAACTAAAAAGAATGCATGTAGTTAACATCGTTAAATCACAAAACTGATCTAGGCTTAACGTTGCTTTAATTTAATACTGCACTTTTAGTATGATCAATGACTACTGGATTCGAGAGGTTAGGGGTTAATTGTTTAAACAGTCGCTTTTCTGGTAACCGGACGTTGGCTCGATAAACGTCCAAAACGCACAAATGACAGACCGATATTATTCTGTGACCTTACAACGGCAGCATGGGTTGAACATTGTGCAAATTTGCCAATATCGTAGTACACCTATTATTAACAGTAGCATCTCTTTTTGTACAACGCTGCTAAACGTTTTGCCAATACACTTAGCAAGGCCTAACATCTCTGTAACCTTTCTAAACGCAAAAAAAGACGGAACAATATCTTCCCCCTTGTGACCTCATAACGGTGCCAAGAATGTTTCGCGACGTTCGTAAACGTTCTGCCAAAATGATAGGCATCCCGTAAACTTTTCAAAACGCAAGAAAGGCACACTAATATTTTCCAATTCCGCCCTGACAACGGCACCATGGGTTGTATGCAAATTTGCCTGTTGACGTAAGTACATCAGTTATATTGGCAGTAGTACAAATTTTTGCAACGTTCGTTAAGTTATTACTCATTTACGTGCCAAGACGATAAGCTAAGTTATTACTCATTTACAGAAATAAAAATTATTTTCTATTGCACAATTTTTTATGTCTGCAAACATACAAATCACTTGAATTAGTTTGCAAGTGATCAATATTAGCGGTGACGTCCATCTGTGTGCCAAAATACAAACTGTTCGACAAACTAGTTAGAATTATTATCTTTTTAACATGGAAGGAACCATGTCAATATATAATTTCCTTGGACCACATTTTTCAGCTTGCACGTAGTTAAAAACACAATTTGACTCACTAACTGTGTATATTGCCACTGTTTGTGCACTTTCGTTTAAGAGCCCTGACCAATCTCCGATCACAAGATGCAATCGCTTTTTAGAAATCACAAAAAACTAAATGCAAGAAGGCATCCACTTTGTTGTTCTTCTTTTCAAGGAAATAAGACGAAAGGTTATGAGGTCGATGGAAATTTTGCATTTTGGTCACGCCTTATTTCATCCCTTTCAGTGTTTAATATTACTGAGAAAAACAAAGCCCTTCGCAAGAAAGGTCTACTAGAGCAGTTTGGAAAAAAGTGGTGTTCTTTAAAGGAACCATAATTTACTAAGGACATGGCATTTCGTGTGGTGAATGACAAATTGTTCTTGAGAGCTAGAAACCAATGGAACTGTTCATCCATTTTAAGGCACGTAGAACAATCACATCTAGTGAACGGAATGTGGTTTTATTGAGGTGTATTGTGGTTTTATTGAGGTATATTGTTCCAAAGGGCTAGTTTATAAATGCTCGCGATCATTAAAATTAATTCACGTGATCTTGAATCAGGTGATGAAAGGCCGACTGTTTTTGCTGTCAAACCATCCAGGACATTTAACCGCGTGCTCTAAAGAGGAATAAGCCGTTTTGTAATGTCAGTGAGCGCGCTTCACTGATTTAGACACCCTACTTTCTAGATAAATCACGCGATATGTCACGTTCATCTATTACTGGAAGAAATTAAAACAAAAAAAAAGAAGAAAGCCTTCACTCGGTGAGAAGGATTCTAGTTCGCTCAAAATTGCTTGAGATTCACACTGTTGTGAATTTAACGACTGCTAAAGAACCAGGGCTGATGCTTGAAGCCTGGGGCTACGTAGGTTATTTGATCAATATTCAACCGCAAGACAAGAACGTTCTCCACGAAAGTGTTCTGAAGATGACCGTACGCGTTGAAACTGGTAAAGATCGACCGAAAAACTTAGATACGACTTGGTTGCGTGAAGAAGTTTTTTTTTTAATTTGCCAGCCAGATGAAACGTTTTCAAGATCTACTTTCCTTCCAGGCTTTTTGATTTTTAATTTATTCACTTTTATCGTAGTTAATTTGAAGGATTTTTGTCTTCTTTCAGTGCACTTTTCCCCCGTCGCTCGTTATCCCTACTAAAAGGCAATACCAGTGTTTGTCTCCATTGCTCCGGGCGTTCGCATTACTATTTATCAACACTGGCCATAATCCAGTTTGTCGTTACACCTGTTTAATCATGTTTCAAAAAGTTTTATGATGCAATCCAAGCTCAGGCTCGACCTCTGCTAAACTTCCTTCCTCATTTCCATTTGCGTAGGCGAAGCTTTCTCAACCAATACAATTGTTGTTTTCAAGGACAGCGTTAAGGTAGTTAGTGACGAAGAAGCTGCTGTTAATGGCAAAATAGTTTGATATCTGCTGCAACGTTAAGTTCTTTGCGGCAACAGCACAGGAAAAACATGAAAGACAAACTGCTTTGTTTCGTCCCAACAATGTTATGTTTCTATGCTACTGAAATTGTTGCTATTATGCAGTACTTGAAAATGTCAAGTTGTTCTTAAGAAAATTATTGTCCACAGTTAATGACAAATAATTTTCCTTGAACCTGTTAATCCGCGGCTAGAAGAAAGCTTTTGGCAGTTTCCTTTTCAACGTGTCCGTTTGCTTTTACCGCGAAGACCTTTGTTTAGTACATGACACATACTTGTCGACCTGTATTTTGAACCATATTTCGGCTAAGTGTCACCATGACATTGATGTTTCTCCCAACGATACATCGCAAAGTTAGACCCTTTCTTATTAAGCACAGATTACTTGAAGGCTATAACTGGGTAATAAGTTCCAGAAAGTAAATGTATTTCTTACTTTCGAGTTGTGGATAAATCCTATATTGTATTCTTTGAAATGAAATCATACTTTCCCGTATTATTGTGTTCTTCATGAACTTTATGTTAGGTGGGAGCACAGGGTAAACAGTTGGGGGGGGGGGGAGAGTGGGGATAGCTAGCTTGAGGAAAATATTCAGAATTTAACATTTTACGTGAACGTCACAATTCCTAAGCTTTAAGTACGTACCTACATACGTGTTTTGGATATATTCGTATTTATTATGAGTTTGACAAGAATGTTACAAACAACATTGTAATTATTTATTGACCTAATTACACACCAAATGGCTTATCCAATCCACATGTTGCTGTGAAAGTAAATCCCACTTTCTGAAGCCTCGGTTACGTGGGTTGTTAAGAGTCAGATCAATTTTTAAAACTGCAAATTTTAGCATGAAAACGAGCACCACTCTTGTTGTTCACCTCTACTTGAGCCTATGGAGAGCAACGGCAAAATGACCACGTGACCAAGCTTTTCCCGCCATTTGTCACGTTTGCAGTGTGCCGTAAACGTGTGCTAAATCGCTAACAGATCAATATTCAACTCCAAGACAAATGCCACCGCCCGAGATAAATGAGCGTTGAAACTGGGAGAAATGTAAAAAAAGCTTTGAAATGTCTTGGCTCTGTTAAGAAGATATTTTATTTTTTGTTCGAACTTTTTGACGGCCAGATGAAACCGAGTCTAGGTTCCTTGCTTTTGTAATTTATTGATCTTTTGACTGTAATTAATTAAGTTGAAGGATTTTTCTTACTTTCTAGGCAGCTGTCTTTTTCCCCTTCGCTCTGTACGTATTCTGAAACACTGTGCAAGTATTTTTTTCACTACTCCTCTTACTGCGTTACTAGTTTTATTAAAACTGGCCACAATCCGCAGTTAATTCGTCGCTTCAGTTCACACCTGCTTAATTATCCTCTGAAAAGGCAAGCCAAACCAAACTCAATCTTAACCTCTCCTTAACTTCTTTCCCGTCATTTTAATTTACATCGCGGTCAAGCATTCTCAACGAATACGTCCAACTGTAGTTTGCATGGAATACCGTGAGGATTGTTGCTAGCCTGTTCCAGGCGTTCAGATAGTGGAGCGCGAGCGAAAAATAAAGCGAGCGAAAGAGCGGGAAAGAAAACGAGGTATCTGAACGCCTGGAACAGGCTAGATTGTTGCGAGAAGCTTTCGTTGACGTGAATATAGTTTCATATCTGCTGCAACGCTAACGTTCCTTGCGGCAAAGGCGCAAGGATAACGTGAAAAGCAAACCGCAGAAAAAGGTTTTGTTTCGTCCCAACAATCTTGCGTTTCTATGCAACTGATATTAGTGCTACCTGTGAATGTCAAGTTGTTCTAGGAAAATTATCGTTCACAATTGATGACAAATGGTTGCACTTGAACCTGTCAATCTGCGGCTGGAAGAAAGCGTTCATAATTTCCTTCTTATCGTGTCCGTTTGCTCCAACCGCGAAGCTAAGAGCTTTGTTTAGGGCGTGAGATATAGTTCTCAGCTTCTACTTGATCCGGTTTACTTCCAAGTGTTACGATGACACTGCTGTTTGTCAGTTTTCCGATGATGCACGGAAACGTAAGGTCACCATTAAACACTTTAAAAGAATCGCACGTAAAACGCATAGTTATGACTGATTAATTTTAATGTTTCCACTGGGGTGGTGGGGTGGAGGTTGGGTTTTAGCTGGTAAGTGAAAACATTCAGAATTTCAGAAAATTCCTCAACTGCATAATAGGAAGAAAACGACAAAATTCCTTAGCTTTTAATACCTGTGGCGGACTCAAAGGCTGTTGCTA
This sequence comes from Siderastrea siderea, assembly GCA_964030785.1. NCBI lineage: Eukaryota > Metazoa > Cnidaria > Anthozoa > Scleractinia > Rhizangiidae > Siderastrea > Siderastrea siderea. Next base: position 4,177,525 of record OZ034978.1, on the reverse strand, counting down.
TCGTGATCTCAGTTTGAGAACGATGTTATAAACAAAATTGTTCATATATCTGCGTTAATACAATTATATAATATTTATTTTTTTATTTATTTTTTTTTGGCAATTTACAACCCAGATGAAACTCTTTTGAAGTCTGCTTTTCGGTTTTGGTCTTTTTTTGTTGTTATTTATTCATCTTTCGGCTAGTTGAGTTAAAGGTTATTTTTACACCTCGCCTTTTTCCCCGTTACTCTTTTTCTATTCTTTACTACGCTCGCTGCGTTACTCGTTTTATTAACACTGGCCATAATTCGCAGTTAGTTCATTGCCTCAGGTACACCTACCAAATGATCCATAACCTCTGCTAGTGCTAACCTTCCTTCCCCGTTTCAGTTTGCGCAGGCGACGCATTCTCAACCAATATAATACAACCATAAGTTGTATGAATAGCTTGAAGCTAGTCACGAACTGAGTTGTCGTTGATGACAAAATGCTGCAATGGGTTAAGTTCTTTGCAGAAAAACGAAGAAATTACCAGAAAAGCAACCTGCAGAAAAGCCTTATTTGTTTCGTCCAAACAACGTTATGTTGCTATGCAGTTGACCTTAGTGCTTTTGAGCACTACTTGTCAATGCCAAGGTATTGTATTTGAACCTGTCAATCTGCGGCTACGACAAAGCTTTTCTTAGTTTCCTTTTTATCGGTCTGTTCGCTTTTACTGCGGAGTATTCCTATTCTTATTCATTCCCCCTAATTTTAATATAGTAAAATATTGTAATTTTTAAATGTATATTGTAAATTTTAATTTATTTTAAGTATTAGAGTGTCCCCAATTAGCTGTCACAACCCAAATACCCACCCTGACACTTTAATAAAGTTGTTCATTCATTCAGCTTTGTTTGTACTTGAACCATACTTCTTGGCTTGCAGTTTGAGACCTGCTTATTTCTAAATGCTATGATGACATTGCTGTTTGTTTTCCGGAATGATACGTAGTAAAGTTAACCATTATTTGCTGAGCAGTTTAAACGAATTGCACTTGATTCAAAGCGTTATGGCTATCAGTCTAATAAATTTGAGAAATTATTATATTTATACGTTTGAGCTTGTAGATAAATACTATAATGTGTCCTTTGAAATTAATTCGTGCTTTCCCGTTTTTATTGTGCTGCACAAAACTTCGGGTTGGGGGGGGGGAGGGGCGGAGTTAAAAAGGGGAGAGGGGGCCAGGTAGTTGGCTGGAGTGAAAATATTCAGAATTTCTAGAATTCCTTAAAGGCAAACTAGAAATTAGACATTCTAAGGAAACGACAAAATTCTTAGGCTTTTAAGACATGTTTCGGATACTGCATTACCTATCATAAGTTTGACAAGGGTGTTTTAAACAAAATTGTGCATGTATATTAATTTAATATTTCGAAACTGTGATTGATTTACACATCAATATGTATTGTTGAATAATTAGGTCCCATTTTCGTTCCCCTTAACGTGATATTTGTTTACAACGTTCTTGGTGAGCTAACGGTGGGATGGGGAAGTGTCTGAAACAAAGCTTTGAAGCTTAAGAATGTCTAGTTTTTTAATGTTCCGTCCTCTAAGCCTTTTTTTTTTGACAAAAGGATAGCGAGGTGGGAGGGGAGGGAGATTTACTGGATCTACCACTGCAATGTTGTTCTATACTAAACGTTCTTGAGTAATGCTTTTACTTGGTTTTACATTAGTGTCCAATATTTCAAAGCTCTAGTCTCTCAGTTTGGAATTGGTAGTTTTTGGCATCGTCGTGCTGCTTTGAATTGAACCCAAAGAAGCTTAAAAAGCAACGCTTCCTAATAAAAATAAATGTTACTATTGGAATGTGCTCAGGTCGTGAATTTTCACGTGCTAATTTTCAAATTATGTTTAGTTTAAACAACAAAGTACTTGTTACGCTACATCCTACGCGGACATACGTCGATGTAATATTCGCCTTAGGGACGGCTCAAGAGGCCTTTTTAAGTCACGTTCAGTTATCGAGTCCCTTCATTCCATCTCCGCATTTGCCAGATGAACTGAGCATTTCGGAGGTGCGACCAAGATGACCGCCGAAAAGGCTCCCGATCCGAAAGTGGATTTCAGCGATCCAAAGTCGAAGAAGTCTGCCCGTAAGACTAAGGTCACTATTGTCAGTATCTTAACAGTGATTTTGTTGCTTGGAGCAGTGGTTTCTGTGGCTGTATTTTTCACGCTGAAGAAAGCGACTCCAAGTACTCGCTTGACAGATGTCAATCTGAAAGAAGGCGATACTCTAACGTACCGAGTCGACCAGGAGATAGAAGTGAATGCAGGAAATGCTGTACAGAAAGGTATGTGGTTTTTCTAACAGAAGACTTGTGATATATCAATGTCCTTTTCAAATTCGATTTATTTCTTCAAATGACGGTTCTGGGTGTGTTAAGAGCCGCCAAAAGGAAAATGAGACAACTGAAAAACTTTTAAAGGTCGGTGTTCCGCTGTCTTAGTTTACTCGTTGAATCATTTATTTTACTATTTCGTTATCTTTTGAAACTAGTTAGACCATTTTACCTGATTATAAAACAAAAAACGTTTTAAGAAAAGGAATATTTATTTTAAGATCTTCAAAACTTTAGAGAGCTCAAAACCCCCTCTTTAGAAAATTAAATTCGGATGTTCGGAAGTGATTTAGGACATTTTTATATTTAAATGATCATTCCTTTAAGAGCCCTTGAAGAATTGGTTGTTAGATAGACAGATCATGCAGTTACTTGATACTCCAGTTGAGAGCTTTGTGTTTTGCTGGTATATATATCTCTCACTAAAAGTCAATTTGGCGGTCCTGGCGTCAGTATAATGGTGTAATGGTTGTTTATGCACCATGAAAAAGTTTGGTGCAAAAAAATTAAATTCCCGCCAATACGTGTAAATTAACTCTCACTCTCTCGTGAGTTTGGTCTGCAAAGTAACGTCTTCCTACTTTTCTCTTGCGGTCTTGTGCCTTTATAACGTTTTGAATAAGGAATAAAGAGTATGTTGCTTCTTCAGTAAAAATGCTCTCGTCGAAGAAGAGAAACATTAAGCCGCAGAATACTTGCAAACAGCTATTTAGCTAAAGCGCAATTTCTCGATGGCCAGCTGGTGGCATTTTCCCTCTTCTTTAGTTCAGCGTGTTTTCTGGATGTCATAAATAATGCGGCAATATTTTCAGTGGGTCCTTAGTTGGGTGTATAACTTAGCATTCGGACTTTGAAGGCCTGATCTCCAATATTTGAATACTTGACGGTTTTACCCAAACGTTTCGGTGACAATAAAATTTCCATCGTTTGTTGGTTGAGGGTTAAAAAATTTTAAGATGGACAATTAACCCAGTGACTGTTTCATTCAATAACACACTGAGTGTACGCTAAGGGGAACGGTAAATGTGTTTTGTAAAGCCTGCAATCAGTGTCCAATAATTCGTTTAGCTTTCTTTTGTAAGCCACAGCTTCTTGCGGTAAACCAGAATACGGCAAAATGAATGTAAAACCGCAAAAATCCTTTCCTTCGTCACTCAGTTGATAAATCTTAAGTGGCACTTTGGTAAATTGTGCTTCACACTTGGCCTTTAAGTGTTTTGGTGAAACCTACAATCATCCCGCGGCAAAATCAGTCACTAATATCAATTTTTCCGTTTGCTTTGACCGCAGAAAGCTTTGTTTCGGTTACGTAGTACGTCATTCAAATAAACGCGCACAATATTTTTGATTCGACAGTTTTCCCTTTCCTTCAACAAGAGATAATATAACTATCTCTATTACATGAACTGTTTTTTTTTTCGCACTGAAAGCTGCAAATGAAATTCTCGTTTTTTCACTGGATTGATACAACCATGGCCAAAAGAATCGGAGGCTTTGCTTGTGGACGAGATTGCTCCACTGTCGGGTGGCCTGCTAGTTTCAATTCGTTCTTTGGCCATAGATCCGTACTGACTTGGAACGCGGTTAATAAGAGTTACCAGTCTACAAATATCTCGACCACCTAATATATATATATATATATATTTTTTTTTTTTTGCGTTCTTTATAATCAGTAATATAAGAATTAGATCAGCAATCTTGATGAAGTTACTTACAAAGGGACTGATATTAAATTAGTGATGGCAAAAAGACAAATAGAAAATAAAGAATGTTATGAGCTATTTTCAGTATCAATTTGAAAAGCTGATGGAATCCTAACAGCAACGGTCCATTTTCATAACAATTACTGTAATAAACGGCTCTAAAAATACTAATTGTTTTCCTTTTGGGTTACGAATGGCAGCGGTGCAAGTTTGGCCAACCTTTTCAAGTCTTTAGTCTACTTAATTTTAAAAGAATCGCTAAAAGCTGGTAGAGGTTTGTTCTACTTTCAGTGCGAAAACACCTGGCCTCTCAATTTCGGTGTCAAAATATCGAGAGCATTTATAATCGTTTCGTACATGGAGTACTTTTTCACAACATTACCACACACCTCTTCTCTTTTGTGTAAAAAGCTTCAATACGTTACACGAACTTTGATTTCCGTAAAAGGAAAAGCCAAAAAAAAAAAACTCTGACATCGACTGTGTGGGCAAGTCTACCTAACGTTCGAAGTTTGAACGAACAATGGAATCCGCCAACGATATAAAAAAAAGCTTCCCTCAAATTTCCATTTAAATTTCAACAAGAATGAGTGAAGTATTTTGACAGTGTGTAAACTCTTGTTTTGTTTATTTCAGGTACTATCCGTGTGATCGTTGGCATCCGGGTTCTTAACAAGACGTCGGAGGAGTACTGGTTCCTAATGAAATTCAACTTTTCCCAAGTGGGGGGGAATGTGGAGATAAAAAACGTCAATGTTACAGCGTACTTCTTCCTGGTTCGACTGCAGCTTGATTCAAGGTTAAAATTTTGATATTGAATATGATTTTTTTTTCTATAGCAGCGAGACACTTATCTTATATTTGATGCGTTTACCAAATTTCAGTCGAAATAGACTATTTTGGTAACTTTCATCTTATAACTGTGTTCGTCGCCTAGAGCCTCTCACGGTGAAAGCGCAAAAAAGGCAAATTTTAGAATTACCAAAGCTGAAACTCTTAGGACAAGGCAATGAATCTGTTAGGTGCATTAGTAGGAAATATGGAAAAAGAGGAAAACTGGAAACAAATTGCACAAAATATTCGCCATAGATCGGATGAGTTGCGTGTATGCCTGTTTCGGGTATATCATATTTTAAAAAAAGGTCTCTTGGCTTGTGGAGTCGGATCTTTGTTTTTCTCAATATGGTTACCCAGTGGGTATAATTTTGGGAAATGCCAGACCCTAGAGCCAAGAAGTAGGTTTGCCAAAGGGATGATGTTGAGGGGGTTCTCAATTTCTTTGTTTAACCCTGTCACTCCCAGAGTTAGGTGTAGATACATTGAGGTGATTCTAACTTTTGAGTCTGTAAATGAAATCCTACGGTGTGACCATTCAAATGAAACCTTGTAAGCAGCACTTTCACATGGTACTATTGTATTTTTAAAATATTTTATAAAATGAAATTTGGTGTTCGTCTTGAATTTTGATTTAAGGCACTCTTGGGAGTGAAAGGGTTAAGATGTTGTCGTATCCAATTCAAGTTTGACAAAGTGGTTCACTTTCAATGTGTTTTTTCTGATCCTATATCCTTAGTACACCACACAATGGCTCTGGCGATTCAGTCGAAATCTACGGGAGCAATTCTACCGATGAAGAACAATTGCGACTCGTTTTCAACATCCTCCAGCAGCTACTGCCGACCGTGAAACGCGACCTCTATGAAAAGGTGGATGGACAAAAAGGGGCTGACTCAAAACCTGAAGAATCTCCTTTGCTTCCTGGCTCCGTGAAAATGCACCGCGAAGCAAACACCTCGGACAAGGACGCAGTTGTCATCAAAAATCATTTTAATCGCTCAGATCTCGCAAAAATGTCATCAGAAATTGATCTGGACTTCAAATATTCTGACTTTGCTCTTATTAAAAAGAGCAACGGAATGGTCTCAGAGAGCCGCGTCCATTTTTCTGAACAATTAAACCTCGGTCAACCGATTAAGAGTGAGGGTGGTTTGAATATAAACATGATGAAAATAAGTTTGAAAAGTCATGTTTCGCTTATTGAAAGTCAGTACTTCGGGCAAGCCGAATTCGAAGTGGCCAATTTCCACCTCTTTGTGAAGCTAGTCGTTCCAAAATCTGCAGCCGGTGTTTCCGTCAACAAAACTCAAAGTCAAATGGCGTCAAATGATTCCATGCCGAGTCAAGAGAACAACTCATCTGACCTGTCAGCCGTCTCCTTGAAACGTTCTCGGCGGTCTATAAGCTACAATGGAAGCTTCAATGCCAGCAGCGCTAACGCGTCTTTGATTGGCGAAATTTGGCAAAGAATCCTTCCCGGTGTATGCTTAAACGCGAATCGCACATTCATACTGTTTGAGAGGATTATTTTCGGAATCAGAGTGAAGGCAGTTCTTTGTGTGTCGGTAGACATTGGTCCTTCTGGCATCCCAGAAATTGAAGTTAAGCTCAAGCTGCACGTTGGAAGTCAAACCTTGGTTGTGTTTTATAAGAGATACACACTCCAGTTGCAGCGAGGACTTGGTATTCATCTGCAATTTCAAAGGAAAGTAACTCTAGTAAGTATGCCTTACAAATAAATGATCTGGTTTTTAATTGAGGGTTTAAAGTCAAAACTAAGGTAATCATACTGTCCAATCACAGCGACACAAAAACGAAATGAATCAATTACAGCTCGCAAGGAATTAATGTAACCACGTGAATACGCGTGAGAACAAGTCACGATTGTTTTTTTTTTTACCTCTTAAAGTTCTTCCAGCCAGTCAAACAACGTAGTGAAGCACGCTTACCAAACTTTCTGTCCACACTCAACTGAAATCCGCTCAAAGTAGGTTTGTTTAACAAAGCACGCAAGGAAATGGTGCGAGCACTTTAAGAGGGGGGGAGTATGAGACGAGTGTTTCTTCCCACTTTTTGAGCGCCCTCACCACTCCCTTAAATATTTGTTTTACATAAAACCCAAGTTAAGGAATTCTTATATGTTTTATAATTAGGGCTTCCGTATATTTACCTAGAAAACTGCTTCGGTTTGCAAGATACGAAACAAATCTCAATTTTTCTTTAGCTTGGGCACGCACCGGCGTGGAGCGGAACATGGCGCGAATAATTTGTCTAGCATATAGTCTAGGAGAGCCGATTAAGATGCAACAATTTTGCTGCCCTTTCTGACTTTTGAGCTCTGCAAAAAATGTTTACAACTCCCATGAATTCAACATTTGGTATAAGGGGTTGCTAGTAAGAATGTTCTAGCGCCCTCACTTTTTGTTCTTGCAGTCCAGTTTGTAATTAAAGCTACTTTCTCTCCTTAGGACCTGTTTGCCCGTATACTCGGCTTTCGTCTTAGAGTCCAGTTGTGCCTGACATTTAGAGTCAAGTGCTGGCTGTTCTTCCCTCAGGATGGAAATTCTCTCATTCCACTGAAGTTAACCGTGAAGGTAATAAAACTCACTGCTGGGTTACAAAGTTTTAAGTCTACACTACTGAGAAGAATCAGGTGTCATTCTTATGAAAATAAATTTGTCAAAATGAGGATTGCCTCGTCCGCCTTACAGAAAAGGCAGAAAAGGGAACACCAACGCAGGTTTTATAGCATTTTCTTCCATCCTATCGCACTGACCACCGCGCAACTTAGACGCCAGACCAACGGTCCAACTTTAGACACCACCCATTCTACCTCTTAATGTTGTTGCATAAGATTGAGGCTTTAATCTGAATAATTGAAAAAGTATAAGGATTGTAACCAAAGAATAGTTAGGTTACACTCGAGAGTGGTTGTGTTGTCCTGGTGTCATGCACTCGCTCTTCTTAGCTTAGAGGTTCCTGACTCTGTTCTTCGGAAATGGATTCTTTGTTGAATTAGCCGTCTCTTCCCACTGAGAAGAACAAGCAAAATAGGAATGATCAAGCAAAATGGGAATGATCAGAATTATTGGAATACGAAATAAGAAAAAAACTAATCGTTTCAAAAATGGACTGAAAACTAATCGCAGGTTTTTTCCTCAGACTCGGCACGAGAATTTAAATTTGCCATGGACGCACAGTTGTTTTGATCAGCCATTTTGTTAATGCCAAGTGATGAAAAACTTTTTTCTTCTACTCATTCTAGCTGTTCACTCTGCTCCAATTAACAGAATACATGGAATGGCATAAGCTACCATTCTAAAAATTAACGATTCCGGAATGAGAACAGGTAATAAAAATGCGCCAAAAAGCCATTCCAAGTGTTCTCATTCCAGAACGGTTTCCCAAAAAAAAACGAGCCGTAAAAATGTGTCTAAAACTGGTAGAGTTACCCTGCAATGGAACGGAATTCCATCTAAACGGGAAATAGTAACGGTCCAGACATTTCATGCTACAGACACTGAGCTCCAGTTTCATTCCGTTAGTCACTGATATTGACAATTCAAATTGTTTCCTTTGGTTGGGAAATGATCAAGTTTTTTTTTCTTTTCGTGTAGATTGAGAAACATGTCGAAGTGCTAGCAAGAATTCGAGGATCTATTTCTTACTTCTTCTACCAAATCGAAGCCGAGGCAGAAGGAGCATTAATGCGTCTCAAGCTTCCCTTGAAGTTGTCCTTCTGCGATGGAAAATTGTGCGTGTGCCTGTCCGCTCGTTTCACCGCGCTGGATCTGAGAGCTCGCATTTACTATGTGCGGAGGTGGAGGTGGTGGAGGCGGAGGTGGGTGTGCGGACAGGTGAGGGTGAGGGTGAGGGTAAGAGTGAGAGAGAGGGTGAGAGTGAGGGTGAGGGTAGGATGGTGGAGGTGGGAATGGCGGTGGCAGTGGCAATGGCAGTGGAAGTGGCAATGGCAATGGCAGCGGCGCTGTTCCTGGAGAAGGGTGTGGTACTGGATCCAACGCAGGTACATACTGAGGATCGGACAATCAGTTCCCTTCAATGTGACCGTAAAGCTGCTTAATGTGTGCAACATGACCAAAAATGTGTCTTCATCTACTGTATTACCTACACCAACTCTATCAATGACACCAACCACATCGCCTGTACCAACTACATCGACGGCTCCAACCACATCGACTGCACCAACCACATCGACGGCTCCAACTACATCGACTGCACCAACCACATCGACTGCTCCAACTACATCGACGGCTCCAACTACATCGCCTGCACCAACCACGTCGACTGCTCCAACTACATCGACTGCTCCAACTACTTCGACTGCACCAACAACATCGACTGCTCCACCTACATCGACGGCTCCAACTACATCGACTGCTCCAACTACATCGACTGCACCAACCACATCGACTGCTCCGACTACATCGACTGCTCCAACTACATCGACTGCCCCAACCACATCGACTGCACCAACCACATCGACTGCACCAACCACATCGACTGCTCCAACTACATCGACTGCTCCAACCACATCGACTGCACCAACCACATCGACTGCACCAACCACATCGACTGCTCCGACTACATCGACTGCTCCAACTACATCGACTGCCCCAACCACATCGACTGCACCAACCACATCGACTGCTCCAACTACATCGACTGCTCCAACGACAGCGACTGCCCCAACCACATCGACTGCCCCAACCACATCCATTGCACCGAGTGATTCAGTTTCAGTTTCAGCAAGTGCATCGATGTGACAGATTACAAAGGCGATAAGAAACTGTTGGAATACCCCAACTTTAACAGCTACACCCAAAAATACCAAAACATTTGGTACTAAATCCCCACTGACACGGCAGAAAAAATGAGCAAGGACAACCTCCAAAAATTGTTTAAAACCCTCCTCGCCTTGTTAATAGTAAAAAGAGACCACGCAAACAAAACGAAAGCGCAAACCGACATCTTGCCATTTTCAATAGTCGTGTTCACATTCAAACTTGTCTGGAAGGGAAGATGTGCAACCACGCTACAGTGCATGCTTACAACCATTTCAAATTGGCCACCATGCAATAACAAAATACACAAGAGTAATTTAACAACATGCCGACTATATTCCCTGTGGTTTCTCCTTGCCGAGCACGTTAAGTCCTGACTTGCCGATTTCCCTTTGCTGATATTTCTGTTGTGTTTTGTGAGGTTCTACAATACTAAAACCACAGCAACTACCCTGGCATCCCCGGATTCACTAAACTCAGAACTGTAACAACTCCAGCATTTGCTGAAACGTTGTGACTTACCTAAACTTCCAAATGTACCTCAATGAGGATTTAGTACTATCGTAAACTGAGCTAGTACAGTGATATATATATTCGCAATGGTGTTGTATTCACCACTTATATTTATTACTATAATTTTTGCATATGTTTCCTCGAAATCAATGCACTTTAATTACCAATAATTTTCTTTAAGGCTTTAAAGCTTAGGAATTACACTATAGGTCATCAATTGAGTACTTTTTGGGTACAAAAGAGCCTTGAGGGCTCTTCTATAGCGAGTAAGTGTGTCTTATGTAATATGGACAGTTCGGAACGGCCCCTGCAGAAACTACTTTGACAAAAGGAGTTTAAAGAAGTTGGGCCAATTTTTAAGTTGTTTTTTTTTCTGGCCCTAAAAACTTTCCCCCTTTGATAATTTACGAATTATCTTTCTTTGGCATAATTTGCCAACAAGTTAAACAAAGACACAAGGAAACAACTTGCACGTTGTATGAAATATTTTTAGTCCAACGCTGAATGGCGTCGGTCATTCTCAGTCAAGTTTTACATTAAATATTTAGGGTAAACATTCTTGTCTTAATTTCTTTCTTTGATTGGAAAAACTCTCAACGGTTTTCATTTAGCGTGTTAGTTTAGGTCACAGGACAAACGTCTTGCTGGTAGAAGGAATGGGCTTAAAAACGCTGTGATCGCAGGGTCGTAACAAGATTGTTTTTTATCAATGACTGATACTATTTTAACACCTAAAATTTTCTTCTTAAAAGCGTAACAAAGTTTGATCCTTGAGCCGTCAAAAATTACCGATCTCGTTCCTGTACCCTGTATAACCAGATTTCAGTCCTGTGATCCTTGATCCCACATACCTTGTTACGACCCTGTGGTTAACTTCATTGGAGCGATTCTAAGTTCGTCATTTTTTACGTTTTATTCCGGGAAGCAAACACCTTAACTTAAGCAATCGAAGTTTTTTAGTCTCATCTACTGATTGTAAATGGTAGTCATATTTAACACGTAATTAATGTTGTTTTACCACTCATGCACTTGTTAGGCACGTTAACGCTATCATATTAAAACTCAGTTTGCGCTATTACTCTCTGTCGACCACAATGCAACGCGCACCTAAACGGAGGTTTCGTGGCTATGAAATTTATCAGGGAACTATTGGAGCAGTGTTGATTTAAAAAATGTTTTATTCTTCGGGTCACAAAAGCGACGTTCGGACACTCGATGTTTCGCACAGCTCTCAACCGACAAGCGACACCACGCGGAAAGTTTATTTATACCTCACATCAGAATAATGTGACTATGGACGATCCAGTGAGCTCATAGGGAAAAATAACAGAATTCTTATGGTTATGTGGAACTGAATGTGAGTGAATATCAAACTGACTACAGTGATAAATGTTTCTGTAGATCGGACGTGACTGAGTATTCAACACACCTGGCGGGTGACAAATCGCGGTTTTGCAACCGTTAGTGATAAAATAAAGTAATGTCAATTGCTTTTACTCTACACGCCTTTCGAAATTTTAAAGGGGGGCATATTAAGGTATAAGTGCTGTTGAACATAAATGAATGAGAGAACTCATGACCCGATAAACTAAAAACCAAATACGCTATGTCAATTTGAAAATATTTCTCTGACTGCCTGACGTGTAATGACAGTCAACGATGAATCGTATTTTATAACAGTCATCTTCAAGACTTATAATCCATAAAATTTAGATCTTTCTATTGACAAAACGTATACACCTAACGAAGTGAACACCTTCCTTTCCTTTCTTGGCTGCTAAAGGGCTCAAATCTAGCCATTTTATCACAATGTTCTCTCTCCAAAGGAATCAAAACATAAACAAACGCGCGCATTGCATTGTAGTCGACAGAGAGTCTTTAAATCGGAGCTCGATGAAGGGATGTTCCATTCGTGTTATAACACCCCTTTCCTCTTACAGAAAATCCTTTGTGTACTCTCGATCAGTGGTACAGCCGAACACAATAATAGAGTTTGATTAGTTCACTGTATAGTTTGGACGCAGATAATTTAATGTTTGAGTAGAATTCACCCCAAGGACTTGCAAGAGCTTGAAACATTTACCCCATTCCAGGCCAATGGTCATTCAGTCTTACTCTTTATTCAAACCTTAAGGTATCATCTATGTGCTGTTTTTTTAAGCAGCAATCTACGCCATATTTCAGTGCAGCAGGCTGGTATTCATACCAACATTTTAAAAGCTATGCTTTATCCGTTCAGCCCGAATTCAAAATAACACCCTTGGGATCCACAAGTCTTCATAAGTTCTGGGCACGGGGTAAAAAGATGAAGGGGGGTGGGAGTGATGTGTAACATGAAGCGGACCCCTGCCCCCCCCCCCCCCCCTTTGATCCACCATTGTTACCCCGCTGTTTGCAACTACTGCGTGGATCAATCTTGCTGTCGAGTTTTGATCAGTCTACGTCAGTTTCTCTTGATACAGAATTGAAGCTGCTCGCTGCTGGCCTTCATTTTAATTGCTCCCTGATCTATATGTATCACAACTAAGAAGCAACAAAGAAACCTAGTGAACATCTCTTATATAATATATAAGAGTTCTACGCTCCCTGCACTGTGGTCGTTCTTTTGAGCTGAACAGCAAAATTACAAGCTTCTCAAAATTAAAGTCGACGTTGCAAGCTTCCCCCCATTATTTTTTCAGCACCAACCCTATTTTTCCTTCTCTTTCTTTCGTTTTCTTTGATACTATGTTTTACCGTTTTTTTTTTTTGAGATACATTTACATGGTAAATATCCATGGATACTTCAAAACAATCAAATACGAAGCGCGCATTATATTGACCGGGGCGTTTTCCGCGATTGTTTGGAATTCCATTTTAGTGGCCAACAAAAGGCTTTGTGTAACAGCGGCTACGAGCCTCTTGAGCAGTAAAAAGTCGCGATTTAATTTATTGGGCAAATACTTAAAATGTCACGTTCTGCTTTCTTAGATTGTTTTAGAGCTTTTTGAAGGCATATTGTTTAAGTTAATACAGATTGATCTGTTCGGCTTTTTTAGCTGAAAATTTAGGCCGCAGAAAATTTTAGGAAACAGAATCCTATCCGCCGAATTTTCGAGCTGCTGATGGCTCACCGAAAATGCTAGCTGACCTTAGCTTGCACTCTAAACGACATATTTGTCCCTCTGAAAACAATAGGAAATAGTGAGTTCTCTTCAGTTGTTACATCAAAGAAATCTCTGGCTTTCACTGCAATGAAATCCGAAAATCTCAGGCGATTTTAGGCCTTCCGAACAGATATTCCCCGAAATGAACCGCTGGGTGCCCCTGTGTTGAGGAATATTGTAGTCTCGAGCAAACGAATCTCGGTGTTATTGTACTACAGGGGCCTGGTATTGCATGGTGGGGCTTGATATTGTAGTCTCGCGCGAACGAAGCTCAGTATTACTAGACATGTATACAGGGGCTTGATATTGTATGTTGAGGCTTGACAGTGTAGTCTCACGCGGACTAAACGTGTTATTATCCCGGGATAGTCTCATCATTATGTAAGGCTTGATAAAGTATGTTTGGGGTAGTCTTGTAGTCTCGCGCTGACTAAGCGTGCGGGTGAAATACACCGGGATAGTCTCGAGCGAACAAAGCTCGGTATTGTCGTACCGGGGCCTAATATTGCATGTTGGGGCTTGATATTGTAGTCTCGAGCGAACAAAGCTAAGTATTACTAGCCATGTATACAGGCGCTTGATATTGTATGTTGAGGCTTGATAGTGTAGTCTCGCGCGGACTAAACGTGTTGTTATCCCGGGATAGTCTCGAGCGGGGCGTGGTATTGCTTGTTGGGGCTTGATTTGTAGTCTCGAGAGAACGAAGCTCAGTATTACTAGACATGTATACAGGGGCTTGATATTGTATGTTGAGGCTTGACAGTGTAGTCTCACGCGGACTAAACGTGTTATTATACCGGGATAGTCTCGAGCGGGGTCTGGTATGCTTCTTGGGGCTTGATATTGTAGTCTCAGGCGAAAGAAGCGTGTTCTTATATTTTGATAGACCAAGGCTTGACAATGTAGTCTAACGCGAAAGAAGCGTGTCCTAGTTTTTATATTATACCGGGGCTAGATATTGTAGTCTCGCGCGAACAAAGCTTGACATCGCTTGGAATTATTATATCGGGGCCTGGCTTTGTATGGGGGCCTGGAATGGTGGGCCTGGTATGGGGGGCCTGGAATAGGGGGCCTGAAATGGGAGGCCTGGTACTGTAAGGAACGTTCCAAACCCTGATCCAGCCCCTGGCTATGAGAAAGCAAATGCTCCGATTCGATACCTGAGAGACTGGAAAAAATGTGTCCGTTATAACGGGGGGTCGAACTCCGTTATAACGAATTTGTAGGAAAACGATAAAACTCTTTTTTATATCGGGGTCTGGATAAAAATTATTTTACCTTAGAATTTAAAACGGCGTTATGTTTCAGCATTCAGCACTCGGTTCAATTGTGCTATTACCATACATATTTGAACGATTAAATAAAATTCGTGATTTGAAGTTCTGCATGATCTGTTAACCATTCAACTTCAGCTGTGTAATGACGACATTATAAATCGGGTAAATTTCAGAATTAAGGCGCTTAGGCGATTCCTTAATACTGGGGTTTTTTATATCGGGTTCTCTTGCATCCATTTTACTGTAGCTTTGACCGAGCTAAAGAATACCGTTCGTTATCGCGTGGACTTCGTTATACCCGGGTTTTTTATGTCGTGGGGTTCCATAGTGGCAGGGTATTGGCTCATACCCTGCGAGTAGAGAAGTCGCCCGATAAACATGGCGAAAATCATGCTTAGTTTCTTTTAACAGAAAAGATTCCTTTGTTAATTTAGAAACAATTTCCATGATATAGGTGTTGTTCATTGAGAAAACAACACGATGGATGATGATGATGATTAGCTGTCCTTGGTTGGACAGTCGCACAAGGAAGGACTCTGAGAGGACAGAGAGGTACGAGCCATTGCGGTGGGAGCTTAGCAGACAATACTCAGGCTACAAGATCGAACAGCTGAACGTCATCATGGACGTACTGGGGGGATAGTCCAAGGAGCTGGATGTCGAGATGAATAAGATATTGGACGCACGGTCCTGTGATGTTCTGAAGAGGATGCAGAAGGCTGTGTTGTCCAGCTCCCTAAAACAGTGCTAACATTCAAAGTTATTACAAAGTGTCGCCCCAGACCCTGATGTCAAGAGTTATATTAGAGACAAAGGATAGTAGATAGTGTTCTTTCTCCAAAAAGTGTTATATATTCTTATAACTTAACGACACAAACGGAAATACCCGACAGTCTACCAATTATTCGCGTTGTTCTTCTAAGAGGAAATCAAATTTATGTAAATAGTCAGGATTGTTTAACTGCGAGGGTCATCTATCGTCACTTCTTCTTTTATCCACAGTTCCCATGGCCATATATGATTATTATCGTTTCCATGGAACAAAAAATAATTGGTCCTAATGACTACTTAAGAATGTCAAGCTATTCTTAGCAAAATTATTGTTCACAATTGATGATAAATGATTGCATTTAAACCTGTCAATCTGCGGCTGGAAAAAAGCGTCCACAGTTTCCTTCTTATAGTGTCCGTGGGCTCTAATCGCGAAGCTAAGAGCTTTGTTTAGGGGGTGAGACAGTTCTCAGCTTCTACTTGTTCCGACTTACTTAGTGTCACGATGACACTGCTGTTTGTTTTCTGATGATGCACAGTAACGTAAGGTCACCGTTAAATACTTTAGAAGAGTCGCACGTAAAACGCGTAACGCATAGTGGAACTGATGAATTTTAATTTTTCCGATGTGGTGGTGGGCTGAGATTGGGTTTTAGCTGGTGTAGAAACATTCAGAATTTCTGAAATTCCTCAACTGCAAAATAGGATGACAACGACACAGTTCCTAAACTTTTAATACTGTGTCGGATTCGAGGTGGTTCTATCGTGACCATCAGTTTGACAAGAATGTTGTTAAAAAAATCAATCTTCTGGTCAGTTGAGTTAAACGTTCTTTTTTTACTTTGACTTTTTCCCCGTTACTCTTTTTCTAATCTTTACTACGCTCATTGCGTTACTCGTTTTATTAACACTGGCCATAATTCGCAGTTAGTCCATTGCCTCCGTTACACCTGCCCAATCATCCATAGCCTCTGCTAACCTGTGATTATTAATTTCCGGTAAACTTCCGTCCTCGTTTTAGTTTGCGGCGAAGCATTCTCAACCAATACAACTGTGAGTTGTATGAATAGCGTGAAGCTAATCACGAAATGAGCTGTCGTTAATGACAAAATAGTTCGGTATCTGACTCTGATGACGACTTCCGCTCAGGTGGAAACGTAAAACGTAAGTCAATCTTACCACAAACAGTCCTTCTCAGGACTACACTCACCCGGACAATCATACTTTGCTGACTCATGATATCGGACATCCTGAGTTCAAACCATTTAGAGAGTTCGGTATCTGCTGCAATGTTAAGTTGCTGCAGAGAAGCCTTAGTTGTTTCGTCCAAACATTGTTACGTTGCTACGGCAACTGACATTAATGCTTTTAAGCCCTACTTGTCAATGCCAAGTTATTTTTAGGCTTTTTAGGAAGGTAATTGTTCACAATTGATCACAAAATTGTTCTACTTAAGACTGTCAATCAGAACAAAACTTTTCTTAGTTTCCTTTTTATCGCGTCCGTTCTCTTTTACCGCGAAGAGCTTTGTTTGTATGTGAAGCATACTTATCGGCTTACAGTTTGAGCCAGCTTATTTCTAATTAAACAATAGAGTTCTTTTATCGAAGGCACTATCATGTGATAGGTTGCCCGAGAAAATTTGATGTTCACAACAAATATTAGCCCGAGAACGTAGTTTGAGGGCTTATATGAAGTTTGAACATCAAATTTCCGAGGGAACCTATCACACATAGGGCCTGAGACAGAAGGACCCTATTATTTTTCTTGTACAACGCTAAATTTTGAGCGAAAATTGCCAAAAACGGGCACTTTGCGTTGATAGGCGCCCGCTGAGGAGAGACACTATCGCGTCACGTGATCGGTTTCGACCAATGAGAGCGCGCCAAATTTTAGCGTTGTACTATAAGTTATCATGACTCTGCTGTTTGTTTTCTGGAACAATACGTCAGAAATTTAGACCGTTATTCTCTAAGCCTTTAAGGGAATTGCCCTTGAATTCAAAGCGTGAAAGCTATCACTGATAAGTTTTAGAAAGTTAATGTATTTCTAACTTTCGAGTTTGGGGATAAATCGTATAGTGTCTCCTATGAGATTAAATCATACTCTCATGTATTTATTGCAATGTACAAGAGCTTCGTATTAGATGAGGGCACGGGATAGAAGGAGGGTGGGGGTTAGGGTAGTTAACCGCAGGGGAAACGTCAAGAATGTCTCACATTCCTCCGAAAATAGAAATTGAAATTAAAAAGGAAAAGGACAAAATTCTTAAGCCTTATTACCAAAGACTTGCCTCGGATAATTCCGTATCCATCCTAAGTTGAAAAGGATGTTGTAAATAAAATTGAACATGTAAATGAAGTTAATTTACTGAAAATTGACTTAATTACACAACAATATGTAGATAAATGTCGGATATAAAGGAAACCCTCATGTGAGAATTTTGCTGTTTTTTCCAAATGTCTCATTTCAGAAAAAACGTTCTGCACGTAGTTATTATTTTTTGACAAAATT
Organism: Siderastrea siderea; assembly: GCA_964030785.1. Classification (NCBI taxonomy): domain Eukaryota; kingdom Metazoa; phylum Cnidaria; class Anthozoa; order Scleractinia; family Rhizangiidae; genus Siderastrea; species Siderastrea siderea. The sequence goes on along the minus strand of OZ034978.1, from coordinate 4,159,593 downwards.
GAATAATACTTTTTTTTTGTCATTCAGTTTGAAATGAGTAGGTAATAATGGTTTAAGACGTATCCATAGAGTTTTAATAGTGCTTTATAATCAGTGCTTTGAGCAGGTGGAAATAAATATTTCCAACGGAATTTGCTTAGGTCATGAACGCACACGTGCTAATTTGAAATATTAGTTTGAACAACAAAGTACTCGCTATCGCTACGCTACAATATCCAAGGCGGATACGCTGTTGCGCGTCGCTGTAATATTCGCCTTAGGGATGGCTCCAGAGGCTTTTTAAGGCACTTTCATTTATCGATCATCTTCATTCCATCTCTGCATTTGCCAGATGAACTGAGCATTTCGGAGGTACAGCCAAGATGACAGCCGAAAAGACACCTGAAAAGGCTCCCGATTCGAAAGTGAATTTCAGCGATCTGAAATCGAAGCAGACTTCCCGCAAGACTAAGGTCACTGTTATCAGTATCTTAACAGTGATTTTGTTGCTGGGAGCAGTGGTTTCTGTGGCCGTATTTTTCACGCTGAAGAAAGTGACACCAAGTACTCGCTTGACAGAGGTTAATCTGAAAGAGGGCGATACCCTGACGTACCAAGTGGACCAGGAGATAGAAGTGAATGCGGGAAATGCTGTACAGAAAGGTACGTAGTTTTTTTTAACAAAATACTTTTCATAGATTAATGTCCTTTTTAAATCCATTTTTTTCAAATAACGGTTCTGGGAGCGTCAAGAGCTGTCAAAAAGACAATTTTAAGGAAAGGAATGTCTACTTTATGATCTCAACGTTAGCTGTTACGTTAGCTGGAAATTCATACCTTTAGGTAGCTCAAAAACCTTTAGCTAAACTGTTTTCGTTAGGCCTGGGATAATTTTTAATAGAGAAGTTAAATTTGGATGATCCGAAGTTATTTAGGGCAATAAATATTCATATGATTTCAGTTTAAGAGCCCTCGAAGAATTTGTTGTTAATATAATTTCAGTTGAGAGTTTCGTGTTTTGCTGTTACATATCTTTTATTAAAAGTCAATTTTGTGATCCTGGCATCAGTTTAATGGGAGGTTTTCTGCATCAAAAAATTACATGAGACGTTTGGTGCAAAAATTCCCGCTAAGAAGTGCTGGCTCAAATTAACTGTCACTTTGATAATAACGAATTAGTCCACAAAGTAATGCCTTTCAACTTCTTTTTCTCCAGCGGTCTTGTACCTTTATAACGTTTTGAATAAAGAGTAAAGAATATGTTGCTTGTTTAGTAAACATGCATATGCCGTCTCGTCGAAGATGAGAAGCTGGACAGTACTTGCAAACGGTATTTGGCTAAAGCGCAATTTCTCGAGCTGGTGGCATTTTCGCGGCTTCGTTAGTTCAGGGTCTGGAAGGGGGGTCCTGATCCCGCATTCCCGCTCCTTTTTGAGGAGATTCCCGCATCCCGCCCTTTTTTCATCGCTATCCCGAATACCGTTTTTTCTTTCCCAAAAATACGTTAAAAAGACTAGTTTCTGCAAAAGCTAATAAATTTAAGATGTAGATTGGCCCTTTTGATTGATATTTTTCGCTCGCCTAGTTGATTCGCTTTTGCCGCTAGAACGTTTGCTTGGGTCGTGACGCTTTCCCGAATTCCCGACAGACAAGCCAAAAAATACCGCATTCCGTGGCCAAATTTTGGCGAATCCCGCTTCCCTGGTAGCAGTCAAATCCCGAATCCCGTCAAGATATTTTGCGTTTTCCCGAATCCCGCACCGTATTTTGGTCAATCCCGGATCCCGAGAATACCCTTCCAGACCCTGTTAGTTCAGCGTGTGTTCGAAAAGAAAATGAAAACTGGTGTCATCAATGATGCGGCAATATTTTAAGTGGGTCCTCAGATGGGTGTATGACTTAGCATTCGGACTTTGAAGGCCTAATCTCCAATATTTGAATACTTGACGGTTTCACCCAAACATTTCTGTGAAGATAAAATGTCCATCGCTTGTTGGTTGAGTAAAAAAAAAATCCACAATCGATCGACGATTTACCTTATAAGTTAATTATAAGTTGAATATTGCAATCATTCCACCGAAGCCTCGTTTGTGGCTTTCAAATAGTCTTTCTACGGAAATCAAAGTTTGCGTAACGTATAGGAGTTTTAACGCAAAAGAGAAGAGGCTTCGGTTGAATGATTGCAATATTCGACTTATAATTAACGTATTTTACTTGACTACTACTAATCGGTCGACCTACTTTTTCATTTAACAATACACTGAGTTTACGCTGATGGGAACGAAAAACGTGTTTTGTAAAACCTGCAATCAGTGTCCAATAATTCGTTTAGCTTTCTTTGCACAGCTTCTTGCGGCAAACCAGAATAAGGCAAAATAAATGGAAAACCGTAAGAATCCTTTCCTTCGTCACTCAACTGATAAATCTCAAATGGCACTTTGGTAAATTATGCGTCACACTTGACCTTAAAGTGTTCTGGTGAAATCTACTTGCGGCAAAATCAGTCACTAATCAGTAAATATTTCCGTTTACTTTGCTTTGACCGCAAAACGCTTTGTTTTGGTTACGCAGTGCGTCATTCAAATAAACTCGCTTTTTCTTTAACAAGAGATAAAATAACCATCTCTATTAGCTTGCCCGTTTGCTTTTGCCGCACTAGGAGCTGCTAATTAAATTCTCGTTTTTTCGCTGGATTGATCCAACCATGGCCAAAAGAAACGAAAGCTTTACTTGTGAACAAGAATGTTCGATTGTCGGATGGCCTGTTAGATTCAATTCGTTCTTTAGCCATAGATCCGAACGGACTTATAACGCAGTTAATAAGGGTTGCCAGTCTAAAATCAGGAACTAGACCACTAAATATGATTTTTTTTTTGCTTTCTTTATGATCAATACTTTTAGAATTAGATCAGCAATATTGATGAAGTTACTTAGAAAGGGACTGACATTAACTTAATGATGTCAGAAAGGCAAATTAAGAATAATGAATGTTATGAGCTATTTTCAGTATCAATTTAAAAGCTAAACGACATCTTTGCGACGAAATCGCTAAAACCTTGGAGTGATTTGTTCTAATTTTGCGAAAACACATGGTATGCCAATTTCGGTGTCTTTTAAAATTGCATTTAGGATCGTTTCGTGCATGGGCTGCCTTGTCACAATATTACCACATCCCTCTTCTCTTTTGCGTTAAAAGCTCCTGTACGCTACGCAAACTTTGATTTCCGTAGAAAGGCTATTTGAAAGCCACAAACGAGGCTTCGGTTGAATGATTGCAATATTCAACATATAATTAACGTTCGAACTAGTTAAACCAACAATGGAATCCATCCAAGATTAAAAAAAGCTTTGCTCAAATTTCTTCAAGAATGAGTAAAATATTTTGACTGTGTTTAAACTCTTTGTATGTTTATTTCAGATACTATCCGTGTGATCGTTGGCATCCGGGTTCTTAACAAGACGTCGGAGGAGTACTGGTTCCTAATGAAATTCAACTTTACCCAAGTGGGTGGGAATGTGGACATAAAAGACGTCAATGTAACGGCTGACTTCTTCCTGGTTCGACTCCAGTTTGATTCAAGGTTAAAATTTTGATGTTGAATGTGATTTGAATCTGTTGCAGCAAGATACTTACCTTACATTTGATGAATTTAGCAAATTCTAGTTGAAAAAGGCTATTATGATAACTTTCATCTTATAACTGTATTCGTCGCCTAGAGATTCTCGTGCTAGAAGCGCGACAAAGGTAAATTTTAGAAATACCAGAGCTGAGGACCAGAGGACAAGGCAATGAATCTGCTAGGTGCATTAGGAGGAAATACGAAAAAAAACAAAAAAGAAATGGCACAAAACATTCTCCGTGGATTGGATGAGTCGCATGTAGACCTATTTCGGGTATTTCCATTGTGATGCAAAAAATTCAAAGCTCGTTAAGTCTGATCTTTGTTTGGGGGAGGAGGGGGAGGGGGGAGAAGAGTTCCCTGAAAACTTTTTCTCGATTATGCAACCACAACGGGGATAATTGTAGGAAATGCCAGACCTCTAGTGCCAAGAAATAGGTTTGCTAAATGGACGACGTTGCAGAGGCTGTCAATTTCATTGTTTAAGATGTTGTTAACCTCACTGTTGATGTCGTATCCAACTTAAGTTTGACAAAATGGTTCACTTCCAATGTATTTTTTTCTGATTCTATATTCTTAGTACACCAAACAACGGTCCTGGCGACTCGGTTGAAATCTACGGAAACAATTCTACCGATGAAGAACAATTGCAACTTGTATTCAGCATCCTCCAGCAGCTACTGCCGACCGTGAAACGCGACCTCTACGAAAAGGTGGATGGACAAAACGGGTCTGATTCAAAACCTGAAGAATCGCCTTTGCTTCCTGGCTCGGTAAAAATGCACCGAGAAGCAAACACTTCAGATAAAGACGCAGTTGTCATCAAAAATCATTTTAATCGCTCAGATCTCGCAAAAATGTCATCAGAAATTGATCTGGACTTCAAATATTCTGACTTTGCTCTCATCAAAAAGAGCAACGGAATGGTCGCACAGAGCTATGTCCATTTTTCTGAACAACTGAACCTCGGTCAACCGATTAAGAGTGAGGGTGGTTTGGATATAAACATGATGAAAATAAGTTTGAAAAGTCATGTTTCGCTTATTGAAAGTCAGTTCTTCGGGCAAGCCGAATTCGAAGTAGCCAATTTCCATCTCTTTGTGAAGCTAGTCGTTCCAAAATCTGCAGCCGGTGTTTCCGTCAACAAAACTCAAAGTCAGATGGCGTCAAATGATTCCATGCCGAGTGAACAGAACGACTCATCTGACTTGTCAGCCGTCTCCTTGAAACGTTCTCGGAGGTCTGTAAGCTATAATGTAAGCTTCAATGCCAGCAGCGCTAACGCATCTTTGATTGGCGAAATTTGGCAAAGAATCCTTCCCCGTGTATGCTTAAACGTGAATCGCACATTCATACTGTTTAAGAGGATCATTTTCGGGATCAGAGTGAAGGCGGTTGTTCGTGTGTCGGTAGACATTGGTCCCTATGGTATCCCAGAAATTGAAGTCAAGCTCAAGCTGCATGTTGGAAGACAAACCTTGGTTGTGTTTTATAAGAGATACACACTCCAGTTGCTGCGAGGGGTTGGTGTTCAACTGCAATTGCCTCAAAGGAAAGTGACACTAGTAAGTATGCCGTACACACAGATGAACTGGGGGACCTTAAAAGGTGATTCCATTCAATTGCATTGCGCATCCTTTCTGCGCATCATTTTTTGCGTGATTAGCGCGCGCACGAGCGCACCCACGCTCGGAACTTGATATGTTTTCTATGAAAGCTGAGCTGTTAGGAGAAATAAATGGTCGTTCTCTCCCAAACGAGCTCGGTGACCCTACTTTTTTATCCCTTTTTTTTATGGAAAATACGACTTTACATGATATATTCAAAACTGAAGCACTTTTCGTTATTCAGTTTTGAAATATTGCGGTTGATTCACTGTTACTGTCGGATTTTAGGCGTTTTACTGGAACCCTGCAGACGCTCGATTTGCCTATTGTTTCATTTGTTTCATTTTAACGGCAATTTTTTAAATGACGTTTTATCGTAACATTGTTCCTCTATCACAGGAATAATGCTTATATTTTATTGAAGGTAATAACTTTGTTGAAGTAATGGGCATCTCTGGTACAACGATAGGCCTATTAATATTGCTGTCGAAAGATCGCAAAGTACCTATATACTACAGCCCCGTCTTTTAATGAACTAGGTGTAATTAATAACTGTGCAAAGTTTCAACAAATTCTCATTACTACCCCTCTTTCGATGGAATCACCTTAGAGTCAAATTTAAACCAACGCAAACAACAGTTAGAGCTCGCAAGGAGCCAACCCCGGGGGGAGGGGCTCGCAAGGAGCCAACCCCGGTGGGAGGGGCTCGCAAGGAGCCAACCCCGGAGGGGAGGGGCTCGCAAGGAGCCAACCCCGGGGGGGGAGGGGCTCGCAAGGAGCTAACCCCGGGGGAAGGAGCTTGCAAGGAACCAACCCCGGGGGGTCGCAAGGAGCCAATCCCGGGGGCACTCCCTATAATGGCCTATACGGGGAGGCTCCGCCCGAAAGGGGTACCTTTTTCAGGCTTCAGGTATATAAAAGGGTAGGGATTTCACCAGCTGAAGTATATGAAAGGGTAGGGAAATCTGTCATTTAGGTATCTAAAAGGGCCTTATTTACTTTTTGAGTAGATAATAATATTGGTTTTTGGTTAACATCTCTTTCGGTAATGCTGTTCTCCCCTAATATCGTTCATTAACTGCATTCCAAGGGTTTAGAAAAGGGGTGCAGTGTTCTTTAGTAGGTATGTGAAAGGGGTACCATTTTAATGAAAGGTATACGAAAGGGGTACCATTTCTGTCAAAAATGGTATATAAAAGGGTAAAGGGTTGGACATCGGGGCGGAACCTCCTCGTATAAAACTTTGTTGAGTGCCCCCGCCCCCCGGGAGCCACGACAACAAGTTACGAGTTGTTTCACTAAAACAACGTAGTGAAGCGCGCAAATCAAACAAACTCTAATTACTGTCCACACACAACTGAAATCCGCTCAAAGTAAGCTTGTTTAACGAAGCACGCAAGGAAATGGTGACAGCACTTTCAGAAGGGGTGAGGTGAAACCTGAGCAGCAGACGAGAGTTTCCTCCCACTTTTTGGGAGCCCTCACCACTCCCCTAAGAATTTTTTAGCAGAAAAGCCAAGTTAATGGATTCTTATATGTTTTCTAATAAGGCTTACGTCCATTTACCGATAAATCTGCTTCAATTGGTAAGAAAACAAATCTCAAACTTTTCTTATCTTAAGCATACACATGGCTTCAATACTCTATCTCATCGAGTCCAGCAGAGCCGAAAAGAAACGTTCATGCAAAAAACGTTCATGACTCCCATGAATTCAACATTGCGTATGGAGGGTTCCTGCAACCTCGTTCCTAGGGTCTCTCTCTCCGGGGAGAGAGAGAGACCCTGGGAACGAGGTTGGGGTTCCTGTAGAAATTATATAGCGCGCAAATGTTTCATTCCCGCAGTTAAGCCTGTGAAGCTTTTGTTTAAAAAGTCTATTGTTTACTTTCTTTCCGTAGAACTTATTTACCCGTGTTCTGGGCTTCCGACTTAGAGTCCAGTTGTACCTGACGTTTAGAGTCAAGTGCTGGCTGTTCTTCCCTCAGGATGGAAATTCACTCAGTCCACTGAATTTCACCGTAAAGGTAATATAAGACTTTACTGTCGGGTTCCACTCAAATATATGCAGCTATTCTAATTTACGCCGCACATAAATCAAGGCAAGTGTTTATCGCATTTTCTTCAATTCTTTTTCCCTAACAGATGAGCAACTTATACAAGAAAACAACTACTCATACCACCCCTAGGTGTTTCGCGTAAGCTTGAGGCTTTCACCTGAAAACGATAATTGAAATAGCCATGTATTTTTGTTGAGATTAATGCGATTTTTTTTACATAAGGGATGTAAACAAAGAATATCTAGGTTGGACCGGCGCAATTAACTCTTGAGAGGGGCTGTGGTGTTCTGGTGTTGAGCACTCACTTTTCTGACATAAAAGGCTCCAAACTCTTTTCTTTGCTTTACTCAGCCTTCTTTTCTTATCGACTACTGACTATAATGAATCTAAAACTGGTAGAGTTACCCTGCAATGGACCAGCATTCCATCTAAAGGGAAAGTAGTAGTGTTCTAGAGGTCTCATACTACAGAATCTGAGCTCCAGTTCCATTCCATTTGTCACTAGCACCGCTAACAATGACAATTTAAACCCTTTCCTGTAGTTGAGAAATGATCACGTTTTTTCTCTTCGTGTTAGATTGAGAAACACGCCGAAGTCTTGGCAAGAATTCAAGGATCTATTTCCTACTTCTACCATCGAATCGGAGCCGAGGGAAATGGAACATTAATGAGTCTTAGCCTTCCCCTGAAATTGTCCTTCCGCGATGGAAAATTGTGCGTGAACCTGTCTGCTCACTTCACCGCACTGGGTCTGAGGGCTCGCGTTTACTATGTGCGGGTAAGGAAGAGGGTGTGCAGAGCGGTGAGGGTGAGGGTAAGAGTGTATCGATGGTGGCGCTTGATTTGGCTGTGGCAGTGGCAACGGCGCTGTTTCTACGTAAGAGTGTCGCACTTGAGCCAACGCAACCACACGCGTACGCTGAAGGTCGGAAGATCAGTTCCCTTCAATGTGAGCGTGAAGCTGCTTAATGTATGCAACATGACCAAAAATGTGTCTTCATCTACTGTATTACCTACACCAACTCTATCAATGGTACCAACCACATCGCCTATACCAACTACATCGACTGTGACTGTGCTAACTACATCGACGGCTCTAACTACATCGACTGCACTAACCACATCGACTGCTCTAATAGCATCGATTGCACCGAGTGATTCAATTTCAGTTTCAGGGAGTGTATCAGGGAGTGTACCGATTGCACCAACTACGTCGACTGCTCCAACTACATCGACAGCTCCAATTGCATCGATTGCACCGAGTGATTCAATTTCAGTTTCAGCGAGCGCATCGATCTGATACATTACAAAGGCGATACGGAACTATCTGAGGACTACACCAACTTTAACAACTACACTTAAAAATCTTTACTGATTACTGATTGTATTCTATGTAATGTGGACAATTCGGCACGGCCCTTACAAAAACTACATTTGACAAGACGATGTTGAAGAAGTTAGGCCAACTTTTTAACGTTCTGCCTTTATCACCTTGAAAACTTTTTCCCTTTGATAATTCCTTTGTTATCTTCATTTTGGTGGTCTCAGCCCAAAAACTCCAAGTAAAAGCAAAATTTAAGTAAGTAATCATTGTATTTAAGTAAGTAATCATTGTATTTAAGTAAGTAATCATTGTATTTAAGTAATTAGTCATTGTATTTAAGTGAGTAGTCATTGTTTTAGATACGTGGTTTTGACCAAAAACAGCGACATCTTCGTGTGACGTAATTTGCTAGCAAGTTCAGTAAAGAGGGACACAAGGAAACAACTTGAACGTTGCATGAAAAATTTTCAGTTCAACGCTGAATGTCATCAGTCATACTCAGCCGAGTTTTACATGAAATATTAAGACAAAAAAATCTTATCTTGATTTCTTTCTTTCTTTGGAAAATGTAAATAACTCTCAACGGTTTTCATCGTTACAAAGTTTGATCCATGATCCGTCAAAAATTCCTGATCTTTTTCCTGTGCCCTGTATAACCAAATTTCAGTCCTGTGGTCCTTGATCCCACATACCTTGTAACGACCACATGGTTAACTTCATTGAAGTGATTCTAAGCTAGTCATTTTCTTATGTTTTGTTCCGGGAAGCAAACACCTAAACTTAAACAATTCAAGTTTTTTAGTCTCCTCTACTGATTGTAAATGGTAGTCACATTTAGCACGTAATTACTGCTGTTTTACCATTTATGCACTTGTCAGAGACGCTAGCGTTATAATATTAAAAGTCAGTTTGCACTATATTAAATCGGAGCTCGATCGAGGGATGTTTCATTCTTGCTGCAACACCCGTTACCTTTGTATACTCTCAGTGGCACGTCCAAACACAATAATTGAGTTTGATTAGTTTTAAGTCGATTAGTTCGTTTATATAGTTTGGACGCGGATAATTTAATGTTTGAGTATAATTTACCCCAAGGAATTGTGGGTGAGGTTGTGCTCCAAGAGCTTGAAACATTTATCCCATTCCAGCCAAAAAAAAATAGTCATTCAGTCTTACTCCGTATTCAAACCTTTATTTATCATCTATTTCAGTGCAGTAGGCTGGTATTTGCACCAACGTTTTAAAAGATATACTCTATCCGTTTAGCCTGAATTCAAAATAATACCCTTAGGATCCACTCGTCTTCATAAAGCGAGGGCACGGGCTAAAAAGATGGAATGGGTGGGTGTGAAGTGAAAAATAGGGCGGACCCCTTTTCCTCTTTCCCCCTTTGATCCACCACTGTTACCCTACTGTTTCCAAATATCACGTGGATCAAACTTACTATATCAAGAGTCTACCATGTTCTGATCAGTCTACGAGTTTCTCTTGATACAGATTTTAAGTTGCTCGCTGCTGGCCTTCATTTTAATTGCTCCCTGATCTACATGTCTCACAACCAAAGAGCAACAAAGAACACCAGTGAACATCTCTTATATAATATATAAGCGTGCAAAAAGGTTTTCTTATTTGATCCAGCATGACTCATCTCGTGTGCCCTTTTTAAGAATGACTTTATCAATTTCACTTTATTCCAAATTTCAACTTACTTGTATTGGAGGGTCTGGATGGGGGGATTCAGTTGTCATTTTTTAGTTACATTTTGGGCCATTTGTCAGTCGTCGGTTAACTGGATGTTTATAATTAGCTATTAACCGTAAATATTCGTTTTTGGCCTTTTTTGGATCTCCTTTAATAACTAAAGAACCACAGCTCACTTGAAATTTATTTGATATCTATCTCCGCATAATAAGGTGTATTTAACACCTTAGTTTCGCAATAAACAAAGTGAACAGACACCGGTATTTGTCGTTCGGATCTGATAAATGCAGAGGCAATTTGACTTGTATTGGGTTCGTCGTCGTTATCAAAGATATCGGCTTCTGAGTCTGTGTTCTCCCGGGGTGGTACTCAATAAAGTTTTATAAGGAGAGGCTCCGCCCGGAGACACAAACCTTTCAATATACTAATTTTTACCAAAATGGTACCCCTTTCAATGCCTTATACTTCAAGGATAAGCCAAAACATTAGAATTCCCTTTGGTCACCACATTTTTCCTGGGCGTTCAGTCGTTATGGTTCAGTTGCCGAAAGGGTGAAAGTTTTATGTGTTTCGCGTTGACATTTCTGCTAAAATTTGGTACCCTTTCATATAATTCGCTGTGGCTGCCATCTCTTCCACTTTGCGACCGATTTTGTCACCCTTTCATATACTAAAATGACGATTTTCCCTACCCTCTGGTATACTGCGAGCTTAAAAAAGGTACCCCTTTCAGGCGGAGCCTCCCCGTATAACCCACCATAGGGAGTACCCCCTCGGGTATGTCATACTCGTCTAGTTGTCGTGATGGAGCCTTGCCAACAGCCACAACCACTGAAGAGACTTTCTCGTCAACCAAAAGGCTTGGAAGCTCCAGTTGCCAATACCATTTAGTCAAATGCTTTTATAGCGATTCTACTGCCTTTATGTCGTTGTTGATGGCAGTAAGACTTCAGTGTCTCTCGAACGCCCGTATCGGAATCGCCACTATAAAAACTCGCCATACGGCTTTTATGACTTCGTGAGAAGACATTTCTTTGAGCACGTGGCTCAGTAAATTGGTCTAAATTGAGGTCAGCTGACACTCACGTGATATAAACAGATATGCCTGTTAGAGTCAAATGGTCAATGAAACCGCGTTGTGAAATTAATCGGAGGGCTATAAAATAAATATAAACCCTTTCCTGGCTTGTTGGTATATCGGAGGATAATGCCTTGGTTAAAAGATGGTCCTCAAAATTTCACAGTTGCTCTCCAACCAACTGTTAATTCAATTTCCCGCAATCTTCCAACCTCGGGCATTATCCTCCAATATACCAGCCGCCAGAAAGGGTTTCTTTACTAAAAATCTCCCGAATGATATTGCCAGCTTTCAAAATCCAGTTTGGTTCTGGGAAACGGTAAAGTTGTTGCCGTGAATACGACAAACCGGAGATTTTGCTGCAGAAAAGGGATGGGGAGTTCTGCACAAACGAATACATATTATTACAATACTAGGCTTGTGAGAGACATCAAATACAGGTACATACGAGTAACATACAATTAAAATATTAATGCAGAAGAGTGTTTTACGATCACATATGGTTTATACGCTTGCGAAGATCAATCTTTTTTCATCATGTTTACATAACGCAATCCGCTGTATGCCCGAAGTAGGAGCTGCAAAAAAAAGGTTGAGGAGAACCCAGACTCCCTGCTGTCAGTGATAGTGGAGTGAGGAGGAACGCGCGATAGTGGGTTGCCGTTTAGAAACGTGAAGTGCCTGTGATGAGCTCACTAATATACGCCTCTCACGTCTCAACCCGACGGTCAACTTTCGCGCGAGATCGCATTTTTTCTTCCTCGAACACCCCTGAGCGGAAGGATGAATCGCTTTTAATATAAGGGGAACCAAGTGTGATGGAAGTTTTTAGCGATTTTCTGAAGATTTCCGAAGGCTTTCAAAAGTTCTCCAAATACTACTACTAGATGTCCTTCCGAAGGTTTCTGCCCGTTTACGAAATTTCTCTGAGTTTTCCGAAGGCTTTCGATCATTTCTGATCGTTTACGAATTCTTTTTCCAAAACTTGCCGAGAAAGATCGAAAGATGTCGTATATGTTCGCATGTCTCTGTATGTATCCGCGTGTTACTCGTAATACTCGTGTGTCAGTTTTAGTCGTGATTTGCAACTCGTTTGTTGTTTATCACCCCATAGAGCGCTTTTCAAATGAGTGTCGTAAACCCAAACCAAAGTAATTACACCAGCCAATCACAACAAACACAAATTACCAAATGAACCAATCAGAACTCGAAACAAATACATGTAACCGGCGCCAAGTGCGGGAAAACGCGTGCAAGCAAGTCACGATTGGTTTGAGTTTTACTTTTGATTGGTCGACAAAGTGGCGAGAGATTTCTAGCCAATTGCAGAGCAAAGTAAAGCGAAACCAAAGCAAAACGCGAAATACTTTCGACACTCAATTGAAAACCGCTCTATCCAACGGGCCCTCGAGGACGAATTGTTGGTAAAGCTGTTAGCTAGACAGCCCCTGGCTGGATATGAGCAAGCAAATGCTCGGATTTGCTCCCTGTTATAATGGAACCCTGATATAAAGAAGTGACCGTGAGAGACTGGAAAAGTGCATTCGTTATAACGGGGGTTCGAACCCCGTTATGACGAATTTGTGGGAAACGATAAAAATCTTCCTTATACCGGGGTCTGGCTAAAAATTATTTTGCCTTAGAATTTAAAACAGTGTTATGTTTTACCATTCAGGAATCGGTTCAATTGTGCCATTACTATCCATATTCGAACGATTAAATAAAATTCGTGGTTTAAGGTTCTGCATGATCTGTTATCCCAGGAGCTCTGGTTACCCACTCAACTTCAGTTGCATGATGACGTTAGAGCAAGGAAAAATTCAGAAATTTTACGTGCGAGGAGAGAAGTCGCCCGATTAACATGGCGAAAATCATGCTTCTTTTAACAGAACAGATTCTTTTGGTAAGTTAAACACAATTTTCATAATTTAGGTGTTGTTCATTGAGAAAACATCACGTTGGATATCAACCGTCATGTATGACTCGATTACTTGAGGGAACATTGTTAATTGCCGTTCGCACAGCCGTTTTTGGACGCGATTTCATCATCGATGTTCGATTGAGTTCTAAAGAGATTTCGTAAATCACCCGTGTAAACTGCCGCCGCTTCTCGGTGCAATTTCACCACTATGATTCGGTTAAGATCAGTGATGGACGGGAGCACAGTCACGCGATGCACTCATAAAAGCTGGTTTATATTCACATCACCCGCACTTTCTTTCTAGATCTGTCCTTGCGCATCATCCAAACTTTCAATCAAATCACCGAGAAATCACTGTAAGATCGCACCCAAAATCACCTGTGGTCTACTCAGGGAATTTGAACTCACACTTCAATAAAATCTCTAAAAATTGCATAAAGATAAACTGCGAAAACGGCATTTAATGTGTTACTTTATGCGTGGTTAGTTATATATTAATGTAGGCTTAGAACCATCTTTTCCATCATCGAACAACCGAGTTTCTTGGCAATTTTTGTAACAATAACTGCGTTTGGCTAAGAAAGCATTTTGGACGGCGACCATGCATTAGATATTTTAATTATCGTGATTATTGGCCCTAAGACTATAACTATAAGGGCAAAAGTTTTGCTTTCTAACTAAACGACACAAACGGAAATAACCGACAGTCTAGCTATTCGCGTTGTTCCTCTAAGAGGAAATCAGATTAATGTAAACAATCAAGAAAGTTTAATCCGCAGTTCGCGTATATGACTATTTCATATATTCACTATCGAAGTTAATTAACACTGTACGACGTAAAAGGTTCCCTTTCTGAGCGTTAAAAAATGAATTATTCACATCAAAATGCGCGTGTCATATGAATACTATATTAGCAATATAAATGATTGTCAAAATGACTACTGCAGAGACTGATCAAACAACGTGAAAAGGCGTATTTCGACTCGTCAATGCCAGTCTTCATCAGGTTTTATTGAGGTAAGGCCCGGTTCAAACGTCGAACTTTACATGTGCCGAACCTAATAATTAGGTTCGGCACATGTAAAGTTCGACGTATGAATCGATTAAGTTCGACAAATTTGTATTTGGGTCGACCCTGCCGTTCTATTCGACTGGGCAAGTCGAATAGAACGGCAAAAGTTCGACTTTGATTCAGACGTCGAACTTCACATGTGCCGAACCTAATGCATGAATTACGTTAATGTATTTCTGAATATAACAGCGCTAGTGATTGGCTTAAAACCGATAAGCACGACTAGTTACCTATTAAACCGTGACCAGTCATGCATTGAACGTTCTTGCATCTGATTAAAAAGAGAACTGGGCCGCGCAAACTGTAAACGCGCTATCGACAAGAATCATTACTTATAACGGACTACATGAAAGTCGAATTGTTTTCGCCTGTCATTTCTTGTGGATAGCTATTCTGAAATAACAGAATATAACAAAAACGATAGAAACTGTATTTATCCGAAATTTGGCAAACGAATTCTTAAACCGTAATTTCTAAATATTACAACTACAATAAAAGAAAGCTTTTTTTTCTGTTAATTGTTTTTCTGTGCTTTTTGAGACCAGATATTGCGTCACTGATGATTGTTTACCGCTGCTTTGGAGAATTAAGTTCGACTGATTAAGGTCGACGTCTGAATCAACTGTCGCACTTAATTATTTAGGTCGACCCAAATAGCAATTAGGTTCGGCACATGTAAAGTTCGACGTTTGAACCGGGCCTAAATCACGAATTTACAGAAATATATATGTAGTAAAACAGTGAGCGGAAGTTACATATATGACGTGGTATGGCGTGGCTTAGAAATGATAGAAAATAAACAGAACAAAAATTATTATAAATTATGTAGTTACAAATTACAGTTCATCACGTTTATTAATGCCTAGAAGCTCAAGAGTCTCAGCCTTGTGAATAATGTGAGCCTCGCATGCATTCCTGAAAGAATCGCGTTCATTTTTAAGTTTTTCAATAGGAATAAGTAGCATATTGGTGTCGGAGTGGTTATTGCTGAAAAAGTGTTCTGAAACCACTGTATAGATATAATTAGAAGTAGGGTTGAGTACTGGTCGTCTATGTTCATTGAAACGGTCTTTGAGGTGACGTTTAGTTTCCCCAATGTATTTCAAATTACATAGGCGACATTGAATCATGTAGATAACATTGAAAGTAGTACAAGTTATATGAGATTTGATATGGTACTTTTCACCTGTGGACTGAAAAGTATATTGAGTGCCGCCATGTTCAATGTAGGGACAAGTGGTACAATTCCTGCTATTGCACCGAAAGGAACCAAAAGTGACCCGGGAGTTACTTGAATCAGGGTCTTCTGTTAACTGGGCTGTAACAAGAATGTCACTAATATTCTTACATCGGCGGTAAGCTACTAAGGGAAGGTTAATTACGTTGTGCAAGATTGGTCGTACACGGTTTTTGCAGTGGTTTTACACCTTAACTTCATACTATATTAGCCTCCTATAGGTATCAACATTTCATTTGGGTCGAACATAATTGGAGCCCAGAAATCTCGACGTTTAAGTCTATGCGATGGCCATAGAAATGCCAAGCAAAAAGTTCGCTTTCATAGTGTGTAGCAGTTAATCGTAGCATCTGTGGTCAGGTGTCAAGCGATATTTTACTATATTCGACACCACTTAAAATGCACAATGGCAGAAAGATTTCGTTCACGTCACTTCTTAATATTGTTACTGTTCAAGCTAAGAATGCTTTTTTAAATTTGTTTTAATGGCTGGCACATTTGAAAATGAAAGCAATATATCGGACACAAGAGAACGTGTCTCTCCGGGAGGTTTCCAACACCGAGAAGACTGAAAAATGACGCTTAACTGAGTTTTTCTTTTTCTTTTCTTTTTTTTCTGGAGAACTACAAGGGGTTGATATCCTGATAAAACACTCCTTAGCTCCCAAGTGCCTGACAAATAGTTAATAAGAAGTTTATTATATGGCTGTGCCTGACACTTTATTACTTGAAAAGTAAGCCGTGGCGGATTGGGATGAATGAAACAGTTGACCGGGAAACATTCAAACTCCGCTCAGCAGTTTTATTTCACGCAAAAAATTCATATCGCACGAGAAAAAGTAAAAATTTTCAAAGAATCTGTCTCATTTAGCTTCAAATCATTCCAACTATTTGAATGAAATGTACTTTCACATTTTCTATATTCCCGCTTTACCAGCCGGGCATTAACATCGCTCATAATGCCCGTAGGCATTACGGGAAAATCCGGCCCCGAGTATTGGCCAACCACAGCGTGCTTTATATATTTACAAGCTCCAGCCATATAATAAATGATAGTAATCGCCCGTTTTTGGCCTTGAAAAAAGATTAATCACCCAGGAGCGACTACTAGATACATGTAATTAACTTTCGATTTACTTAATCCTTCGAGACTAACCGGAAAAATAGCAGACCCCAAAAGACTATTACTCGTATCTCAGTAACCGACTGAGCCCGGGGCATAAATAGCAATTCAAAATGGCGGAGAGAATCGATTGAAAGAAATGGCTCTTTTTCGATTAAATTGGAATCCCTGAAGTAGTTTTATCGCGAAATAGTGAGAGATTTCAATATGGCCACCATCTGTGGTGGACGGGAAGCTAGTTTTCACTGGAATAGCATCTATAAACGGTGCAGTGATCTATCGATAACGAATGTTATGAATCAAGAATTCCGATAGCGAACAATACTCGGAGTTTATAGCAGAGGAGAAGAAAAGGGAATGAAGGTTGATATATGTTTGTGACACGAAGAAGTGTGCATAAGTGATATATGTTTTTTGTGCAGCCCTGAAGTTTTATCGGATCGGCTTGGAATAACATTCACATTGATAAGACACGATAAGAGTCGAATAAGAGAACAAGAAAACCTGTGGTTTATCAAAGACGGCACTTACAAGTTGGAGTGTTAAATTTGTGAGCCATTCAATAGGTTCAAGAGCTACTGAATTCTTCACATTTTTCTGCTCTCGAAGAAGCAAAATATATAGCAAAAATGAAAATCCAGAAGAACTTCAAACCAAACCGTAGTTCCTGGAATTAAAACTCTGAATTCTCCTACAGCCCTCCCATTTTCAGTATGTATTTTACAATGCAGTAACAAATGCCATTCATTTTATAAAATTGCGTTACTTGCATATTTGAACGTCTACTTGTCGAAAGGTGATCCCCAACTAAATGCCCGGGCTTAAAGGTTTCTCTTGAATGAATGTTTCATATAATATTTTGTGGAGGACGATTTTCACCTCCCAATGGTTTGGTTCGACAAAATTAACCTAGTGTAGATTCTAGCGTTTTTGTTCCCTCTTTATATGAGCTAGATTTCAAATGTGTGAATTGAATCAAAAGGCCAAACTTTATGACAGACTTTTCATAACCAACTTAATTCATTATCATGCATGCTGATTATCATGCCCATAATTTACACCGACAATTTTCCATTTGTTTTCGCCTTTTAAATGGCGTATTTTGATCCGTATAATGTCCAAAACCCTCTCTGAAAATTGTTGCGTGCAACAATCGGTCGCGCCAGCATATTTCATAGGGTCCCCTAAAGCCTCCAAATATAAGCGTCAATGTGGCATCGTATTGACCTACCGGTGTCCCCACGAAAACCACGATCAAAACATGGGCCCTCTCCGTCCCCACCCCCAAAGGACATCATTAAGCAACCAATCAATCATCTAGTGACCTTGAACAACCTACTACGACGAAACTTCCGTATTACAATAAGACGGTGCCCTACAGGCCCGTCTTAATGAACAATGCCCGACCATTCTCTTATTAAAAACCTTAGAGGTTACAACTCAAACACTAAATTCAAGTGCATGCTTCCTATGGTAGTCGTGTTTTTTATGACTTGTATGAATTGTTTTTTTCAGTTGAACCAGTTACATTGTGAAAAGAACAGCTAGGATAAGTTTGCATCCGAGAGACAATGGTACGGTGCAAATTTATCCCTTTCAAGATTGCTTTCTACGTGCCAGTAGTTCTATTGATTCTGCTACTATGGCGAATACAGACAAATTACTTCTTCCAAGAAAATACCCCGATGGAAAAAATTACCACAGCCAATAAGCGAAGAGCAGGAGATACAGTACAGACAAAGCCTTGGCTTATCGTATTTTGGTCAACAATTTTTCGAGTAGAGCAACATTTTCAGTTTGCGTGGAAAAAAGGCGAATGCCCTGTGGCGTGTGAGGTTACCAGCAACAGGTCCCGAGCGATGGATGCGAATGGATTTGTTGTGCATGCTGGTGATGCACATATGCTGCCACCCAATGCCTCTGTGCCTTGGATCTTGTGGTCGCATGAAAACCCCATGACCTTTCCAAGATTATCCAGCCCTGAGTTTATGTCTAAATTCCAGCTGTTTAGAAGTTATCGCTTAGATTCTGATTTTCCCAATCCTGTTTACTACATGCCTCAACTAACCCCACCGGTCTCTTTCAAGGAGAAAACAGGGCTCGTCATGGCGGCGTTCTCACACTGCGAGCCCGTGCGAACGGAATACCTTAGGCAGTTGATGCAGTTTGTGAAGGTTGATTCGTACGGAGCCTGTCACAAGAACAAAAATGATCTGGTGCCCAGGTATGGTCGTGTAAACGGTAAATCCTTTAAAGAGCTCAAAGTGGAAATGGCTAAAAAGTACAAGTTTTCTCTGGTGTTTTTCAACCAGGATTGCGACTATTTTGTGGACGATCAACTGGATCATGCTTTAGATGCTGGATCGGTGCCTGTTGTAATGGCCACAGACAAACTCGATGAGTTCCTACCGGGCAATCTCCGAACAGCCGTCATAAAAGTCCGGGATTTTAAGAGCCCAAAGATTTTAGCGGATTACCTGAAGTACCTTAGCAAAAACGAAACTGAGTACAACAAATACTTAAAATGGAAGTTGAAAGGGATTGGAGATTTCACCGGCACGGTGATTGGAAACCACTGGAAGCCAAAATATCCTCTGTATTGCCAAATGTGCGTGGCGTTGTCTGAGGGAAGGATACACCACGAGGGGCTTCAAATAGACACGTGCAAGCGACGGAAATTTGAGGACTGGGGAATAACACCAGGAGCCTAGCTTGGCTTGTGTTTCGTGTTCTGTTAAGTACTGTATCACTGTTCCACTGTTCCATTGTACCACTCGGCCACTGTTTTACTGTTCCACCGTACTATATAGTTCTACTTGGCCACTGTTTTACTGTTCCACTGTACTTTACCACCAAGAATTGGTGATCCAGAATAGATAATGTACTAGGAAAAGTCGTTAACAAATTGTTGATCCCGGTAGACGAAGTACAATAGATCAGTGAAACAGTGGTACAGTATAGTACACGAAACACAAGCCCATCACTTTCATATTTTTCTATTTAAACAATAGAGTTCTTCTGTCGAAGGCACTATCGTGTGATAGGTTGCCCAAGGGAATTTGATGTTCACAACAAATATTGCTTATATGAAGTTTGAACATCAAATTTCCGGAGGAACCTATCACACATAGGGCCTGAGACAGAAGGACTCTACTGTTTTTATTCTACAACGCTAAACTGGGCACTGTGCGCTGATGAGAGAGAGACTATTGCGTCACGTGATCGATTTCGACCAATGGGCGCACGCCAAAATTTAGCGTTGTACTATAATTTGCAATAGACTCTCATTAATTATTAAAAAAAAGGTTCTCATTATCTTGAATGAACACTCAATTAAGCGTTCAGATAGTTAATAGTAAATTGTTATATGTACAACAGCAGTCAAGGGAAAGATGCTTTTTCTGTTCTGTTCTGTTCTGTTCTGTTCTGGTCAGAATTGCCTATAGTAAATTAATGTTCGAGCTTCAGAGATAAAAGAACAGTAGCGTTAAATTCTTAGGTAGTTTTAGAGCCTCTTGACTGCACCAAAAAATAATACTTGCTACTGATCATAAAAGTAGTCCAAAGTAGAAGGCAGTTTGCCATGGTATATTTATCAACCAGAAGATACTTTTAACACGTTAGTTCTACGCCCCTTATTTTATAAGAATGTCTAATTTTTGAGCTGAGCCTGAGTCGGGATTTTACTTCCTTATTTTTAGGATGAGTTAAGCCTGAAAACGTTCTTACGGTGTTCTTGTAAGTCACATGGTATAGTATTTCGTACACGACCAGAAAATCAAAATGGAGTAAATCGTATAGAACAAAAACTGCACTTTTAATATGGCCCAACAACTTTAGTTTTTATGCCGTTTTCTGCTTTCTCAGATTGTTTTAGCTTTTCCAAGAGATATCTGTGTAAGGTAATAGCTGAAAATGTAAGCTGCAGAAAACTTTAGGAGAAGGAATCGTAAATCCGAGCTGCTGTTGCTTTGGGAAATGGTGGTTGACCTTATTTCGAAGACAATAGAAATTAATCAGCCCCCATGTTACTAAAGTTTGCGATGACGTTTCGCCGAAGAAAACTCTAGCTTTTGATCACAGTTAAATCCGAATATTTCAGGTGATTAAGGCTTTCCCATTAGTTATTTGCCAAAAAAGAACCGTTAGGTGTCCCTGCTCAATGTATGATTCTACAAGCAGTTGCAAAAACCTTGAGAAATTCCATACATTTCCAATCATGTTTCACCAACTCAGATGGAATACCTTTGCATCCCCCCTCCCCCCTAATCAATGTTGTATGGATTTCGACATGTCAATCAAAGTTACAAGGAACAACATTGAAAGGGGGAGGGGGGGGGTGGGGAGAGCAAACAAGGCTTTGAATCCTTTCCAACAGGCCGCTTTAACGCGAAAGTCCGATTTTCCGGGGGAGTGTCTCAACAATTTGGCAAATGCTTGTCTTATTGCTTTACCTCTATATTGCGTTGGTGGCAGATAAATTTTAGCTACCAAAGTTAGTGTTGATAATCTGCGCAACGGGACATTTCAAGACAATAATGTTTCCTTCGTGGAATATTACGCGTTTAAGAATTGCAGAGGGAAATAGAGCATTTTGGAGTATTCTCCTCGGAAGTAATTAGGGTGAATTTTTCATGGAAAATGGGTGTTCGTTCCAGAGTGATCTGTACCAGCACATTAGTTGATGTCCTTAGCTGAATAAGGATTTGTTTTTACATACTTTCCAGAACACGTTTATTGATACTCTCCAATGATGTCATAAAACTTTCTTTGGCGCTTTTAGAGGTAACTTAATTATAGCGATAAGCGTTTGTTTGCAGAAGTATTTTGTCATCAAAAACACGTACTACATTGTTCACTGAGAATTAAAAGGGACAGCACCGCTTCAACTTTCCAGTTTCTTCATTCAACTGCACATTGTATGTACTTCTTGACAACGTTACTAATTGTTGATATTTTCGCGAGCTAGCTGTAAATCCGTAGTTGGTTTTCTTCCTTACGTATTGCGTGAAATTGGCGTGAAATTCGCGGGCGGTGTTTATTTCCCAACTTGTTAATCGGAAAGCCTGGAAATGGATTTGCTGGCAGAATATGGAAGTGATAGCGAGTCAAGCTCAAGTACATCTGATGGGAACGAGCGTGGAACGGTAAGCGCTGACAAAAATTTAAATGCGGGAGCTAAGACAGGTGAATCTTGTAACGTACAGTCAGGCGGATGTGGAACAATTTCCTACAAGAAGATCGTTTGCGAGGCCGTTGTTGGTTGTTTTACTCAGTCTACACTGAAACTCTACACTGAAATAACTGTTGCTAAAACTGGCTTCAGAAGAACTGAATAAATGCAATTTACTACTCACGTGATACGCCGACAGTCTACGGTCAACAGCCTGATAACTGAGAAGATATCTAATAATTTTATTAGTGGAGGTGGAATTCTTGTAGACCGTGGTAAAATTTTACTTTTAATACACAGTGTTGTTTTAGGTAGCGGAAATGATGTGATACAATGATGTTTATCCACTGAAATGTATAAATGTGATACAAGACAGGAAAAATCTGTTTTCTCCGCTTTGCATTGTTTACGTTCTACATATCTGGATGCGAGCGTGACATGAGAGGACATTTCTGCTCGTGCAATCTATTGATTGTGTTACTGTTATGTTAATCGATAATCTTTTTCTTGATAGATAACAGGGAATTAAAATATACCAGGAAATCATATCAATATTTTATCCGTTTGCCTTTGTGCTTAATAATGAGATATAAGCGCTTGTGCAAGGATTTGATGATATTGTCAATAACAGAAGTGCTCATTCCGCATAGAGTTGACCTCACACGCTCAGAAAACTGTTCGTAACTCTCGTAAACCAAATGTCTGCATAGCGCCTGAAGTCTTACCGCTCTCTTAACTAAAATGAACACATTCTCAATCGCTAAAAGGTCACATGTGAAAGCAGAATCGCTTTTAAAAACAACACCTTGTCGAAATTTAGATCAAAATGGACAACATTATGCGCTTTAGCCCCTCAAAATGTTTCCACATAGAATGTGCCACCTGCTTTTTTTTTTTTTTTTTTTTTTTTCCTATTTCTTTTTTTTTTCTTGTTCTCGTTAAAATTGTAATTAAATTAATCTGTTGTAAACTAACTCTGTACTTGTACTTATATGTAGTGAAACGGTGTAATTTTTTCTCTGTATTATCAATATTGTATCTGTTTTTTGTACGTCTTTTTTTTTTTTTCCAACATTCAATATTGTAGTCTTATTTTCTTCAATTAAAAAAAAAAAAAAAAAAAATACAGCAAAAAAAGAAAAATCAAGATGTAACTAAGCACAGTTAATAAAACAGCATGCTAACTGACTTGTGATTGGTCAATTCTTCAATTAAAAAAAAAATCCAGCAAAAAAAAAAATCAAGATGTAACTAAGCACAGTTAATAAAACGGCATGCTAACTGAAAAAAAAAAAAAAAAAGGTCACATCTTCTCGGGGGAAAGGCAAATAACTTAGCCCCTACAGCTTTCATAGCTTGCCGGGCCTTGGCACAGTTCTGTATGGGACAATTGTCTTGAACAAATAGTCTCGAGTGTGTCTTCCCACTCGCCCCAAACAGTTTTCTAGAATTTCTACGAATAAAATTGGCGAAATAGTCCCCGTCACATTTTTCATACTGTTCACAAAAGATGACTCCTTTTCCGTAAGAAATGGCTACAAACACCTTAATAACTTTCCCTCCAGGGCCAGTATGGGAACCCTTTGCAGTACACAAAGGATTGAGTCCCTCGTTGCGCTGTCGCCATATTTTTCCACGCGGTGTTTTCGCCTCCGCAACAAGGTTGGTCTTATACCAGAAACTCACACCATCAAGGTAAAAACAAATTTCGTCCGTCCATAGTTGTGGAGAATGGCCCGATTTATACTAGAGACCGATCATCCGTCAAGACGAATCATCTATCTAGTATAAACACGGAAAGAACTATGATACGAACTATCGTTGCGTCTCGTAGTTCGTCCCGTATTTACACTAGGCGGATAATTCGTCTAAGCGTGACGAAAAGGCATGGGCACAAGTCACATAGTCACCTTGCTGATCTTGACCAAATTGGCTGCAAATTACAAAATGGCGGCAACAACACGGTTCGCGAAGCTGTTTTCGGGAAAACGAAAAGCTGTTGAAGAAGGACTGTACTCTTTCCAGAGGCTGAATGATGAAATGGCAAATAAGTGTTTTGCTAAATAAGTTACCGAGAGAAGAGAGAGGTGAAGATGAACTCAGGAACAACACCTGGTGGTCTCAAGGTTATCGAAATTGGGACGATGCGGCTTTTAAAAAACGATTGAGGGTTTCTCGGGATACATTTGAGTTTATTCTGGCTGAAATAACAAACGACATCGCCAAACAACCCACTCGAATGAAACCCCAACCTATGCCACCTGCTACCCGATTGGCAATATGCCTATATCGACTTGCTCATGGGTGTACGTTCTTGACAGTAGGAGATCTCTTCGGTGTTGCAGCTCCAACAGCTAAAAAATAACTTGCAAAAGAACTAACAAGAGTTAGGAACTGAACAGTTTTATTTTTGTACTTTGTTTACAAACTTATAGTTGAAATTTATTCATTTCAACTATTTCAATTTATTTTTATTTATTCCGCTAGTACCAGGGCCAAGTATTTTAGTTCAGTCTCTGTCCACACACGTTCCTTTTTGGGACGAGTTGACTTCCCTGCCTCTGAGGTCGCCATCTTGAGTTTGTATTTCACTGCAAGACGACCGCTGGCTTTAGGTAACGAGATCCTGATTTTTGAGTACATGTAGTTCGTCTTCTGCCCGTATTTATACAGACAGACGGATCATCCGTCCAGACGAATTATCCACGGTAGTTCGTCTGTCAAGACGAACTACCGTGATAGTTCGTCTGGACGGATGATCCGTCTGAAAGCCCGTATTTATACACAGACGAATTATAAGACGAACTACCGTTCGTTGCCCAAGTTCGTCCCAGACGGATGATCCGTCTCTAGTATAAATCGGGTCAATGTTTGTTTGAAACATCACGTGCAAACTTCAACCACCTAATTTGGTCTCCTTTCGTTAAAACTCCCTTTCTCCTTGCCTCACAAAAGCGATAGTTCATTCGTTTCAGAGTTCTGTTCATGGTACACAGAGGCACGCTTTGAAATTCACATTCCTCTGATAATCTGTTTACCGTGAAAGAGCCTTCTGTGCTACGCAAGTTGTTGCACATTGATTCGCTCTTCCCTTTTAGTTACCTTTCGCGGGCTTCCAGGGGAGTTTTTTTTACCGTCCATTTTCCGGGCTTTAAACATCGACAGACTGATGCAAGTGAAATTTGGCATCTCTTAGTAATTTCTTTCACAGTGAGACGGCCTTCTTTGACAAGAAACTTCATCAAATCCTTTGTTCGGGGATATATTTCCCCCGTAAAAACCATCAGTGTTAGCAGGTTAGCGAATTTTTCCTAAACAAACTGCGTCACACTCAAAGCGTGAAAAATAGCATAGTAAAGAACCTTTGATAATTTCTAAATTAAAAGCACTTATTACTTCCTTTCCCCACCAAATCAACAAACAATCTATTCTTAGTTTATAAACGGGCTTGCAGTATACATTGAGAAAAATTTATTTGCACACTTTTTAATCAAAGAAATACACTACCGAGACAAGCAGTTACAAAAACCTTGAGAAATTCCATACATTTCCGCTCATGTTTCACCAACTCAGATGGAATACCTTTGTATCCCCCCTCCCCCCTAATCAATGTTGTATGGATTTCGACATGTCAATCAAAGTTACAAGGAACAACATTGAAAGGGGAAGGGGGGGTGGGGAGAGCAAACAAGGCTTTGAATCCTTTCCAACAGGCCGCTTTAACGCGAAAGTCCGATTTTCCGGGGGAGTGTCTCAACAATTTTGCAAATGCTTGTAGCATTTGTGGCTCGACAAAAGTGCCAAGTTTTTTCACGCCAAACTGTTAACTTTACTTTTATTGTGATTAACGCTTACATTTTAGAGCTCTTGTGACAAATGTGGACAAAAATTAAGCCGTACCTTTTGACTAAATCAGCCAGGTGCGAACTTAGCATATTCTTACAAATTTGACCAACCTTAATATCCTCAACGTTTTTCTTTTAAGAAAATATTCTTATAGAAAATAAAAAAGGATTGTAACTCAAAAGTTAATGCATGCTTGAGATCTGGAAGTATTTGCATTGAATGCACGAGCAATAAAGAGTGCTTTATGCAGTTTTACGATACCTCAAAAGGCCCATTTTATAGAACAGAAACACTGTATTGTTTGAAAAGACAATGAAGTTTGTGCCAATTAGTATGGCGTATTGGTGAAAGACCTCCGTTTATTTTCACCTGAGTGAGATCTAATCTTGCTATGAAGGCTTGTTTTTAGTAGCGACATAAGCATAATCATACTGAACTATAAGGAGAGCGCAGACTTTGGTTTCCCTTATTAGAAATAAAAGTATCATAAGCATTTCAATAAACATAAAGCATGAAAAAGGAGCATGTTTTTTCCCTGCTTATTCTTTTCCTTATACCTCGTCTATTTTACGTTTTTAGATCATTTTAGTGTTCTTTATTGATTTTAGAATGATAGGTGTGGAGAGAAGAACTCAGAATAAAATTCTGAGTTCCAGATGGGATTTGAACCCACGACCTTCCGTACACTAGTCGGATCCTCTAACCACTGAACTACTGGGAACTAGGAGTTAAAGCAAGGAGATGCTTGTAATTTTAGATAACGCCATATTCAAGGGAAATACAGTTACCAGTTACATGGAGTGTCTAAAACGATTGCTTTTCAACCTATTCGAATTCAGGCCTTTAAACGTTTTAACTTTGACGTTAAACGCACAAACTTTCGAACTTCAATCAGAAATGGCTCAATTCACAGATAGGAATGATTTTCTTGGAAATGATTGACGATACAGTCGAAGCTCTCGTAAGCGACCACCTCGGGAATTCAGAAAAATGGTCGCAACTAGCTATCGGACCTGGTCGCTTTCGGGAATGGACTCCCGTAAGCGACCACGTTATGAAACAATACAAAGAGGACCCTTACGAGAGCTTTTTGCACAAAGCTTGGGAAATGTTCATGGTTACTAATAGTGTTGTAGCGATAATATTAAATAGTTTATTATCAATTCTAGTGATCTGTATAGTATCAGATGCCAAGACATGATGAAAACAGTTTTTAAGACAATCCAGTTCGAAACGGTGCCAAAGTACATGCATGGTCTCTTTCAAATGAGAAATACTGAACGCAACTTACGAGGATCAAGGAAACTTGTTATCCCATACATTAAACACAACCACTTATGGTCTTCATTCCTTCAGATACACTACTGCAAACATGTGGAACAAACTAACAGAGGACCTGAGGTCACTAACGTCCTTGAATGAGTTCAAAACTAAAATATTCCAAATTTGTTTCGAACATCAATGCAATTGTTACCTATGTAAATAGTGGTTTAATGTACTCTATATAATATATGATTTTATTTTTATTTTTATTATTACAGTCAACGCGGTTCACCCATGAACGATCATGGAATGAAGATTGCATTCTTCACGTGCGCATTCCCTTCTTTAATTGGATGACCGTATTCTTGAAGACAGATTTGGGTGCGTTCGATTGGGAAATCCGGATTTCGATTTCGGATTTCGGATTTTGGATTTCCCAATAAAACGCGAAATCCAAAAACCGATTTCGACCAGCAAAATCCTTTTCAAGGACGGATTTCAATTAAGGCCCCTTAATTGAAATCCGTCTTGGAAAAGGATTTCGGCTCGTCGAAATCCGTTTTTGGATTTCGCGTTTTATTGGGAAATCCAAAATCCGAAATCTGAAATCGAAATCCGGATTTCCCAATCGAACGCACCCAGATTGAAAGATAACGATTTTTTTTTTCGATGAACGAAATTGATTCTTCGAAAGTTCCCACGTAACATCAGAAATCGTCTACATGGCGCACTCGGAAGAAGTGCTAATCAATTACTTCTGACAGGGATGTCATCCGTTATCAAGGATCTTTACCTCCACAAGAAAATGGTTGAGTCGTCGCGTGGACTAAATAGTGTCGGACGATTTTATGAACAGCTCCTTTTGGCACTCTCGCGTTCCGTGGTTCCGTGGAACATCTGACACCCCAATCCAGCATTGAAAAGGTTAACGATTTCGTTCCTTGCATTAGAAGGCAAAGGTTCGTACTCGTTCCCGTTGCATTAGAAGGCGAAGGTTTACCAGAATCGTAAAATCCCCCAAGCGAATTTCTTGCCATTTGGAGTTAGGAAACCTAAACTTTCATGTTCCGATCAGGTGCAAACCTATGTACACCGGCCGCAACACACTGCGGCGAAAATAAAATTGTAGTTGTTGTTGTTTATATTTTCTGCGGGTTTCCGATTAAGCCACGAAACCTCCAGCTAAAGAATAAGTTGCCTTTGTTACAATTAGAGACTCCTTTGGATTTTCTTTCTAAGGATTGCTGTAGTCGATTTTCTCTTTACGGGTAATTTTTGTCGGCTTTGTGTTCTCGCCAATTTTTGCGCCGGGCTTGAAAACAATAAAAATATCACGCGTGACATACCGGAAGACTGAGCCAAAAAAAATAACTTTTCAGTTCTGTTCGGTTACGATGTTACCAAAAAAATGTCGAATAACTAAAATAGTGTTTCGAATATAGAATCCAAGTTTCAAAGAATCGCTAAATTTTTCGAAGAATGAAATCGAAGAATGAACTAATCGATGAATATTTGAAGTTGAACGTTCATGCATGAAGCGCGTTGACTGTAATACTATTTTATTCATTTATTTATTTATTTATGCATTTTCTTCGTTTTCTCTTTCTCGGAGAAATTAGCTATACAGCTACACTTGTAAATCCTAGGTGAAACAAAGGTGATGTTATGTTAAGTGTTATTGCCTATCACAGAAGAGCTTCGTGAATGTACAAGTCAACGAACCATTACCACTTATGTTAACGGTTGCTCTAAATTTGATTAAGAAATGAATGCTTTTAATCAAGTGCTGACTGAGTGGTCGCTTACGAGAACTTGAAAACAGAGAAAAAGACCAATCAGTAATTCATAAAAGTGGTCGTGGTCGCTTAGGGAAGTAGTCGCTTACGAAAGCTGACAGAGTTTCATTGACCATTCAAACGGGTTTTCGTAGTTGAGTTCTTAACTGGGCTGGTTGCTTACGAGAGTGGTTGGAAGGAGAGCTTCCGCTGTATTTATTTTTTATTCACAGACGGTGATGATAGAATGAAGGCCAAAAGTGAAAGTGTAGAAAACTGCAGGAGTAAACAGGCATAAATTTATCACACTTGTCCGGCTCTGGATGATCAGGTTCCGCACGATAAAATTAAAAAAAATTTTTTTTTCTGAAAATGTTTTGGAAAAAGAAAAATCATTAGATACAAAATACAAGATATAAACGTACTGTTTTGGCCCACTGCTAGCCTGCGAATACAGCGGCCAGAGCGGGGAGAGGCGGCTGTATTCGCAGGCTAGCCCACTGCGCCGACTACGTGTCCTGAAAGAATGGGAGGACTGTGGCTCCTCGATCCAGGTCTCTCATTTCCAGTCGACTTTGCAGCCAATATTTGCCCTGAAGGCGTTCGATACGCTTTATTTTGCTTTTACCATCTGAATCACCGCTTTTATAATTCTCTCAAAAGTCCAGAGGCTTGTGTAGATTCGAGTTACTTCTCTGCAACCCGCTGGTGCTTCCAGAGCAAATTCAGAGTTTGCCATTCGTGGCACTGAAAGCCGACGACATGGGTTCAAGGACTGTTACTACGGCAGAGAAAGATCGCTTGATAAATGAACTTCCTAAGGTATGAACCCCAACCTTTTCTATCTTAGCAACGAGTATTTAGCCGAGTATTTAACTAAAAATTTACTATATTATCTTTTGTTCTTATGCACATCGCTGTGTATTTCACACGATATGATTCCCCACGGCTTGCTAATTTGTTTCATAACAACATGGGTAAATATTTTAATATTTGTATGTAACTTAAAAGTTACATGTAAGCAAAAGTGAGTTGCTGCTTAAGCTTAAGCAATGTGCAGTAAGCTTCATAAGCTTATTGGATATTGCTTTCTCAAACGCATTAATAATTCTTAAAGAGAAAACAAGGGAAATCACTACCGTGACGGTGGTTTGGATACCGGATCTTAATTAGCATAAAGTTTTGCGAACTTCTCCTTTGAATTTCTCCAAGAATATGAATGGTTTGAGAAGCCATATCAAATACTCGAAAGAGTGTTTCATCGGGTATCCAAACACCTCGCAGTCGGTTAAAAAGACTCGGCTGCACCTTGTTTTTCCAACCTACTTCTCGGTGTTTGGATATCCTGATGAAACACTCTTTCTCGTGTCTGTTTGATATATTACAAGATTTTGTTTTCATTTCTAGTGAAAGCAAAAGCTGTTCGGTCCTGGTAAGATTTCCACTTAGCCCCATACTTTATTTATGTGCATGCCCTTATTTCCTGCCTCTACATGTAGTTCCATCTCACTATTGCTGTGTGTTTAGGTACATCTATGAAGGATAGATCTATAGCATGAGCAGAATTGCATGTACAATGTGTAGTTAACTGGACCATGATCGCTAAAGGAGCCTTGTTCAATTTTTTTTTATTTATTTAATTTTTTTTGGCAGACACTAATATCTCAGATGTTTAGCACTTAGTCCTGTACAGCTCCTGAAATGATCTGGACCCCGAAATGATCCCCTCTTTTTCCTGCACCTGGTGACGATAAAAATTTAGCAGGCCCAGTAAGTTTTGATTTTAGTATTTTATGATGTCACATGCAAACCAGCAATTCATTTGAGATTATATGCAAACTTCGCTGGCATTTCTCAACAAATTGTGAGAAATGATTAGTGTGTTTTTAAAGAAACAATGCAAAACTTTTCAATATGAGTGGTAAAATGGCATTTGAACAGAACAGGACTAATAAATTTTGATTAATTTTGTTAAGAATGATTTTAAAATGAGGAAAGCATTAAAAATGTGAAGAAAAATGAGTGAGACTAACAAAGATGTGAAAAATGTCAACATTTTCAAGTACTTTTGGAACAATAAAGGACAGAATTTTGTCCAGTTTAAAGTACTATAAGCTATTCCGTTCCAATAATTACTTGAGAATCATTTTGGGGTCAGCATGGAAAAAACAGGGATCATTTGGGGGTCAATTTGGGGACCATTTCAGGGTTGGGGATCATTTTGGGGTAGGGATCATTTCAGGGGCTGTACAGTCCCCCACTCACTCTTTGAATTTTTTTTTTCTTGGGAGGAGGGGGTAGGGGGTAGGTGGTTGATACCCTGTTTCAGACCTAACTACGTCATTTTCAGACTTACAGTCCCAGGCAAAATTAGTTGGGACACTCCAAGTTAACGCTGTTTTTTCCCTTCCTGTGCTTCCTTTTTCCCTCTCAATGTTGTTACCCCACCGTTAGGACGGGGTCTAGTAATACCTGTTTTTTGTTTTCATTATTCATTATTATTTTTTTTTGGTGGTCACTTGTCAGACCTCCAGTTTTCGCTCGGGTAAACAAATACTCGTTGTGTCTTCCGCTACACAGGTTAGGGCTCGTATCCTGAGTGACCGTAATATATTTTGCACCCTAGGCGACGGACAACAACGGCGGGGTCTAATGCTCTAATGCCCCTGGGGCATTTCTTGTTTATTGTTATTCAGCCAGCAAATCTTGTACACCAACCAACATTGAGAGGGCAGGGAGACAGAATGTGTTCCAACTAATTTGTCTGGTACTGTATCCTCTTAAATCCCTTAAACTGTACCTGTTTTTAGTCTTGGCCTTGGTTTCCAACCTCTGAATCAGTGCAATGCAAACCACAATGCACTAATAACTCCTCTTCCTCTCTTTTTTGTTTGAAGATGTAAAGAGATATAAAATACACTGCAATTCCTTGAATATTAGCCAGGGGGTGATTATTCTTATTTTTGCACCAAATGGGGGGGGCGGGGGGGGGATTATTTTCAGGAAGGGCAGTTAATTGAGGGGGTCAATTATTTCAAATATTGCCCGCTGGAAGTCATGTCCTAAATATTTTGTTTCATTATCCCATTTAGTCATAAACAGCGACTGGGTTTTGCTTTTAATAAAGGCTTTGTCCAATACAAATTAACCAATTCGGAGTTACACGTTTCAACACACGTTTGTGTGGTTTTTGAAAATACGTGTATCCATACTCCCACCACAGAGGTTCATTGGAAATTCTGAGGGGAGGGCGGTCTCAAAGGCCAAACTTTTTAAGGGAAAGTATATGAGCCTAAATTGGAATTTCCAGATGGGTGGGGGTTCAAACCAAGAAAAACCCTCCATGGGGGGAGTATGGATAATTTCTGGAACAACGCCTTATGAGTTTCTGTTATAAAATAATCACATCAAGTAAACTGAACACTGGCTCTCTTTCAGCGTTCTCAATTAATTTGGTTTCTTTGACTTATATTTTCAATGTCAATACCATAAGCATCACAGTCATAAATGAGTTTTATTATGAGCTCCTCTTCAGCATCATCCTCCAGGTTTTCCACTAGCTATGGATATGTGATCTGCATATAGGCTTTTCTACATTATGCCAGCATTTTGTTTGAGCCTTTTAGTAAGTCAGAAGCGTTAAGCACTTTTTAATGCTACTGTTTTTCCTTGAAGAATACCGGTAATCTTCTTTCAGACAAAATAAGAATATGAATGATTTTTTAAGAGAAAATAACAGACACGTTTTCTAAAGTAATCAATTGCTTAGCCTGAATGAACAGATCTATGCACCAGGCTTTCATATACTGTATCTTCTCGATTAAACGCCGGACCCCGAGTAAACGCCGGGTTCAAATAAACGCCGGGTCTACAGTGCCCGGGGTTTAAAATAAACGCCCCCGGCGTTTATTTGGGGTCCCGGCGTTTATTTGAGGCCCCGGCGTTTATTCGAGATGGGTATATTAAATCAGGATTATGTGTCGTGACTGCATACTAGTTCTCTTTCTACCATTATATTTGAATTTGTACACTAATATTCAAACCGAACTACCTTTTACAAAAGTACTCCTCCGTGTCATTAAAACAGATTTTTTTTTTCATTAAAACAGATGAAACAAACGACGCATCAGGTATCATGTCAATCTCTTTCAAATCATGGTAACTTTTCTACGGGCTTGTACATCAAGCAAGGATCATCTCGAGGGTCTCTCCAGCGTTTCTCCAACAGTTCCTTGAAATTGAATCGTTCCATAATTTTGCTTTTCTCGAACTGATAGAGAAGGAACCTCGCCACCACCTTGTTCAAAACTGCTTGCACAGTACGTTTGCTGTCGAGCAGTTACCGATACACTTCCTCCGTGTTTCATGCACAGAGAAACGTAACGTTGAGAAGAGTTCAATCACTGTTTCTGTCAGTGATGTTTTTTAAAAACTTACCAGATTCACTTAGATGAGACAAAGTTGATGACATTGTTTCACATTTTTTAAACGTTTTTGTTGAATTTTGGTTCTTGATTCAATAAACTTCCAACACTGAAAAATGCATTTAATAAATAAACGCCGGGCCCCAAATAAACGCCGGGTTCGAATAAACGCCAGGTCTACGAGGCCGAGTTTTAAAGAAACGCCCCCGGCGTTTAATCGAGAAATACGGTACTTTTTGCTTTGTGATTTCTGGCATAATAATTGTACTGTTAACAACCTAGTACTCAGATTAACCCTTTAAGCTTCCTTAGTGACAAGCATTTAGTTTCTCCTTACAGTATTACTACTTGATCAAACATACAGGTCATGAGAATAAGGGAAATGATTACCAAGTGTCAAATGTCTTGATTTTTAATCAAATTCTCCCAACTAGTAACATATGGAATGTAAGGAGAATAGTGAGGAGAATATGGATGTTAATACTGGGGCTTAAAGGGTTAAGTTGCTGTATATTCCTTTTAGTATATGGTGTTACCGGTACGTAGTAACTCTTACTAGGGGAGGAGCTTCCCTGAATTGCCAACTATAACAGAGTGTTTTACCAATCAAGTGTCTCACAAAATTGTTTTTCTATTGTGTGGTACCTGCTGCCCATCACTAGCCCTGTTTGTCAATGATTTCTTTTTTGTCGTACTATGCAGTACTACACAGCAGATGCAGCCCCAAGGCAAGCTCTTAATTTTCATCCTAAGACCAAGGATGCATATGCATGCTCTACCGGAAATACAGGCAATATATCGTAAGTTGTTTCCAAATCTTCTCCTCACCCCATTCCCCTTGTGCTTATCCCTCCCCACCCCCATCTAAAGAATCCAATCACACAGATTCCTTTGTGAACTTTAGAAATGTTTTGAGTGACAACAGCATTTCCAGGGGAAGGGAAGTTTCTAACTCATGTTGACTTGGAACTCAGTTTGGCAGGACTTGCATAATGCTTCACTGAGATGCCTTGCATCCACTTTGACAAAGCTCCAATTTGCCCATGTGCCATGGCACAAGTTTGTCACTGTTTGGCTACTCTAACACAAGTATCTCGTAGACGTCCTATCTCAGTAACCGAGTGAGTCTGGGTGTGAATATATAGCAATATAACGTTGTCATAGAAAAAGGAAAAAAGAAAAAAGCCAAATATGAATTAACTAGCCATACAAATTGCATTCTCAGGTCTTAAAAATTCTCGCACAAAGCACTCAATGCACTACAGTATAATACTTCAATTTTGTATCAAATGCCGTGAGTTGATCCAAGGTAAATTGGCCTCCGAATATAGACTTTTTGAGCTTCAGCCGTTCGTTAGAGCAATTCCCTGAATGCAGATCGCGTTCCTAATTTATTCCTAATTGGCTTTTTCCTTTTGTCTTTTTTTTCAATTTCTATGACAACGATATTGCAATTAGGTGTATCTTGTTACTCAAAAATAGTGACCCCTTACTGAAAACCTTAGACGTTACAGCTCAGACAACAAATTCAAGTGCATTCTTCCTATGCTAGTCGTGTTTTTTATAACTTGTATGATTTTTTTTCAGTTGAACCAGTTACATTGTGAAAAGAACAGCTAGGATAAAACACATTTAGATTTACAGGTGCGGTTCTTTTTAATAATGTACCCACATCAACAAAAGAAGCCACGTCGCTTTCCATTTTTAAGAACTTTCTTAGATTTCATTTTAGCCATTAGTTTTTCTTATTAATATAATACTAGGTAACTTCGATAGTTCTCTTATTTGTCTTAATCTTAAACAAATTGTGATTGTTATGAAGATATGTAATTCCCCTTTTATTCACTTTTTAAAATCCTTGTACATAATTTTAAAGTAATTTTTAATTTTTAAATTTTTAAATTTTTATCATAATTTTTAAAATTATGCCTAAATAAAGTTGACTTGACTTGACTTAATTGATCGACAAAGTGGTGCGAGATTCTTTAACCAATTACAGAGCGAAGTTAAGTGAAACCAAAGCAAAACGCGATTACTACTTTCGACACTCAATTGAAAACCGCTCTATCCAAGGCGCCCTCGAGGACGAATTGTTGGTAAAGCTGTTATCTAGACAGCCCCTGGATATGAGCAAGCAAATGCTCGGATTTGCTCCCTGTTATAATGGAACCCTGATATAACGACGCGACCGTGAGAGACTGGAAAATGTATTCGTTACAACGGGGGTTTCGGACCCCGTCATACCGAATTTGTTGGGAAACGATAAAAATCTCCCTTTATCGGGGTTTAGCTAATAATTATTTTGCCTTGGAATTTAAAACAGTGTTATTTTTCAGCATTCAGGACTCGGTTCAACTGTGCAATTACTATCCATATTCGAACGATTAAATCAAATGGTTTAAGGTTCTGCATGATCTGTGTTACCTGTGATGACGTTACAGCAAGGAAAAATTCAGAAATTTTACGTTCAAGGAGAGAAGTCATGCGAAGTCATGCTTCTTTTAACAGAACAGATTCTTTTGGTTAGTTAAACACAATTTTCATAATTTAGGTGTTGTTTACTCCATGCTCAACTAACCCCACCGGTTCCTTTCAAGGAGAAAATAGGGCTCGACATGGTGGCGTTCTCACACTGCGAGCCCGTGCGAACGGAATACCTTAGACAGTTGATGCAGTCTGTGAAGGTTGATTCATACGGACGCTAGCTGTCACAAGAACAAAAATGATCTGGTGCCCAGGTATGGTCAAAGTGGAAATGGATAAAACGTACAAGTTTTCTCTGGTGTTTTTCAACCAGGATTGTGATTATTTTGTGGACGATCAACTGGATCATGCTGTAGATGCTGGATCGGTGCCTGTTGTAATGGCCACAGACAAACTCGATGAGTTCCTACCGGGCAATCTCCGAACAGCCGTCATAAACGTCCGGGGTTTTAAGAGCCCAAAGATTTTAGCGGATTACCTGAAGTACCTTAGCAAAAACGAAACTGATTACAACAAATACCTAGAATGGAAGTTGAAAGGGATTGGAGATTTCACCGGGACGGTGATTGGAAACCACTGGAAGCCAAAATATCCTCTGTATTGCCAAATGTGCGTGGCGTTGTCTGAGGGAAGGATACACCACGAGGGGCTTCAAATAGACACGTGTCAGCGACGGAAATTTGAGGACTGGGGAATAACACCAAGAGCCTAGCTTGGCTTGTGTTTCGTTTTCTGTTAGTAGTGTATCACTGTTCCACTGTTCCATTGTATAGTACCACTCGGCCACTGTTTTACTGTTCCACCGTGCTATATAGTACCACTCGGCCACTGTTTTACTGTTCGACCGTACTATACCACCACGAATTGGTGATCCAGACCAGTTAATGTATTGGGAGTAGACATTAACAAATTGTTGATCCCGGTAGACGTAGTACAATAGATCAGCGAAACAGAAACACAAGCCCATCACTTTCATATTTTTCTATTTAAACAATAGAGTTCTTCTGTCGAAGGCACTATCGTCTGATAGGTTGCCCGAGGAAATTTGATGCTCACAACAAATATTGCTTATATGAAGTTTGAACATCAAATTTCCGAGGGAACCTATCACACATAGGGCCAGGGACAGAAGGACTCTACTGTTTTTATTCTACAACGCTAAACTTTTGAGTGAAAATTGCCAAAAACGGGCACTGTGCGCTGACGAGAGAGGGAGACTATTGCGTCACGCGATCGATTTCGACCAATGGGAGCACGCCAAAATTGAGCGTTGTACTATAATTTGTAGTAGACTCTCATTAATTATTTAAAAAAAAAAGGTTCTCGTATCTTGAATGAACACTTAATTTTGGTGGCTCGAAAGGGTTTTTAATTGTTTTAATCATTTTGAAACGATAAAAGATTAAAAAAAATTATTTCTGACCACGTAGGCAAACTATGAATATCTTAGCACTTCTTTTGTCGGGCAATGCCTTAGGGCTGATTGTGACGTCATAGCTGTTACCATAGCAACGTTAAAGGTCCACAAAAAGAACCTCCAAATTTCAGTTTTTGCCGATTATCTGAAAAACTAAGTCGGTGACCTATCCATTTTATTACACATTTGGAAAGCTCCCTAAATTCTTTGACTTCTCTGGCGGTATGGCAAAAAGTTATTCAGTAGAACGTAAGTTATATCGAAAAAAGTTGCTTTTTGAATTACAAAAAATTCTACTGAATTACTTTCCTCCAAACGTTTCTATATATACCGGAATACCGCAATTTTAACAGTGTGTATATCGTTTTAGAGTTTTTAAGTGCGTGGAATGTGTATCAAAGACGTGATGTCTTGTTGTTCTTCCTAGTCCCAACTAGCAGATAAATGAAATCACCTTCAGTGGCAACCAACAACGTTAAAAACGTATTTGTTTGGATTTGCTCTCGGTGGCAGTCCCCGGACGGCTATGCAAAGTACAAGTTAAAGATCCTCTGGAAAGAAAATGCAGGGAAGGTTTAGTGCCGGTGCCGCCGGTGAGTGACTGAAAAATGTCCTACTCAAGAAAGTTTTATACGGGGAGGCTCCGCCCTGAGGCTCAAATCCTTAGCCTTTAATATATTATTTGTTACCAATATGGCACTCCTTTCATATACTTAGAGCAAAATTGCACGCCTTTCTTATACCTCAAGGACAAGCCAAAACAGCCGAATATCCTATGGTTGCCGTGTTTTCCCTGGGTTTTCAGTTACCCTGGGTCAGTGACCTAACGCTCCAAGCTTTCCTGTGTTTCTTGTTGTTATTTTTGCCAACATTTGGCAACCTTTTCTATACTTTGTTTTAGCTGCCATCTCTTTGAAAGGAGAATCTAAATTAAAGCGCCAAGGTTAAAACAGATATTGCTTTAAACCTCCCATCAACAATAGGCTATTTTGATAACGTCGACAATCATTATGACCCATTAGCAATATAAAAGCTCTTCCTCTTCCAACCTTTCGTGACCCTTTCGTTATTTTAAATAAAAACCGTGGCTTTGAGTGGTTTTAGAATCTCTCTCGCAAGACTAATGTTTTAGAATAACGACTACCTCTGGCCACTTTCTACTCAATCACGACACGATCTAATAAAACCACAGAGGTCCGGTTATACGGTGTATGTATGTCACTCCCCTGAAATTCAAAACTTGTTTTGTTACAATGTTTTGTGGGTTGCAGGCCGTTCGTCGTTGTCATTTCATTTCGATTATGTTTTACTGACGTTATGTGGGCTATACACTAACAAGGACTCCTTATGGCATGCAGCAGAGTCGATGTCTTTGGCCATTGTCTTTTCCCACTAGCGATTATTTGTGCTCACTTCAGTGACCAAGCTCAAATTCATACGCAAATTGACGCAAGTTTTTCACGTATGATCTCATGCAGTTTGGTATGATTTGGGTAAAAAACAAAATACAAAGATTTTGATGTTCTGCGAGATTATTTATTTGTCTCTCCTCTAATAAACACTGCATTAGTCTAGTTTTTCATAGAAAAATAAGCGATAAATATTGGAGAACAAACGTTTCGATGTTCTCGTGACAATGTCAAGTTCATGTGAAAAAGGTCTTATTTTTTATAATTAACGTTGCAAATTAATAAAAAAATTTCACTGTCTTGTGAGAGAGACTATAGTGAAAGGTTCTTTCCATGGCGTTGTTCTTTCTCTTTTGTAAGTACTTTTTAATTATAGTGAGTTTCTCTGGCAACCATCTTAACAAGCAACCATCTTAGAGTCTTACTTAGTCCACAATCGTAATGAAAAACTCGTCACTAAGATTCCGTCCAATTAAAAGGTCTAGTTTATTCAGGATCTCTTCTAAATCTCTCATGTGCGACCATTCCCTTAGCTTATGTAAGTACAGAAGTCGCGTCGCTTGCCAGAGTTCCTAAAATAAAATTTTAAGTTTTAATTTGGGCCTCTCTTATATAACAGCGAAGTTGTTTGAAAACATTATTGAACTTTTGACCTGAGGCCAAAAACAGAGCAATCAAAGTCGTTTTATATGAAATACATTACGTCAAATGCTACATCCATACACGGGCAGAAAAAATAAGACGAAACTAATACTTCGTTCAAACGTCCTGTCCCGGACGTGTTTGTCTATAAAAACGGTCGAACATCAATTTGAACTTGTAACACAGAGTTTGGCGGGCTTCCCTTACACTTGGAGATCTTTCTTCGAGACATCGAGACAGTGCAAGAGCGACAAGGTATAGCAGTTAAATCAATTCATCTTTGTTTACTTGGTTTTATATAGCTCTTTGTGGCAGTGCTCAGCACCTGTTTACAGGCTAAAAACGTTAGTTTTTCCTTGTATAGCTCAAAAGTTAGAGACAAAAGTTACAAACAAATTGAACAGTATGATAAACAACACCACAAGAAAGCAGTCCGTAGCCTTCATATGAATGATCTCACAATCAGTTTACAGGCGCTGTGGCATAAGGATTAAGGATTTTACTGGGTGTCGTAGATTCGCATCGTCATTTCTTTTTTTGGCTGATTTTTTTCGAATTATTTAGCGATCTCTTCGACTGCCGAAAAATTTCTTAATGATTACTCGGATTTTACAGCAATATCGGCAAAGCAATCAAGCCAGTATTTGACTACTGTTCAAGTCAGCTATCGTCATGGGCACGTTTTCTTTGATTTGTAGGGTACTTGTACAAAGTTACCTCCGTTGATATTTTCCCGGGGTATGGCATTTAAGATGCAGCTAAATATAAGCTAAAAAGCGTACAATCATAGCGGAGCCTGCGGGCAAAGCCCGCCAGCGGAGCTCCATTGCTAAGGAAATTTGGTAACCTATGAATCCGAGAAATTTTGGTTGTGACGTAATAGTCACGTGACCGTCCGTACATCCGTACGTCCGTCCGTCCCCACAGACTCTGTGGGAGGGGGAGGGGAGTCCCAAGACAACCCGACGGGGTAGAGAATGCCGTCTTTTCTTGGCGGGAAATCGCGCGGTGCTTTTGGGCAACCGGCGTTTTTCTTGGCGGGAAATCGCATGACCATCGTCGGTTTTGATAAAAGCTTTTAAGCTTCTTTAGCATTTAACGATTGCTCGAGAGTACTGAAGTTTTATACTTGACAAAAAACACATGTAATATCTATAAATGGAAAGAAAAAGTTTAAAAGAATACCGGCGGTAAAAGGCGAAAAGTTCAAGTTACGAAAGCTGCATTCAAAGGACTTCATCACTTTGTTTTCTTCACGTCGGAGAGTTTGCCCTGTTCTGAAACACAACCGAGTAAGTGAAGTTATTAAAGGGTCTAAGGTACATGATTTCGAGTATTACGATGAAAGAAATTACGTTTTGAGATGGAAATTTGATTTATGCCATTAGAAATGTGTCATTTACTTTTGACTTTAAAAAATTATTAGAAAACGCGCTCAGATTTGTGACAGATTCTTGAATATTTTGCCATGCTCAGCCTAGCTCTTTATGTGAGCTAGGTTTCAAATGCGTGAATTGAATCAAAAGGCCGAAATGTTTGTGATAGACTTATCATAACCAACTTAATTCCTTACCATGCCTGCTGATTATCATGCCCATAATTTACTCCGGGAATTGTCCATTGTTTTCGCCTTCTAAATGGCGTATTTTGATCCATATAATGTCCAAAACCCTCTTGAAAATTGTTGCGTACAACAATCGGTCGCGCCAGCATTTTTCATAGGGTCCCCTAAAACCTCCAAATATAAGCGTTATGGAGGCATGGCATTAACCTTCCCCTGTCCCCAGGAAAACCACGGTCAAAACATGGCCCCTCTCCGTCCCCACACCCAAAGGATATCATTAAACAACCAATCAATCATCCAGTGACCTTTAACAACCTACTACGACGAAACTTCCGTATGACAACAAAACGATGCCCTACGGGCCCGTCTTACTAAAGAATGCCTTACCATTCTGAATATATATAGTTTTTAAAGGTTTGTACCTTTTTTGATTACATTGGTATGTTGTTGCTGAAAAACAGTAACCCTCTTATTAAAAACCTTAGAGGTTACAACTCAGGCAACAAATTCAAGTGCATGCTTCCTACGCTAGTTTTAAATGAAAATTTATCATGTAGACAAGAGAGTTTTAGTGGAAATAGACTCACCGCCACTCGTAAAGTTGATACGAAACTACATCCGGAACTCCGGAGTAGCGTATTTTCCATATCCTCACTAGTGAGGATATCGAAGTGGTAAAAAGCAATATTTTATTCACTCAAAGCACTCTCTCGTAAAATATTGTTTTTACCACTCGAAAATAAAATTTATATCTTCGCACCGCCGTGTAATATCCTCTCTCTATATATATGTACATATATATTTATATCTATATGTTTTATATTATATGATTTTTTTTTTCAGTTGAGCCAGGTACACTGTGAGAAGAACAGCTAGCATAAGTTTGTATCCGAGAGACAATGGTGCGGTGCAATTTTATCCCTTTCAAGATTGCTTTCTACGTGCCAGCAGTTCTATTGATTCTGCTACTATGGCAAATCAAAACAAACTACCTCTTCCAAGAAAAAACCTCGATGGAAGAAACTACCACAACCAATACACGAAGAGCCGGAGATGCAGAACAGACGAAGCCTTGGCTTATCGTATTTTGGTCAACAATTTTTGGAGTAGAACAACAAATTCAGTTTGTGTGGAAAAAAGGCGAATGCCCTGTGGCGTGTGAGGTTACCAGCAACAGGTCCCGAGCGATGGATGCGAATGGATTTGTTGTGCACGCTGGTGATGCACATATGCTGCCGCCTAATGCCTCTGTGCCTTGGATCTTGTGGTCGCATGAAAACCCAATGACTTTCCCAGTATTATCCAGCCCTGAGTTTATGTCTAAATTCCAGCTGTTTAGAAGTTATCGCTTAGATTCTGATTTTCCCAATCCGGTTTATTCCATGCCTCAACAAACCCCACCGGTTCCTTTCAAGGAAAAAACAGGGCTCGTCATGGCGGCGTTCTCAAATTGCGAGCCCGTGCGAACGGAATACCTTAGACAGTTGATGCAGTTTGTGAAGGTTGATTCGTACGGAGCCTGTCACAAGAACAAAAATGATCTGGTGCCCAGGTATGGTTGGGTAAACGGTAAATCATTTAAAGAGCTCAAACTGGGAATGGCTAAAAAGTACAAGTTTTCTCTGGTGTTTTTCAACCAGGATTGTGACTATTTTGTGGACGATCAGCTGGATCATGCTTTAGATGCGGGGTCGGTGCCTGTTGTAATGGCCACAGACAAACTCGATGAGTTCCTACCGGGCAATCTCCGAACAGCCGTCATAAAAGTCCGGGATTTTAAGAGCCCAAAGATTTTAGCGGATTACCTGAAGTACCTAAGTGAAAACGAATTTGAGTACAACAAATACCTAGAATGGAAGCTAAAAGGGATTGGAGATTTCACCGGGACGGTGATTGGAAACCACTGGAAGCCAAAATATCCTCTGTATTGCCAAATGTGCGTGGCGTTGTCTGAAGGACGGTTACACCACGAGGGGCTTCAAATAGACAAGTGCCAGGGACGGAAATTTGAAGACTGGGGAATAACACCAGGAGCCTAGCTTGGCTTGTGTTTCGTGTTCTGTTAGTACTGTATCACTGTTCCACTGTTCCATTGTACCGCTCTGCCACTGTTCCACTGCTCCCCCGTACTATATAGTTCTACTCGGCCACTGTTTTACTGTTCCACCGTACTTTACCACCAAGAATTGTTGATCCAAAATAGATAATGTACTAGGAAAAGTCGTTAACAAATTGTTGATCCCGGTTTGTTGATCCCAAATTGTTGATCACTCATTATCTCGAATGAACACTCAATTAAGGTAATAGTTCGAAGTGAGAGTTCAGATAGTTAACAGTAAATTGTTATATGCACAACTGCTGCAATCAAGGGAGAGATGCTTTTTCTGTTCTGTTCTGTTCTTTTCTGTTCAGGGTTTCCGGCCCTATAGTAAATTAATGTTCTAGATTCAGAGATAAACGAACAAAAGCGTTAAATTCAATTATTAGGTAGTTTTCGAGCCTTTTGACTGCACCAAAAAATAATACGTGCTACTGATCATAAAAGTAGTCCAAAGTAGAAGACGGTTAACCATGGAATATTTGTCAATCAGAAGATACATTTTCCATGTCAGTTCTGCACACCCTAATTTTATAAGAATGCCTAATTTTTTAGCTGAGCCTGAGTCGGGGTTGTACCTCCTTATTTTTACCAAATCAACCAAATCAACTTTTAATTTTCCAGAGATCGTCGCTTTACATGTGAGTTAACCGAGCCCTGCCTAAACACTGAAAAAACTTTTTAGAACAAAACTGATATTGACATGGAATGATTGACGTTAGGTAATTGCTCCGACAGAAAACCATTCAAACTCTGATCACTGCCGAGGATCACTTTCGTGACTGTCCTTATCTAGAGCAACACGCGCTAATTACTTGTAATTTACATTGTCATTAACTTGAACCCAATGCAAATAGCTGAAATAGACTTTGATCACTAAACAACTAAATGTAAACACACAATTCCAACAAAGTTCTTACGGTGTTCTTGTAAGTCACATGTTATGGTATTTCTGACACGACCAGAAAATCGAAATGGAGTAAATCGTATAGAACAAACCTACCCTTCATGACCCAACAAGAAAATGTAAGCAAAACAGTTTTTACTGATGCCGTTTTCTGCTTTTTCAGCCTGTTTTAGCTTTTCCAAGAGATATCTGTGTAAGGTAATAGCTGATAATCTAAGCTGCAGAAAACTTTAGGAGAAGGAATCATATATCCGAGCTGCCAGCAACAGGCTGTTGGCTTTGGGAAATGCTGGCTGACCTTATTTCGAAGACAATAGAAATTAATCAGCCCCCATGTTACTAAAGTTTGAGGTGATGTTTCGCCGAAGAAAACTCTAGCTTTTCATCGCAGTTAAATCCGAATATTTCAGGTGATTTAGGCTTTCCCATTAGTTATTTGCCAGAAAGAACCGTTACGTTTCCCTGCTGTATGTCTGATTCCAGCATTTGTGGCTCGACAAAAGTGTCAACTTTTCTCACGCCAAACTGTTACCTTTACTTTTATTGTTATTAACGCTTGCATTTAGAGTTCTTGTGAAAAATGTGGACAAAATTAAGCCGTACCTTTCGACTAAATCAGCCCGCAGGGTGCGTACTTAGCTTTTTCTTAAAAATTTGGCCAACCTTTATCGCCTCAACGTTTATCTTTAAAAAAATGTTCTTATAGAAAAAAAAAGTGTAAACAAAAAGTTAATGCATGCTTGACATCTGGAAGTGTTAGCATTGAATGACGAGTAATAGTGCTTTATGCAGTTTTACGATTCCTCGAAGGTCCGTTTTATAGAACAGAAACACTGTATTGTTTAAATAGACAATGAAGTTCGTGCTAATTAGAATCGTGTAGGTAAGATGAACGTTTATTCGTTTGTCTCACGATGGAATCGCTTTGAGTTGTTGATCGCGACGTTTCGACTGCAATACTGCTAGTCTTCGTCAGGCGATGAAGAACCAACAAGACGGTGTCGTCTATAAAATTCCATGTGAGTGCGACAAAGTCCGGGGGCAAAGTATACATCGGGGAAAC
Source organism: Siderastrea siderea (assembly GCA_964030785.1). Taxonomy (NCBI): domain Eukaryota; kingdom Metazoa; phylum Cnidaria; class Anthozoa; order Scleractinia; family Rhizangiidae; genus Siderastrea; species Siderastrea siderea. Next base: position 4,114,808 of record OZ034978.1, on the reverse strand, counting down.
AGGGAGAGCGATGCAAGACAGGATAAAAGAACACGACAGAGATATACGGCTTGCTCGTACGCAAACCTCCGCAGTTTCGGAACACGCTAACGAAACGGCGCATCTTCCTATTTGGAAAGAAGTTAAGTTTATTGATCGTGACCCTCACTGGTACACACGTAGGGTCAAAGAGGCTATCCATATAAGACTTCATGCTAATAACATCAATAGAGATAGTGGAATCGAAATTCCAGAAGCTTGGATACGAACGATCAGAAAGCACAACAGCTGACCAACTACAAAGCGGACCTGTGAGGGAACAACATCTAATAGCCGGAATAATAATGAGGATCGAAATGCACCAATAGCAACGAACCTTCATGCTACAAATAGCGACACGTAAACAATCGACCTCATCGCCTGATGAAGACTAGCAGTATTTTGCAGTCGAAACGTCGCGATCAACAACTCAAAGCGACTCCATGGTGAGACAAACGAATAAACGTTCATCTTACCTATCTTACACCACGATGAACAATAAACACATCTTTTATGACATAGAATCGTGTATTGGTGAAAGACCTCCGTTTATTTTCATCTGAGTGTGATTATTGCTGTGAAGGCTTGTTCTTACTAGCGACATAGGCACAATCATAACCATAAGGAGAGTGCAGACTTAGTGTTCTTTGGTTTTCCTTATTAGAAATTAAAGTATAATAAACATCCATAATATATAGATTTAGCCAAGCCTAAAAGCGGAGCCCCCCTTTTTGTTTTGTTTGTTTGTTTGTTTGGTTTTTGTTTTGTTGTTGTTGTTGTTGTTGTTGTTTTTTTTTGTTTTGTTTTTTGCTGGCAGTTATTAATTTGTGAAAATACTCTCATTCAAGTCGTTAAATTAAAAAAAAGAGAAAGAACAAAAGAAAAGATTCCTAACCTCGCTGAGAGCCGGACCAGGGTCGTCGGCGTCTGAAGGCGGACATGAGTCCACTAGGCCATGGGCGTTTACTATCACCTTCAAAGTTAATTTTAATACTTATTTCTTTCTTCGTGACAAGCTGCATATCAGCATGAGAATGCTGGTGCTTTTCCTGGCAAAATGTGTTCGGAACGTGGTAAAAACCATGGTTCTGGACAGAAAAAAACAAAAAGCACTAGCTCTGCTATATTTGGCGTCGAAACCTCTGCGAAAAGCTGCGAACTCAAGCGGTGTGCCGACCGAGTTCGAACAGAACCGACGAGGCAAATTTGAACTTTTCGCCTGAACTTTATCGCCTAATTTTTTTTGCCTAAATTGAACATTTCCCCTTCCACCAAAAAGACAACTGAGTATTATTTGAACTTTTTTTTCCATTAACAAATTTGTTTTTGACTTTTGTTGTCTTTGCTTGTTTTGCTGCAACGCGGTCAACAGGCGATTTCGCGCCAAAAACACACGGGATTCAGCAGAGGGTTATATCCAGTGTATGAAGTGTATTGGTTACCCTGTGGTGCGGACGGACGGACGGACGTACGGACGGTCACGTGACTATTACGTCACTACCAAAGTTTCTTGGCTTGATAGGTTACCAAATTTCCTTAGCAATGGAGCTCCGCTGACGCGCTAGCGCGCTGGCTACGCTATAAACATAAAGCATGAAAAAGGAACAAGCTTTCCCTGCTTATTCTTTTGCTTATAACTCGTCTATTTTACATTTTTAGGTCAGTTTTAATTTTCTTTATTCATTTTAGAATGATATGTGTCAGTGGAGAGAAGAACTCAGAGTAAAAATATGAGTTCCAGATGGGATTTGAACCCACGACCTCCTGTACACTAGTCCGGATGCTCTAACCAATGAGCTACTGGGAACTAGGAGTTAGAGCGAGGAGATGCCTGTAATATTAAACAACACCATATTCAAGGGAAGTACAGTTACGTGAAGTGTCTGAAAAGATTGCTTTTCAACCTATTCCAATTCTGGCCTTTAAACATTTTAACTTTGACGTTAACGGCACAGACTTCCGAACTTCAATCAGAAATGGCTCAATCCATAGATAGGAACGATTTTCTTGGAAATGATTGACTATACAGTCGAAGCTCTCGTAAGCGCGGACCACCTCGGGAATTCAGAAAAATGGTCGCAACTAGAGCTGGTCGCTTACGAGAATGGGCTCTCGTAAGCGACCACGTATTGTAATGAAACAACATAAAGTGGTCGCTTACGAGAGCTTTTAGCACAAAGCTTGGGAAATGTTCATGGTTACTAATAGTGTTGTAAGGATGTAATGATAATGTTAAGTAGTGCATTATTGCCTATCACCGACTGGAGCTTCGTGAATGTACAAGTCAACGAACCATTAGCGCCTATGTTAACGGTTCAGATCTAAATTTGATCAAGAAATGAATGCTTTTAATCAAGTGTTGACTGAGTGGTCGCTTACGGGATCTCGAAAACAGAGGAAAAGACCAATCAGTAATTCATAAAGGGTGGTCGCCGTCGCTAAGGGAAGCGGTCGCTTACGAAAGCTGACAGAGTTTCATTGACCATTCAAACGGGTTTTCGTAGTGGTGGTCTTAACTGGGCTGGTTGCTTACGAGAGTGGTTGCAAGGAGAGCTTCCACTGTATTTATTTTTTTATTCACAGACGGTGATGATAGAATGAAAGCCAAAAGTAAAAGTGCAGAAAACTGCAGGAGTAAACAGGCATAAATTTGTCACACTTGTCCGGCTCTGGATGATCAGGTTCCGCAAGAAAAAATTTTTAAAAAAAGCTTTTTTCCTGAAAATGTTTTGGAAAAAGAAAAATCATTAGATACAAAATACAAGATATAAACGTACTGTTTTGGCCCACTGCTAGCCTGCGAATACAACGGCCAGAGCGGGGAGAGGCGGCTGTATTCGCAGGCAAGCCCACTGCGCCGACTACGGCTCCTGAAAGAATGGGTTGACTGTGGCTCCCCGATCCAGGTCTCTCATTTCCAGTCGACTTTGCAGCCAATATTTGCCCTGAAGGCGTTCGATACGCTTTATTTTGCTTTTACCTTCTGAATCACCGCTTTTATAATTCCCTCAAAAGTCCAGAGGCTTATGTAGATTCGAGTTACTTCTCTGCAACCCGCTGGTGCTTCCAGAGCAAATTCAGAGTTTGCCATTGGTGGCACTGAAAGCCGACGACATGGGTTCAAGGACTGTTAGTACGGCAGAGACTGAAATATCGCTTGATAAATGAACTTCCTAAGGTATGAACCCCAACCTTTTCTATCTTAGCAACGAGTCTTTGGCCGAGTATTTAACTAAAGATTTACTATATCATCTTTTGTTCTTATGCACGTTGGTGTGTATTTCACACGATATGATTACGGCTTGCTAATTTGTTTCATAACAACATGGGTAAATATTACATGTAAGCAAAAGTGAGTTGTTGCTTAAGCTTAAGCAATATGCAGTAAGCTTCATAAGGTTATTGGATATTGCTATGATTTTTTTTTTCAGTTTTAGTGAAAGCAAAAGCTGTTCGCTCCTGGTAAGATTTCCAGTTAGCCCCATACTTTATTTACAATGTATATGCGTGCACTTATTTCCTGCCTCTACATGTAGTTCCATCTCACTATTGCTGTGTGTGTGTGTAGGTATATCTATGAAGGATAGATCTATAGCATGAGAGGAATTGCATGTACAATGTGTAGTCAACTGGACCGTGATCGCTAGAGGAGCCTAGTTCAATTTTTTTTCTCTTTTTTTTTTTTGCAGACACTAATATCCCAGACATTTAGCACTTAGTCCTGTACAGCTCCCGAAATGATCTGGACGCCGAAATGATCCCCTCTTTTTACACGCTGACCCCGAAATGATCTCCAAGTAATTATCAGAATGGCGTTCAAACCAAGGGGTTGTGGAGTGATCAAAATTAAGGAAATTGAAGATTTTTCAAGTATTTCTTGCCAGTTTTCACTGTCACGCCATCAAAAACATAAATTTGGAACTATTCAATGACAGAAGCTAAGAATTTCAAATGTTGCAAAATATTATTAAATAAACAACTTCTCCAAGTCTCAGGTCGGTACAGTACACCGTTCTTGAGTTATTTGCCGAAACATTCCATACAAATTTATAGAGCTCAGCATGCAGACGCCATATTGGTGTCCTTCCGAGGGACACCAACATGGCAGCCGGAAATCAATGAAAACATCTGAAACTCACTTTTGCTATGAGAGCGATTACTTTTCCCTCGTGAGCTAGTATACCTAAACATAACCACCTCTCCTAATACTTGAACTGTTCAATCTGCCAACAGTCGTAAGAAAAGGCCTTTTTTCAAAAGAAACAGCACGCCATGTTGATGTCACATCAGGGTAGAAATTTTAAAGAAATTCAAGATGCTGTAGTTTAAACACAAAGAATGGTACCGAGCTGGAAACTTGTGAAAAGACTGAATAAAATAAGTGACATATTTTCAGGTGTTCCTACACCTGGTGACGATCAAAATTTAGCAGGCCTAGTGAGTTTTGATTTTAGAATTTTATGATGTCACATGCAGACCAGCAATTCATTTGAGATTATTTGCAAACTTTGCTAGCTGGGAAACTGGTGAAAAGGTATATTCTTAGGTGTTCCTACACCTGGTGACAATAAAAATTTAGCAGGCCCAGCAAGCTTTGATTTTAGTATCTCATGACGTCACGTGAAAACCAGCAATTCATTTGAAATTATTTGCAAACTTCGCTAGCGTTTCTCAACAAATTGTGAGAAATGATGAGTGTGTTTTTAAAGAAATGATGCAAAAGTTTTGAACATAAGTGGTAAAATGGCATTTGAACAGAACAGGACTAATTAATTTTGATTAATTTTGTTAAGAATGATTTTAAAATGAGGAAAGCATTAAAAAATGTGAAGAAAAATGAGTGAGACTAACAAAGATGTGAAAAATGTCAATATTTTTGAGTACTTTTGGAACAATAAAGGACAGAATTTTGTCCAGTTTAAAGTACTATTAAAGCTATTCCGTTCAAATAATTACTTGAGAATCATTTTGGGGTCAGCATGGAAAAAAACGGGGATCATTTGGGGGTCAATTTGGGGAGCATTTCAGGGTTGGGGATCATTTTGGGGTAGGGATCATTTCAGGGGCTGTACAGTCCCCCACTCACTCTTTGAATTTTTTTTTTCTTGGGAGGAGGGGGGAGGGGGTAGGTGGTTGATACCCTGTTTCAAACCTAACTACGTCATTTTCAGACTTACAGTCCCAGGCAAAATTAGTTGGGACACTCCAAGTTAACACTGTTGTTTCCCTTCCTGTGCTTCCTTTTTCCCTCTCAATGTTGTTACGCCGCCGTCAGGACGGGGTCTAGTAATACCTGTTTTTTGTTTTCATTATTCATTATTATTTTTTTTTGGTGGTCACTTGTCAGACCTCCAGTTTTCGCTTGGGTAAACAAATACTCGTCATGCCTTCTGCTACACAGGTTAGGGCTCATATCCTGAGTGACCGTAATATATTTTGCACCCTAGGGGAGGGACAACAGCGGCGGGGTCTAATGCTCTAATGCCCCTGGGGCATTTCTTGTTTATTGTTATTCAGCCAGCAAATCTTGTACACCAACCAACATTGAGAGGGCAGGGAGACAGAATGTGTTCCAACTAATTTGTCTGGTACTGTATCCTCTTAAATCCCTTAAACTGTACCTGTTTTTAGTCTTGGCCTTGGTTTCCCACCTCTGAATCAGTGCAATGCAAACCACAATGCACTAATAACTCCTCTTCCTCTCTTCTTTGTTTGAAGATGTAAAGAGATATAAAATACACTGCAATTCCTGAATATTAGCCAGGGGGTGATTATTCTTATTTTTGCACCAAATGGGGGGTGGGGGGGGGATTATTTTGAGGGAGGGCAGTTAATTGAGGGGGTCAATTATTTCAAATATTGCCCGCTGAAAGTCATGCCCTAAATATTTTGTTTCATTATCCCATTTAGTCATAAACAGCGACTGGGTTTTGCTTTTAATAAAGGCTTTGTCCAATACAAATTAACCAATTCGGAGTTACACGTTTCAACACACGTTTGTGTGGTTTTTGAAAATACGTGTATCCATACTCCCACCACAGAGGTTCATTGGAAATTCTGAGGGGAGGGCAGTCTCAAAGGCCAAACTTTTTAAGGGAATGTATATGAACCTAAATTGGAATTTCCAGATGGGTGGGGGTTCAAACCAAGAAAAACCCCTCATGGGGGGAGTATGGATAATTTCTGGAACAACGCCTTATGAGTTTCTGTTATAAAATAATCACATCAAGTAAACTGAACACTGGCTTTCTTTCAGCGTTCTCAATTAATTTGGTTTCTTTGACTTATATTCTCAATGTCAATACCATTGGCATCACAGTCATAAATCAGTTTTATTATGAGCTCCTCCTCAGCATCATCCTCCAGGTTTTCCACTAGCTATGGATATGTGATCTGCATATAGGCTTTTCTACATTATGCCAGCATTTTGTTTGAGCCTTTTAGTAAGTCAGAAGCGTTAAGCACTTTTTAATGCTACTGTTTTTCCTTGAAGAATACCGGTAATCTTCTTTTCAGACAAAATAAGAATATGAATGATTTTTTAAGAGAAAATAACAGACACGTTTTCTAAAGTAATCAATTGCTTAGCCTGAATGAACAGATCTATGCACCAGGCTTTCATATACTGTATCTTCTCGATTAAACGCCGGACCCCGAGTAAACGCCGGGTTCAAATAAACGCCGGGTCTACAGGGCTGGGTTTAAAATAAACGCCCCCGGCGTTTATTTGGGGTCCCGGCGTTTATTTGAGGCCCCGGCGTTCATTTGAGGCCCCGGCGTTTATTCGAGATGGGTATTTAAATCAGGATTATGTGTCGTGACTGCATACTAGTTCTCTTTCTACCATTATATTTGAATTTGTACACTAATATTCAAACCGAACTACCTTTTACAAAAGTACTCCTCCGTGTCATTAAAACAGATTTTTTTTTTCATTAAAACAGATGAAACAAACGACGCATCAGGTATCGTGTCAATCTCTTTTAAATCATGGTAACTTTTCTCGAGGCTTGTACATCAAGCAAGGATCATCTCGAGGGTCTCTCCAGCGTTTCTCCAACAGTTCCTTGAAATTGAATCGTTCCATAATTTTACCTTTCTCGGAACTGATAGAGAAGGAACCTCGCCACCGCCTTGTTCAAAACTGCTTGCACAGTACGTTTGCTGTCGAGCAGTTACCGATACACTTCCTCCGTGTTTCATGCACAGAGAAACGTAACGTTGAGAAGAGTTCAATCACTGTTTCTGTCAGTGATGTTTTTTTAAAAACTTACCAGATTCACTTAGATGAGACAAAGTTGATGACATTGTTTCACATTTTTTAAACATTTTTGTTGAATTTTGGTTCTTGGTTCAATAAACTTCCAACACTGAAAAATGCATTTAATAAATAAACGCCGGGCCCCAAATAAACGCCAGGTTCGAATAAACGCCAGGTCTACGAGGCCGAGTTTTAAAGAAAAGCCCCCGGCGTTTAATCGAGAAATACGGTACTTTTTGCTTTGTGATTTCTGGCATAATTGTACTGTTAACAACCTAGTACTCAGATTAACCCTTTAAGCCTCCTTAGTGACAAGCATTTAGTTTCTCCTTACAGTATTACTACTTGATCAAACATACAGGTCATGAGAACAAAAGAAATGATCACCAACTATCAAAGGTCTTGATTTTTAATCAAATTCTCCCAACTAGTAACATATGGAATGTAAGGAGAATAGTGAGGAGAATATGGACGTTAATACTGGGGCTTAAAGGGTTAAGTTGCTGTATATTCCTTTTAGTATAGGGTGTTACTGGTACGTAGTAACTCTTGCTAGGGGAGGAGCTTCCCTGAATTGCCAACTATAACAGAGTGTTTTACCAATCAAGTGTCTTACAAAATTGTTTTTCTATTGTGTGGTACCTGCTGCCCATCACTAGCACTGTTTGTCAATGATTTCTTTTTTGTCGTACTATGCAGTACTACACAGCAGATGCAGCCCCAAGGCAAGCTCTTAATTTTCATCCTAAGACCAAGGATGCATGCTCTACCGGAAATACAGGCAATATATCGTAAGTTGTTTCCAAATCTTCTCCTCACCCCACTCCCCTTGTGCTTATCCCTCCCCACCCCCATCTAAAGAATACAATCACACAGATTCCTTTGTGAACTTTAGAAATGTTTTGAGTGACAACAGCATTTCCAGGGGAAGGGAAGTTTCTAACTCATGTTGACGTGGAACTCAGTTTGGCAGGACTTGCATAATGCTTCACTGAGATGCCTTGCATCCACTTTGACAAAGCTCCAATTTGCCCATATGCCATGGCACAAGTTTGTCACTGTTTGGCCACTCTAACACAAGTATCTCGTAGACCTCGTATCTCATGTCGTCTTCCGTCCCCACCCCCAAAGGACATCATTAAGCAACCAATCAATCATCTAGTGACCTTGAACAACCTACTACGACGAAACTTCCGTATTACAATAAGACGGTGCCCTACAGGCCCGTCTTAATGAACAATGCCCGACCATTCTGAAAATATACAGTTTTTGAGGTTTGTACCCAAGCTGTAGCTAAAAATGACCATTTTGATTACATAGGTACACCTAATTGCACTAACGTTGTCATAGAAAGAGGAAAAAAGAAAAAAGCCAAATATGAATTAACTAGCCGTGCAAACTGCAATCTCAGGTTTTAAAAATTCTCGCACAAAGCACTCAATGCACTACAGTATAATACTTCAATTTTGTATCAAATGCCGTGAGTTGATCCAAGGTAAATTGGCCTCCAAATATCGACTTTTTGAGCTTCAGCCTTTCGTTAGAGCAATTCCCTGAATGCAGATAGTGTTCCTAATTTATTCCTAATTGGCTTTTTCCTTTTTTCTTTTTTTCATTTTTTTTTTATGACAACGATATTGCAATCAGGTGTATCTTGTTACTCAAAAATCTTGACCCCCTTACTGAAAACCATAGAGGTTACAACTCAGACAACAAATTCAAGTGCATGCTTCCTACGCTAGTCGTGTTTTTTATGACTTGTATGATTTTTTTTCAGTTGAACCAGTTACATTGTGAAAAGAACAGCTAGGATAAGTTTGCATCCGCGAGACAATGGTACGGTGCAAATTTATCCCTTTCAAGATTGCTTTCTACGTGCCAGTAGTTCTGTTGATTCTGCTACTATGGCGAATACAGACAAATTACTTCTTCCAAGAAAATACCCCGATGGAAAAAACTACCACAGCCAATACGCGAAGAGCCGGAGATGCAGAACAGACGAAGCCCTGGCTTATCGTATTTTGGTCAACAATTTTTCGAGTAGAACAACATTTTCAGTTTGCGTGGAAAAAAGGCGAATGCCCTGTGGCGTGTGAGGTTACCAGCAACAGGTCCCGAGTGAGGGATGCGAATGGATTTGTTGTGCATGCTGGTGATGCACATATGCTGCCACCCAGTGCCTCTGTTCCTTGGATCTTGTGGTCGCATGAAAACCCCATGACCTTTCCAAGATTATCCAGCCCTGAGTTTATGTCTAAATTCCAGCTGTTTAGAAGTTATCGGCTGGATTCTGATTTTCCCAATCCGGTTTATTCCATGCCTCAACTAACCCCACCGGTTCCTTTCAAGGAGAAAACAGGGCTCGTCATGGCGGCGTTCTCAAATTGCGAGCCCGTGCGAACGGAATACCTTAGACAGTTGATGCAGTTTGTGAAGGTTGATTCGTACGGAGCCTGTCACAAGAACAAATATGATCTGGTGCCCATATATGGTGGGGTGAACGGTAAATCATTTAAAGAGCTTAAACTGGAAATGGCTAAAAAGTACAAGTTTTCTCTGGTGTTTTTCAACCAGGATTGTGACTATTTTGTGGACGATCAGCTGGATCATGCTTTAGATGCTGGATCGGTGCCTATTATAATGGGCACAGACAAACTCGACGAGTTCCTACCGGGCAATCTCCGAACAGCCGTCATAAAAGTCCGGGATTTTAAGAGCCCAAAGATTTTAGCGGATTACCTGAAGTACCTTAGCAAGAACGAAACTGAGTACAACAAATACCTAGAATGGAAGTTGAAAGGGATTGGAGATTTCACCGGCACGGTGATTGGAAGCCACTGGAAGCCAAAATATCCTCTGTATTGCCAAATGTGCGTGGCGTTGTCTGCAGGAAGGATACACCACGAGGGGCTTCAAATAGACACGTGCCAGCGACGGAAATTTGAGGACTGGGGAATAACACCAGGAGCCTAGCTTGGCTTGTGTTTCGTGTTCTGTTAGTACTGTATCACTGTTCCACTGTTCCATTGTACCACTCGGCCACTGTTCCACTGTTCCACTGTTCCACCGTGCTATATAGTACCACTCGGCCACTGCTTTACTGTTCCACCGTACTTTACCACCAAGAATAGATAATGTACTAGGAAAAGTCGTTAACAAATTGTTACAACAACAAATAACAAATAACACGTGCTACTGATCATAAAAGTAGTCCAAAGTAGAAGACAGTTTGCCATGGTATATTTATCAACCAGAAGATACTTTTAACAAGTTAGTTCTACGCCCCTCATTTTATAAGAATGTCTAGTTTTATGAGCTGCTTTTGCTTTTCCAAGAGATATCTGTGTAAGGTAATAGCTGAAAATGTAAGCTGCAGAAAACTTTAGGAGAAGGAATCGTATATCCGAGCTGCTGTTGGCTTTGGGAAATGCTGGCTGACCTTATTTCGAAGACAATAGAAATTAATCAGCCCCCATGTTACTAAAGTTTAAGGTGGCATTTCGCAAAAGAAAACTCTAGTCTTCCATCACAGTTAATTCCGAATATTTCAGGCGATTCAGGCTTTCCAATTAGGTATTTCGCAAAAAGAACCGTTAGATGTCCCTGCGGTATGAATAATTCTAGTATTTGGGGCTCGACGAGAATGTAAATTTTTCTCAAGCCAAACTGTCACCTTTCCTTTTATTACTATCAACGCTTGCATTTAGAGCTCTTGTGAAAAATGTGGACAAAATTAAGCCGTAACCTTTGACTACATCAGCCAGGATGCGTATTTAGCATACTCTTAAAAATGTGACCAACCTTTATAGCCTCAGCGTTTTTTCTTTAAAAAAAATGTTCTTATAGAAATAAAGAGGGTAACTAAAAAGTTAATGCAAGCTTGACATCTGAAGTATTAACATTGAATGCACGAGCAGTAAAGAGGGCTTTATGTGGTTTTACGATACCTCAAAGATGCATTTTATAGAACAGAAACACTATTGTTTAAATAGACAATGAAGTTCGTGCCAATTAGAACCGTGTATTAGTGAACGACCTCGGTTTATTTTCACCTGAGGTTGATTCTTGCTGCGAAGGCTTATTTTTATTAGCCACATAGGCATAATCAAAACCATAAGGAGAGCGAAGACTGAGTCTTCTTTAATTCCTCATTAGGAATATAAGTGTCATCAACATTCATAAACATAAGAATAAAGCATGTAAAAGAAACAAGTTTGTCTTTGCTTACTCTTTTGCTTATACGTCGTCTATTCCTAGTGTAACTTTTACATTTTTGGATCATTTTAGTGTTCTTCATTGATTTTGATTACTTTTTAGAGAATTTTGGTGCTTTTTGGAGGTTTTGGAACAATCAGGAAATCCAAGATTGCAGATTCAAGGTGACGACCGTTTGAGAACATGACGTAATTCTTACGTCACATGGCGTCATCAGCTCATATTGCGGAACTCAAAGGAAACACAATTGCACATAGTACACTTTGTGTCCTCCAAGTTTCATTGTCATGATTTTGATAATTATTCTTGGAGTTAAGGAGGAGTAGGGGGTACCGTACTTTCTCCATTAAACGCCGGACCCAAATAAACGCCGCGTGTACGGGGCCGAGTTTAAAATAAACGCCCCCGGCGTTTATTCGGGGTACCGGCGTTTATTTGAGATCCCGGCGTTTATTCGAAATGGGTATATTAAAACAGGAGTATGTGTTGTAGCTGCATACTGGTTCTCTTCCTACTATTTTATTTGAATTTATCAGCTTATTCTAACTTGCTTGCACAATACGTTTGCTGTCGAGCAGTTGCCAATATACTTCCTCCGTGTTACAAAGAATTGTAACGTTGAGAAGATTTCAATCACTGTTCCTGTCAGTGATGTTTTTTTGCTAAATGACTTACCTGATTCACTGAGAGAAGACAAAGTTGGTGACAACGTTTCACATTTTTTTAACGCTTGAGGACCTTAATTCCCTAAACCTCCAGTACTGATGAAAAAAGCACTTAATAAATAAACGCCGGGTCTACGAGGCCGAGTTTTAATAAACGCCCCCGGCGTTTAATCGAGAAAAAACGGTACTCCCGGTCCCAGGAGACCAAAAAAGGCCCGGTCTGGTTAAAGCTTAATGAAACTAAACCACTGAAATGAAGTGCGAGCGCGTTATTCACTTGCTTACATAAAACAAATACAGGCCGGGAATGTATTTCCCAACATGGAAAATAATAGGAGAGCGCAGGCTATATGCACGCTGTATATACTCGAAGAATTCTTTGTATAAAGATATCATAAACTATTCATATAGATAGCACAGGTGGAAATTTCTAAGTCTTTGCAAAGCTATTTGCGGTGTTTGAAAACTTTGTCAAGATACAATGCTATTATTGTTTATGACACGATGCTTTAGTGAAGCTTTATGAAAACATTACACTGATCAAGTCTTCATTCCTCGATAGTTCTGAGAAGGTAAAAAATTAAACTAACTCTGTCCTGATGACTTGACGGAGAAAATTTTAGTTTGTTTCTCGTGTGAAAGATCGATTGTCTTCTTTTTGTCATTACGCCCAACTATCATGAGTCTTCTAAAGTCTAGTTTCTGAAAGCATAAGCTCTACGTTTCTTTTCGCCCACATCCATCGTGGGGAGGGGAGAGGAGGGAAGGGGAGGGGAAGGGGAGGGGAAGGGAAGGGGACAAGAAGTGCCTGTAATTTTAGCAACGCTATATTCAGTACAGTTACATGAAGTGTCTAAAAAGATTGCTTCTCAGTCTATTCGAATTTCACAAAGCTGGTCTAAGCCAAAGATGAGAATCTCAAGTATTGTTTCTTAACAATAGCCTTTATTTTCCAACAATAAATAGGACACATCTTATCTTAGGGAGGGCTTTATGAACCCAGGCCCTGGTCTTTAAAGATTTTAACTTTGACTTTAAACGCTCAAACTTCCGAACTTCAATCAGAAATTGTTCAAGCCATGAATAGGAACGATTTTCTTGGAAATAATTGACTGCATTTATTTTTCTGGACAGAAGCCGATGACAGAATGAAAGCAAAAAATAAAAGTGTAGAAAACTTCTGAGGGAGTAAAAAGGCATTAATTCATCGCACTTATCCAGCTCTGGATGGTCAGGTTCTACAAGATTATGTCAAAAAAAAGGCCAAACGTTTTTCTGAAAATCTTTGGAAAAAAGAAAATCATTAGATGCAAAATATAAGATGACGTACTGTTTTGGCCCACTGCGGGGAATGGAGTATGAGGGGAGAGGCTTTAGACGAGGAGGGGATTGGGACGAGACATTGGCGTGGCACTTGCAAAGTTTCTTTTTGTTACATTACACGGCAGCCTAGTACCCAGGCCTTCTCTTCTCGCTCACACGACTTGGTGCGAAATTTCATTCGGTGACGTCATGACATTTGGCACCAAGTCGAGTCAAGCGAGCGGGAGGAGAACGCTTGGGTACTAGGCTGATTACACGGATGATGGCATATTGGTGCCAGCATACACAAAAAGCTCATTAATTTCACTTCCGCGATTGACGTTCCAAAGTTTGCTTTCTTTGCAAGTACTCAAAAAGAAAGGTTTACTTCAGCCGCAAACACTGAGTTAAAGTTATGTTTGACGTTCAAGATTATCCAGAGATCGTGCCGAAGAATGCAGATGAGGCTAGAGGAATCGACTTTTGTGGTACTGGCAAGTACTATTATATCATCCGTTCTGATCTGGGTGTCTATATGAGATGCACAAATTTCAACAAAGGGAAAGATATCAAGATTTATTCTCTAAGTCAACCCTGTCAATGGGGCGATCACTACTTGGCTACCTCTACCCATTACTACATCATTAAAGGGAATGAGTATCGCAGAGTCAGCAACATGAATGAAGACAAGAATGCCGTGGTGTACAGTCTTCATCCGAACTGTCGCGGAGGAAGCAACTACTACTCTGCATTTGGTAATTGGTACATCGTATTTGCCGACAGGGGCGTCTACCGACGAGTGAAGAACATGAACACTGATGAAGACGCCGTTGAATTTACCATCCACGAAGCGTTCCAAGATGGTCTCTATTTCTGGGGCGTGACTGATTATGTATACTGTCTGAAGCAAGCTGGCGAATGGGGTGTCACTTATCACAGAAGCACCAACATGAATAAGAACGAAGATCCGGCCACTTTCAGCGTTCACGAGTCAGTGCTCAACATTATACCTGGTGGCGTAGCACAAACCGATGGAAAAGCGTTTGGTCATTGGGAAAATATTAAAACTATTGCAAACGACACAGACGTTGCAGTCGGCTGGGAAAGAGCCGTCAAGGAAACCGTTGGCTTCAAAAGAAGCAAAATGTCCTCCATAGAGCACAACTGGTCCATCGAGGTAGGAAAAGAGTACAAAAGCGGCCTTTTGAGTGAGGCCATCTGCAAATATCAGTTTAGCCTTAAAGCCCAGTATGGTGGAAAGAGCGTTAACACAGAACGGCAAGAATGGAGTGACATCACTGAGCAATCCGAAACCATTAAACTGTATATACCGCCCCACTCTAAGATGTACCTTTGGCAGTATCAACTGGGGTTTGGCCAGGAGAAGAACCTTTTCAGCCCTAAACTAGAGATCACCGACAGTGCAGAACCACCTGAGGAACCATCAAAGTATAGTCATGCAAAGTTGGGCTGAATCAGTACCTGTCTAAGAAGTAGCCAATACTGCTGTAAAGTGTGAGAATAGTAAACTTTAGTCAGAACTGTGGTCGAGTTCATTAGGTAGACACCAGTGTGTTTTGGGGAATTTTGTAGTAATTTCGTTTTATTCGCTGGCCGGAATATACTATGAAGTATTTAACTTTTTGATATTCTACATAGTGGCGATATGATAGCATCCAATCATACTAGAGTTTGTAATTGGCGATGTAAACATGTTCTAGATAGACAAACAAACTCGCGAACACATGTTGTTCAGATATTGCTAAAATGATCGTAACGAACACTGAAGGAAATTAGAATGCATCGCAAATTGAAAGTTTTGATGACTGAAGTGATTCTAAGCGAGGTTGAAACAACGTGGGAAATCCTTTCCTTGTGGAGTTGCAATGTAAACAAGGCGGCAAAAATTCTGCCAGAATTCAGTACGTCGCAACAAAATGTGGCGTGGTGCACCATTTCAACTGTTGCCTTGTACAAAAATAGGGAATAACGCTTGAAATGCTCGTTTATAGTTATTATATTGCAAAACAATCCTGCGAAAAGGAGTGTTATGTATTAATAATGAATAATCGCCCCGGTCTTCTGGTGCAGCATATTCTAAAACCCAAATTTCCTAACACCCTAATCATTCCGGGAACGAAACAATGTTTCAATGAAGCTCCTTGTCTGTGTGAACTGGGCCGCGTCAATGGCCCGCTTTTTGTTTTTAAATTAGGAAATGCTTTATGATGCCGATCACGCGATCACACAACACCAAAATATTGGTAAAAGTTTAAGTCCTGGCTTTTAAGCTTCTTGAGTTGTAATTTCACGACGAATTTACTATTTACAGAGTGAAATAATATTATTTCCCACTGCTGTACAGGACGCGTTTGTTCAGGCCTCACGAAACTGGTGGATTTGCAAAAACAAAGACCCTACGCGAACCTCCGTCGTCAACAAACTTGTTGCTAGGTTTCAGAACAGAAAAACGCAATAAACATGCGCGAACTTTCAGCGGACGTTTCAAAAATGGCATGAATTTGAATTTGTTTTTCAAACAGTTGATAAGCTACAGCGGTTACCTTGGTAAGTAGCGATAATTTGTCCACAGAAAAGGCAAGCTGTAGTTCTATCCTCCTCATCGCGCAGAATGCCTATTGTTCTTGGGACATTTACTTACAGTCGAGTTATAATCATAGGTCTGTAATATTGCCTGTTCTGCTTCAACTAAGCGCATTTGATTGGTTAATGATTACGCGCCCTTTCTTCCACTGGGAATAACTTCTGCTCATCAAAGTGCAGGAGGTAGAGCAAAGAGACAATACATATGCGAGGCATTGTTAAACCTTTTGTTTCGCGATATCACACCTTCAATTGCTTATTTCGCAAAGCGTCCTTCAGATTTTTTTCTGCTGAGAGAAAGGATCCGTTTTCGTTCTGTCTGCATTTTCGTTAAATATATCGCAAAAGAGAAAACTGCCAGCACATACAAACACTAAAAACGCAACCCCACGCACAAGATTCAAAAGTCGTTTACCTTTGTGCATAAGTTTCTAAACATAAATGAACTTGCGCGTGCCAGTGAATGGAGCCTAGCCGATTGTGTCGTCATGATAAAAACAAACGAATACTTCTGTTGTTCTCGCTAACAGACTTTTACTTTCACTTTTACAACCATTCTATGTAATTTTTTTGGGTAGGTAGACTGAACTTGGAGTGATCTTGTTATGCTAATTTTAATATGTGTTTCGTTGTGGGATTGAAAACTGTTGGTGCTTTTCGATCCGGCGACATTTCCTTGTCGGGTCATTTGTTACTATAAAAACTCCACTCGCCAGCGTCAGTTCATTCAAAGCAATTTGAACTCTTCGATCGCCGTCAAACACGTGAAAGATGTCGTGTCTTGCATCTTACGCCGAAATCGTCGAATGCTTTCTTCGATTGCGTGCCCAACACGCTCCCGAGCTGATTCCTCGAATCGTTAACTAAGTGAGTTGGCGCTCTCTTGAAGTAGATCAAACACTGTCCTCGGCTTCCTACAAACTTTTCTCTATCTCAACACTGCGTCTCCATTTAGTTGCAGGTAAAACATCGGTGAATTTTCATCAACAAATGGAGGGTACCATATGGATTTGAAAGGGATGGATCGGGTTTTCGAAGAGCTCTGAAAAGAGCTCCCGATCACTAACATTTTCTATTTCCTTGTTCATTGGGCGATTTGGTCGGCACGTGGAATGAATCAGCTGGCGCACTGAGATCAGTTTAAAATTCGCGGCTATTCTGGGCCATTTTCCAATTGAGTTGTTTTCTTGAATGGGTATTGTTAATTTTGACAGCCATTGTTACGCAGTCGTGGGCTTCAAACAATAGCTTGCTTGCCCAAAACGCGCCATTTTCAAACACAACTTCAACTAACAGTTTTCAACCTAAAAAGAACAGTGGTTCCTGTTGGCCGATTTTTAAAATTAAAACGGATTCTGTTCATGAAAAGTTCCATCTTCCATTTGCCGCGCGTGAAAATTTGGAAGGCCGTAAGAAATTTTAGAAAATCGCTCTTGAAAACGGCTTCCATACAAAAAAAGGTCGATTTTTCATGATTTTCAAGTTTAAAAGAACAGTCCTTACACTTCTTCAATTTCCTTCGTTTTAGGCTTAAATTGTAGGTACAACATTATTCTTCAAAAAGCCGTGCGTGAAAGTTTAACTTCTCACTTCTGTCTATGAAAAATTGTATTTTTACTAGCCCTACTTGGTCGATTTCGGCCCTTTCTTCTCTTATTCTGGGCTTTTCAAAGCGCACTCGACTTCAAATTTGCCGCTTCACTGGTTATGAATAATTAATAATGTCCAGCCATTCTGCGCGATGTGTAGTTCGATTTTTTTGGTATATCCTTAAAGTTAAATACTATTTTAAATCCAAATTTCCCCGCGGCAATCAACAAATTTGCGAGCGTAAGTGTGTTTTTGTGACGGACTTGTTTACAAAAGTTGTGTGTATAAGAAAGCCCCTGAATATATAAGGTCCAGAGCTCACCTGTGGACAGGAAAAAGAGATTCTCTTTAAAAAAAAAACGAAAATGCCACAAAGGATTAATTTTTTGCCACTGCGTGATTTTTTCACTACTTTCACTAATATTGATTATCGTACTCGCACGGTCGATTTCAACCCCGCTTGGCTGCCTGCAACTTCCACATCGCGCAGTACTTTTAGCATTATCTTCTTTCCCTTAGACCCAATTTCTACCTAAGCAGGTCATTTTGGATTTTGAACAGAAGCCACAAAGGAATCAGTTGATTAAGACTTTTAGAAATCTCGCCAGTCTCTTGGAATGATCAGTTGGGGTGCAGAGGTTTGTTTTGGTCAAAACCCCTTTATTCAAGGAAACCCTGGATACTGAAGTCCCAGAGCCTACCTGTTGACAGGGAAAGAGTTGGTCCTTTTATACTAAAGCTCCTGCAACGTTTATTTTATTCCCCCGAGAGTTATGATCTCAAAACGCCGTCCCGCGCGGTCAGTTGTTGCCAGGGTCAATTTGTTTGTCATTAAAAAATATTTACGCTATTTTATTATTTTGTAGCTGTGTCAGGGCAAAAGATAAGTTACCCTGCCACGGAGAATACAGGATTCAGTTAGCAAAGAGGAATCACGCGTCGGGCGAGTTTATGCTGCTAAAAACACAGGAATCAATTTCAACAAGCTATAACTACTATTCTTGTCCTTCGACGTCGACCTTCTATAGCATGTAATTATTCAGCTTAGCATTAGAGCAACATACCGGAACCCTTTAAATAATCTTAACTGTAAGTGATAGGCCCAACTGTCGACCAAAGTACATGTAAATCATAATTTCGCAGTAACTACAAATACCGTTAAAACTGTACATGGCTTTTCGTATCGTGCAAATCTATCGAGCATGTTACTCGAAGCTGAAAGATAAAGCCTTGTTCTACTTTCATCAACAAGAGCGATATAATAATGATTTTTAGATAAGATTTAGCTATCTGAGTGGATAAAAATTTTAAAGAAGCTGCTGTAAGAAATCGTTTCCTACTTTCAGGAAAAAGAGAAATTGTCAAGGATCGACGCACTTAAAAACCTCTATTTGCTTCGCTTTAATTAATTCAATTAATTCATGGTCCATTTTCAAACTTCTTTGGAAAATAATTCTGCTCAAATGGTTCCTTAAAAAAAATTAGTTTGATTAGGAATTAGTAAGGCTATGTGAACTATTTAAGACTTAAACCGAGGTACCCACAAGAGGCTCTTTGACCACGATGAAAAATGGGGCCCCGAATGGGTCCACGTGTCTGCTGCCCCAACACTGATCATTATAGCAAAGACGTTCAAGGTAAACTAAATGTGGTTTTTGTGGTAAGAGTGACGAAAATGTTTGGAAATGTAGGGAATGATCAGCAAGATAACGTGTGATGGAAATGGTGGAATGAATTTGTTACATGTACAATTTCTGCGTAACATGATAATGTAGAACGCATAATCATGATAAGCTGAACAAAACTTTATTTGCTGTAATATTGAATCAGGTTAGATTCCCTGGCGGTCACCCATCCAATTAATAACCCCGTCAAACCCGGCTTAACTTTGCTGATCGGGCGGTCGGGGCAACTGGGCTTCAACTTATGGTAGTCGTTTGACTCCCTCGATCATGAACTGGAATCTGCGACATAATTAGTTGAAATAATTATCTTTTACTCGTTATTTTTTGTCTTTTCCTGCTTTTCACTAGTGTATATTGCACTTGCATGTGTGTGGAAGACAAGAGGGCGGAACATCTACCACAACAAGAGCCATAGTGGCTTTTAGCGTGGGCAAAAAATGTGTGTGATGTAAGTTGTTTATATTGCTGCGAATTAAAGTTGAAAGAAAAGAGATGGACTAGAGTTCAATCTTTTGCCATGACTTCACCATATTCTATTTCAAAACATGCTTCTTAATTGGGCTAAGTGAATGGTTGATTGTGAATGGTTGATAATTATTCTTGGAGTTAAGGAGGAGGAAGGGGCTAGAAAGTAGGGGGTACCGTATTTTCTCGCTTAAACGCCGGACCCAAATAAACGCCGTGTGTACGGGGCCGAGTTTAAAATAAACGCCCCCGGCGTTTATTCGGGGTACCGGTTGTTTATTTGAGATCCCGGCGTTTATTCGAAATGGGTATATTAAAACAGGAGTATGTGTTGTACTGCATACTGGTTCTCTTCCTACTATTTTATTTGAATTTATCAGCTTATTCTAACTTGCTTGCACAATACGTTTGCTGTCGAGCAGTTGCCAATATACTTCCTCCGTGGTACAAAGAATTGTAACGTTGAGAAGATTTCAATCACTGTTCCTGTCAGTGATGTTTTTTTGCTAAATGACTTACCTGATTCACTCAGAGAAGACAAAGTTGGTGACATCGTTTCACATTTTTTTAACGCTTGAGGACCTTAATTCAATAAACCTCCAGTACTGATGAAAAAAGCACTTAATAAATAAACGCTGGGTCTACGAGGCCGAGTTTTAATAAACGCTCCCGGCGTTTAATCGAGAAAAAACGGTACTCCCGGTCCCAGGAGACCAAAAAAAAGCCCGGTCTGGTTAAAGCTTAATGAAACTAAACCACTGAAATGAAGTGCGAGCGCGTTATTCACTTGCTTACATAAAACAAATACAGGCCGGGAATGTATTTCCCAACATGGGAAATAATAGGAGAGCGCAGGCTATATGCAGGCTGTATATACTCGAAGAATTCTTTGTATAAAGATATCATAAACTATTCATATAGATAGCACAGGTGAAAATTACTAAGTCTTTGCAAAGCTATTTGCAGTGTTTGAAAACTTTGTCAAGATACAATGCTTTTATTGTTTATGACACGATGCTTTAGTGAAGCTTTATGAAAACATTACACTGATCAAGTCTTCATTGCTCGATAGTTCTGAGAAGGTAAAAAATTAAACTAACTCTGTCCTGATGACTTGACGGAGAAAATTTTAGTTTGTTTCTCGTGTGAAAGATCGATTGTCTTCTTTTTGTCATTACGCCCAACTATCATGAGTCTTCTAAAGTCTAGTTTCTGAAAGCATAAGCTCTACGTTTCTTTTCGCCCACATCCATCGTGGGGAGGGGAGAGGAGGGAAGGGGAGGGGAAGGGGAGGGGAAGGGAAGGGGACAAGAAGTGCCTGTAATTTTAGCAACGCTATATTCAGTACAGTTACATGAAGTGTCTAAAAAGATTGCTTCTCAGTCTATTCGAATTTCACAAAGCTGTTCTAAGCCAAAGATGAGAATCTTAAGTATTGTTTCTTAACAATAGGCTTTATTTTCCAACAATAAATAGGACATCTTATCTTAGGGAGGGCTTTATGAATCCAGCCCCTGGTCTTTAAAGATTTTAACTTTGACTTTAAACGCTCAAACTTCCGAACTTCAATCAGAAATTGTTCAAGCCATGAATAGGAACGATTTTCTTGGAAATAATTGACTGCATTTATTTTTCTGGACAGAAGCCGATGACAGAATGAAAGCAAAAAATAAAAGTGTAGAAAACTTCTGAGGGAGTAAACAGGCATTAATTCATCGCACTTATCCAGCTCTGGATGGTCAGGTTCTACAAGATTATATAAAAAAAAAGGCCAAACTTTTTTTCTGAAAATCTTTGGAAAAAAGAAAATCATTAGATGCAAAATATAAGATGACGTACTGTTTTGGCCCACTGCGGGGAATGGAGTATGAGGGGAGAGGCTTTAGACGAGGAGGGGATTGGGACGAGACATTGGCGTGGCACTTGCTGCACTTGCAAAGTTTCTTTTTGTTACATTACACGGCAGCCTAGTACCCAGGCCTTCTCTTCTCGCTCACACGACTTGGCGCGAAATTTCATTCGGTGACGTCATGACATTTGGCACCAAGTCGAGTCAAGCGAGCGGGAGGAGAACGCTTGGGTACTAGGCTGATTACACGGATGATGGCATATTGGTGCCAGCATACACAAAAAGCTCATTAATTTCACTTCCGCGATTGACGTTCCAAAGTTTGCTTTCTTTGCAAGTACTCAAAAAGAAAGGTTTACTTCAGCCGGAAACACTGAGTTAAAGTTATGTTTGACGTTCAAGATTATCCAGAGATCGTGCCAAAGAATGCAGATGAGGCTAGGGGAATCGACTTTTGTGGTACTGGCAAGTACTATTATATCATCCGTTCTGATCTGGGTGTCTATATGAGATGCACAAATTTCAACAAAGGGAAAGATATCAAGATTTACTCTCTAAGTCAACCCTGTCAATGGGGTGATCACTACTTGGCTACCTCAACTCATTACTACATCATTAAAGGGAATGAGTATCGCAGAGTCACCAACATGAATGAAGACAAGAATGCTGTGGTGTACAGTCTTCATCCGAACTGTCACGGAGGAAGCAACTACTACTCTGCATTTGGTAATTGGTACATCGTATTTGCCGACAGGGGCGTCTACCGACGAGTGAAGAACATGAACACTGATAAAGACGCCGTTGAATTTAGCATCCACGAAGCGTTCCAAGATGGTCTCTATTTCTGGGGCGTGACTGATTATGTATACTGTCTGAAGCAAGCTGGCGAATGGGGTGTCACTTATCACAGAAGTACCAACATGAATAAGAACGAAGATCCGGCCACTTTCAGCGTTCACGAGTCAGTGCTCAACTTTATACCTGGTGGCGTAGCACAAACCGATGGAAAAGCGTTCGGTCATTGGGAAATATTAAATCCATTGCAAACGACACAGACGTTGCAGTCGGCTGGGAAAGAGCCGTCAAGGAAACCGTTGGCTTCAAAAGAAGCAAAATGTCCTCCATAGAGCACAACTGGTCCATCGAGGTAGGAAAAGAGTACAAAAGCGGCCTTTTGAGTGAGGCCATCTGCAAATATCAGTTTAGCCTTAAAGCCCAGTATGGTGGAAAGAGCGTTAACACAGAACAGCAAGAATGGAGTGACATCACTGAGCAATCCGAAACCATTAAACTGTATATACCGCCCCACTCTAAGATGTACCTTTGGAAGTATCAACTGGGGTTTGGCCAGGAGAAGAACCTTTTCATCCCTAAACTAGAGATCACCGACAATGCAGAACCACCTGAGGAATCATCAAAGTATAGTCATGCAAAGTTGGGCTGAATCGGCGCCTGTCTAAGAAGTAACCAATACTGCTGTAAAGTGTGAGAATAGTAAACTTTAGTCAGAACTGTGGTCGAGTTCATTAGGTAGACACCAGTGTGTTTTTGGGAATTTTGTAGTAATTTCGTTTTATTCGCTGGCCGGAATATACTATGAAGTATTTAACTTTTTGATATTCTACATAGTGGCGATATGATAGCATCCAATAATACTAGAGTTTGTAATTGGCGATGTAAACATGTCCTAGCTAGACAAACAAACTCGCGAACACATGTTGTTCAGATATCGCTAAAATGATCGTAACGAACACTGAAGGAAATTAGAATGCATCGCAAATTGAAAGTTTTGATGACTGAAGTGATTTTAAGCGAGGTTGAAACAACGTGGGAAATCCTTTCCCTGTTGAGTTGCAATGTAAACAAGGCGGCAAACATTCTGCCAGAATTCAGTACGTCGCAACAAAATGTGGCGTGGTGCACCATTTCAACTGTTGCCTTGTACGAAAATAGGGAATAACGCTTGAAATGCTCGTTTATAGTTATTATATTGCAAACCAATCCTGCGAAAAGGAGTGTTATGTATTAATAATGAATAATCGCCCCCGTCTTCTGGTGCAGCATATTCTAAAACCCAAATTTCCTAACACCCTAATCATTCCGGGGACGAAACAATGTTTCAGGGAAGCTCCTTGTCTGTGTAAACTGGGCCGCGTCAATGGCCCACTTTTTGTTTTTAAATTAGGAAATGCTTGATGAGGCCGATCACGCGATCACACAACTCCAAAATATTGGCAAAAAGTTTAAGTGCTGGCTTTTAAGCTTCTTGAGTTGTAATTTCACGACGAATTTACTATTTACAGAGTGAAATAATATTATTTCCCACTGCTGTACAAGACGTGTTTGTTCAGGCCTCACGAAACTGGTGGATTTGCTACGCGAACCTCCGTCGTGAACAAACTTGTTGCTAGGTTTCAGAACGGAAAAACGCAATAAGCATGCGCGAACTTTCAGCGGACGTTTGAAAAATGGCACGAATTTGAATTTTTTTTTCAAACAGTTGATAAGCTACAGCGGTTACCTTGGTAAGTAGCGATAATTTGTCCACAGAAAAGGCCAGCTGTAGTTCTATCCTCCTTGTAGTTCGATTTTTTTAGTAGATCCTTAAAGTTAAATACTATTTTAAATCCTAATTTCCCCGCGAGCGTAAGTGTGTTTTTGTGACGGACTTGTTTACAAAAGTTGTGTGTATAGAGCCCCTGAATATATAAGATCCAGAGCTCACCGCAGGAAAAAAACTTTCTCTTTAAAAAAGACTAAAATGCCACAAAGGATTAATTTTTTGCCACTGCGTGATTTTTTCACTCATTTCACTAATATTGATTATCGTACTCGCACGGTCGATTTAAACCCCGCTCGGCTACTTGCAACTTCCACATCGCGCAGTACTTTTAGCATTATCTTTTTTCCCTTAGACCCAATTTCTACCTAAGCAGGTCATTTTGGATTTTGAACAGAAGCCACAAAGGAATCAGTTGATTAAGACTTTTAGAAATCTCGCCAATCTCTTGGAATCAGTTGTGCAGAGGTTTGTTTTGGTCAAAACCCCTTTATTCAAGGAAACCCTGGATACCGAAGGCCCACCAGAGCCTGCCTGTTGACAGGGAAAGAGTTAGTCCTTTTATACTAAAGCTCCTGCAACGTTTATTTTATTCCCCCGAGAGTTATGATCTCAAAACGCCGTCCCGCGCGGTCAGTTGTTGCCAGGGTCAATTATGATTTAAAAATATTTACGCTATTTTATTATTTTGTAGCTGTGTCGGGGCAAAAGTTAAGTTACCCTGCCACGGAGAATACAGGATTCAGGTAGGAAATAGGAATCGCACGTCGGGCGAGTTTATGCTGCTAAAAACACAGGAATCAATTTCAACAAGCTACAACTACTATTCTAGTTGTCCTTCGACGTCGACCTTCTATAGCATGTAATTATTCAGCTTAGCATTAGAGCAATATATCGGAACCCTTTAAATAAGCTTAACTGTAAGTGTTAGGCCCAACTGTCGACCAAAGTACATGTAAATTATAATTTTCCAGTTGGCACTAACTACAAAAACCGTTAAAACGGTACATGGTTTTTCGTATCGTGCAAATCTATCGAGCATGTTAATCAGGCCCGGCCAGGGGGGGTAGTGGAATACCAATATACCTCATTTCTTCCCCCTGGGATACCAATATACCTTAAAAATGCAAAAACGTTGATAACAAATACCTAAAATTATTGAAATACAGAATACCCTATACCTGAAAATTTTGGCACAAAAGACCGAATACCTTGGTAAAAAACGCCCTAGATACCGTATACCCAAAACCCCTGGCCGGGCCTGGTTAATCGAAGCTGGAAGGCGGAAAAAGCCTTGTTCTACTTTCATCAACAAGAGCGAGATAATAATAATTTTTAGATAAGATTTAGCTATCTGAGTGGATAAAAACTTTAAAGAAGCTGCTGTAAGAAATCGTTTGCTACTTTCAGGAAAAAGAGAAATTGTCAAGGATCGACGCCCTTAAAAACCTCTATTTGCTTCGCTTTAATTAATTCATTTAATTCATGGTCCATTTTCAAACTTCTTTGGAAAATAATTCTGATCAAATCGTTCCTAAAAAAATTAGTTTGATTAGGAATTAGTAAGGTTATGTGAACTATTTAAGACTTAAACCGAGGTACCCACAAAAGGCTCTTTGACCACGATGAAAAATGGGGCCCCGAATGGGTCCACATGTCTGCTTCTCCAACACTGATCATTATAGCAAAGACGTTCAACGTAAACTAAATGTGGTTTTTATGGTAAGAGTGACGAAAATGTTTGGAAATGTAGGGAATGATCAGGAAGATAACGTGTGATGGAAATGGTGGAATGAATTTGTTACATGTACAATTTCTGCGTAACATGATAATGTAGAACGCATAATCATGATAAACTGAACAAAACTTTATTTGCTGTAATATTGAATCAGGTTAGATTCCCTGGCGGTCAGCCATCCAATTAATAACCCCGTCAAATCGGGCTTAACTTTGCTGATCGGGCGGTCGGGGCAACTGGGCTTCAACTTATGGTAGTCGTTTGACTCCCTCGATCATGAACTGGAATCTGCGACGGAATTAGTTGAAATAATTATCTTTTACTCGTTATTTTTTGTCTTTTCCTGCTTTTCATTAGTGTTTATTGTACTTGCATGTGTGTGGAAGACAAGAGAGCGGAACATCTACCACAACAAGAGCCATAGTGGCTTTTAGCTTGGGCAAAAAATGTGTGTGATGTGTTGTTTATATTGCTACGAATTAAAGTTGAAAGAAAAGACATGGACGAGAGTTCAATCTTTCGCCATGACTTCACCATATTCTATTTCAAAACATGCTTCTTAATTGGGCTAAGTGAATGGTTGATTGTCAGGTGATACAAAAACTTTGCACTTGCTCTTAAGCCAAGTCCAGAGTCCAGACAGTAAAGAAAAAATTCCCGTCACTTTAAAACTACCCACGCGATAAACAGGGCTTCTGATAATTAGCGGGAAAAAAAGTGAAATTTCACGGGATTTGAAGAGACAAATTCGTGGAGAAAACGGCCGATTTCGCGGAATTTTCGCGGGAATTTTCGGGGCAAATTTTCGTTGAAAAGCAAACAAGAAAGCAAAAAAGAAAGATTCCTGACAAAAATATTGGAAGGAGGTCAAATTCAGGGCAAGATAGAAACACAAAAGTTCAGCGACAAGAAAAACACATAAAGCTTTACCGAAACGCTTGGCCGGTTAACCTCCTTTTTCAGCTGCAATTTAGAGCCGAAAACAGCAACGCAATAAACTTCTTTCCCCTCATCGCTCTCTTGGGTTGCTTTGCAGTTTACAAGGCAACATTGTTCTAGATCAAAGGTTTAAATCCATCTGTGAAGTCAAAACATTCTTGTGTTTTCATTCGTGTACGATTAAACGTGTGCCTGCATTACTACAGACAGCAGTTTCCATTCACACTCCGTATAGTGTCAACGAAAAGTCTTCTCTTTTATTTTACCAGTCCCCAGGTATTAATCTAAGAACGCCTGGTAGTTTTGGTACGATGTTTACTCGTCGTGGCAGTGATGAAATTTCAAGATAAATTTGCAAGTTTACGGCAAGTAAACAGCTTCAATAGCCAAGATAAGTTTCAAATATGTTGTACCGACATGTATTTGGTAGAATTTCTAGCGAATTTCGCAGTATTTCACGTGTTTTTGTCAATTTCGCGGGATTTCGTGGATATACCACAGGTAACCAAAGCGTAATATGAGAGTTTGTATGGAGCTGAAATTCGATCGAAAATAATCGGCGGTTTTCCGCCGAAAATACATTAAAATCGAAATAAAGTTTAAAAAACCTTACCTGTTGTGTGTTTGCTGTGTTTTTATCGCTTTTCCGAGCTTCCGGAGGCCGTTTTGGGCGATTTTCTGCTTAACGGTCGATGCGACGGTCTGTCACGTACTAAAGAGAGCTAAAGGTAGGAAAACGGGAATTCAAAATTGCCAACGACACTCGAGGTCCCGATCAAAATACCCGCTAAAAATCGTTTCAATCTAAAGTCAGTGCTTTAAAACCACAGCACACTTCAAAAAGGATAAATCTCCTACCTTTCTATGTGATTCAATCGTCAATTAGTTTATCTCTCGAAGTACAGCCCTGCATTTAAAAACGAACTAACTTTTCGAAATCGCCGCCATCACAGGCTTGTAAGGAAAAGAGGGTCAAAACTAACGGTCAAGCCTGGGACAAAGCGCCAAATTTCGCTCCACCGGGGGACGACTTGAGTGACTTCTATGTCGCCAAATGCCAAACTCACCCACTCTCCGTTAAGTCAAGTTTTATACCTGAATGCGACCCGCGCGCGATTTCCCGCCTAAATTTGAGCGGTACAACACTTGATTTACCGGAGAGGGGGTGAGTTTGGCATTTGGCGACACAGAAGTCACTCATGTCGTCCCCCGGTGGAGCGAAATTTGGCGCTTTGTCCCAGGCTTGACCGTTAGTTTTGACCCTCTTTTCCTTACAAGCCTGTGATGGCGGCGATTTCGAAAAGTTAGTTCGTTTTTAATGGCAGGGCTGTACTTCGAGAGATAAATTAATTGACGATTGAATCACATAGAAAGGTAGGAGATTTATACTTTTTGAAGTGCGTTGTGGTTTTAAAGCACTGACTTTAGATTGAATCGATTTTTAGCGGGTATTTTGATCGGGACCTCGAGTGTCGGTTGGCAATTTTGAATTCCCGTTTTCCTACCTTTAGCTCTCTTTAGTACGTGACAGGCCGTCGCATCGACCGTTAAGCAGAAAATCGCCCAAAACGGCCTCCGGAAGCTCGGAAAAGCGATAAAAACACAGCAAACACACAACAGGTAAGGTTTTTTAAACTTTATTTCGATTTTAATGTATTTTCGGCGAAACCGCCGATTATTTTCGATCGAATTTCAGCTCCATACAAACTCTTATCTTGCGCTTTGGTTACCTGTGGATATACCTGAATTTCGCGGCTCCGCGACCGCGCGAAATTTCAGAAGCCCTGGATAAAGGAGAACATACCGTATCAAACTCTCTTTCCTTTGCCGGAATGAACGTTAACATTTACTCCGATTGAACCACAAAACCTAAACGAGGGTCGTAATAATGCTTTAACTAAACAAAACTAGGAAAAGATAGGAATAAATAAATTTCCAGACTAAATCGAGAGACGGAAGACAACTGAAAGTGTATTTTGAAGATTACGCTACAGAAACGTCACGCAAGGTCAAGCACCGTATATAGGATAAGCTGTTTTCACAGATTTTCAGTCAGCACGAACACAATAATTACTCTAACATGCTGGTTTTATTGCCAAGTATTGACTTACATGTTTGCTCCCTTGGAACTGGTTTGAGACAGCGATGACGTTCTAGATGCACCCTAGATAAAGGTTTCCGCTTATTTCCTTCCGCAATCGACCTCAAACTGAATAGCTAATGACAGAATACTTTCGCCACGAAGAAACACTTCAGTGCCAATTTGCGGAGAAAATCTTGGCAAATCCTGACAAATTTGGTGCCAAAATTCTCCAAATTCATTGTATGTTTTGAAACCAGAGGAGCATTTAGCATTATTCAGGTAGTCTAGTTGCTTTTTGAGGCTGCTTTATGAAACAAGATTCGCTTGTATTTGCTTCATCTAAATACATGCATATCTGCTAAATTACACACACTTCGTTTAATTGTCATTTAGTCAAATGGTCAATTGGTTAATTGGTCAAATGGTTAATTGTCATTTAGTCATTTAGTCATTTAGGCATTTAGTCAAATGCCTTGCACTAATGTAGCAAACAGAAAGGAACTCGCTAATAGAAAACAGATAGCAGGTCAAAAAAGTAAAAAATTCACCTAATGTTCCCCACAATTCTATGTCATCTCAACCGCCGATTCGACGAGAAGCCCGAAAATTGTCAGAACATATAACGTATCAAACCGTGAGGGCTTTTCCAATCCTCGATTACAACGACATGACCTCGATACAGCTACGTGTCCCTTCGCTGACAGTTCGCTTGTATTCGTCAGAACCAACCTCGTCCCCAGGGCCTTCTCCTCGTTCAAAATGGCGGATCGGAGAACTGCCAAAATGGCTCCAAAAATTCGTTTGAATTTTGTCGCATAAACACGGTGAAATGTCTTCGTTTCGTTTGAACAATGGTTTCAGATTGCAGAAAACAAACAGGGCTGCCAGACGCTGGAAACAACCTCCGAAAAAGCCCTTTCATCGTGAGTCACGTGACAAAATACTCCACGATTCTTGGAGTATTTCAGCAGCCTTGGCCAGGGGTTTCTCCGACCGCCATTTTGAACGAGGAGAAGGCCCTGGGGACGAGGCTGTGTCAGAACATGGAATCGGAGACACTTCGTTTGGACCTGCGCATTACGAGCAATGACATTTTCTGCGCCAACTGCATTTCTAAGCTCGGTTGCCCGAGCAATGAAAACATTCATCTAATTATCAAAGTTAAGCCCGGTTTGACGGGGTTAGTAATTGGTTGGGTGACCACCAAAGAACTAAACAGAGTTCAAAAATAAAATACATTGATATGTAGTGAATCAGCTGCTGTCGTTCTGATTTTTTCGATAGAACACTTCCCTTTCTAGTTCTCTCCATGTTATATAAAAAAAATCTGAACGTTAGAAGTTTAATTTTTTTGCTATTTCTACTCAAATGCGATCGAATTTTTCTACAAATGAGGGTATGCATGACTTGCAATTATCGTTCTGTGAGGTTAATTCTACCTTAAGGAATGCCATCAGCTGCAAAAATTTACGAAATAGGCCGATTTGCGTTGAAATCTATAAATCTATAAATCTAGAGTTCTCCGCTTAACTTATTTTATTTGCTGATACCAATGAAGCCGCTTTCGCCTTATATGACCAAAGCTTCTAAGGACGCTACTTTTCAATGCGCTTTTTCTCCTAAACGAGCACGTTGACCCCCAATTTTTTTGCTTTTCTGACGTGAGTTGGCCATTACCTAACTGCAGCAAAAGTTTTTAAAACTGATCTGAACGTGGGAAGATTTTGGGCGCGAACGTCCTTAATCCACCGTACGGAAAAAGACGGCGGCTGTACATTTTGCCACAATACCTTGCCAACCTAGCACAGCCAATCGGCACCTAAAAAGCCATATTTTTTGCCACAATTTGTCCCTGTACTAGCAACATTCTGTATATTAAGTTTGAAGGTTTTAGAACTTTTCTTTGCGTTTTTATGAGCGTCAGTTATGGTTCTTGTTCGCTAACAACTATGGGTAAATGTACCAGTCACCATCTTTTTCGGTACGGTGAATTTCAGCCCCGAAACCACCGTGTCGATCCTTGCGTGCCGCCGTGTCCGCCTTGTCGCACGGTGGCGACCGCCCGCTGACCAAAAGGGCCTGAGGACTCTGGGTTCGAGGTTGTTGTCGCTCTGGCCCCAGTTGTTCAAAAGTTGGATAGCGCTATCCACCGGATAAATCACTATCCATCGGATAGTGCAATTGGTTTCCCAAACACTTATCCACTGCATAGTGATCTTCTCCGGTGGAATTTTGAACAACTGGCCTGGAGCAAAAAAAACCAAAAACCAAAAAAACATTTAAAAAATGGGCGGACTGTGGCTCCTCGATCCAGGTCTCTCATCTCCAGTCGACTTTGCAGCCAATATTTTCCCTGAAGGCGTTCGATACGCTGTATTTTGCTTTTACCTTCTGAATCACCGCTTTTATAATATTCTCTCAAAAGTCCAGAGGTTTATGTAGATTCGAGTTACTTCTCAGCAACCCGCTGGTACTTGCAGAGCAAATTCAGCGTTTGCCATTCGTGGCACTGAAAGCCGGCGACATGGGTTCAAGGACTGTTAGTACGGCAGAGAAAGATCGCTTGATAAATCAACTTCCCAAGGTATGAACCCCAACCTTTTTTTTATCTTAGCAACGAGTATTTACCTAAAAATTTACTATTATACCTTTTGTTCTTATGCAATCGATATGTATTTCACACGATATGAACGGCTAGCTTGTTTGTGTTATAACAGCATTGATGGGTAAATAGTGAGTTGTTGCATATGAAAGCAGGAAGCAATATGCAGCAAGCTTAAGCTTATTGGATTTTGCTATAATTTTTTCAGTTTTAGTGAAAGCAGAAAATTTTTAGCTGTGGTAAGATTTTCCCGCAGCCCCATACTTAATTTATATGCACACTATTCCCCTACTGTACTTCTATATATTCACTATGCATATGATTGCTGTTTGTGTTCGTGATCTAAGCTTACATGTATGAAGGACAGATGGCATGGGAGGAATTGCATGTTCATGATTGTGAAGTTAACTGGACCATCGCTACAAGAGCCCAGTTCAAATAATGCTTTCCTTTTTCGAGGACAGCTATCCCAGGCATTGGCCAACACAGCACTTCCCCCCCCCCCCCCCATTTCCTTTTTTTTTCACCATGAGAGGGGGGGACCCAATTACATCATTGTCCACACCCATTTTCAGATGTAGCCTCAAAAATCTGTAAATCTGTATCAGTTTTCAGTCCAGGCCTTGGTTTCCTGCATCTGAATGGGCTAGTGCAAACCACTCTTTGCTATGTCAAAGAATATTTTTGTTTACTTCTCTTCCCCTCTTTTTGTTTGAAGATGTAAAGAGTTAAATATGATTATACAGTTTCACTGCTCCCTTGAAAACCACATTGTTATGTTGCATAGTTCAATAGGAACTTAAGAAGCCCAGTCAAAGTTGCCAATGAAGTTTTACAAAATCAGTTTTCACATTATACAGTATCTGCTACTAATCGCCATTCGATTTGTTTTTTATTGTTCTCATACTGTACAGTACTACACAGCAGATGCAGCCCCACGGCAAGCTCTTAATTTTCATCCTAAGACCAAGGATGCATGCTCTACCGGAAATACAGGCAATATATCGTAAGTTGTTTCCAAATCTTCTCCTCACCCCACTCCCCTTGTGCTTATCCCTCCCCACCCCCATCGAAAGAATCCAATCACACAGATTCCTTTGTGAACTTTCTATAAAGTGGGTGAGATGACATTAGAAAAACTGAAGAAATGCTCTGATTGACAACAGCATTTCCGGGGAAGGGAAGTTTCTAACTTGTGTTGGCTTGGAACTTAGCTTGGCTAAGACTTGCATAATACTTCAGATGCCTTGCATTTAGTTGGACAAAGCTCCAATTTGCACACAGCTGGCACAAGTTTGTCACTGTTCGGCCACTCTAGATAACACAAGTCTGCTTATGCAAGTTGATATGTCGAAACTTGTGTTTATTTGTCTCGGTTTGATCAGGGCTTTTATGTTCATTTAGGATATCATTTGCTTTCCTGGGTTTAATGAACAATAATTATTCCATGAGTGGGCTGGAAATTAGATGTTATAAAATACCAGCGAGACACGTAAATATATCAAGTAGGCTATAATCACCCAGTTTGTGTCCGGCAATTGTGAGATGACAATTATCTTAACTTTTTTATTTAATTCTCAACTTCAATAATTTTTGGGGATTTTTTTGTGATCTGTTTTTATGGACAATTAAACTTCTGTTTGCAGCAAAAAATAATAATATTGACATCCAATTTTAGTAAAAAGGAGAGTGTTTCGCTAAAAAATAATCTGTGTCAGTGACCCGGTGGGAATGATTGATAACATTTTGATTATTAATAATATTTTTAATTTCCTAATATTTCTGTCTAGACTGAAGGTGGCCAAGTCAATAGTTATTGGCGACAGTGGTGTAGGAAAAACATGTCTGGTCAACAGGTGAGTGTATGCAGTAATAAATGGTCATGTTTTAGGTTTTTATCCACAGTCTCAAAAGTTAAAACCACCTATTTAACATCACATAAAACAGCACCACAGGAAAGTACTGCTCAATAGTTTTATTTGAATGGTCGCTCTTTAGGATTTCATCCACAGACTGAAAAGTTAGAACCACTTTGTATAGCATAATAAACAGCACCACAGGAAAGTACTGCTCAGTGGTTTCATTTAAATGGTCACACGTTCAGTTAGGATTTTGTCCCCATACTCCAAATATGAACCATCTGTCATGGGTACAGAGTGAAAATGGGTCATCATTAATTTTGTATGCAAGCAGTGTTGGTTGTGTTCATGTTCTGTCTTGTAAAATCTTTTGCAGGTACTGTCGCAATTTGTTTGATAGAGATTACAAAGCAACCATTGGTGTAGACTTTGAAGTTGAGCGTTTCATGATCCTTGATCAGGAGTTCAACATGCAGATGTAAGCACAACATTTTATAAACTTAATAAACTTCAGTCGTTCACTTATTTATACATGTATGTAGCGATTAATTTCTTGTAATAAGTGAACACAAGGGGGGCGCAGTGGTGTAATGGTTAGTGCATTGTACTTCAGAGACGAAGGTCGGTGGTTTGACCCCCAGACCCTGCCATCATGTAGTTTCCTCAGACATGATACTTTGCCCCACATAATGTCTCTCTCCACCCAGGTGAATAAATGGATACGGGCGACATACTGCTGGGGGGTAACCCTGCGATGGACTAGCATCCCAGCCAGGGGGAAGTAACAATACTCTCAGTTGCTTCATACTATGGAAACCGGGATAAGTTCCGGCTGTGTGGGCCTCCTTGGCCCAGGTGCAACTTTATCCTAATCCTAATAAGTGAACACAACACAATTCATTATTAATGTGTTGCATCTCTACAGTTGGGACACAGCTGGTCAAGAGAGATTTAAATGCATGGCAGCATCATACTACAGAGGAGCCCATGGTACGTACATGTACTTGACGAATGTGTGTTGTCGTGCTGTGAATGAAAACAACTAAGATTGACCTGTAACTAAAACTGTTTGTTTCTGTTTTCTCTGTTGCAGTGATTATTTTAGTGTTTGAACTAACAAATATCAAGTCTCTTCACAATACCAAGTAAGTACTGTGATTAGCAATGTTCATTAATGATCTTCTTTCTCTTTATTTTTTATTGTTTGTGGGACGAGGCAGAGAGGATTATACTTCCTGCTCCTTGTACCCTGTGGTCCCCACTGCCCCCTCCCTCCCCTCCCCCCCTGTTTTATTGACCCTGGACTACTGTATGTCCAGGGATCAGATTCATGAAACTCTCCCGAGTTAAGATGGTTCACAAGTGTTGTTTCTTAACAAGAGGGTCTCAACAGGTCAACTGTCAAACAGCCTAAAATTTGAGTTTTTCAATTGAGTGTAGAAAGTAATTCACATTTTGCTTTGGTTTTCCTTTGAAAATGTTGTGCCACTTTCTCGAACAATCAGAAGTATAACTGAAACCAATTGCGACTTGCTCACGTGCGTTTTCCTGTGCTTGGCACCTGTTACATGTTTTTGCTT
Source organism: Siderastrea siderea (assembly GCA_964030785.1). Classification (NCBI taxonomy): domain Eukaryota; kingdom Metazoa; phylum Cnidaria; class Anthozoa; order Scleractinia; family Rhizangiidae; genus Siderastrea; species Siderastrea siderea. The sequence continues at coordinate 4,079,793 of OZ034978.1, read as the reverse complement.
GGAGTTCTGATTGGTTCATTGGGTAATTTGTGTTTGTTGTGATTGGCTGGGACAATTACTTTGGTTTTGGTTTTACAACATTCATTTGAAAAGTGCTCTAAGAGCAGTTTTCAATTGAGTGTCGAAAGTTATGTGTTTGCTTTGGTTTTGCTTTACTGCACTGTCTGATTGGCTAAAAAAGCTCATGTAATCAGACGTACAGTGTAAGACCAAAACCAATTATTGCCTGCTCGCCCAATGGGAACGAGTTCGGCTTCTATGAGCCATTTTGACTTTTATTCAAGCAAACAGTCAAGCAACTGGCTTTCTCTCAAAGAAATATGTTCAGTGTTTGAGCACCTTGTCAGAGGCTGCTTTCAGTTTAGTTAGCAACATTGCAAAGCATTTGTAGTTGAAAAAGATTCATTCTGGTAACCAGGCTGGAGTGTTCATATAGAAAAGATTTCCAATGGTAGCCCGGTTACCGATATCCCAGTTAGAAAAGCCGAGATCTTGGTAACCGGGCCAGCCTGCCTTCTCATATGAACACATAGAAATGCACAGGGTCCAGAGGAGCGAAGTTCTAGCAGAACGTTTAGTTTTCCTTGTGAAAGACAGCCGACATAATTTGCTGCGAACTTGCGTTACTCGCGTTACCTAGATTTTTACCGCAGGTCAAATTACTGTGGGCTCTTAGGATCACTGAGATCGACTTACACTACGCCTTCGCCTAACACATTGCCCAGAGTACAACAGCTTTTTTTTGGAAAGCAAAGCTTTCCTAATGAGGCACGAAGTATTATTTAGTGTAAGTCGATCTCAGTGATCCTAAGAGCCCACAGTAACTTGACCTGCGGTAAAACTCTAGGTAACCTGAGTAACGCAAGTATGTTGGTTGTCTTTCGCAAGGAAAACTAAACGTTCTGCTCGAACTTCACTCCTCTGTACCCTGTGAGAAATGTTGACAAAGGAAATGCTGGTGAGGTGAGATCTCGAAAACCAAGCCAGCCCGGTCTCATATGGAGAGCCCCTTAGGACTTATCTTAACCATTGAGGTCTTTGTGCATCATTTCCCTGTTTCCTGTCTCCCTCTTTCCAGTTCACACCCCATTTGCTTCTGGTTTCAATACTCAGTAAATTTTTTTTTTGTTTAATTATTGTTTTACATGTAAGACATTCACTCTTATGGGGTGCATGGCTTAGAATTTTGCATGAGGGTGTAAAGTTAAGGATTTTCTTCATCTGAACTTGTTTCAGACAATGGTTGGAAGAGGCTTTGGAGCAAAACACGGCAACCTATCCAGAAATATTCCTAGTAGGCTCTAAAAAGGATCTTTGTGTAAGTTTGTTGGTTGTTTTGTAATGATGCTACTCTTGGAAATTTGTAGTTGTACAAAGACCACTTTTCAATTCATTTTTCAACTGCTGTTCATGTATTATTGATTTATTTTATGACGTGTGTTTAGTCAGATATTTCCTCGTGAATAAAGCAGTGATTCACAATCTTAGAGATCTTTTGAATTTAAGTTCACCAGGATTTAAATCTGTAAATGTATTATAAAAAATGCTCACAATCTCTCGTTGTTTACAGTCCAGTGTATGCTTGCCCTTCAAACTCAATCTCTGGTAACAAAACTTGAGAGGGTGATTTGTGGCCTCGATAACATTTTTTTTAAATTTGGTGTTTGAAAATTACTTTCCGTCCGTGAAAAGCCCTTGACTACTGTTTGCTCTAAGATGTACAGTTTGCAAAACGTGATATTTAGCACTCCTCCCCTCCCCTCCCCTTCTTCTCCCCCTTCCCTCCAAAGAAATGCTCTGCCATATTACAACTACAAAAATCCCTTAGAAAAGATAGATTTTCTGGCTATAAGGCAATGGGCTTAGAGTTGGAAAAATTCTCGTGTTTCCACATTGCAGAAAAACTTTCAACTTTTTTTTTCCAATTATAAGCCGTCTCTAGTGGCTGCAGGCCCTAATTATAGACTTTTGCGATAACAGTAAACTCAGGGATGATGTTTTTTTCTCTATCGTAGAAAAGCAACGAAATTTCGCAGGTGGAAATGAATGCGTTGAAAGTAGCGGAAGAAATAAATGCTGAATACTGGAGCGTGTCTGCGAAATCAGGTAGTCTTACAGAAGATCACAGTTTTACTCAGTAAAACTTTTTCACTTTTCCACGTAGTTTCCCTCGCAGGGTCGTGTCCCAAGGGCCAAAACCCGAGGGGCATTGACCAAATGGTTATCAGGACTGTTAAGTCCACTTAAAAGCTCAAGCATTTTTTTTTATCTGAAACGTCGTAAATCCGGTCACGTTGTTGATGGGGCCAACGCCTCTTAAAAAACCGTTTAAACGACCGCTTGAAATGCCTAGTGGCTTATAAACTTTATACGGCGATGAAACGGACGTTGGTTTTATCAGTTTCAAAGTACCCTCTTATTCATGCTGGCCTCCTCCGTTACATTCGTCCTAGTTTTTCGTGAAAACAAGAAAATGTCAAGTCAAGCCAACTTATCGTAAGCGATAACCTCGCTTAACGAACACTTGTCCTTGATATTGACTTACTTTTCCAGTCAAATCACTACAAGAAATTAGGGGAAAACTCATTATGTTCTCTATATTTATTTCAAACTTCTCGTAAGTGTCTAGCTCTGCTAGGCGACCACCTTTCCTACAAACAAGGGGGTTAATTTCTAAGAAACTGTGGTGCTGCGTCGGTAGGGAAGTGAAATACAAGACTTTGGATTTATCCAGTGAGTTGGTGAGGTAAATTGGCCACCATAAAGAGATTGAAATCTGACGTTTCGAACGTTAGCCCTTGGTCAGACTGAGCTAATGGATTCGCTCCGACGAAGGGCTAACGCTCGAAACGTCAGCTCTCAATCTCTTAACGGTGGCCAAGTTACCTTATCAACTCAGTTGATAAATCCAAAGTTTTGTACTTGTACATAAGCAAGGTGTATTTGTCCAGCATGGCTATCAAAAAGCTTCTACGCCATCGTTTATTAATCTGATTATGGTAAGCGTAACTTTAAAGCAGGTTAAACCATCGGTTTACTGTTAGGATTGGTTGAAAGCTTAACTCTCTCTTCGTAGGTGAGAACGTGAAAGAGTTTTTCCGTCGTGTAGCAGCAATAACGTTTGAACAAGCAATCCTTCGTGAGCTCGAGTCCCAAGGAGCGAGAATAGGCGGAGGGCCACAGATAGGAACAGGAGGGGTTTTGAGTAAGTATTTGCATTAGTATTTCATCTTTCCTAAGAATACAGTCGAGAAAATGCCGGCTTATACTGCAGTAATTCCAGTTTTTGGGACTGAAGTTCGGTCTTAACATCTGCTAATGGTTTTCATGTAGATGTCATTATCTTTACTTCACTCGATACACGGCGTTAACAGATCGTCAATTAATTATAGTGTTACACTTAAATGGTTGCTAATGTATATACTCCTTGACTTAAGGATAAATGAAAAAAATGGCATTAAAATGACGACTTAGAGCTAGCGTTGGAGACGTATCCTTCGGCCTTTGCAAAACCCTGAAAATAGCGTTGCAAAAGGTCTGTTTTTTATAAAACGATTTACGGAGAAACAAGCCTCCTGTGATGGCATTAATTGCTCGGGCGCCTAGGAAGAAGAAGAGGGTCAGGGGTGCTCAACGTTCCTTTTAGGAGGTAAAACTCCTTGGTTTGGTACCGCGTAGGGTTTTAAAATTTTAAATGACCACCACTAAAATAGGTCTGATATGTTTTAGGGCAGAAGCCGGAAAAGAAAATGTCCGAATGTACATAACTGCTTACCAGGATTAACATATTTTGAGCCCCACCCAAAAAACAGCATTTTCGTGTCTTTAAAGTGTTGCTTTCAAAATTTCCGATAAGCAACCACGTCACTTGTACGAAGGAGTCTTTCCCGGGATCGGGCGAAACGATGTCTGTACACCTTGACCTCGAGCCAAATATTTTTTACACCCTGCCCGACCGAACTCAGTTGATAGCTACTTCATGCTACATGTCCTGCTTTATGCTGGGTTTCATAAGAAAGTTATGATAAGGACTTGGTGAACACATTGAATGTTGAATCGTGCGCGCGCTAAATGAATAGATGGCTTGTGCATGGAGTCGGAAGGTCTTGTCTGGCCAAGGTAGCAGTCTGTTTCCATAGAATTGCGTCAGCGGGTCATACTGCGGTATGATCATAAAATTATTTTCTTCCTGGTATTTGCGATGTGAACCAAATAACATGGATTCTCGTGCTAGTTGTCACCTCTTACAAGAATAGAAGTCTTCCAACGGCTCCCTGTGGTATCCAAGTTTCTTTAGCATTAAGTGCTGTTAAGTACTACAATATAATCGCTGCATTTAGGGTTAGCCCCAAATCACACCAGCAGGTTGTTATGTTTCCTTAACGGTTCGCTTGTACCCATTTATGCCCTTTGGTGAAAAGAGACAAGTGGTGCAAAGTGTCTTGCCTTGGGAAACAAAGCTTTGGCACAAAAAAAAGTCCGACCTCTTGCTGCACTGCGTACACCTTCACGTCTTACAAGAGGGCTTAACTTAATTTCAGGGGTTGAGAAAAGAAAGAAAGAAGAAGAAAAGCCACCGAAGTCCAAATGCTGTACTGGCGGGCGTGGGCTCTAGGCACATAAGAATTCAAGGCATGCGAAGCAACAACAACACAGCTGGTCTGTGATGTCACGGGCGAGAGTAAAGACGCGTAATAATTCGTGAAGATTATGGAAATTTATCCTGTTGATAACTTGTGACAACAGTCAGGAATCTAGAATTCTTAATCATTTGTGATTGCCGTATCTGACTGGCTCATAAATGATGTTATGCTTCTGGTGATATGGAATAGCAAAGTGAAAAGGCCCTTCAGTTCTCCGGCTAGGGTTGCAGTGTTGAAACGCGCGCTATCTCAAGAGGGTGTGCGCGATTCCTCGCAGTGTTTCCCTATTGGGCACAAAAACTGTAATTATTTAATGAATTTCTTAAAATCGCCCTCAAAATTTGATAATTTCCAGCTTCCGGCAATTAAAGAAAAAAAGCTACATTTTTCTCTGCGTACCCTGTAATCCTTGGCAAGAAGAAGACTAATTGCTATGTAAACTGTAAAATAATGTTCTTTGTACACAAAAATAATTCGTAAATGACAAATTTTATTGCTTGACAATAATGAGTAATATAGACGTGTGAATATGTAAATAAAATGACTTGTGTAAATCTTGTTTTACACAGTGGTAAATATTTTGTACAGTATAACACCTATCTGTCTTTCAAATATTTTGGTGTTGTGAATAGTTAAGTAGGAGTTCTCATGAGCTTCTAATTTCACTGATTTGTGTTCTCTAACCCATGCTATGAAGCCAGCGTGTTGACCACTTAAGTGGTCAGTGGACACAAACGAAATTTCGAATAATTATAGTTTGCGCGAAATTTCGTTGAGAGCAGCGAACTTTCGCCACAATTTTTCACCCACGTCTTCGAAATTTCGCCGAAACGTAAACAATACTACTCTCAAATGTCAGCGCACTTTCGCAGAAATTTCGTTTGAAGCGAAAGTTCGCCAGTTTTCGCCGAAATTTACGTAATTCGCTTTAGTTTACCGAATTTCGTCTGCAGTAATTTTGCACATTACTGTACTTGACAAGAGAAACGTTGTCATGGTAACTTTGACAGAGAGGAACTAAAATCATGTGTACCGAGACTGTGTACATGTGGCAAAAAGTGGATTATTTTAGGCAGCTCATGGATATGTGATTTATTGAGCTATTTTGTCTACAAAATAGCCTCATAGTCGGCATGCAGCCTCAAGTTTCTGGGAAGGTTGGTTCTTTGGTTGGTTGGTTTTTGGGTGGACCATGTTCGGGATTCCCGAAGACTGTCGAATTTTACCGAAAGGCTAGTTGTCGGGGCCGGAACAAAAATGCCAATACGAACGCATGGAAAATTCCGCTACTAAAGCGACACGACGAAAGTGTCCGGATTATTATTGCTTGACGTTGGATATTTATATATCAAATAGAAATGGCTGGCTTCCTTGTGGTAGACTTCAGCACAAACCTGGTTTACACGTGAGCGGAAGCGAGATCTAGTAAATAATTCGTGGGTTATCTGATATTTATGATGTTTTTTCTAGGAAATATTTGTCAGCTTCGTTTGTTTTGGTAGATGAGAATTGGAACAAATCCTTTGTACACATGCGCATAACTTACGTTTGGAGTTTATATATGGTTCAACTTTAGAGTGTGAGAAATAACGTCACTTCTGTGCAGTAAATGATGGTAAATAGATGGCAAATAGTTTGAAGGTATAAAAAGGGCAGAATCGTGCATTTCCAACTTAAACTACTTATTGTTCGCACCTTTGGTAGGTTTTAAAATTAATGGCCATGCCACTCGATCACTAGGTCCGTCAAAGGCACAAGGTCGACAAGGAAAAAGATTGTATGGATGGCATAAACGTTGCTCGTACGTGCGACTAGCTAAGCGCAAAGTTAGAGGCGGCTTACCAGAGAAATGGGTTTTTGGTTAGGCTGCGTGGCGGTAGCGGGATTGTTTGTAGAAAGCTTGAGCGGGAAGATCAACACGACAATCAAATCAAATCAATACAATTATCACCTCCAATACGAAGACAAAAACGCAGTAGCTCCACACAAGATTCGTTTCACAGTTTTATAGACACATAAATCGGTTATCATTTTTCAGATTACAAAAAACGCATAAATTTACTCATTCCCCGCTTCCTTTTAAGTTTCTCCCTTTGTTACACAATTCTAGCTGCCACGAAAGCCAATAAAAAGTGCCGAAAACGAACTTATGACAGTCTTATGAAAGTCTCGTGACTCGCCATTGAACTGTGTCATCACATGTTTGTACGTGACAAAACACCACTTGTTTACACAAAACAGTAACCTGATCTCACGGTCAATCAACATAACACGTTCTTTACACGTGAAACGACCCACACTATAAAGCATTATCACATGACTGCCTGGCCGTGCGAACCCCCCCCCCCCCCCACCCACCCCCGGAGCTATTAAAGCAAAATTTGGCCTTGACTTGATCACATGTACTCCATGTGATAAAATTCACGTTGTTAACCACGCAGGCGAACCACTTTTCTTTAAAGCTTTTAACGGCTTAATACTTGTAATGTACCGACTGCAATTTCATCGTTTTATTTCTGAATGTTTTGCTTCTAATTTCGTTTTATTTTTGAATGAAAGAGACGGTTTAAGTAAATGGGCACCAACATAATAACGAAATAATCTGGAAAACGAAATAAAACGAAATAATCTGGATAATAAAACAGAGCTTATTTATGTATTTGTCTCGATACGGGAGTTGCCACGTTCGTCAAGCATGATGTCACGCAAGAAGAAGACGTACGTGACTTTCAAGATCGCCTATTCTCTTCTGGTTCAAACGTAGAGAATTAATTTTTGTGACACGTTACACTTCTTACTAGATCCAAAATATTTGTCCATGGAAAAATAATCTTTATAATCGAACGCCACAATTTTCAATCCATTGACCTTCCGAGAAACATCTGAGAATGAGCTTCAGAAAGGACTGTTTTGTATTATTTTGTTTGTCCCATATTCACACTGTTGTCAGATATTCTAAAGATTTTATCTCACTTCCTTCTTGTTTTGTCGTAATTTGAAGCCACGCTTGTACGCATTAGCGTACCATCTATTGATCAATGACGTATACGAATTCGAAACCACTAACATAAACTCAAACATTGATCTTTGATTACCCTCAAATCTGTAAAAAGCCCTGGGAACGAGGTTGCACAATATCGGACACAGCTCCGCTTATAAGGTTAACTCTGTCTAAAAACCAATATTTTTCGAATGCTCAACGCTACTCAAATAAACAACATCACAATAGTGTACCTTGGTACACGCACGTTCATTCAATAACCGTTTCCGTACCTCTCATTGACATCTACAAAATAGCTCACGCACGCTATGCGTGCCTATGTTTTATATCAGGCCTCCTTGAATATATCGCGTATCCCCTGGCTCCGGAGAAATGGTCCTTACTGATTTATCTGTAGCTGTAAATTCCTAAGTAGGTTAAATTCGGCTAAATTGTGTTAACAGTGCTCACAGATGAGAAAATGGCCAAACCTGAAAAACCCATTTAGACTTTCTGGCATTCATCCCCTATCGAAGGGTATCCAAAAGGGTTGCCCTCATTAAAGTTCAAACTCTCCACTGTTATGATTAAGCATGTTATGGTCAAATCCCATTTTTGTGCTTAGAAGACACTATTACGTTCCATTTGCTCACGTGCGAAATTAAAAATGTTGATTACTACAGCTGAAAATTTCAATCAAATTATACTTGAATTTTGAAATGTTTTGACTGAAGGTATCAGCCACGGAAAAGTGTCCTTTTTTGATAAACGAGATTTTTACATGCTCAAATAAATGTCTTCGAGAACTTTCTTTTAAACAAAAAATTAGAAGAAAATAATGGCTCAGTGGAGAGGTATTAGGAGTAAAAGATTATTATTATTATTATTATTATTATTATTATTATTATTATTATTATTATTTCCCTGTTTATTATGGTAATTGATCGCTGACAAGTTCTATCACACCTGATTAACTTGATCACGTGAAACCGAAGGCGCGTGCTGGTTGCACTCACATTTTAAGCGATTTCAAGCGATTCTTACGAAGTAATGAGAGTTTTCTTTCACCTAAATACATCATTAAAAAAAGGTTGTGTCTGCTTTCGTCCTGCGAACCAAGACTGAAGGAAAAGAAAGCCCTTGACAACGAATGGGCAGAGAATTGGCAGAGAGTGATCAGGGTTCATTTCATCGACAGGAGAAGTGGTTGCGTCGATGATTTCCCCGGATTTTGCCACGATTTCGGCATCTTTATCAACTTGGTCAGCATTTCAGGAAATATACATTACACATTTTAATTGTTACATGAAATACAGATTATAATAAGGAAAACATTTCGTAAATAAAACGAAAATGACGAATGTTTTCTCACGTCCAAGAGCGGTGAGTTGAAAGCTAATGAATTATTTTCTGCTGCTCGCCGCGTAAGATCACTCTTGTTACATGTTACCTGTCAAAGCTCCATTGTTTGAGAAAGCTGATCCCTCTCTGGTATCGATCAAAATAGAACTCACCGGACATTTAGGTGTCATTATCTCGTTACTGGCAAGACGCCGCAGAAAATACATTTTCCTTTTTTTCTCGAAAGTCAAATTTGGCGGGTTGTACGTACATTTTTAACTACACGTCGACAGCCGCTCGACCAATTTGGCTGAAATTTGGCCAGGTTGTTGCCAGATAGTGTTTCTACAAAACCGTGTCTGCGAATTTTAATCCCTCTTTTTGTTTTCAAGCTAGACCTTTTTTTCCCGCGAAGTGCTCATTTTTTTTTGTCTTCTCTGACTTCATCTGGTAATAAAAGAAGAACAAACGCACATGTCAAAAATCTGAGACACGGTTTTTTAGCCATAGGTGTCAAGAAGAGAATGCAATGTTAATCGTTTTGTTTTCTTTGTTTCTGGAGGGAGTGGAACATAATCTATGAAGACATGTATGTGTGAAAAAACCTTCCCATTTTCCGAACATGTTAAACCTCGGCCTCTTTTTGCCGGAATATAAAGGCATTTTCTGGAATTATTAAGTTGCCAAAAAATGTATAGTTTATAGGATTTTTCATAAAAAAAAAACAAGAACTAGAGCGGTCCCGAAGGGTGGCTGATACCTTAACTGATTTGGTGTTAAAAGGTTTTGGCGTTCTAGCCTGGTTACCGAAGGTAAGAAAAATCTCTTGCCGATGGATATAAAGAGGGCTGGGTCGGCAAAAGGTTCTTGCACGCTCTCGGCCTACCTAGAGGAGGTAGGTGAATCATTATTTGTGAGCTTTTAAATTAAAAAGCAATCACGAAAGGTATGGCAACGCCGATAATCAAGAAAAAACATGAAGTTTAGTTAGCAAAACAGTGGCAATTTAGCTGTCGTTCTCCGCCGCAAAGAGACCACGCGAAATGAGCAAATTGAAAGTTTTTTTTCAGCGGAATAGACAACACACGACGGTGAATTTCCCTTTCTTTTTCTGAACTTGAGCGCGGCCCTTAAAACTCCTGGATAGTTCGGCCATAATCGCGAAGTAGTTCAGCCAATGTGTGTTAATGGATTATTTAAAGTGACGTTTTCGTGTGCGTTGCCGTCGTGATGGCTAAGGTCCCTAGTACAGCTTGAGTCTTTTGCCTCTCCACTGTGCTCAGAATGGCGTCGGCATGATGTGTGCAGCCTTAATATCCATTCACTCTGCATGCCCTTCGCAGTGAGAGTAAGAATCACTTGAGGAGCCAAAAATTAATTCCTGCAAGCGAGGCGCTCGCATAAAAATACCGACAAAGGTCACTATGCCCGTAATTATAGAAACCCATAGCAACGCCCGATCCAGGACCCTCGCGGCCATGACCCACTCCCACTGTCGTAAAGCCAATTCGTCTTCTTCAAGTTCCTCTCCATTTTCATCACGGACTCCCGTGAATGGCGCATCATCTTCGCCCCATGGTCCTTCAGATTCGGGAGCGTTTAGCATGAAGTTCTCAGAGCCATGTCCGTTTAATTCCGTGCTCCTCATAGAGTTGGCGTATTGCAGACCTCCGTAGTCAAGATTTTTTGATATTATGAACACGTTTTTTAGCTCTTCCACTTGTCGGTCATCCTTCCTCTCGTGTTTGTCGGACGTAGGTTCCTCTGCAATCATCTGAGCAACACTTCCATTTTGCCTGGCGCCGGACATGTTGTTTCCCTTATGCTCCCTCAGACTTTTGCCTCGCGATCTTTTGCGTTTCAGATTAGGTTTTGGGCAACTTCGTTGCACTGTCTTCCTCAAAAAGACAACTCGTGCCATCCACTTTAACAACAACATCCGCAACCAACGCGGTATCTTCTTGTTTTTGCGCGCGGTGAAGTTTAAAACAATCGTTGTTGCCACGAGCGAAATGCTGATTTCAACACTTGTGGCAAAGTAGTACTGTCCAAGTAGCGGGAAATCAAAAGAAGGGAAAATATTCGATGTTAACTGCTGGAATACAGTCATTGCAAGAAGCACAGTTATACTCAAACCAATCCTCTCACCACATTCAGGAGGAAGAATAAACCCCAGAAAAATCATCGTTGAAATAAGAAAGCACGGGATTATCAAGTTCACACAGAAATTAAAGTACACGCGACCTATCTCTATGGTAACGGTGATGTCATCGAACTCCTGGTAGCGGTACTGAACAACGTTTCTCTTGGACGTGACTTTGACGAGTTCCCACTCGCCGTTGTCCACATACTGGTTCGATTTTCCAGTTGTGTTTTCAGGGAACATGGTGATTTCCTGACTGCTTGAAGCCCATGAACCAAACTTGAGCGAACATGTTTGCATGTCGAAAGGGAAATAGGTAACATCTATGGCACACACAGTTTTAAAAATAGCTGGGCTTGTCCAGTCGTGTTCTCCGCTGGATCGCATGACGACGTTGGTTTTGTAGGTTGTTGGTCCGCCACCAATTCGGTCTTGGAGGTCAACACTAGAAAGAATACAGCCATTTCTTAGTTTAGGGATTAGGTATATATGAAACCTTGCAAATTTCAAAGGCGGTAATGAGGTGCCGCTGTTTATGTTATGATGTTACGTAACTGTGCTCACTCTTTTGTAAGCCAATCTAGTGAAACACCGGAATCGCTCTTTATACAAGAAATTCCTGGTCTTCATCTCCATCTACACCCACTTTACTTAGTAAGAAAAAGTAGAGTGTCAGTTTGAATATACGCACAATCGAGTTACATCCCTAAATATATTATGTCCTTACTTGTTGTAAACGAGTATGTCTGGTACCCAGACTGTCTCGGCGTTTGTGTGAATGGAATGTATGCCTTCATACTCGGACGCATTCCACTGGAGAAACGGATTGTGCCATTTCTTAAAGATAAAAAGAAACGTTGTCATGTGACTTTAATTCAAATAGCGTATTTTTCGTACATATGTTCAAATACGCATTACAGCAACTAAGCGGTGAGATTGGACGTCAGTATGTAAAGGCACTCTTGACAACTGCTATCATTCCATTTGTGATCTCACTCCATCCACCCAAGTCATGAATAAAAGCAAGAGAGGATAACGGGTAAGGGAGCTACTCCCCCATATAGGCTCTATCCCCATCGTAATCTCTCTTAAGTTATTTTTAGTAACAAAATGGCGGGAAATTCAAATTTCAAATAACTTACTGAGTTTTAAAGCAATTACCCTGAAATTTAGCAGCAATATAGAACTTATCATTCCGTAAAATTTCGTGATTTTAGTTTTTCCAATTTTGACATTTTTGCCGGGAAAATGACGTCAAAAAGTTGGCGCCAAATTTTGCTTTTAGTATTATGGGATATCTTGTGGAGGTTTCTAAAAGAACTTGTTACAAGGATCTCAAAACTGAAATAAAAAAAAGAAATATGGTTTTCCACTCAAAAAAGATATAACGTTTTGAAATTTCAATTTCCCTCTATTTTGTTACTAAAACTAACTAAGGAGGGGTTACGATACGGAAAGGGCTTATATAGGAGATTAACTCTCTTACCCCTTTATCCTCCCTTGATAAAAGATAACAGACTAGGCCACAACACCAGGAAGTAAGTCCCCTCCTCTATTTGAAAAGTGAGGTCCCCTACTAATTAAGTGTGACGAGATGTAGGGAATAACCCCAACGGCTTAACACCAGCACCCAATATCTACAGCCAGCATGATATGGTCAGTCACTTTTCTGTTATGACTTCTTAACGTTGAAATCTGTCGTTTTGAAAATCCCAGTCTCAAAGTATATAAAAAGTGTAAAATATGTATTAAAAAATGTAATGCTGTGTAGCACTTTCGTTAGTAATCTTGAATGATAATTTGTATAGGCAAAAGTGCTCTTTGGTAACAAATGTTTCCAGGCGTTTCAGGTATGACCCCTTCATCAGTGGTTACGTTTGAATGGTCACACTCAAGGATTTCATGCACAGACTCAAAGTTAAAACAGGGGCGGATGCGGGGGGTTGGATTGGGTGGCTAGCCATCCCCTTCTTGGGTCGTGTAAGCGTGAAAATAAGAAAGGGAACAAAACTACCACTGAGGCGATTTTGTCTCGGATTGTTCCGATATCGTTCTGTCAGGTAAGCCACCCCCCCCCCCCCCCTTTAAAAATCCTGGATCCCCCACCGCAAAATCATTTTGTTCCAAAGGAGAATACGGCTTTAACTGACGATGAATGTCACTTAAAAAAAAAAACTAATTACCTGTCGCACCCAGCCATAAACTGTGATTGTCTGATCTTTGGCATTCTGAGATAACAACAAACAGAGTAGGTCAGACCAGGAGATCTTGGTGGATAGAGCGCTTTTCAAATTAGTGTCGTAAAACCAAAACCAAAACCAAAGTAATTACCCCAGCCAATCACAACAAACACAAATTACCAAATGAACCAATCAGAACTCGAAACAAATACATGTAACCGGCGCCAAGCGCGGGAAAAGGCGTGCAAGCAAGTTGCGATTGGTTTGAGTTTTACTTCTGATTGGTCGAGAAAGTAGCGCGAGATTTTTTAACCAATCACAAGGCGAAGTCAAGCAAAACCGAAGCAAAACGCGAATTACTTTCGACACTCAATCGAAAACCGCTCTATTATGACCAAAACCCAGTAAAGTAAGCACGTCTGCGCAAGCACAGCAAACCAGTGTCAGTGTCTTCTCTTGAGGGGGTCCTTCCCTCTGCTTCAGAATTTTAAGGGTGCTATTCAAATTTCAAGAACAAGCCGCAATGTCCTTAAAACTGGTGTTCTCTGCTGTATCAATTCACATTTCCTTCTGACTAATTCTCGAAGACTTTAACTGCCTTTTTTGCTTCTAGGGAAGCACCCGATTTCATTAGCTAGATTTGCAGCTCGAGATTGATTTACAAACTTGTTGATGTTGGTTATTTTATAGTTTCATGCATTCAATCAATTAGTAGAAAGCAATTTCTTGCGCAAGAGAGGCACAAGGGGCCAAGGGGCCAAGGGGCCAAGAGGCCAAGGGGCCAAGAGGCCAAGGGGCCAAGGGGCCAAGGGGCTAAGGGGCCAAGGGGCCCTTACGTTTTTGCATCCCAAGAAGAAACTTTTAAGCGAAATCCGCACAATTTATGGGCATACACACGCACAACGTATGGGTAAACGCACCTCGCGGCAAAAACATTCAAACATAGCCAGGCACATTAGCCAAGGTGCTTCGGTAAATCACGACTGTTTTGGGGTTTCGCCTCCCAATTAGTAGAAAATGCAACATCTTTTGCCTGGTTGACCAGTTCTCTTGACACCAAATTATTGATCCAGTCGCAAAATTTGTAATTGCACAAATCTTTGTGCGTTTTCTAAAAGTTTGAAACGTTTAGAAAACTCACAAAGAGAAAGCAACCAAAGATAACTCTTGCACTCGATCAAAAGCCTGTAGTTCTCTTAATGCCATAAAAGATATTTTAGAGCAAACTTACCACTTCCTTTATTGTAATAAGCTCAAATTCGAAGCGCACTTTAACAGGTGCAGATTCATTGAGACGCGGAAGGAAGTCTTTGTTGTATCCATCAAACAGTTTTTTGTAAAGTTTCTCCGTTAGATTGCGTTTTGCCTCCTCTGCAAATAAAGAGTTCACACTCTTTCACCTACCAGTGCCATGCGTGTTTAGATTCAAGAAATACGATAAAAACAAAAAAGCGAAACACAAAACTTTGGATTTATCAACTGAGTTGATACAGTAATTTGGCCACCGTAAAGAGATTGAAAGCTGACGTTTCGAGCGTTAATCCTTCGTCAGAGCGGACCTATCATATAGTTGAGCCTCGACATGGGAAAGAGGCAGAGAAACCGAGGTTATCTTGTATAATATCACCCACTCTTCTCCCGCTCCCGGCCCTCTCCCCGCCTCTTTTTATCCGACAGAGCCTGGGCTGGTGGTATTTGTATTTAATTGTTGGCGAATTTATCCCTTTTGGTTTGGGAGAATGAAAATGTCAATTTGGTCACGAAAAAGACGGACCTCGATTTTAGGAAAGGTGGCTAAGAACCTGTAAATTCGGGAAATGAAAGAGGAGAGCAGAATTTGATTATTTCTTTAAGATGTAAACTGCTTCTGAATTAAGGAGGCTTGTCCGCTTTAGAAAATGAAGACTAGGTGCTGTGAGTTAGTGTATTTACAAGATTAAAATGGAATGATGATGGTGATTCGGAGCCATATATCAAACTACTGCAGAATTTGACCATTTCCTTCCTACAGTGAAACCTTGATGGACTTCTAAATATCTGGTTGAAGTTTTTTGTTTAACCATTGAAAACTGAGCAGTACTCTCCTGTGGTTCTATCTGTCAAGTTTTGCAATTTTAGTTTTCTAGTTGGTATAATGTTTTGAAACTTCACCACGTTTGTAGTTTGGCGTTCTTCGGAAGATTTATTTTGAAACTTTGCCACGTTTGTAGTTGGCGTTCTTAGGAACAAAAAAGCAACAATGTCTTTGTTCTTTATTGTTTTGGTTATATAGAATGTTCGAGTTGAAGAACTTACAAAGAAAACAAAACATTCTCTTGAAAAACCAGTGGTGTCTATGGTAGCCCTTTGATGATAACATCTGATGAGAATTTGTCAAGGCCTCAGTGAACTTAAATCAAGCTAACTTTTCGTAGAGCAATTAATTGATCTTTTTCGGATATATTACAGACATAGTCGGTTGTCAGTAATTACTAAGGTCAGTTCTAATAAACAAACAAATAGCCTGATTTTTGCCCATTTTTCGGTGAATGAAATCAATCGAGTTCGGTCTTTTAGCATTCGTTCCTAAGACTGCTCGATGCTGTTTCCTACGACGTGAAACTATCGATTGGAAACTGTGGATTTAAATTTTGAATTTTTGCATCGCCTGCAGTGAAACAAGAAGAAACAAAAATTGAAAAAGAAACAATGGTAAACATTCAAACATTTTTAATTAAAGTAAGAGTGTTTTCATCATAGCTAGAAGATTGGTTTCATCAAATCTAAAATACCTATCATCACCCTTTTTACGCAGTCGAATTCATCTGAAATGTAATGGCAAATAAAAGTGTCCGTAAAAATCGTTTCAACAGTTTAACAAACCTTAAGTCATACGTTGTAAAATTTTAGTCTTTAGTTTAAAACCTAAAGTTATTTTCTGAAGTGCCGTTTAATTTGTTTCTCGTTATTTTGCAATGTTGAAAGGAACTGTCTTTTCACTTGACGGGACAAAGTCTTGTGTTGTGTATTGTCCAACTCGCTGTTTGTTTATCTCCCGCGTTTGTTTAGTTCGCTTTTCCTTTGTAAAAATATGAATAATGACTTTTCAATTTCATTTTGGGTTTTAATGAATCGAGTTCGAACTAGAATTAAGCTTTGCGTTGAATGACTCTTCTCTCAGTTAACAATTTTTTCGAGGATGGGTGGACATTTCCAGTGATGCAGAACATGGTGAAAGTTTAAGATCATATCCGTTGTCCTGAAAAATTGAAACTTGGGTGGACTTCCATTACATGAAGATTTCAAAGAATTTTTAACTGAATATTATTTTTCATATAATTTTTCCTTTCAGCGAGAACCAAAAAAATAAAATAAAATAAATAAAAACTTGAATTGCGTCTGGCAGTACGTTTTGAATAATTATACTTAGTTTGCCGTCCAGAATTTTAGAAGGCAGAATGAAGACAGTTTTATTACCATATCAACCACACTATACTCAAAAACTGTCTCTGTTGAGAAAACTTGATAGGGACGACAGGTCGTAAGCATTAACGAATTGTGAATATATCCTTAGTGTTATAAACGTAATGACATCACATGATGTCTTTAAAAACCATTTCAAAACTCATCTGTGAATGTAATGGATTAGACGTGTGATAAGTTTTGAATAGAAAACGCTGATACCCGTCAAAAGTCTGCGTGAAACGGAATTCCTAATGTATCAGCAGTTCACGAAAAGAGTTAATCTATCTGCAAAAGCGAGTAAATCTAATAAGATACATCTTCAAGGCGTTAGCGAAAGCACTTGGTTTGGTTTAACAATATATTTTATCAAGCATTCTGAGCTCAGAGTATTGCCGTGGAAATACAAAAAATGCAAAAAATGCAAATGGTAGCATTCGAGTGCTGATTTTGTAAGTTAATTCCCTTGACAGAAAATTCGACAAAAAGTTGTGTCTGTTTTCGTAAAAGTTAACATTATTTCTGTGGTGTATTGGGGACGTAAAAGGCGTAGATGCAAATTGGGCCAGCTCAACTCAACTGAGAATATCCCCAGGAAAACAAAACAATACTGTCAAAGTGTTTCAGAACAAGGAGATTATTCAAAGAAATTTAAAGTAGATCCCATTTTTTAGAGGATCATATTTTACTACATCGTCAGGGAAAGTAGACAATTTTCAGTCATCACTTCTGGATCAGTTAAAGCCCCCACGTATACCGGTCAGAACATGAGTTTGAGAGGCTTCGTAGCACGCACCGAACAAATTTGGACTGGGGCAGAAAGTCAGAACACATGAAGAAAGCGTCATAACTTTAATCAAAATAAGTTGACAACAATGTCAAAAACTCAGCTGTCAATGTTATGAAATGCGAACAGTAACAGCAGATCGATGATACGCTAACTTTTGGCGTTGTGCATTTGCACATCAAATTTTATGTTTTGTTGACTCAATTTCCATCGTTGTCTACTTACGTTATTTATTTTGATTAAACTAAGGTATTTACTTACTTTCACCGTCGCAGAATGTGTCCAGTTGAATTACAGAAGCACAAAACAACAAAAACGCTATTGGAGCCATTGAAGTATTTTTCCTATGAACGCGCACCAAAACTGGAATTTCGCCGTTGGGGTGTGCAAATTTCTTTGAGGAATTGCTTAAAAATTAATGAGTTCTCCCTTCAATATATTATACGATGCAAGTTTATCACCTTAGGGTAGGCTAGAAAATACTCAAAACAAACAAAAGATTTTTGTCTTAATTATTTCGTATAGATTAACATGACGGTTGGGCATGGTGCGAACAGACGGAGTGAAGCCTGTCGAGATGAATTAGTCGCGCAATTTTAATTGCTTTCAAGAGCCATAAGGTTATTTTTCATTCGAAAGTATGAATGATTGTAAAAAAATTACGGTGGACTGATCATTAAGCTGAAACGCGTATCAGAGAGTTTTTTACCCTACGTTGATGTGGGATATCAATTGGTAGTTAGACTTTGTGAAGAAAAAATGGAAAACCTTTCCGTGAATCGCGAGTGCTGATCTTTTATCCCCCTAAAAAGGTGCTTGGAAAATTTCGTGTTCCAGTTTCCCGACTATATAGCATTGTCTCATTAACGCTGTTCTGTTAAACATCAGCAACATAATTATCAAGCCAGCAACGAACATTGTGAAAGTTTCAATTTTGTGAAGAAATATTGCACGAACCTTATGAATTGTGAGGCCCGTTACTGCAAAAATTTCATGCCCAGCTTGTCAACTTACATTGCCCCATCATAGCTGTTACATAAAATGTAATCAACATTGGATGTGAATATATGACATAACCATAAGCTCACATTGTTAGGAACTTCACAATATAAATTTTGATAGTCTCTATTTCGTGAAGAAATCATGCATGAACTTTATGCGAGTTGTGAAGGCTGAACCTTTTCCCCTTGAAAAAGTGCTACAATTTTACAGTTTGCCGAATTGCATCTGGCGCTTCATTAAAACTGTTCAATTGATCATTATACACATTCAAGCTAACCTTTAGCACTTAATTACCAAGTTCGCTAAAAACCATTGTGACATTGCGTCCCCATGAAATATCCTTTCGGCGAAGATGACTGACGTTCACGTTAGAAATACGCAGTAATTTACCAAATGTTCTTTATTGAGTAACAACCATTTTACATGTAAAAAGCCACCTAAGTATCTGGGAGTATTCTGAAAAAAGGAAATAGCTCTTTGAGCAGAATCAAAAACAAAAAAAATGAAAATTGGTGTTTCGTTTTCAGGTTAAGTCGCAAACAGGTAGCAAGGCCGGCCCACACGGCCTGCGCTTTACTCCAGGTTCAATAGCAAGGAGTATTACTATCCCCCCCCCGGTTGGGATGCTAGTCCATTGCTCGGGGAAGGACTCCCAGAAAATGCGGCCTCGAACCACGAGACTTCCAATCTTCTGAGTCAAATGCCCGAGCGCTAACCACCTCTCCTAACCACACTTTTGTGTCAATATTCTCCTGCTTTATCAAGGTTTCAAGTGCGTTTTACGAAGGAAATTATACAGACAATTATCAAAGTACAACCACGTTCTCAAAATTGTTTTAATTTTATGAGTCACATCAGATATGATTAAATTTTTGTACAATGGAGTTAAGGATGGACAGACTGGGTTTTGCCAGTTTTGAGAATCCTGGTACGGTTTGAAGGATATTTGTAATTCTTCACATATTTTTTTTCAGACCTTGCTTCTAAGCACACGAACAACGTGAAAGTTTTGCAAGTTTGGAGTTTTGTTCATAATTTTTTGTCGCCTAAACATTAATTGTTTGGTACAATGTGATTCGGCGCCATGTTGAAATGGCCGACAAGCACTTTAATTTTTAACTTCATTAGAGAAATTGCATATACGTTTGCCCCATACCTTCGAACGTGCCGTTCAGGAAAACGTTTACATCGATGATTTCGCACGTGCACTACATAGAAAATACATACAAAACTATAAATCAGTAGATAGCCTACTAACAATCTGATAGAAATTGACTAGTTAGTCACACGTACACACGACCCCTCAAGCATGTATTTGCTTTAAACCAGATCGTGGTTAAATAAAGGTTTATTATTATTATTATTATTATTATTATTATTATTATTATTATTATTATTATTATTATTATTATTATTATTATCATTATTATTATTATTATTACCAAAATACGTTGAATGTGTCTTCGGTAACGGCTTTGCAAGCCAGTTAGCGCCAAACGACCGAGATTCATTCAGATTCATTCAGCAGGATGTGGGGATTTCACGGACTTTTGAGACACCTTGAAAAGAAAAATCGTTAGAAATTGATAAACACAACGGTTTTGAGGATCTTTTATATTTATCTTATTGTGGGTTAAATGCAACACGAGTATAGCGAATTATTTGCCACACTTGCAGGATGCGGAACTCACAGCTGCAGCAAACACCACTCTTTCTTTTTGTTATATTTATTTGCTTAACGGCTTGCCGTATGTATAAAACAATAGATAATCTCACAATACACGATCCTGTAACCGTCTCTGCCTACCTAATATTACCATGACGTTCGGTGCCCTAGTTCTATAGCGCCTTTTTAAGATTTCGAAATTTAGCACGCAATTGTTAAAGTACGATTATTTAAACCAGTGTTGTTAAATTCAATTTAGCAACGTCTTGTATATCATAAAAATCTCTCGTTTGTAGCATTAAATGAAACAAATTGCACATTTCGAGTAAAGAACATGCGCTCAAAATGCATACGACAAGTGCATACAAATGAATTGTACATTAAAGCGTAAGGGCGGTATTACACAACCAATGCAAATTACCTAGCAACTGTAATTTGCGGACACAAGTTACGCATAAAAATTGCTTAGAATGATGTACCCTGAAATGAACAGTCTTGTGTTTTTCCAGGGCTACAGTCAATTCGGAAAGAAGAACCGAGTTCTACCTTTCTCAACGATTGCGGGAACGGAAAAACTGCAAGAAGCATCTGTTGCTTCACAATACATGTCGTAATATTTTCTTGCGAGAAACGTTGCACGAAACCAAACGTTGCCTTGTGCATTACCGCCTAATAGAGCGGTTTTCAATTGAGTGTCGAAAGTAATTCGTGTTTTGCTTTGGTTTTGCTTTACTTCGCTCTGTGATTGGTTAACACCTTTCGCGCCACTTTCTCGACCAATCAGAAGTAAAACTCAAACCAATCAGTCGCGACTTGCTCGCGCTCGCACCCGTTTTCCCGCGCTTGACGCCGGTTACATGTACTTGCTTCGAGTTCTGATTGGTTCATTGGGTAATTTGTGTTTGTTGTGATTGGCTGGTGTAATTACTTTGGTTTTGGTTTTACGACACTCATTTGAAAAGCGCTCTATGGCTGTAATATAAACAAATTAGAAAGCTACAAACATTGATTACCAAAAAGGTCACTATGTTACGTGTAGGTTCCTGAAAGTTGTGTCTGGAGAGTTAGGAATGTCAACAAAGGTCATCTGAAGGCCTTTACAATTAAAAATAATCAGAAGATTGCGGCACAATTGTGAAGAATATTGAAAGTCATCAAGCCACGCTAGTAGATTTTTGTGTTTCAGAAATTTCCAAAATGTGCGACAAAGGTCAAGTGATGCCTTTAGCAATCAGAATATCTATTGATCAACCATCGGCTCAGGATTATTCACCGTTAACTTGTTTAAATTTTGCCATAACTTTGGTGCCCGCAGGAATATCGCCCCAACCGTGACTATGCCGCAAAGGATCGCTACAACCAAGAAGAAACGATCCAGAATCCTCGCGACAAGAGTCCATTCCCAGTGCCTTATTGCCAACTCATCCTCGCTCAAAGTGTCCCCATTATCCTTATAGGGACGAGCCTCTTCCTTTGTTTGATCGGCTAGCACTTCATGAGAGCTGATCGTGAAAGGGAACGCAGTCATACTGTAGTTACCTTGGCAACCAAGATTCTCCATCTCGGTTCCCACAGTATCGCAGGTCGGCGTCCCGCAGAAAATAGCGTCACTGAAAGTAACCTGATTGAATCCTTGGATGTGCTTCTCTTTGTCATTCTCCGCCATTTTTGCGACCCCGTTGTCATTAATGATTCCTTGCTTCTTCCTTCGGGTTCTTCGGGTGGATTTCCGGCGGTTGATTTTTCGTTTTTCTGGAGTGTCCCTCAGGAAAACTAAAGTTGCGATCCAGTCGATCACCAACCTCTTTACCCATCGGGGCATTTTTCGATTGGTTCGTTGATAGAAGTTTAAAATCGTCGTTGTCACCACCACCGAAGCTCCGATCTCAAGAATGATGGCAAAATAGTACTGTCCTAGGATGGGAAAGTCGTACGATGGCATGATTTCGGACGTCAGTTGCTGAAAAACAGTCATCGCCAACAGCACGGTGATGCTCAATCCGATGCGCTCGCCAGACTCTGGAGGTAGGATGAATCCAAGAAAAATCATAGATGAAATCAAACAGCAGGGAAGGATCAAGTTAATAACGTAATCCATACTTTGTCGTGCCATCTTTATGGTCACCGTCACATCGACGTACGGTTCTGAGCAGCATTGGTACTTACGTTCATTCCGCTTCATTTTCACGCCGTAAATTTCCCATGCGCCATTTTCTTGGAAATACTCAGTTGGAAATACTAGATGTTCCATGGGAATGATGTCTAGCGTGCGGACGTCGTACATCCATGACCCGAATTTGAGTTCGCACGTCTGGATGTCAAAGGGGAAATATTTCACTTGTATTCCGCACAGGCTCGTAAACATCATTGGGTTGGCCCAGGTGACGGTACCGTTGGAATACAAAGTTACTCCAGAACGATAACTGCTCCTGCCACCAGCGAAGCGGTCCTGTTCGTCATTGCTGTAATTAAAAAGGAAATAGAAGAGTAAGTTGAAGCATGTGCGCCAAGTAGATTGGCTGCCAAATAGACTGCAGGTACACACTCCTTTATTTTCTTTGCATTACAGTGTCGGAAAATAGGTGAAGTTCAACAGGTTAAATGAGCTAGAAGGCTAATCGGTGTCTCGTCGCTTGCTTCGACTAAGAGCATGACTGCTAATCTTGGATGAAATTTTAGTCCATTACAGGTTACCGCCTTTATTTTCTAAGATTAAAGGTTCACTGGCATCCACTGTTACCAGGTTGTTGCCAGGTTAGGGGTCCCAAGGGGATTAGGGATCCGGGGCTCCAGAACTCCAAGACGGAAAATTCGGGGCTCTTCGCTCCATGGCTCCATTCCAGGGTTCAATTTAGCCCGAATAAGCATTTTATTCGGGTTCCAAGTAGAGAAAGGCTTCGGGGTCCGGGCTCCAGGCAAAAAATTCGGACTCCCCTTTGGGACCCTGAAGTTAAGTAGAGACCACAAAATATTGTGTGTGGACCGCGTTGGGGTTTTTCACTTGGGAAGTATTCGTTGCGAATGACACCAGTTGCCAAAAGATTAAAAGTGGGACATTTCAGAGGCCCTGTTATAATGCGACAGCTTCTATGGAGAGCAAAAGGCGTATGAAGTTGTAGTCTCTCGCGATGGATTGGAAGCTATATAATATAGACAGTTGGAGGGGCAAAATGGAGCCTCCACTTTTACGTAGTTCCGTGGGTGAACATAAATGTTTTGCGTGCTTTCTATGAGCTAAAATGTACAGTCAACAACGAAATTAAACTGTATTCGGTTTCGTTACGAGCTACAGAAAGAATTACCCATGACTGTGCCAGACTAAACGCAAATAACTTTACTCTTGTCTGAGCTTAATGTTTTGCCATCTTTCTTTCACCATCTTACTTGTTGTAAAGTAGTATATCTGGAACCCAGACCCTTTTTGTCTCCACGTAAAGTCTGTCTATTCCAGGAAATTCGGATCTGTTCCACCGTAATAAAGGATTTGTCCATCTCTGGAGAAAGAGACAAAAAAACAGTGACTTAAACATGATCTGTTAAGAGACTGGTGATAAACGAAAGCATTGAAACGAACAAAGGCTTTCTCCTGACAAACTTCAGATGGCAGATACTATCAAAATCACTAAAGTGGTAAATACGCCGTTGGGAATTTGAACTCGCGGCGGCTAAATTCTTATCACATGGTTTAAAAAAATGTCTCGTGATCGCAATGAGGAGCACCACGTGAGGTAAGGCTCTGCACAAAGGCACCATCTGCTTCCATTCCTTTCGGAGTCGCTTCCATTATTTCTAACGAAAAACGACTAAAACATGGATCCGGGTTTCCAATTGAAAGTGCATTTCAATGCTGGCGGAGTTCAGGGGCTACAAAAACGTTTTCTTAACCGAAGTGTTCCTACAAAAGCAAAGTTAATGACTACTTTGCAAAAGAGGATTCCGATCGGCGGGTCTCACAACACGAATCACATGACAGTTTTTTAGACCATGTAACCAATGTTTTTTAAAGCCACGTGATACGAATTTAGCCGCCGCCAAATCCACTTCCCAAAGGCCGTTTTACCACTCTAGTGATTTTGATAGTAGTATGGTTACGATAAAACTTACCTGTCGGACCCAGCCATGCACTATTATATTTTGTTCTTTTGCGTTCTGTGAGTGAATTGAAAAACAATAAACAATTTTGACATGGAGAAGTAGGGATCACCACATCGACCTTTTTAGAATGTAACTGATTACACAAATCGACGGTTACGTAGTGTTTACGGACTTTCGTAATGTAATTTATAATAAAGTTTCGATATAACGCGCGCTCTGATTGGTTGAAACAGCGTGCTTTATCAGAGTACAGATGCACGGAGTAGCCCGTGACGCCATTCTGCGCGCGCTGGCAAGCTGAAAACCTTTCTTGCGCGCGCTTGCAAGCTATGAAAAAAACTTGATTTCTTGCAATTAAAAGCCAGTTTCTTTACAAATGTGAGCAAAATTATATTATAAAACAAATAAAAAAGCCAAAATCGTGCTTTGTTCTGTGATAAAGCACTCAAGGAAGTGACGAGAGCACTCAAGAAGTAGGGAGAAGCACTCGCCTGCGGCTCGTGTTCACCCTACACTTCTTTCGTGCTCTCGTCACTTCCTTGCGTGCTTTATCACAGAACAAAGCACGGTTTTGGCTTTTTTATTTGTTAAGTAATGTAATGTAATGTTGTTCTTTTGCGTTCTGTGAGTGAATTGAAAAACAATAAACAATTTTGACATTGAGAAGCAGGGATCACCACATCGACCTTATTATAATGTAACTGAATTACAGAAATCCACGGTAGTGATGACGGACTTTCGTGATGTCAGGTCATAACATGTCATGTCATGTCATTTAAATGATGTAACTGAATTACTCAAATCCACGGTCGTGTTTACGAACTTTGGTCTTAGAAAGGAAGCAAGTCCTAATACGAGAAACTTATCTAGTGAATTAAGGGCAATTTTCCTGCTTTCACTGTCGTTTTTGAAAACGAAAAATACAACAGGACGGAATTAAGTATGCAGCAAAAGAACAGTTAAGACGAGATAAAACAGTGTGTGTACTTATGACAACGAGTCATCTCATAAATGACAAAGATGTTGGCCTTAAATTTCCAAGCTTTGTCGAACTTTGAATAAACTAAAGCCTTCGTTTGGTACTAAGAGGTCATGAGGATATTCGACATCTGTGAAGATTGATGTGATGGATGAAAACATCGTCTTTATATCTTGTCCAGTATTAAGGTTATAACTGAGTTTCGTCTCCTCGACGTATAGAAAACAAATGGATCACCCTTTTCCCCTTCAAAACAAGCAAAAAACTACGGCGATGCGGTAAGCGCGGTTAATTGTAACCATTTGTTTTCGTAATAATCGTAATCATTTGTTTTCCGCGTAAAAATAATCGCGATTTATGTACCATTCAAATTGAAGCTTCAACATCCCCCCGGGCAACCGCCCCAGGCATTTGAACTTTTGCAGTTGGCTTTTTCAAATTCCCTTCCCTCGGGGCAAAATAGCCGTTCAAATGCCCTACCAATTAGTACTGATTGAAGACAAATTTCGTCTTCAATCAAACACTGTTCGCGCTTCTCAGAGAGAGATATGCGGTAATGACACCTTCAAACTTCTTTTAAAGACCCTTTTGAAAGAGTTATTCGCTAATAAAGGCGAAATTCTATCTTGTAAATCCGTCAAACCCTGCAAAAAACGAAAAAACTTATGGGCGATTTACACAAGAACAAGAGATGAAACCCGGTTCAAATTCCCCACCCTTTCAAGGCAACTTTCAAATTTCCGCCTCCCCAGGCACGATGCACAGTCAAATGCCGGGGGGGGGGGGGGTGTTGAAGCTTTGATTTGACCTCACATTAGCCCGACTGTGATGCAAAATATACATACGCTTACTTACCACTTCTACGATTTTGACGAGTTCAAATCCAAACGAAACGTTGATAACACCAGAGTTATTGGTCTTAGGTAAAAGGTCAACGCTGTAATAACTGCTGTTGAACAATCTTTTATGGAGTTTCTGTTCAGGGCTCAGATATTCATCAGGCGTTCCTACAAACAATTTGTATAGCTGTTAGTAATAATGTAGTTAGTCTCAGTCCTATCCACTCATGTTTGAGTAAATTTTGGAATTTATAGCTTTAAATCAGTGAACCTGCAGATCAATCTGTAGAAAAGTCAGAACTGAAAACAAGCGCTAAGAAATGGAGGATGCGTTTTAGTGATAAATGGAACGAAAATGAGTGTTCAATAGTAAGCTAAGCATTTTGTGTTTGCAATAATAATAATAATAATAATAATAATAATAATAATAATAATAAACATAATCATAGTCATAATCACAATGACATAATAACTTAATTGACCACTCCTTGTGAGGGGCTTTTCGGGGACAATGAAAGAAATAATCCAAATGAGCTTTAAGAACCCCAACTGGCGGGGTGGCAGACCGGTTGGCTATTTACAGACCGGTTGGCTTAGAGCGGGAGCTAAGCCAACTGGCAGACCGCTCTAAGCCAACCGACCGCTCTAAGCCAACTCGGGACCTCCAGATTTCAAGTCCAGCGCCCTAACCACTCGGCCACGCTGCCTCAGTTCACTGTTGCAGTGAAACGGAAGAAACTATTAAGATGCATCTGTTGACAAGCAGTCATTCATTTCTACTAGCTATGGTGCTGCTCACCTTCCGACAATGTAAATCCAAGTAAAATAATTAAGAGAATGGTAAGCAGTCTCTTGATTAAGAATGGCATGTTCGCTTTTATCCACCATTCAACAGCATATCTATCAGACAATACAAAAAGTATGAGCATAAGTTGTTGACACCTTGTACGATTTTTGCTTACGATTGTCGTATGCGACTTGCTCACGTCATGTCTGCAACATGCACGAATCGTGCCGTCTAAATCAGACGTATAGCATCTTCACGACAGTTGCACACAACGTAAAAAATATCGTGGGATTTCGAAACATGTTTTAAAACCCTTCGATAGTCTTAACCACAATCAAAATGTTTTAACATTTCGCTCGAGTTTTGTTGTTTCTGCACAAAATTGGTATTTTTAGCAAGTAGAAATTCGCAGCTATTCTTCATTCCAAATGAACTTAAATGTAAGAAACAACGTCTGCAATCAGCTGTCACAAGATAGTTTACAAGTTTGACATGACTGGGGCAAGCACTGCATGCAGGCGACAAATCGAGTGCCTTCTCCCCCAGATGTGGTCTTTAATCGCAAATCAACACGTCGTCAAAGAAGGAGGAAAGATTGCTAGTCCACTAATGGCAAGTAAATGCGGGAAGTGAAAACTTTAAATTTCATT
The DNA here is from genome assembly GCA_964030785.1 of Siderastrea siderea. Lineage (NCBI taxonomy): Eukaryota > Metazoa > Cnidaria > Anthozoa > Scleractinia > Rhizangiidae > Siderastrea > Siderastrea siderea. The sequence continues at coordinate 4,052,260 of OZ034978.1, read as the reverse complement.
TAAATTCACCAGACGCCAGCTTACAGTTAGCCTTTCAAAGTCAAGTTCCTTTAAGAGAACGCAAGAAGGCGCACGTCTGTCTGGTTTCATAGACGTGGCGTTTGAAAGCCCGAAACTGCGTATATGCAGTTTTAACACTACAGAATTTAACCGAACTGTTTACGGCCTTTCGATACAGTAAAGCGATGCCAATATTTTTTATTAGTTATGTTCTACAATTCCTATCATTCAAATGTTATGAATAGCTGCGGCGAAACCCTAATTACCAAACATTACTTAAAAATTGAAATAAATCATTTTGAATAAGTAGAGGCTCCCCCTGAATACCGTGTCAAGTAACTAGCTACAGATGAAAACGTATTCATCGGATACGAAAAACAATTTCTTTATTCCGACATAAATTTTCCACTAAGTCGAATAACACGTATTTATTAAACCTTTTTTGTCCACAGTCCTGAAATAATTACCACTTATGCCTTATGGGATGGTTCTATAACTTGGCACACTGCAACCATAACACGATGCTATAAAATTTACAACAAACTATTACTTTATATATTATAGTAATATAACCTTAATTGACTGTTAGATGCTTTTGTTGACAGCCCAAAGCTAACGTTAAGCAAGGTTTTTCAGTTTTCCAAGAGAGCAAGTCCACTACTCATTTTACAGCTTTCGCTGTTTTAATTTGTTTTAACAGCTTGCGTTGTCGTTATATTTACTCTCTGGATTTTCATTTTCTAATAGAATATTAATTAGTGAAGACATGTTTTTGCGGCTGTCTACAAGGGGAGTTAATTTATACTTAAAAATATTACCAAAAAGTCTCCTTTAAACCGATTCCAGAATTTTTTTTTGATTCTAGACGACGTAATGTTCTGGGAACTTTCAGCTTCTTACAGTCTGAACATCCTCAAATGACTGTCCTTGGGCATGACCGATTTCAAATTAAAAGCATTTTGTAACTGGTCATCTGTTTTGTTCACGAATAATACATCAGGATATTGGCGTTGGGAAGGTAGAAAAAGTAGGAAATATAATATATAATAATACTTTTTCCTTGTTTAACACGACGACTCTAAACATATTTGTTTTAAGCATTCATCTCATTTCAAGAGAGCATTGCAAACGTTTTAAGCAAATTCTTATCAGATTTTACATAAAACCAAAATAAATAATTCAAAAGAAACATTAAAAGGGCTTTTCATTTAAAGATGCCGAAAAACTATGTTTTATAATTCCATTCTATAATTCCTTTGTCATAAGCAAGGTTTTGTAAAGTTCAGAGGCGTGCCACTTAGAGTGTCGAAGTCAATCAGTCGCGCGATCTTAAATGGTTGCTTTGTACAAATAATAATCTCCGTATACGATTCTAAAACTTTTAACACCAAAAGAAAAGAGTATACCTTACTGTAAGGGTTCTTTCTTTCGACTGTATTCGTCGTAACAGTGAACTTAATAGCCTTGTGTTATCACAAGGGTCACTGATTTTGTTCCTGTGGAAATAAAGCTCATTATTCAGTTATTTTATTCATTAATTCGAATTGGAACTCTTCCCAACAAAAAATTTGAGAAATGTGTCGTATTCTTGATCTAAAGTCCCAATTCAAGGAATCTTGTGTGATGTGTTATTACTCCAGAGTAAGGACAGTCGAACACACCCGTAAAAGTGCTCGTATGGTTTTGATACTACTAACCCATGTTGAGTAAAAGTCAAACTGTCAACTATTGCAAACGGTTAACATGTGAAGGAGAAATATGCAACCGTTGTTTTTCTGAACCAAGTAATCTTCGCCGATTCATCTGAAGGTCTAGAAAATGTACGAATAAAAAAACTTACCTAAAAAGACACAAAACAGCTTCATCATTCTTGGCGAAGAATTCAGTTTGTCGATCGTCCGACCCAGACCTAATTTTAAATAAAGAAACCGCGCCTGAATGTCTAACTTATGCCAGCTTTATAATCACAAACAACTTTATTCTTGAAAGACGAATTTCTAATGTAGCTTCCTGTTTTGCGTAATGACAGGTTTTACGCGATATTGAAAGATGTTTGTTGTAGTTTGGGGGAGCCAATCAAACGCCTCCCTGTTGTCGATTATTGCCTTTTACACTTGACACTTAGCCGCGTGACCTAACATTATGGATGCATAGATGACTCTAAACTTGGCAGTTCCCCATTAGTCATTACATAACCCACTAACAAGAGGCCGTTCACACACTTCACTCTTCTTAAAATGCTCCCTTTCTTTTCTTTGAGCGTGAAAATTAGGCCTGATCGGCGCTTTTATTAAGCAAACTTTTTCTGGATAAAGACTGATAAGAATATGATGAACTGAAGTCAATATCCCTTCAAGCAGTGCAGTGAAACAAGAAATATAATTGATGAGAACTCCCGCGAACAGTGGGTGGTGCAATATGGAGCCGTATTTCACAGTGACGTCAGATATAAACATCTTAAGACGTGAGTTCTAACAAGGAAAAGGTTTCAGTCGGTGGTTATGTTGCGGTGGATTGTATTACGAAATACTTTTTGGATGTCTAGTGTTCGTACGTGAGTTGCTGGAGGGCTAAATATATCTTTAAGTAATTTATACCGAACAGTTTTTGTCTAATTTACCCTCAGGCCATACGACTGCCCATGGCGTCAAAAATCATTTTGCATAAACAGCTGCAAATTAACGACACCCAGAGTCGATATATATTAAAACAAAAAGGAAAGAAAAACAACAACCATCACTCATTTGTCACTGTGGTACACGGAATCGGGTTTTGCAGGCCTGTGATTCGCTGGCTGTGGGCGTAATTTGAATGTAGGACAAATATAGTTGGTAAAAGGGCGTGTATTCTTGTAACAAAGTTAAGGTAACTAATAAAAATGCGACAACAAAAAATAACATAATTAATTCTTTTACAGCCGATTTTATCACCGCAGGCAGACCTTGATGTTTCAAACATGATTGGCCGGCTATTTGGCCGTAAGCTAAGTATATTGTGTGTGGGAAATGACCATTGGTAAAGCAGAGTGTTTATTTTATTAATTTTGTTTTTCATTGGATAACAAACAACTTTCACTTTTGGAAGTTCACTGTTGTGCTTGGTGCATTCAGTTCTCGGTCGAGTCACGTCCGCGAACCGTGTTTGAAAAATCCGGGTCTGTCCCCAAGGATGAAATCGGCTGCGAGTTGTCCCGCAAATGGCAAAACACAATTGCGCAACGTAAATGAGCGACCTACACAGTAAATGCAGTTTCCCCATTTGCAGCATAAATAGATGAACATGAATATAGACTAGACTGCTATTAACCCAAATTGTTCCGGCCTTGGAAACCTAGTTCCAGTTTTTGTTTGTTTGTTTGTTTGTTTGTTTGTTTGTTTGTTTGTTTTCCCGTTTTATTTCTTTCTTACGATGTAAATCACATCCTTTTTCGTAAATATTCACCGTGCATTCTTGTTGGAGTCTTGTCTGCGAATCATACTTGATCATGAACAACCCGAGTCTGCCTACTACAACAAAATCAGCTTCAAGTTGTCCCCCAAACGTCAAAAGCTAGTTATGCAAACATTTATGAATAGTCTCCTACTCAGTTAATGTCTCCTCATTTTCATTTAATGGATGCACCAAAATAGACTGCTATTGGCCCAAATTGTTCCCACGTAGGATAACTAGTCTCAGTTTGTTTGTTTGTTTTAAAAATCGCATCCTTTTTCATAGAAATTTACCGTGCATTTTTGTTCAAGAACTTCGATCTGCACACGGCGATTAAATTGGTTTTAAGATATCCCGTAAACGACGGAGCATTCTTGGGCAAACATTTATGAATCTCCTACAGAGAAAATTAGGAACCTTAAGCTACAAAAGTGCCTACGTCATTAAGACAGCTACTGGAAGTCCAGTGTTTCCTTGTTTAGTGAACTTCCGCTTCTGACACCACGAATAGAAAATGTCATCTTGTAGCTTGACACGTTGACATCAGAACATGTTTTCCCTTTCTCATGCACACGAAAGATTTATTGTGGCAAAATGTGTTGCGTGCGCACACAAACGAGGAAACAAACATTTAAGAAATGAACGCAGTGACGTTTAACTGAGGTGCTGACGTTTGTGAGCCACGAAAGTCAACCAAAAGTTAAAAGTTCCCTCAGTTGGCTTGTTCTTGTTCTTCACTGAAGCCTAGAAAAGTCCCGTTTCAGTGTCTGGTAGCTTGGCTTTACAAACACGATGGCATCGAAAGGGAGATAATTATCTCCCAGATGCCGTCAGTGGCGCAAGAACGTCTGGGCTAACGTTTCTCACTTATTGTTTTTTTTTTTCCGGGGGCCTTAACACCCAAAGTGGTGATTGTCACCACCTTCAGAAAATTAATAAGGGCGCTGTACAGCTGAATGCTGTTTTTCGTACGTTTCACCCATTCCCTTTGTTGTCCCTTCGACGTTTCACGCCATTCGTAAATTCTATCATGGGTTTGACGTGTTGGGCTCGATAACTATGTCAGATTTTGTTTTTGTTATTAGAGCGTTTATAAAGCAGAAGAAAGGAGAGGATGATCATCGAATTTAGGGAAATATACATACGAACAATTATAGTAAGACATGAACGTGAGTTGAATTTGAACTTTGAGGTTATGAAAATAATAAATAGATGGAAACCAAAATGGAGTACAATTAACCAGAATTGCCCTCGAAGTTCTGGGACACTTGTGGGAGGATCATTTCTGGAAAAGCTAGCAGAGGCCTTACTGTTGCGAAATTAGGATGAAATAAGTAACGGGAGTGCTAAGGACCTTTGTCTTACTTTTGTCCGTTTCTTCGTGTTCTTCAACAATGTTTACACGAACACGGTAGCTTGATTACCATTTGATTTAGTAGGGAAAGGCATCTACGAAGCATGTCAGCTAAATCATAATATCTGACCGCCCATCGACCCTAAAAAAAGGCTTCCGGCGTTTCATACCTTGTAGACATCATTGCAGAATAACTTCCTTACAGATTCATTTGCATATAATTTATTACAGCCGATCATAGGCTAAAAACAAACTCGAGAACACGGTAAAGATAGTTGGTTTGATTAACTTAACACCTGCTACTTAAACGAACAGAAAACAAAAGATATTCCGTTTATAAAACGCCAGAGTTGCGAGGGTATCTATAAATAAAACGATAGAAAAAGCTACATGAACTAGGACATACTAACCCTATAAAACACAAAAAGACTGGCGTGTAATGTAGAAATATAAAGCCTCTCTAAACAGGTATGTCTAGATCTTAAATTCGTTGTCACAACTGCGGAAGAAGTAGACAGTGAAATGCAGAAGAGGAAATAAATTTTCGTGCAGTAGTCCAGTTCAGTTGAATTCACCAAGATCGCTGAATAGAAAGACAAAAGACACATTTGTATCGAGTTTTTCACAGTCTGAACGGTAAAATATTCGCAAAAGAAGAGAAGAAGAGTTATTGAGTTATTGACAACTGTGTTTATTGTGTTATTCTAGGATTCAGCACTTTCCTACTGGTATTTGTGCTGATACTTTACTTCAGATTGATACAAACCCTGAAAAATGAGTCTTTTATTTGGCGGTCTTGGGCCCGGTTTAGACGTCGAATTTCACATGTGCCGAATCTAATTCAGGAATTAAATGCATGCGAAGTTCGGCGTTTAAATCAATTAAATTTGACAGATTTGAATGAAATGGGACTTCTGCCGCATCTTCAACTGGGCCAGTCGAATATTCGACAGACGTTCTACAGTTGATTTATACGTCGACCTTCACATGTGCCGAATCGAATGCATAAATTACGTTAATGTATTTCTGAATATAACAGCGTTAGTGATTGGCTTAAAACAGATAAGCGTGACGACTCATCTATTAAACCGTGACCAGTCATGCATTGGACACTCTTGCATTTCGTTAAAAAAGAGATCTGGGCCGCCCAAACTAATGAAACGCTCAGTGGACAAGAATCAATACTTTAAAACGGATTGCATGAACGTCGAATTGTTTTTGCTTGTTATTTTTTGTGGATAGCTATCCTGAAAATAACAAATATACCAGAAAAACGATAAAAACTGTATATATCCGAAATTTGACGAACAAATTCGCAAACGGGGCCTGAGAAAGATCATGAGTGTGTTTAATACTCTCTAAATTTAGGCTTGTATTCAGACAGTCAATTTATCCTAAAAGTACCACAAGCTGTCTTTCATGGGTGCCGCGCTCAGTCTATATGATAGACAGCTGTCTAAATGGATTCGCAAATGATGAATTTAGATACAACTGTCTGAAAGCATTCGCAAGTGGCGAATTGAGGGCCACCTGAACTATTTTGCGCTCAATTTTGCTACAATAAAGGAAGTTTTTTCAAGTAAATTGCCACGTTTTAGTCAATGGCCCACGGCAAAATAATGTATCGCAGTGGAAACTGGATGACATTTTTAGTTTTGAAATTATGAATATATGAAATTCATATATTTGAACTGCAGAATGAAGAAATAAATGTAAAGAAGATCCTCGCAGTTATTAACGCAACTTATGCAGTTGCTAAAAGAAAGCCTGAAAAAATCAGGCTTGCCGGGATTCGAACCCTGACCTCTGCGATACCGGTGCAGCGCTCTAACCAATTGAGCTAACAAGCCAACTGGAAGCTGGTCATTAAATTGGTTCATAATATACCCGGAAAAAGCAACTGCATAAGTTGCGTTAATAACTGCGAGGATCTTCTTTACATTTATTTCTTCATTCCGCAGTTCAAATATATGAATTTCATATATTCATAATTTCATCTTCATCTTTTCCGGGTATATTATGAACCAATTTAATGACCAGCTTCCAGTTGGCTTGTTAGCTCAATTGGTTAGAGCGCTGCACCGGTATCGCAGAGGACAGGGTTCGAATCCCGGCAAGCCTGATTTTTTCAGGCTTTCTTTTAGCAACTGCATCAGTTGCGTTAATAACTGCGAGGATCTTCTTTACATTTATTTTTAGTTTTAGTAACCAATAATTTAATGAGGATCTGGTGCATTCTAATTCTGCATTTAAAAACCTTTCACCTTTTTGCTTATCTAGTGCGACAGTACGTTTTTGACCTTTTCACCATTTAAAGTGTATTTAAAAAGCTTTTTTTTATATATAGCGTGCACTTTCACTGGCTGCGTAACCGTTTTAGATCAGTTTATTCACACTGTATGTTGTGTAGCGACTGGTCAGAGTCCCAAAGGGGGGTCTTTGGAGCCCTGGAGCCCTGAAATATTTGACATGGAGCCCGGAGCCCAAAGCCTCTTTCGACTTGGAGCCCGAACATAAATGCTGTTTTTGGTTAAATGGAGCCCTGGAGTGAATTGGAGCCCTTTAGCCCCGAATTTTCCGTCTTGGAGCCCTGGAGCCCTGCATTTTTAGGCCGGAGCCCTGGAGCCCTAAACCCCTTTGGGACCCTGACTGGCCATGGTAAATAAGACAAGAACGAGAGATAATGGGTTAGGGCAGAACTGTTCACACTGTTCAAATCAGGCATACTTATGAGATTTACAAAACGTTGTTTGCCCTAGTCCGGACAAATCAGTGTGCGTCTCTTAACTAATTCAAAACTCTACTCGGAATGTCCTGACTCCTGAAGTGGTGTGAGCTTGTTTGAAATCAGTTGTAAAAGCAAAAACATTTCAAAGAGTAATGACTGAATATGGTAAGTGTACAATTAACAATGTCCAATTTAATGGTTGAATAAAGGCGGAGTATTTACTATTTTACTATCGTCATGTCTCGCCATCGTTTATTTATTACTGACCCAAATTTTTGCCTTCGAGCACTTAACCAAAAAAAGAAGGTTTTCCATACTGATTTATCAATTTTTTTACAACAAAATTTACATTGTAATCGGTTTTCGTTTCGCTCTTTTCCCTTCTGACAAATGTTGCTTATTCTTTTCGCTAAATTAAGTATCAGTTAAAACAGATTTAGACGTTAAGTTGTTTGAAGACAGCGGAAGATGTATAGGTTCTAAAGTGAAAAAAACATCTATCTTTTTTATCAAGTTTGATTCATTAAATTACTTACAAGTAAGATTCCTGCCGCCTACTTTGCAATATCAGACAAACGCTGGCCTGAATTCAATGAAATTTTATTCCATGATGACTGAAAACAATTTGTAGGCCAGTCAAATTGAACTTGAAGGAAGGACTGTCAAGTGTGGAAACACTTAGTAGTTTTTGTGTGCTTGGCACGGTGTATCAAATATTTCTGCCATTTATTCAAATAAGAATTTTATTACCACAAGTTAAGTCACGAAACCAGATGACATCCACATGTCAGTAGGTGCTGAAGCAATAAAAACAGTGCAAGGCCTTGAATGCTATATGGGTTTAACCGGGGGTTTAACATTTTCACCGGCTCAATTTCAATATGTTAAACAAGTTTCGCCACTGTCAAATGATGTTGTCTCAACTTTTCTTTTGTTCTGAGGTGAGAAAAGCAATGTTGGATCCGTTTGATCCTTGTTCAAATGCAACACAGCAATGTTGTATTACTGAAACATCTTTAAATGATACCGAATCCTTTTGGCCTTAGCCTAACGAATATTTCAGACAAATGAAAGGAAAAATGAAACCCAAACTCTCACATTAACTGTACCAATGCTCTATCCCATGGAAATAAAGTTAGCATGGTTTTGATTAGCGAAGCAACCACAAGCTCAACCCACTTAACAGCTTTAATTTTATCGAGAAAGTAGGATCGATACGAAGCACGTGTATAAGCATACTGATGCCCTGACAAAAGTTTTTTCTTTCTTTATAAAAAGTGTTTTCCTATTCCTAGTAAATAAAAAAGATCATGAGAACAATTTTGGTCCGTTTATTGTTTATGATGTTTTTACAAGATCAGAAAGGTCTTTACGCTCTAACGTAGAGTACGTCCTGAAAACATCGTTCGCAAAGGCAGGCCAAGGTCATTTCGCTTTTACGTGCGTTCCTGTAAGTGAGTGAACCTGGTCTCAAAGCACCAAAAAAATTTAAAAGCAAGTATTTAATTGCAAGTATTTATATATTGATACAAGAATGGAATCTATATTTTTGGGAAATTTGTTTCCTGCAATTTTCAATCTTGACACATGAAATGGATTTTCAGAAAGTCTAATAGCTTCAAGTCTATTTGGCCTTCGAGAAAAAAATTGTCTTATAAATAACTATGACCGACATGTCGCACGTTCATACCTTTTTCCTTCATACGTCCAACATTGAAAAAGAGTAATTGGATGTATAGCTTTTGATAACGAAACGAAACGAAACGAATTTTTGATGATATAAGGAAAAGAACCCTACAGGGTATTCAAATGCCCTGCTATTGGTCTTGTTAATTTTGCAGGCAAGTAGGAATTTCAAAATTAACAATTGTCGAATTGGTTTTTTGGCAAGGGGTAAACTGTAAACAATACTTTTGAATTCTGTGAACTTACCTTGTTATTCGCTGAAAGTTGTAAGATGTACGCTTTCGTCTACTTTCCCAATCTACTGCTTGATAACACATTTCGTATTCCACTTGTCATTTTAACCATGATAAATGCTATCATTAAATCTGTCAAGAAATTCTTTTCGAATCGGCGGATCTGACCACAGTAAATGTAGCTTTTAAATTTTCATAAGTTTGACCGAGCCGGAGGAGCTATGTCGACTCAACGGAGGACGGGGTGGTGGAGGCGGGGGGGGGGGGGGGAGGAGAGAAGAATCCATTTGGAAATTCCGCACTGGTCGTGTTAACCCTTTTTATTATATAGGCAAGAGTGTTTTAGTGGAAAATAGACCACTCGTAAAGTTCATACGAAACTACATCCGGGACTCGAGTGGCGTATTTTCCGTACTCTCACTAGCGAGGATATCGATGAAGTCATTTCCCGCGTTTACACTGTTGGTTGTGCAAAAATGTTCTTGTCTATATAATAAAAAGAAAATTACACGGTGGCTTGAAGATATGAATTTTATTTTCTCGTGGTCAAAAACAATATTTTACCACTCGAGAATAAAATTCACATCTTTGTGCCGCCGTGTAATATCATCTCTATATATATTACTGATTAATGATAAGTTTTAAGAAATTAAAAAATTATGTTGGACAGAATTTCGTGCGGACTTAGTCACTTGCGCAATGTATTTCAAACTAAAAGTCATTAAACAAACCAACATTAACAATTAAAAATACATGAAAGCCTTAAATATCAAATGGGATACTCTCAAAATTCATGTTCTTTAAAACCTCAGTCAAAAAAGACTAAAATGTGAAAAAGAGAATAAGTTGGCGATTTAAAGCCACAAGTCGAAGTAGATCGTTTGGATAAAAAAATTACTGCATCAACCTTGAACCCAGGCCTTCTCTTTGACCCAGATTTTTCCCGCCTAATCCAAAATAGTTCCCATAATGTTGATAGCGACATAAATCACCTTAAAATAGAAAATAAAAAAGTTTTAAAATAAAAGGTTTAATTGATAAAATAATGAAATTTTTAACAATAAGACAATCGATTTGCATTTGTATAGCGCAAGTATTTATTCAATTTCAACAGAGCACTGGCCGCCAATGCCATAGGAGAAAAAAATAAACCTTACTTATGCATAATTTATAACATTGCAAATGCGAAAATATTGCACCGCTGTGCAAACGATAGTCAAGTGACAGTAGGAGAATATCCTAGACAACAAGACAACACTAGCAGGAAAGTGTCATCATTGTTATCTCTTGCTTTGTTGGTACTAAAAGAAACACAAATTACGTTTCGCTCAAACGAACGTAAATTATTTTACCCTTAAATTCCCTTAATACAGACAAGGCAAACAAGAAATATGGGAGGATACGCAAGCGGATCCAACAGTTTATTACTATGGGGCGCCTTTCCAGTCAATATTCAAACAATTTAATATGTGAAATTATGAATATATGAAATTCATATATTTGAACTGCGGGAGGAAGAATTAAATGTAAAGAAGATCCTCGCAGTTATTAACGCAACTTATGCAGTTGCGAAAAGAAAGCCTGAAAAAATCAGGCTTGCCGGGATTCGAACCCTGACCTCTGCGATACCGGTGCAGCGCTCTAACCAATTGAGCTAACAAGCCAACTGGGAGCTGGTCATTAAATTGGCTAATAACTGCGAGGATCTTCTTTACATTTAATTCTTCCTCCCGCAGTTCAAATATATGAATTTCATATATTCATAATTTCATCTTCATCTTTCCCGGGTATATTACGAGCCAATTTAATGACCAGCTCCCAGTTGGCTTGTTAGCTCAATTGGTTAGAGCGCTGCACCGGTATCGCAGAGGTCAGGGTTCGAATCCCGGCAAGCCTGATTTTTTCAGGCTTTCTTTTAGCAACTGCATAAGTTGCGTTAATAACTGCGAGGATCTTCTTTACATTTAATTTAATATGTAATGCAACTATTTAATTTCTGTGCCATAACTTTTATTTCCTTTCTGTATGTTTTTATATTGCTGTTATATTTTTTATATATCTTTCTTTTGATTTACACATAAATGCTAAGCCCATTGTGTTTTTTCTTTATCTTTATTTTATATATGACACACATGTAAGATGAGGGTTCTGGCACACCTTATGTTATCCCGAATCTCGTCTCCCGGGGAGACTCGATTCGGGAAAAATAAGGTGGGCCAGAACCCCTCATCTTCTATGTGTGTGAGTGTAAAATAACGCAAACATCATAAAAACAAAGCGCGTGACCCCAAGCCGATCGAGCGAGCGGATGTGCCAGTCTGCACTGGTATATATACAAGGTGTGCTAGAATTATTTCCTATTGAGCAAGTATCATCACAAGTATATACACCAAAATGGCAGCCACAAGATATTCGTCCGATGTTCTGCAAATGTTTTACGGCCCAATACCGGAGGAGGAAAACAGAAACCTGCCTCAACCGTTGGAACCAAGTTATGTTGTATTATATGACAGGTTTATATTATTCCAAACTAATTTCCAGGAATGGATTCGTGTTTGGAGAATGGCTGTTTCTGAAGAAAATCCTAACAATAACGATCTTTTAGTGTTTGCAAGGGAAACGAAAGCAAAGTTTACTAATTTGGTTGAAAACGAAATCCAAAAGTTAAAAAGTGTAAAAGTAAGCTTTGGGTTGCAAGTAAAGTTTTCAATAGAGAGAGACGGTGAAACGCAATACATGGAACATTATTTTTAATAATAATAATAATAATAATAATAATAATAATAATAATAATCATAGTCATAATCATAATCGCAATGACATAATAACTTAATTGACCACTCCTTGTGAGGGGCTTTTCGGGGACAATGAAAGAAATAATCCAAATGAGCTTTAAAAACCCCAACTGGCGGGGTGGCAGACCGGTTGGCTATTTACAGACCGGTTGGCTTAGAGCGGGAGCTAAGCCAACCGGCAGACCGCTCTAAGCCAAAAGCCAACCCGCTATAAGCCAACCTGCAGACCGGTTGGCTTAGGGCGGGATTTGAACTCGGGACCTCCAGATTTCAAGTCCGGCGCCCTAACCACTCGGCCACGCTGCCTCAGTTCACTGTTGCAGTGAAAGGGAAGAAACTATTAAGATGCATCTGTTGACAAGCAGTCATTCATTTTTACTAGCTATGGTGCTGCTCACCTTCCGACAATGTAAATCAAAGTAAAATAATTAAGAGAATGGGAAGCAGTCTCTTGATTAAGAATGGCATGTTCGCTTTTATCCACCATTCAACAGCATATCTATCAGACAATACAAAAAGTATGAGCATAAGTTGTTGACACCTTGTACGATTTTTGCTTACGATTGTCGTATGCGACTTGCTCACGTCATGTCTGCAACGTGCACGAATCGGGCCGTCTAAATCAGACTTATAACATCTTCATGACAGTTGCACACAACGTAAAAAATATCATAGGATTTCGAAACATGTTTTATACCCCTTCGACAGTCTTAACCACAATCAAACTGTTTTAACATTTTGATTGTGTTTACGATCTTTGCATGACGCGGGCATCGCGAGCTACAAAAGTCGCAGACATCGTACCTTCTAAATCGGCCCTTAGTACAAATTCAGAATGCAAATAAAAGTTAAAGAAATGTCTAGATATCATCATTTTATCCAAATATTACTCTAACTTTTGTGTTAGTAGATTTCAGAGGCGGCCGCTTTACCCTAGCAAGCTGATGGAGTCTTGGGAGTAAGGAAAGGTATTGCAATTATAACAGCGGGTTAGGTATGATAGATACTACGACAGGAGGCGGCGCAGTGAGAAAATTCTCAGTTTCGTCACTAATAGTCCCTTCTCCCAGACGTGACGTTAAAACAGTGTTACAGTTTCCTATTAGTTCGTATTTTAGCAAGAGTGGTTCCACGATACAATCTTGAGGTCCCTTTCGTTTAAGCGCGACATAATCAGTAATATTAATTTTTTTATACAGATTTTTGTGTAGGCAAACTTAATCTTGCTTTCAATAACTTGTCAAAACCTGTGGGCACGTTTCTCCAAAACTGAAGTTCTGGAATACTTGAACTCACCATGATTTCATAAAACGATGTTACTCGTCAATTTCGCTCGAGTTTTGTTGTTTCTGCACAAAATTGGTATTTTTAGCAAGTAGAAAATTCGCAGCTATTCTTCTTTCCAAATGAACTTAAATGTAAGAAACAACGTCTGCAATCAACTGTCACAAGATAGTTTACAAGTTTGACATGACTGGGGCAAGCACTGCATGCAGGCGACAAATCGCGTGCCTTCTCCTCCAGATGTGGTCTTTAATCGCGAATCAAAATGTCGTCAAAGAAGGACGAAAGATTGCTAGTCCACTAATGGCAAGTAAATGCGGGAAGTGAAAACTTTAAATTTCATTTAAATTCACCACACAGCAGCTTACAATTAACCTTTCAAAGTCAAGTTCCTTTAAGAGAACGCAAGAAGGCGCACGTCTGTCTGGTTTCATAGACGAGGCGTCCGAAACTGCGTATATGCAGTTTTAACACTACAGAATTCAACCGAACTGTTTACGGCCTTTCGATACAGTAAAGCGATACCAATATTTTTTACTACTTATGTTCTACAATTCCTATCATTCAAATGTTATGAATAGCTGCGGCGAAACCCTAATTACCAAACATTACTTAAAAATTGAAATAAATCATTTTGAATAAGTAGAGGCTCCCCCTGAATACCGTGTCAAGGAACTAGCTAACAGATGAAAACGTATTCATCGGATACGAAAAACAATTTCTTTATTCCGACATAAATTTTCCACTAAGTCGAATAACACGTATTTATTAAACCTTTTTTGTCCACAGTCCTGAAATAATTACCACTTATGCCTTATGGGATGGTTCTATAACTTGGCACACTGCAACCATAACACGAGGCTATAAAATTTACAACAAACTATTACTCTATATATTATAGTAATATAACCTTAATTGACTGTTAGATGCTTTTGTTGACAGCCCAAAGCTAACGTTAAGCAAGGTTTTTCAGTTTTCCAAGAGAGCAAGTCCACTACTCATTTTACAGCTTTTGCTGTTTTAATTCGTTTTAACAGCTTGCGTTGTCCTTATATTTACTCTCTGGATTTTCATTTTCTAATAGAATATTAATTAGTGAAGACATGTTTTTGCGGCTGTCTACAAGGGGAGTTAATTTATACTTAAAAATATTACCTAAAAGTCTCCTTTAAGCCGATTCCAGAATTTTTTTTAATTCTAGACGACGTAATGTTCTGGGAACTTTCAGCTTCTTACAGTCTGAACATCCTCAAATGACTGTCCTTGGGCATGACCGATTTCAAATTAAAAGCATTTTGTAACTGGTCATCTGTTTTGTTCACGAATAATACATCAGGATATTGGCGTTGGGAAGGTAGAAAAAGTAGGAAATATAATATATAATAATACTTTTTCCTTGTTTAACACGACGACTCTAAACATATTTGTTTTAAGCATTCATCTCATTTCAAGAGAGCATTGCAAACGTTTTAAGCAAATTCTCATCAGATTTTACATAAAACCAAACTAAATAATTCAAAAGAAACATTTAAAGGGATTTTCATTTAAAGATGCCGAAAAACTATGTTTTATAATTCCATTCTATAATTCCTTTGTCATAAGCAAGGTTTTGAAAAGTTCAGAGGCGTGCCAGTTAGAGTGTCGGAGTCAATCAGTCGCGCGATCTTAAATGGTTGCTTTGCACAAATAATAATCTCCGTATACGATTCTAAAACTTTTAACACCAAAAGAAAAGAGTATACCTTACTGTAAGGGTTCTTTCTTTCGACTGTATTCGTCATAACAGTGAACTTAATAGCCTTGTGTTATCACAAGGGTCACTGATTTTGTTCCTGTGTAAATAAAGCTCATTATTCAGTTATTTTATTCATTAATTCGAATTGGAACTCTTGCCAACAAAAAATTTGAGAAATGTGTCGTATTCTTGATCTAAAGTCCCAATTCAAGGAATCTTGTGTGATGTACATGTGTTATTACTCCAGAGTAAGGACAGTCGAACACATCCGTAAAAGTGCTCGTATGGTTTTGATACTATTAACCCATGTTGAGTAAAAGTCAAACTGTCAACTATTGCAAACGGTTAACATGTGAAGGAGAAATATGCAACCGTTGTTTTTCTGAACCAAGTAATCTTCGCCGATTCATCTGAAGGTCTAGAAAATGTACGAATAAAAAAACTTACCTAAAAAGACACAAAACAGCTTCATCATTCTTGGCGAAGAATTCAGTTTGTCGATCGTCCGACCCAGACCTAATTTTAAATAAAGAAACCGCGCCTGAATGTCTAACTTATGCCAGCTTTATAATCACAAACAACTTTATTCTTGAAAGACGAATTTCTAATGTAGCTTCCTGTTTCGCGTAATGACAGGTTTTACGCGATATTGAAAGATGTTTGTTGTAGTTTGGGGGAGCCAATCAAACGCCTCCCTGTTGTCGATTATTGCCTTTTACACTTGACACTTAATCGCGCGACCTAACATCATGCATGCATAGATGACTCTAAACTTGGCAGTTCCCCATTAGTCATTACATAACCCACTAACAAGAGGCCGTTCACACACTTCACTCTTCTTAAAATGCTCCCTTTCTTTTCTTTGAGCGTGAAAAAATTAGTCCTGATCGGCGCTTTTATTAAGCAAACTTTTTTTGGATAAAGACTGATAAGAATATGATGAACTGAAGTCAATATCCCGTCAAGCAGTGAAGTGAAACAAGAAATATAATTGATGAGAACTCCCGCGAACAGTGGGTGGTGCAATATGGAGCCGTATTTCACAGTGACGTCAGATATAAACATCTTAAGACGTGAGTTCTAACAAGAAAACGGTTTCAGTCGGTGGTTATGTTGCGGGGGATTGTGTTACGAAATACTTTTTTGAATGTCTAGTGTTCGTACGTGAGTTGCTGGAGGGCTAAATATATCTCTGAGTAATTTATACCGAACAGTTTTTGTCTAATTTACCCTCGGGCGATACGACTGCCCATGGTGTCAAAAATCATATGTTTCTTATCAATAAAACGGTTTAGTTTGCATAAACAGCTACAAATTAACGACACCCAGAGTCGATATATATTAAAACAAAAAGGAAAGAAAAACAACAACCATCACTCATTTGTCACTGTGGTACACGGAATCGGGTTTTGCAGGCCTGTGACTCGCTGGCTGTGGGCGTAATTTGAATGTAGGCCAAATATAGTTAGTAAAAGGGCGTGTATTCTTGTAGCAAAGTTAAGGTAACTAATAAAAATGCGACAACAAAAAAGAAACATAATTATTTCTTTTACAGCCGATTTAAATTTTATCACCGCAGGCAGATGTTGGATGTTTCAAACATGATTGGCCGGCTATTTGGCCGTAAGCTAAGTATATTGTGTGTGGGAAATGACCATTGGTAAAGCAGAGTGTTTATTTTAATTTTTTTTTCATTGGATAACAAACAACTTTCACTTTTGGAAGTTCACTGTTGTGCTTGGTGCATTCAGTTCTCGGTCGAGTCACGTCCGCCGACCGTGTTTGAAAAATCCGGGTCTGTCCCCAAGGATGAAATCGGCTGCAAGTTGTCCCGCAAACGGCAAAACACAATTGCGCAACGTAAATGAGCGACCTACACAGTAAATGCAGTTTCCCCATTTGCAGCATAAATAGATGAACATGAATATAGACTAGACTGCTATTAACCCAAATTGTTCCGGCCTTGGAAACCTAGTTCCAGTTTTTGTTTGTTTGTTTGTTTGTTTGCTTGTTTGTTTTCCCGTTTTATTTCTTTCTTACGATGTAAATCACATCCTTTTTCGTAAATATTCACCGTGCATTCTTGTTGGAGTCTTGTCTGCGAATCATGCTTGATCATGAACAACCCGGGTCTGCCTACTACAACAAAATCAGCTTCAAGTTGTCCCCCAAACGTCAAAAGCTAGTTATGCAAACATTTATGAATGGTCTCCTACTCAGTAAATGTTTCCTCGTTTTCATTTAATGGATGCACCAAAATAGACTGCTATTGGCCCAAATTGTTCCCACGTAGGATAACTAGTAAGGGAAAATTAAGAGACGTAAATTTCGATTGACAAATAATTTAATTAGCGATATTCTGTTTTTGCACACGGCCTCCTTGAAAAGCAGGTGTTTTCTTTTCATCTTTATTATTTTAGTTTCTTTTATCTCAGTTTTCAGATTAGTTAGGAAGTTAGCTTTTTTTTTCTATACTTCAATGTAAATGTATACCTGAAGGAAATACCGTGTTTAAATAAAGTTACCTTACCTTACCTTAGTCTCAGTTTGTTTGTTTGTTTTAAAAATCGCATCCTTTTTCATAGAAATTTACCGTGCATTTTTGTTCAAGAACTTGGATCTGCACACGGCGATTAAATTGGTTTTAAGATATCCCGTAAACGACGGAGCATTCTTGGGCAAACATTTGTGAATCTCCTACAGAGAAAATTAGGAACCTTAAGCTACAAAAGTGCCTACGTCATTAAGACAGCTACTGGAAGTCCAGTGTTTCCTTGTTTGGTGAACTTCCGCTTCTGACACCACGAATAGGAAATCTCATCTTGTAGCTTGACACGTTGACATCAGAACATGTTTTCCCTTTCTCATGCACACGAAAGATTTATTGTGGCAAAATGTGTTGCCTGCGCACACAAACGAGGAAACAAACATTTAAGAAATGAACGCAATGACGTTTAACTGAGGTGCAGACGTTTGTGAGCCACGAAAGTCAACCAAAAGTTAAAAGTTCCCTCAGTTGGCTTGTTCTTGTTCTTACTGAAGCCTAGAAAAGTGCCGTTTCAGTGTCTGGTAGCTTGGCTTTACAAACACGATGGCATCGAAAGGGAGACAATTATCTCCCAGATGCCGTCAGTGGCGCAAGAACGTCTGGGCTAACGTTTCTCACTTATTCTTTTTTTTTTTTTTACGGGGGCCTTAATACCCAAAGTGATTATTGTCACCACCTTCACAAAATTAGTAAGGGCGCTGTACAGCTGAATGCTGTTTTTCGTACGTTTCACCCATTTCCCTTTGTTGTCCCTTCGACGTTTCACGCCATTCGTAAATTCTATCATCGGTTTGACGTGTTGGGCTCGATAACTATGTCAGATTTTGTTTTTGTTATTAGAGCGTTTATAAAGAAGAAGAAAGGAGAGGATGATCATCGAATTTAGGGAAATATACATACGAACAATTATAGTAAGACATGAACGTGAGTTGAATTTGAACTTTGAAGTTATGAAAATAGTAAATAGATGGAAACCAAAATGGACTACAATTAACCAGAATTGCCCTCGAAGTTCTGGGACACTTGTGGGAGGATCATTTCTGGAAAAGCTAGCAGAGGCCTTACTGTTGCGAAATTAGGATGAAATAAGTAACGGGAGTGCTAAGGACCTTTGTCTTACTTTTGTCCGTTTCTTCGTGTTCTTCAACAATGTTTACACGAACACGGTAGCTTGATTACCATTTGATTTAGTAGGGAAAGGCATCTACGAAGCATGTCAGCTAAATCATAATATCTGACCGCCCATCGTCCCTAAAAAAAGGCTTCTGGCGTTTCATACCTTGTAGACATCATTGCAGAATAACTTCCTTACAGATTCATTTGCATATAATTTATTACAGCCGATCATAGGCTAAAAACAAACTCGAGAACACGGTAAAGATAGTTGATTTGATTAACTTAACACCTGCTACTTAAACGAACAGAAAACAAAAGATATTCCGTTTATAAAACGCCAGAGTTGTGAGGGTAAGACTGGCATGTAATGTAGAAATATAAAGCCTCTCTAAACAGGTATGTCTAGATCTTAAATTCGTTGTCACAACTGCAGAAGAAGTAGACAGTGAAATGCAGAAGAGGAAATAAATTTTCGTCCAGTAGTCCAGTTCAGCTGAATTCACCAAGACCGCTGAATAGAAAGACAAAAGACGCATTTGTATCGGGTTTTTCACAGTCTGAACGGTAAAATATTCGCAAAAGAAGAGAAGAAGAGTTATTGAGTTATTGACAACTGTGTTTATTGTGTTATTTTAGGATTCAGCACTTTCCTACTGGTATTTGTGCTGATACTTTACTTCAGATTGATACAAACCCTGAAAAATGAGTCTTTTATTTGGCGGTCTTAGGCCCGGTTTAGACGTCGAATTTCACATATGCCGAATCTAATTCAGGAATTAAATGCATGCGAAGTTCGGCGTTTAAATCAATTAAATTTGACAGATTTGAATTAAATGGGACTTCTGCCGCATCTTCGACTGGGCCAGTCGAACATTCGACAGACGTTCTACAGTTGATTTGTACGTCGAACTTCACATGTGCCGAATCGAATGCATAAATTACATTAATGTATTTCTGAATATAACAGCGTTAGTGATTGGCTTAAAACAGATAAGCGTGACGACTCATCTATTAAACCGTGACCAGTCATGCATTGGACACTCTTGCATTTCGTTAAAAAAGAGATCTGGGCCGCCCAAACTAATGAAACGCTCAGTGGACAAGAATCAATACTTTAAAACGGATTGCATAAACGTCGAATTGTTTTTGCTTGTTATTTTTTGTGGATAGCTATCCTGAAAATAACAAGTATACCAAAAAACGATAAAAACTGTATATATCCGAAATTTGACGAACAAATTCGCAAGCAGAGCCTGAGAAAGATCATGAGTGTGTTTAATACTCTCTAAATTTAGGCTTGTATTCAGACAGTCAATTTATCCTAAAAGTACCACAAGTTGTCTTTCATGGGTGCCGCGCTCAGTATATATGACAAACAACTGTCTAAATGGATTCGCAAATGATGAATTTAGATCGCAAGTGGCGAATTGAGGGCCACCTGAACTATTTTGTGCTCAAATTTGCTACAATAAAGGACGTTTTTCAAGTAAATTGCCACGTTTTAGTCAATGGCCCACGGCAAAATAATGTATCGCTGTGGAAACTGGATGACATTTTTAGTTTTAGTAACCAATAATTTAATGAGGATCTGGTGCATTCTAATTCTGCATTTAAAAACCTTTCACTTTTTTGCTTATCTAGTGCGACAGTACGTTTTTGACCTTTTCACCATTTAAAGTGTATTTAAAAAGCTTTTTTATATAGCATGCACTTTCACTGGCTGCGTACCCGTTTTAGATCAGTTTATTCACACTGTATGTTGTGTAGCGACTGGTCAGGGTCCCAGAGGGGGTCTTTGGAGCCCTGGAGCCCTGAAATATTTGTCATGGAGCCCGGAGCCCAAAGCCTCTCTCGACTTGGAGCCCGAACAAAAATGCTGTTTTTGGTTAAATGGAGCCCTGGAATGAATTGGAGCCCTAGAGCCCCGAATTTAACCGTCTTGGAGCCCTGGAGCCCTGCATTTTTAGCCCGGAGCCCTGGAGCCCTAAACCCCTTTGGGACCCTGACTGGCCATGGTAAATAAGACAAGAACGTGAGATGATGGGTTAGGGTAGAACTGTTCACACTGTTCAAATCAGGCATACTTATGAGATTTACAAAACGTTGTTTGCCCTAGTCCGGACAAATCAGTGTGCGTCTCTTAACTAATTCAAAACTCTACTCGGAATGTCCTGACTCCTGAAGTGGTGTGAGCTTGTTTGAAATCAGTTGTAAAAGCAAAAACATTTCAAAGAGTAATGACTGAATATGGTAAGTGTACAATTAACAATGTCCAATTTAATGGTTGAATAAAGGCGGAGTATTTACTAGTTTACTATCGTCATGTCTCGCCATCGTTTATTTATTACTGACCCAAATTTTTGTCTTCGAGCACTTAACCAAAAAAAAAGGTTTTCCATACTGATTTATCCATTTTTTTTACAGCAAAATTTACATTGTAATCGGTTTTCGTTTCGCTCTTTTCCCTTCTGACAAATGTTGCTTATTCTTTTCGCTAAATTAAGTATCAGTTATAAAACAGATCTGGACATTAAGTTGTTTGAAGACAGTGGAAGAGGTATAGGTTCTAAAGTGAAAAAACATCTATCTTTTTTATCAAGTTTGATTCATTAAATTACTTACAAGTAAGATTCCTACCGCCTACTTTGCAATATCAGACAAACGCTGGCCTGAATTCAATGAAATTTTATTCCATGATGACTGAAAACAATTTGTAGGCCAGTCAAATTGAACTTAAAGGAAGGACTGTCAAGTGTGGAAACACTTAGTAGTTTTTGTGTGCTTGGCACGGTGTATCAAATATTTCTGCCATTTATTCAAATAAGAATTTTAATACCACAAGTTAAGTCACGAAACCAGATGACATCCACATGTCAGTAGGTGCTGAAGGAATAAAAACAGTGCAAGGCCTTGAATGCTATATGGGTTTAACCGGGGGTTTAACATTTTCACCGGCTCAATTTCAATATGTTAAACAAGTTTCGCCACTGTCAAATGCTGTTGTCTCAACTTTTCTTTTGTTCTGAGGTGAGAAAAGCAATGTTGGATCCGTTTGATCCTTGTTCAACACAGCCATGTTGTATTAAACATCTTTAAATGATACCGTATCCTTTTGGCCTTAGCCTAACGAATATTTCAGACAAATGAAAGGAAAATGAAACCCAAACTCTCACATTAACTGTACCAATGCTCTATCCCATGGAAATAAAGTTAGCATGGTTTTGATTAGCGAAGCAACCACAAGCTCAACCCACTTAACAGCTTTAATTTTATCGAGAAAGTTGGATCGATACGAAGCACGTGTATAAGCATACTGATGCACTGACAAAAGTTTTTTTCTTTCTTTATAAAAAGTGTTTTCCTATTCCTAGTAAATAAAAAAGATTATGAGAACAATTTTGGTCCGTTTATTGTTTATGATGTCTTTACAAGATCAGAAAGGTCTTTACGCTCTAACGTAGAGTACGTCCTGAAAACATCGTTCGCAAAGGCAGGCCAAGGTCATTTCGCTTTTACGTACGTTCCTGTAAGTGAGTGAACCTGGCTTCAAAGCACCAAAAAAATTTAAAAGCAAGTATTTAATTGCAAGTATTTATATATTGATGCAAGAATGGAATCTATATTTTTGGGAATTCTGTTTCCTGCAATTTTCAATCTTGACACATGAAATGGATTTTCAGAAAGTCTAATAGCTTCAAGTCTATTTGGCCTTCGAGAAAAAAATTGTCTTATAAATAACTATGACCGACATGTCGCACGTTCATACCTTTTTCCTTCATACGTCCAACATTGAAAAAGAGTAATTGGATGTATAGCTTTTGATAACGAAACGAAACGAATTTTTGATAATGTAAGGAAAAGAACCCTACAGGGTATTCAAATGCCCTGCTATTGGTGTTGTCAATTTTTCAGGCAAGTAGGAATTTCCATATTAACAATTGTCGAATTGGTTTTTTGGCAAGGGGTAAACTGTAAACAATACTTTTGAATTCTGTGAACTTACCTTGTTATTCGCTGAAGGTTGTAAGATGTACGCTTTCGTCTACTTTCCCAATCTACTGCTTGATAACACATTTCGTATTCCACTTGTCATTTTAACCATGATAAATGCTATCATTAAATCTATCAAGAAATTCTTTTCGAATCGGCGGATCTGACCACAGTAGATGTAGCTTTTAAATTTTCATAAGTTTGACCGAGCCGGAGGAGCTATGTCGACTCAACGGAGGACGGGTTGGGGGAAGGGGGGAGGGGAGGGAGGAGAGAAGAATGAATTTGGAAATTCACTGGTCGTGTTAACCCTTTTTATTATATAGGCAAGAGTGTTTTAGTGGAAAAGAGACCACTCGTAAAGTTCATACGAAACTACATCCGGGACTCGAGTGGCGTATTTTCCATATCCTCACTAGCGAGGATATCGATGAAGTCATTTCCCGCGTTTACACTGTTGGTTGTGCAAAAATGTTCTTGTCTATATAATAAAAAGAAAATTACACGGTGGCTTGAAGAAAAGAATTTTATTTTCTCGTGGTAAAAAACAATATTTTACTACTCGAAAATAAAATTCATATCTTCGTGCCGCCGTGTAATATCATCTCTATATATATTACTGATTAATGATAAGTTTTAAGAAATTAAAAAATTATGTTGGACAGAATTTCGTGCGGACTTAGTCACTTGCGCAATGTATTTCAAACTAAAAGTCATTAAACAAACCAACATTAACAATTAGAAATACATTAAAGCCTTAAATATCAAATGGGATACTCTCAAAATTCATGTTCTTTAAAACCTCAATCAAAAAAGACTAAAAAGTGAAAAAGAGAATAAGTTGGCGATTTAAAGCCACAAGTCGAAGTAGATCGTTTGGATAAAAAAATTACTTCATCAACCTTGAACCCAGGCCTTCTCTTTGACCCAGATTTTTCCCGCCTAATCCAAAAAAGTTCCCATAATGTTGATAGCGACATAAATCACCTTAAAATAGAAAATAAAAAAGTTTTAAAATAAAAGGTTTAATTGATAATTGATAAAATAATGAAATTTTTAACAATAAGACAATCGATTTGTATTTATATAGCGCAAGTATTTATTTCAATTTCAACAGAGCAGTGGCCGCCAATGCCATAGGAGAAAAAAATAAACCTTACTTATGATAATTTATAACATTGCAAATGTGAAAATATTGCACCGCTGTGCAAACGATAATCAAGTGACAGTAGGAGAATATCCTAGACAACGAGACAACACTAGCAGGGGAGTGTCATCATTGTTGTCTCTTGCTTTGTTGGTACTAAAAGAAACACAAATAACGTTCTAATTCGTTTCGCTCAAACGAACGTAAATTATTTTACCCTTAAATTCCCTTAATACAGACAAGGCAAACAAGAAATATGGGAGGATACGCAAGCGGATCCAACAGTTTATTACATCTTAGATTGAATTACTAATACAAAATGGAATACAAAAAAACAAATATAAATCTGAATTTTTTTTTTTTTTTTACAACAAAGGAATAAAAGTAAATATGTAAGCTCGATAATGTTATAATCCTAGGTACTTAGTTACTTGTAACCTATTCTCAAGGCTTTCTTGAACATACATATCCTTAGCGGAGTCGGACTTCCACCTGCCGTGTATTTTTAAGCAGCCTTTCAGGAATCGAGTGACCACTATAATGAACCGCAGATGTAGCACCACCGGACTTTAAACTATGAAGACCATAATCATTAGGGTTATAGCCCAGCTGGCTTAAACTATCTCTTAGAATCTCCCTACAAGTAGAGTAAGAAATCTTACCACCCCTCAGGGTATAGCTAGAACTACTACGGTGAAAAAAAAGAGGTCTAAACAAGGGAAGAGTACTACATACGTCAATGCCAGATAAATCCAAGTACCTTCGTAAAACACCAACAGGACAGTACTTAGACTTGGATTCACTAATATAGACATGATTCCCTTCTCTGTAAATATCTGTCTTACTACGAGGCAAGAAGATCCTTATATAACCACTGCAAAACTCAATATGCTTAGGAACAATATTACATAATTCATCATACCGAAAAAACCCGGCGAAGGCTAAAGAGCATAACGCGGCAATACGAAGATCCTTTAAATTAGCATCCTCCTTGGTATAAACATCTAAGATATTCTTAATGATTTCTGTGGTAATAGGCTTCTTTTTCATAATCGGCTGCGATTTATCGCGCTTGGCAGACTCGACAATATTCCTGCAAAAATCACTATCCAACGGGTTACGATCAAGACTAGGGACGAACGAATGCAGCCATTTAAGGGCGGCATGAGCCAAAATTACTGAAGAACTAGAAGTACAAGACTGCTGGACTTCAAGCAAATAAAGAGATACAACACCTAAAGGAAAAGGTAACTGCATGCGTATTTGCCTACTCTTACACCAGTCCATAAACTTTCTAATGACACGTATGTAGGTTTTAGCAGTTGCATCAGCTCTGGACTTGAACATCACGTCTAAAACCTGACGAACGCTCAGTGAAGAAAAATTTTGGAAGCCTTTCCATGATTTACTTGACAAAATTACCTGGAAAAACAAGAATACAACATACACGCTAAAAGAACAAAGCGAACACCCGCTCTGTATAATTCTACATAAACCGATCGATGCAAGGGCCAGTGCCGCATGAAACGATAAAACATTGTTTGGGCCCGCCCCACAGAAGTAAATAAACCATGGGCCAGTGCCACGTAAATCAACAACTCTTTGTTTGGGCCAGTGCCATGAAAACCAAAACATTATTGGCCAGTGCCAACGCAATAAACATATTCAATAAATTACTCAGTAAACTCCACTCTCAAGGCAATAATATAGCCTGTGAAATGATCGGACCCTAAGAGCGAATTAGGGTTTCTTCCGCGGGTAAGGACCTCCTTCCCGACATGAATACTGTGGGCCACAAGATAATTATTATATTTGTTCATAATTAAAGGCCAGAAATGAGCCGAAGGCCAAAGGGGTACGACGAGTGTACCCGCAGCATGCTGGCAATTTCATATAATGCAAAACACGCGGAACAATACCAACAGGAGGAACCACCAGGCAATTTTCTCCTCGAAGAGGCTGAAAGAAAAAATCAACGCCCGAAGTATTGGGGTTCCAGAACCTTGAAAAATATTTAGGGAGCTTATGATTATAATAATTGGCAAAACAATCAACACTATGGGGCCCCCAACAACCATCAAGAAAAAGAAAAAATTCATCGGTAAGTTGCCAATCATCAGTATCAATAAACCGACTTATATAATCGGCTTGCTGGTTCATAGTACGAGGGATCCATTGCACCTCTAAATGAATCCCCGACCGAATACAAATATCGAAAATCCTACGAACCATCTTGTGCAAGCCCAATTTCATGCTGCCTACTTCAACAATCTTAGCAGCAGCTTGGCTATCAGTAAACCACTTAAGGTGGCTCATCTGGATTTTTATGAGGCACACCATCCTAACTTTGAACGGCTAATACTTTACTGTCTGAGCTCGGTGGGGCAAGCTGCTTCACACACTTACCAGAAACTGAATGAACTTGTTAAAAAAGCAGGTTTGATTGACATCGGTGTTACCATAGCAACGAAACGATGACGTCATGATTTTTGTATATCAGCAATTTTCTCGTCATCTAGACCTAAACTTTTAAAACGACCTATTGTCTCTTATAGTCTAGATGTAGATCTTCAAGACTGCAAAGTTTGAACAAATTCTATGAGAGCGTTTTCGAAAAAAATCGGGTTGAATTTTTTCCAGTAAAAAATTACAAATTTACGTTATTTTCTATTGTTTCATCGGTACCAGTGTTATCCTGACAGATTGAAACAATGTTTTCGCCATATGTCATAGCTGTAGCATACAGCTACTTTTCCTGAAGGTTTTATCCGGTTTGCTTCCCTAGATTTCAAATGATGTAATCAGAAGTAATGTCTTAAGTAATGTCTTAAACAAGTTTGCCATGCCTGCTTGCTACGCTTCGCTGGTGCCGGAGGTATCGTGAAAATTCTGTTCTTAGTACAGGCTTTCATTGTCATTGTATTAAAAACAGAATTTTTACGATCCCTCCGGCACCAGGGAAGCGTAGCAAGCTGGCATCCAAAGCACACAAATATGTAGAATACAGACAAAAGAGAAACTCCTGAAATAAACCGGCTGTCAACAAGTGATGCGCCAATGAAACTTTTGGGGACGAGTGTCTCCTATGCTTTTATTTGTATTTCGCGCGCTTAAAATGATTCAATGCGCGTGACATTTACAGGGATAGTTCAATACATGTTAGACTTGAGATCACAAGATTTAAAAGAAAATTCATCGACTAGTTTTTGAATAAAAGCTTCCGTGACAAAGACGTTGCTTCTCTGTGTAAAATGAACGTATTTAAGACATAACTTCTGATTACATCATTTGAAATCTAGGGAAGCAAACCGGATAAAACCTTCAGGAAAAGTAGCTGTATGCTACAGCTATGACATATGGTGAAAACATTGTTTCAATCTGTCAGGATAACACTGGTACCGATGAAACAATAGAAAATAACGTAAATTTGTAATTTTTTACTAGAAAAAATTCAACCCGATTTTTTTCAAAAATGCTCTCATAGAATTTGTTCAAACTTTGCAGTCTTGAAGATCTACATCTAGACATTAAGAGACAATAGGTCATTTTAGAAGTTTAGGTCTAGATGGCGAGAAAATTGCTGATATACAAAAATCATGACGTCATCGTTTCGCTGCTATGGTAACACCGATGTGAATCAAACCTAATTTTTAACAAGTTCATTCAGTCTCTAATGAATGTGTAAGGCAGCTTGCCCCACCGAGCTCAAACAGTAAAGTATTAGCCGTTCAAAGTTGGGATGGTGTGCCTCGGAAAAATCCAAATGAGCCACCTTAACGTGCGATCCTTCAAGCACTGAGGCAAAAGATTGTAATGCAAACTCAACAACAGACAACTCCCTCCACGTTGAACTCTGAAAGCTCTCATTCTCCGTCCACATTTTATGACACACAAAATCATTATTGAAATCAATAAATGCACCACCCCCAGTAGCACTGGCATCTGAATATACAAAATAACTAGGATCTTTCCTTACAAAGCAATATCGACTGTTGATGCAAACCAGGTTATCCTTCCAAAAATACAATTCCTCTTTGCAATAATCATCGAGACAGAACACAGAATCCCACCTATCTTCACACAACGTAGACAGGACACAATGCCTGGTCATTATCCTACTAATGTTACCGACTACAGGCCCGTTAGAAATAATCTGACACGTAAAGGAGACCAACTCTCTAGCAGAAACTTTAAAATCGGCTTCAATAATACGATCTATGGTATAAACAATCTTTGTATTTCTTCTGTCTACAATTTTTAAAGTACCCAGTAAAGAATTCCAGGTTATTGCTAACCAATCCAAAACTTGGGTGGGTTCCCATAGCGGCTTTTCTTCGTTGATTACAAAGCCCGCATTAGACAAATCCCCCCTTACAGCTTGGGCCTTAATGCGACACCCCTTTTTATCCTGAACAGTCGCCCAATCATCGTCCAGGAAGATAGCTGTACAAAGACCCCGTATTCTCCAATACTTTTCTAAAGGCTTCAAAAGCTTATTAAATATATAAGGGGCTGAGGACAGGCCAGACGCAAGCACGGTGAAAACATAAAAAAGTTCATTTTTGGAATCAGGGGCCCGCCAGAAAAATCCCAGTAAAGTTTGGTGTTCATGCGCGATATCGATATGGTGATAACCGCTTTTTAAATCGAAGGAAAACATGTACGCCCCTCTGGAAAAATAGGCCATAGCAATTTTCCAATCCTCATACTTGACCCTTTGTTTAATTAACGACCTGTTAACATGGCGCAAATCGAGAATTAACCTCTTTTTACCGCAGGACTGTATAGAACTGAACTGACAAGGGGTTAACAACTGAAGGTTGCTTATCAACCCTACAAACCCGACCAGAGTTAACAAGCTCAAGGACGGCTTGGTCCATGAAATCAGCATGAAGTCGAGCGGACTTATTATTTCTTAGCCTTACAGCCACTGGAAAGCTAGCGAACGGCAGCTTGTAGCCTTTTTCAATGGTTGACAAAATAAAATTAGGAGCGCCGAAAGCTCTCCAAAATCCTAGATTCTTCTTCAAATTACCCTTAACGCTTAAAGACTGTCCACTTTCAAGTTCGTATTTCTGCACAATTTCATCTACCTGCGCCAAGTCATCTTCACTGCTTTGATTGATACTGAGCTGATTGGCTTCCAGCCGGTTTGTTGTAGGAGAGTCCAGGGTAGGTATTGTAGCTTCCTGATCAGAACATGGATCTGCAGTCCTTAGCCCAGTGTCCAAATTTCCCGCATTTGTAACAGCGGAAGAAGTCGCCAGGAGTGTCTCTTCGGCCTAAAGAAAAATAATCACAAAACTGTAGTAAACGCGGGTAGGGGGGGGGTGTAGGGCGGGAAAGATGAACAAACTGTGTGGAACAGCGAGCGTGAATGACGCTCAGGAAAGGGCAGAAAGTATAAATGCTAGAAAACTGCCCAATCAGGTCACGCGTGTAATCAGAATACACAATAGAGGGTGCGGCAGGTGGGAAACGCAAACAAGTACGACTCATTACTTGGAACACCAGCGAAACATACATCTAAACCACGAAACTTGAATCAGTTCATGCATTTTTTGAAACTTTGCCGTTTGGAAACAATATTTGGGAAATTAAACCTTCGCCATCGACTGACAATTTTCTCTGTGCTTGGACGTAATTTAAGGTAAGCTAAGTTGCATTTTTGTTACGAATAGGTAATTTCCTAAAGGAGGCTGAAAACTGCAGAAATTATTGTATACCTAAGATCATTTCGTTTGATTGAAGACAAAAAACTATTTTTTAACATGTAATGTTAAGCATGTACATCTGTGTATAAACGACGGAAGGATTTTTGTTTCGATTTAAAATGAATAATCGAAAATTATGCTTGTTTACCGTTATGACATCCATTGATTACATTTGAGCAAAGCATCAAAAACTTCAAAAAGTAATTCATATTAGCTTCTCGTTGAACCTAAAGCAACTTTTTTGCTATTTTTCTCTGAAATAACACCAAATGTACGACGCTGAATGTCGCGAAAATTCAATGTACGTTTCGTTGCTTGAATTGATTTAGCGGTGACTTCGGAGTAGATCGGTGGTGACTGGAAATGACAGAGGTCATAAAACGCTTTTGTATTGTTATTGACAGAATTGATTCTCTGAAATGATAAAGTGCATCCTCTGAAAGTACTAAAAGAACTTGGCAGTGCACCATTAACGCGTTTTCTAAAACACAAAGTCAAAACTTGAAATAGCTTACCAGATTTCGAATACAACAAGCTGAATTCTAGTTGGATTGGAAGACAGTTTAAGCATTTGAAGCTGGTGTTTATATTATGTATCTATTTGCCATGGAACTTAAGGATGTGTCGTGGACATTTGAAAAAATAAAGAACTTCAACTGCAGCGGAGATGACCCGCTCTTCATTTTCCACCTTATATGGTGTGAAATGGAAATTTGAACGGTTTTTAGTCATGGCAAGAAGTTGAACTGAATTGAAACTGCTCGAGATTTCTAAACTGAATATGAACCAAATGTGCCTCAAAATCTCCTGAATTAGAAAACAAAACATTATTATTAACCTCAAAAAAATGAAAAGGTAGAAAACCGTTCCTTAAGTTGAAAATAATGTTGTAAGTGGAACTTTCTACCAAAATGTTAATAAACGCAAGTTGTTCTTCACCTGTTTGTGATTATATTAAATTTAAAAAATATGATTTCTAGAGAAACAACCTAAATCACCAATAGATGATTTTCACGGCAAGCCCTCCTTATTCAGATAAAATAAATGCAATAATACATAAAAATGGAATCGCGGTGTTATATCCACACCACCCTTTTCATATTGAAGTGGAATTTGGAAATGTTAGTACTTGTGGAGAGGGGAAACCAGAAAAACCAAAGGAAAACCTTTGGTTCAAAGACGAGAACCAACGACAAACTTAACCCACATAGCCACCGAGTCATCTGATTACATTGGCGTAGTCAAGTTCTCTCACTTCTTTGCCGTCGTGCTCCCCAAATAAACGATTGACCATGCCAGGATCTTTTGACAACAGAACTCAGTTAGACCTGTATTAAGCGGACACGAGCATCAGTAAGTTCCAAACGTTTCTTCCCATATTTTCTGTAAAACAAACCTGTATTTAGCGCGGAGACCTCTATTAAGTGGACACTAGCGAGAGTCCTGTGGGTGTCCTACTACTACTACTTGCATGCCTCACCTTGAAATCATGTGATTAGCAACTGACAGGATTTTAGCAAAACCTTTTGTGATCAGACATAGAGCCCCTAGATTGGTTTGATATATGAAAATCCTACACCGTATATTTATATTTTGTCTATATTACATGCAACCACAAGAAAGGGTTTATGTGAGTCCGACCCAGCGAGCGTGGGCTAACATAAATAATATCGATAAAATGCCGTAACCGTGTTTTGATAGCTACATCTAAATTGACTAAAGTATTCAACCAATCAAACTGCGATTTATGTGACCAAAATTTTATGAAAATCACATCCTGGAGATCTTTCGTCAGGAAGTGTATTACGACGCAAATGTGTCCGGAATTAGGAACAGATTTCAAGAAAGTAATTGCCTCTTGTATTTGTCTGTTGGATTAAGGTTAAACGTTCTAGGAGCTAAGTAACATTATGGCAAATCATGAGCTGGTGACAAAAGCCTCATAAAACCTGAGTTTACATTCGACTGAACCTGTTTCGATGGATTGTACCGTCGTGGTTCTTAAGCCAAGCTTACGACACTTATACCATAAGAAAAGAGAGCTCGGTTAAGCCCAATATTCCTGGTAAGTCTGGTTGGTGACCCTGGGCTCTGTTCGGTCAAAGAGGGTTTAAGTAACCCAGGATTTGCGTCAATTTTAAATTCATTTTGACGGCTCGACGATGTTGATTCCTGTAAATTCTTTTTGCTCTACATTTTTAGCTCCATGTTATATAATTACCAGTGCAAATGCCCTTTTTACCAATTAAGGTAACTCTGGAAAGGTTGTCTGAGAAATTTTGCTAAAAACCAGAAGCTTGTTAACCCAGCTATTCGAGGAAAGCTTGGTATTTTTGGTCTTTTAGAATACCCTGGAAAAAGAAATATCCATGCCAGTATTTAGATTGCATGCATGGGGAGATGAGGTTATGAGGCAAACATCGTGTTATGGTTACCATGCCAACCTTCGGATTACCCTCTGTCGCACGTCATGGCCCCGGCTCATCATGTTCCTGTTTCAATCAGCCTAAAAACTAAACCGCTTTGTAAGCTATCAGAAAGTAATAAATCTGTCGGAAGAAGATAGTGCAGCGACACTGACACTGGCTGAAAAGTTTCCTTAGCGGTTATGATCGACAGAAGTCATTCCTTACCAAGCCATATTAGAACTACCAGCCACAGCCATTAAATGATTTCCAGTGTCGAATGCACATACCTCAAACACACAGCTGTTTTTGTAAGAATTTACGCCCTTTGGTAGACGTGTTTTACGGCAGTGTTTAAGCACTTTTGCCTTTTCAGGAGGGGGTGGTATTGGTAACATCACTGTGGAGAGTGCAAAAGATCGATAATGGAATATTGTTCAGTTCTCGAATGTGCAGGGACTACGTTATTACTGGTTTTTGTCATTGCAAATAGCAGTTATATTAATTAAGAGATGTTCTGCAGCTAGGTAAAAAACCTGACAAGTGATTTTATCTCAGACAACCCCAAGCTGTACAGGTGATACTCCATGAGCCATTTTATGCATGAAGAGGCTCCTTTCCTAGCTTTTTGGAAATAACGATCACCAACAGGTACGAAACCTGCCAAGTGATTTTATACATGGCAACCCCGACCCAGGTTATTCAGATAAGATTCCAGCCATTTTTTGCACGAAGATTCGCAAGGCTCTCTTCCTAGCTTCTTTTATCGTTTCAGTTCATGAAGTTCCGTTCATTGGAGATAGTAACTCTGCCATCTCGTAAGTTTGTATTTTTGCGGAGCTCTACAATTCCAAAGTCCACAATAGAGATGCTTTTCCGTGGTTTTCAACTCTAGAACAACATGAAAGCACCATTTAGATTTGCAGCGTCAGTTGCTTGAGAAGTGGTCTCGACTGTTGTATCTGGGGTGCTTTGAAAAAATTTTAAAGACGCTTTTTTGAAACAAATAATGGATTATTTAAGGATCAACAAGAGAATAATAGTTTGTTTGCTTTTCTCCGCTGTTGCTCCACTCGCATGTAACTCATTCATTCAATCAATCTTTTATTCAATCAATCAATCTTTTGTTCATGTCATAACCATAAGTCGCCAAAAAATGATTTGGCCATTTTGCATTTTTCTCCGTTTACACTTTTAGAACAGGGATGCTTGCCTTCCACAAAATAGAAAATATTTTTCGATTTCGATTACTTCGATATTTTTCTTTGTTTTTATGGCCGACGATCGCCACGATAACAATGCTTCATTTACATTTAAATTTTCTCATTACAAAATTAATACTGCATACC
Organism: Siderastrea siderea; assembly: GCA_964030785.1. Lineage (NCBI taxonomy): Eukaryota > Metazoa > Cnidaria > Anthozoa > Scleractinia > Rhizangiidae > Siderastrea > Siderastrea siderea. The sequence goes on along the minus strand of OZ034978.1, from coordinate 4,018,747 downwards.
ACCCCATTAAACGCAGCTGTAGTTACAATAATAACTTATCGATGACATTTTGCAGTCAGGGATTACATGTCATTCAGTTTGGCTTTCCTCAATAAAATAGTGGGCGTACGTTTAGGAGGTTTAAATTGGTTCCTAACCGGAGAGAAAGGATACGGAAACCTATCTATTTCTTGAGATTTTTACAGGGAACACTTGCCACAGATATATACACATCAGGACACACTAAAGTTAAGGTAGGCTATTTGATATTTGTAAGCGACGTTTTGTGTCCTCTTAATGTTGTAAACAGAAAATAATTTTGGATTTGTGAACAATGCGTTAAACGACTTCATCATAGCTATAACGAGTCGATGAATATCCATATAGTTTTGGCTGGTAGAAAGAAGCGGAATGCCAGCTTCAGTGATTGCGTCATGGCACCTTCATGATCACTTTTAGTTAGATAAGGGCCAAGGATAACAAACAATATATAAACTACATAACTTATGATCAAATCTTGCCAGATATATTTATAGTAAATTTAGTAAGATGTTCCCTGAAGTTAAATACGATAAATTCATTTTTTTTTGTGGCGATAGCAGGCACAACTTCAGTAGATTTTTCAAAGAGAAGCTGGTTGCCGAAGAGATTTAAAACAAATTCAGTTTGTTTTTTTGGAATCTTACCAGGAATGTAAATTCATGATTTTCAAAGCCGCTTATAACGAAACTGGAACAGTTTAATGGGTTAAACTCAAGGAAAATATGACATCTGGTTATTTATTTTAAATAAAAACCTTCGCTACAAATTTGATGCTAGAGGTGTGAAAAATTTATGCAGAAATAAAACCGTTTAAAATTGCATGAGGCAATTCACGGCGACAACTGCGTCAGCTTTGAAAATACAAACTAGCAATTGACTTTTGTTTCTCTTTTTTCGAGTTTATCTCCCTAAAGTATTTTTCAATCGCTATTTCTTCGCATTATAAAAGCTTTATTCTGTTAGCGTCTATTATTGTAATCAAGGATAATTTCCTTTTTAAATGTGCTATCAGTCACAAATGCCAACTGATAAAAAAACGGCATCAAAAACACTTAATACACTCTTTTAATTTCCTGCTGCGTTTTGTAAAAGCCAGGGACACCCAACAGTTCGTTTCAGCGGAATATCTGTTCGAAAGGCCTAAATCGCCTGAGATATTTGGATATAATCGTAATAAAACACTGCAGTTTTATTTGACGAAATGTAACCTCAAACTTACATAACCTGTGAAATTAATTCATTTTGCTTATTATGTATTCATTATGTATGTATTATGTATGGTGTGATGTTACGGCCGAAAAGGGCTCTCCTTCTTGTTGTGTTGAAGAGGAGGAACATGATATTTCACCTGCTGTGACAGAAAACAGGAGACAGTTACGTTAGCATTTTTATAACTAAAGATCGCTAACAAGAAAAATATTAAGTGTCCTAAGGCTTCAGAGACTCAAATTTATCATGGACCGAGCATTTTTCACAAGAAGTACAGAATCAGTAGAAAAAACATACAGTTGCGAGGCCCCAATTCATGATGTTTCTGCGGTTTGTTACGGTTACACCTTACAGCAACGCAAAGAGGACTGATTCAATCGTTCGTGATGCTCTTCAAAACATCTGGAGTCTCCCAGTAATTTACTTGTGTCAGTTTGAGATGGAATCAGTTCGATCTAGATATCTCCCTGAAGAACTGTAGGAGATACAGGCAGAATATATCAAAATATGGAGAATCAATCAAGTATATGGAGAATGAACCAAGAATTATTCTTTCAATCCACCTCATAAAACTTACGAATTTAACTTAAACAACCCAAAAATCAAATTCGTGATACACAAAAGAGTATCATAAATATTTTGAGCCTTAGGAAGTTAACATCTCAGCAGTTGATCAGTTACAGCTGGGAGATAATGGAGCTATAAGTGACGAACGGACTCTTGAAAGAATGTTTAGGAAATGTTTTAATAGGTAGTGAGTCGTAATCGATGTACGTTTTTAAAATTTCAAAATTTGGAATAGCACCCAAATTAGAAACAGCCTATCAATAGTTGTTTGTTTGTCTGCTTATTCATATATTTTTCTTGGCATGTTTGTTTGTTTTTCATGGATCTCCATGTCATGCCAGGTTCACAACCGAATGTGTTCAGAATACGGGATTTAAAGTCCCTGTGCCCGAGGTAAAGTTCTTTAATGGGTTTCCCTATACTCATATGTCATTGGCCGATAACATAAAAAAATGTTGGACCTCCCGTGAACAGTCACCAGGGAAAAAGATATAGAAACCCGAGTTCTATCTTTTTGCTAGGACTTATACCGTAACTAATTTGAAAATAGGCAGGATATAATACAACAGCCTCAATGTATAGCTTTGAAACCCTTGTCAGCCCAAATTAAAGTTAGTTGTTTCTTCAATGCAAAGTGAGGACGCCATGCAGTTGTTATCGATGATCTTCATACGTGTAGCATGTGGAGGTCGTTTAATGTGTATCCTCAGTTAATATCAGTCGTTAGGTTAAGTAGAATAGTGTCCACAAGTAGCAGAAACACTCAATACTCCGCGGACACTTTCATCACCACAGCCAAACTTTTTTTTTCTTTCAGATATAACGTTTTCTTCTCAAACTTTTGCTGAATAGCCACACCATGAAACAAACGAAACAAATCGTCTCCTTGTTAGCGTTTATTTGCTGTATCACAGGTATGAACATAAATAAATACCATCCTCTGTCTCTCGAAATTTTTACATCCATTAATCTGTTCAGCCTTCATCAACAAAACAGTAAAATTTCAGTGGCTGGGAAAGCATAATTATTTTGTAATGCTCTTTCGTGTTATGTTACTGATTTCTTCATAAACCGAACCAAAGACTAGAATATTCACCTATCCTACATGAAAGTCGAAGCATAATGTTTCATCCCCCACTGAAACCAAACGCGTAACCGAAATTTTAATTTCTACTATACCATATTTTTAATGCTTTTTTACTTGATATTATTGATATTCTGACAATCCGAGGTCCATGGCAGTCATTTTGAACCAGTTTTGATTGCTTGGATATATTATGGCGAAACCGATTTCATATTGATGACGTTCTGTTGCAATTAACCGTTGCTATGACTGACAAACATTTTTCAACCGCGCTGATCGTAGTTACGCCTGCAGAAAATCACCTGGCTTGGAAAGTATTCTTTTATAGGGTTCTTCCACCTAATCAGTTACGATTCAACAGACTGTCGTCGTCATCAAACTTCGGAAAATCAATCATTTATTTATTTATTTGCCCTTTTTTTTTCAAAGTGTTTACAACTCTGTCAGTCCAGCTTTTCACTCCCCCTTGTCAGCCATTCTTCGCCAGGTTGTTGTCGGTCTTCCTACAGTTCTCCTGCCAATTGGAAGCCATGCTTTTGCAGGATCCTCACTCGGTCGCCTCCTCAAAACGCGCCCAATCCACGTTTATCTCTCCTTTACTTCCTTGCTAACTGAGGCGCAGGGGGGGGGGGAGGGGGGAGTTGGGGCTCTGCTTCCCTTGTATACTTCGTCGTTAGACAGTACGTTGGGCCATCTTCTTCCAGGGAACTTTTCTCAAACACCTATTCAGAAATTTGCCCAGCATCCTATTGTAGTTTCTTGTCCACTGTCTAGTTTTCAGCCCCATCATGAGGAGCCCATAACCCGGAGCATATGTCATGGCGTTTTCACAGACCAGTTTATTTTTAGACAGGCTTATAATTACTATTACCCGCGAAAATTCAAGTTTCGGTCCGCATAAGTCCGCATCCCTCCAAAAATGGCGGACATTTACTTCTAACTGATGCCTAATTCGTAACGCAAAGCATATCTTAAGGCCGATAAAGCATTTGCAAAGCTTGTGATTGGTTAGCAAGGCTCCTTCGGGAGTCTGAATTCGCGGGAAATTCAATCCAGATAGAAGAGAGAACGTTAAATTACTGATACTGAGTGTGACTGAGTATTGTCGGTGCGAGCATACCGGCATGCACGAATATTGGAATGCAAACACAAAAACAAGCTAAACACATTGAGTTATTACTTGAGCGTTTTTTCCTTTATTTTTTCCTTCTCAGAAGCAGCATTTGAAACCAATGAGACGCGACTGTACAGAGAGCTGTTTGAAAAATACAACAAGCAAAGCCGTCCCGTTTTGAATCAGTCTGAAGCTGTGACAGTGGTATTTGATTTCCAGCTTATTCGTATTGTTGATGTGGTAAGTGGCCTCTTTTCTTCTGACCCAGTTAAAGCTAAAGACTTAAAGATCGATTAAACTAGTCCAGAACCGGTTATTCCAAATACGTCAAAGTTTTATCGTTATTAACAACGCCTTAAGAAATTGGAAGCATCTTCCGTGTCTGTGCCGCTGTACAAACACAAGGATAAGCGTGGGCAGAGAACATTTAAGAGTGTTTCTGTCGAGGAACCATCGGCTGATACTGCCCCACGGAAAATTTGATGTTCTAAAAAAAATGAGCCCGACATGCGAAGCTTTGATGGCTTAGGTTCTAGTTTTTAGTAAATCAAATTTCCAAGGGACAGTGGAAAAGAAGTATACTCTAACATTGGTTTATTTATTCACCACGAAATTTTCTCTCGAACAAAAATCACTGAAACTGGCGTTTCGAATATACAGCTCACCAATTTGATGTTTTAGGTAAAACAGAGTGAAAACACATATGAACATCTAGAAAAATTATAAATAAAGTGAAACCAACCTGTTTCTCAGAAACAAGAAAAACAACTGCAGGTTTTTTTCTATTTTCTCAAGCAAACTAGCTTGACCCCTAAGAAAGGTTTTGTTTTTCTATGGTATTATACGAAACACGGATTTCAACGAACGACAGGCCGCCTTTACCACGGCCTATTTTATCTAAAAGGACGTTGGAGTTAAAAACCAAATGGGATAAAACTAAAAATGAGAGTGTCGACGAAAACTCGTCTCACTGCAAAGCGGCCAGGTCAATCAGTATTCTGAATAATTCTTGCGGTTGTTAAAAACTATGATTTGCACTAATTTCTTGTAATGTTTTTCCAGAGTGCTAAAGATCAGTTCATCAAGACATATGCCTGGATTAACCAGGTAAGACAACTAGTATTAAGCTAACTATAGTTTTTCACTGACTCTTAATCATTCTGTTACGTTCATACTGTCACCAGGGCCGCCACTTATTGCCAGTTACTTTTTTTAAGTACCTTAAATGGCCTATATCACACCGATTCTGCTGGCGTTTTGTCAAATCTGTTCTAAAATTATAGTTAAGTGCCTTCGCTCAAACACAAAATACCCCTAGAACGCCGGGAAAAAATGGATATCAAGTAAGAGCAAACCAGATCCGATAAAGTCCCACGTATTTCCTTCCTGGCCATCCGTGGCCAAAGGTACTTACAAATAAGTACTGGTTTAGTACAGTGTTCAAACAAAACTGGACCATTATTTTGGGGTATTCGTTTATTTTTAGTCAAGAAAAATATGACTTGACTCAAAAAATAGCTCAGTCCCTTTAACTGCGAAGATCATTCCTTGTGTTATTTAACATTTTTTCATTACCTTCCCATAGTACTGGAAAAACCCTCAGCTTGCGTGGGACCCTAAGAAGTACGGTGGAATTGAGGAAATTCATATTTCACCTTTTGAGGTCTGGGTTCCTGATATCCTTTTGTACAACAAGTAAGTCAGACAAATATCTGAACAATTATATGTAATTTTATATAGAGCAGTTTTCAACTGAGTTTCGTGGAACCAAAGCCAACGTAATTACTCAAACTAAACATAACACGCACGGGAAAACGCGTGCGAGCAAATCACGATTGGCAGAGTTAGTTTTGGTGACATTAATGTGATTCTAACTTCTGAGTCTGTGGATGAAGTCCTGTGGTGTGACCATTCAAATGAAACCTCTTCAGCAGAACTTTCACATGGTACTACTTATATTTAAGTCTTTTACAAAAATAAATTTGATATTCGTCTTGAATTTTGATTTTAGGCACTCTTGGGAGTGAATTAGGGTTAACCAATCACAGAGCGTAGTCAAGCAAACCAAAGCAAACGCGAATTACTCTCGCCACTCAAGTGAAAACAGCTTTAGTACACGGAAGACCTTAAGAGCTTAATGTTAACTGTGTTTTGATTCATAAAAATCAGACACCAGCTGGGTGACTACCTGCTGTTTTTGACGTGAAACGTTCTCTGTGAAATATTTTCCATTACCAGTTGCTAATGTAGGAGTTTTCTAATCGATGCAGTTAAGGTTATTAGTGCAGTACTGTGTGCTCATATCTGAACGACTTTCATTCCGCCCTGAGATAGACTTTTTATCGCGCTGTTTTACATAAACCGTTTTCTAGCGGTGTGAGTTTCATTGTAGAATGAAAAGATAAAAATAAAAGGATTATGGAATTGAAGGAAAGGCCAGAATAAGACTATTGACGCAGTACAGCAACTGGGACTGACTTGTAATTGTGTCTGATTTTGGATCGGTATCGTATGAACGCATATCGATACTCGTGTCATAAATTTCCTGCAGGAGAGAACTAAGATTAGCCCCTAGCAGTGTGGAAAGGTACCAGTATCATCAATACAAATCTTGTTCATGTTAATATGCATAATGCTAATCTCACATTACCCTGTCTGTCTCATTCTTAACAGTGTTGACGATGAAGACCGTTTCGCTGGTGGAAGACACACGTACAAAACTAACGTTGCCATGAAATACGACGGCAGTAGTACATGGCTAAACCCGGGCATCTTTAAAAGTATATGCAAAGTGGACGTGACGTATTTCCCATTCGATGAACAAGAGTGCTTTCTGAAGTTCGGTTCTTGGTCGTTTGACAGCTCCAAGGTGGATCTTTATGCGCACGATGGAGACATGTTCAATAAAAACTTCGTTAAAAACGGAGAATGGAAGTTGACGCTCCTGAAATCGCAGCGAAACAAACTGAAATACCAGTGCTGCCCGCATGCTTTTGTAGATGTTACTATTCAGATGAAACTTCAGCGCGAATCATTGGACTTCGTTCTTAAACTGATTATCCCATGCTCGTTGATATCATCTATGATATTTCTCGGTTTTGTCCTTCCGCCTGAGTCCGGTGAACGCATTGGGCTAAGTATTACTGTTCTATTAGCCATGACAGTTTTCCAACAACTCAGCTCAGAGTTGATGCCTTCGTATGGTTTTCCTCTGCTTGGCCAGTATTACTTTGCTTGCATGGTTGAAATAGGTGCATCGCTGGTCGTCACGACTCTCATACTAAATTTTTACCACCGGAACAGTCGGCGAATGCCAAAGGCTCTGAGGGTTTTGATCTTGCACTGGCTGGCGCGAGTCGTATTCCCCCAAAGGAGTTCCAAAGATTGGAATCTGGAGGTAACGGCCACTGAAGCATCGAACGCAGCTTACCGGAAAAATTCAAACCAAACTGTAGACAAGGGCTCAGACAACGAAAGCATGTCACTGTCTTGTGGAGATTCGCTCTTTGACGACCATGAACCAAAGCTATCGCCCACTTATTCCGATCCATGGATTCCAATGCAAAGGTCGCAGAATGGCGCCGGATTACCAGCCAACGGCGTGTCGCACTATAATGACATTAACAGTCAAGGCTGCAACATAGAAATGGCAAATAGATCCAAATGTCCCAGATGTAAGAGAAAATCCAGCTTCTCTAACAAGAGAAACAAGACGAGGCGAAAGTCCTCAAATCCCCATAAATATCCTCGGCGCCATAGTTTCCGAACTTCGTTGACACCAGTGATGCTCGACCTTCTTTCCGTAGAAACAGAAAGTTCCCCAGAGAAGCTGAAGAACCAAGGGGAGTGGATCAAGGCTGCCCGAGTGTTGGATAGACTGTTCCTGATTGTTTCAGTTTTGATCGGTGTTATCACACTCTTAGCATTGTTTCTGAAGGCTCCCAGGTTCCACTGAGTGATCAGGCCGTATTTGATGGGGGGGAGGGGGGTGGCCTAGACGGTTAACGGTACAAAAACTATCACGCTGGCAGTTAAATTTTCAGTGGCTGGATCCTCCATAATTAAACCCATTCAGGCCTACGGTACCCTACACGTAACAGAGCGCTTTTATATTGACTGTTAAAAGCAATCACACGTTTTAGTGGTTTTTACAAAGGCGGATCTAGGAAGGGAGAGTTGCACTTACAGCACCCCACGTCCATCTTCTCATGGAAAGTACAAATTGCAGGAAATTCAGTTAATACGGACAAAGGGTTTTTTTTTTGTCGATACAAGATCTAAAGCATACAATTTGCAAGCAACAGCGCAAACTCTTTTGTCTCTATCTTGTGTTTTCATTGGGAAATGACAAGTACATTACTTTTCTTTTTGCACTGACTTGCCAGACGGACAGAATACTAGACAAAGATCACAGTGCCCGTAAAGCGAGGTTAACGTGGAATGGGAGTGTGACACTCGGGGTAGAAAAATGTGCTCGTTGTCTGAAGATATTAACCAGTGACTCCATTATGCAGACTATTGTAAGAAAACAGTATACGCTTTCCGTCGGTAGAAAAGTAACTGTCCGTATAATTAGGGGGTGTCAGTACCGTTGTTGTATGCACTAGGCTTAATCTAGGTGCCCTTTTGCAACGCTTGACTACCAGGCCTAACAGCTCATATAAGGGCGGAGTTGGTACAGAGTGCCTAAAGGATCCCCTAGGTAGGGTTTGGAGAGGGGGGGAGCGCAGTTCCTCCTCCTTCTCTTTCAGGTGTGTTTTTGTCAATTAACTCACGTTTACAACTTTTGTCTTCTACGGTCCGCTCTTTTAATATCACCGTCACTCTTAATGACCCTTCTACCCCAATTTATGTGGGAATTGAAGAAGGTTTGGATAGGAGATCCGAGAAGAAAAGTTCAAAAATCATCTTTACTATTAGGTGTTGGAAAAACAAATAGCCTAGCATTGGGTACATCTTAAGTCAAGTTACCGATAACATCGACGTATTTGGTTAAATGAAAAAATACGTAAAGTCAGGGGAGTATAGTTAAAAGTTCCATTTTTTTAAAAAAAGGTCTTCTGATTTTGGAAATTTTTTGGCTATTTTTCAGAGCTTGTATTCTAAATGATTTTACCTACACCTTAAAATAATGCCGTCCAGCTTTGCAATCATTTGTTATTCTTATTGTCATTTATGTAAATACTATTTAATAAAAATAACGATTTAACCAAACGTTTCAGTTAAAATGATGTTAGGAAGCCATTCAAGGCAATTTAAAAAGTTACAGAAATTAGCATTAGGAGCCCATTTTAGAAAATAAAGTTAAATCACATTTTTCTCTCCAGTGTTCAAATCTCTTACCAAAATCAATCTTTAGCATCAAATGAAAGAAAAACTAAAGATAAAAATTGCTGTTATTAATTTGCATGCCGTGTCCCGACAATATTCAAATCTGCATCCGCATTCGCTGGGACTAGTTCCTCCGTATGCATGAGTAGTCCCGCAAGATTCTTAGATTATAGTACTAAGGGAAATGGTCAAAGCTATTGTACTCAGACAGGACCCACCATTCCGCAAAAAGACAGGTGGTCTCTTCATGTACCCCCCTCCCCCAACCTTAAAAGATGGTGTCTTGTTTGTATAGCCCCCACTCTATCCTGGTGATGAGACGAAGAAATTGAAATCGAACCACAGAGACACATGAACTTGTCTGGTACGACATCTGGTGCCCAATTTTCTGGTGACTGGGAATTTAACCGGTCAGCGGACCAAGTTTATAAAGTATGCGTACGATTTATTTGGCGGGAAATTAAACAAGATGGCGGACTGAAGTCGTGAGTTGGGTTCTTTGTAAATCTCGCGATAATTTTGGGTTTTCCCTCATGTTTATCTCCTTTTTCATTTTCTGAAATCTACTTCGATTTAAAGTTCTATCAGCAGGCTTTGTTTTATTTGCTGTGTCTTTCGCAACACGACAAAGGAAAACGAAGAATTTTCTACTTTGTAAAGATGGTTGTTTCCGATCGCGAGCAAAAACGCAATCTTCCGTGGTAAGTTGACAGTCAAGCTTACTGTTCTTACTGTAAGCTTAATTTTATTTAGATATTTAAACTTGATGCATTCTTAAAAGGGAACAGCTATAGAACACAGGGCTTTTCTTGAAGTAGAGTTTGGAATCTTTGTATGGAAGAGAGAAGTTTATACTCATGAACATTATACAGGGTATACTAGTCCTTTGATTTGACAGTGATGACAAATTATGTGTCCATGGATTGGTAAAATTTCTATCTACTGTGCAAAATTTATCTGAAGTCCACTACGGAGAGAAATTACAGTCATCCTTTTCAGCTGATACGTTGGGGATTTGTCATGTAAAAGGTGTGGATTTCGACACACTGAGTTGTTATTAGTGACCTGACATTTTGTAATTGCTGTCATTTCCTACATCGCTTGCTGCTGCTTAACACTGATAGGTGTCACTGTAAGTGGGATGATGGGCAGATGCAGGATTTGTGTTAAAATGCCCCAACATGAAATAAAACATTCTTTCTGGTCTGTGGGTACTGGTTACAAGTAAATAGACCCTTTTACAGCCTTTTTAAGTGCATCTTGGGCAATCCGGACAACACAGTGGGAAAGTTTGTCTGAAAATTCAAAGTTATAAAAACAGTTCTGTTAATAAATTTTGTATTTTTGGTAATTTCTTCCTTTAATACCTAACTTACAAGTTCAAAGAGGTAACAGAATAAATTTGGAAATCAAGTTTGTTTTTGAAAATCAGTTGTCAAAATCAAAATGGCATTTCTCCCATGCATTCTCTGTAGCCTTGGCGTGCAAAAACTGCCAAGAATGTATGATGAAAAAAACAAGAACGTCTGAGAGCGTATTTCTAAATAATGGCCAGAATCTCCAAATTTATGCTGTTGCATCTTTGTATATTTGTATTTTAGAAATTTAAAGGAGAAAGTCCAGAAATGCAATAATTTCACACAAAAAGTGTGAACTATTTCCCGCCATATTACCCTGATTTCCTGTGATGCACTTTGTGTCAGGAAAAGGTCTATTTTACAGTCTGCACTAGGGTAGGGAAGGAAAGGTAGATGAATCTCAACATGCTTTCTTGGCATCTCCAACTTGACTTAGTACTAGCAGGTGCATAAAGTTTAACCAAAGATCTACTATTTCTCAACAGGGTTGAAAAATACAGACCCAACAGTTTAGAAGATCTCATTTCTCACAAGGACATAATCACAACAAGTACGTTGTAAGTCATAACTAGACAAATTGAAACAAAAGGTAAAGCTTTTTCAAAGGCATATATGATGTTGTGACGTGGAGATTAAACTACAGCATGTTTTTGAATTGTCTAAGGATCACGAAAGAGGCCTTGTTTGCAGAAAAAATTAATTATGTCTTAGAGAGGGTTTTTTCACATTTCAGGAATTGTAACATACTGTACACTGTAAACCAAAACGGTGTTGTTTTGGTCACACCATTTCTCAGTGGTTTCAGGTTCTCAAGAAAGTTTGACATCAGTCGACTGTTACAGATATTTTATTTTTGCATGTCGAAATACAATTTGAATATATGAAGCTTGTCTTGAACAAATTTATTACACCAAACTGTATTTCGTGCTAAAAATCATTGAAATTAAGCTGTGTTGATATAATACATGTAATTATTTATGTTGCCATTTTCTTGACAGTCAAGCGATTCATTGAGGAAGATCGCTTGCCTCATCTATTGTTCTATGGGCCACCTGGTACGGGTAAAACCTCCACTATCCTGGCTGTTGCTAAGCAGATCTACTCTGCCCGGGAATTCAACTCCATGGTTCTTGAGGTAGGAAAGTTTTTAGGTGGATTATTCCAGTAGCAAAAGACAAATGGACAAGAATTCAGCTAACTATTATTTTCTTTTCTTTAGGTTTTTTGTAGGCCTTGTGAAAAGGTAGGGGTGGCAAATGGAAAATTTGGGACTTAAAGAAATGGCGGACAATCCTATTCTTGTATGAGTGGAGAGCCTTTCAATTTTTTAAATTGCGAGACTGAGCTTTTGAAGTTTCTAAATGCGAGCCCAAAACTCAAAAGGACATAAAAATTTGAACCAACGACTTTCATATCAGTTTCAGGCAACTAAAGATGTTACCTAAGCACATCAGAACTTCAAGATTTATTTTATAGCCTTATGAAAACTCAAGATTGTAAATGACTTCACAAAAGGATCAAGTGGGCCTGACATGGCTAGGTTGAAAACAATTGACACTTTGAGACTGTTTTGACAAAAATTTGGGACTCCAAGATGGAAAGAATCATTCAAATACTAAGACTGTGAGATGCTTATAATTCAACTTAAATTTTGTGAGACCCTAATTTTTGGCACTTACAATACTTATGTACATTTGTAAGACCATTTGCCACCCCTAATGGTTACATGTAAATGTTTCTAAGGTTTGAGTGCAGATACGCAATGAGGTACATACATGTATGACCAAGCACTTTGTGTTTGGATTCTCTTTCACTACAGTCAGTTCCTGTGTTCATAAAACTTGCTATTTTCAGTCTTGATTGTCTGGCAGGGGAATCCAAACTTTCTTGAGCCTTGAAAGTCTTCTTTGGTCCTTCAAAATTCCTTGAAATGTTGTATTTAAATCTTACTTTTCCTCCTGAGCAGGCATGCTGATATTGTGAAGTTTGGCTACATGTGTAATTTTTTATCTGTGGACTAAAAAGTCTGCTTTCATCACTAACCACAGTGTAGTTTCCATGCCAATTTCAAATTTTCTTGTGGCTACAGTAGTTCCCTGCTGTGTTTACTGTAGATGTATTCCTTGATCTCATTTCAACGTTCCTGCTTCTTTTCACTTAAGTTTAAAGGAATGCCCAGTACAGTGTAGAGTTGTTCTCATTAGTACAGTAACTATGCTTTTGCAGTTGAATGCCTCAGATGATCGAGGTATAGGCATTGTCCGTGGAGCCATTCTAAGCTTTGCAAGTACAAGGACAATTTTCAAGTGAGTTCCTGTTTCCCTAGTAGAATAATATAATGTGAGGTTTATTGTCATTAAAATAGTAATGTTTATTGTGTTACTTTGTCAGTCAAAGAAAGCATTAATTTTTTCACAAGTAGACACTTGTTACTGTAGGATCTTTAGATGGAGTTCCCGTTTGACCTGTGGATGATTTACACGTAAATTATCAGAACTCAGACCAGTTGCAATCTGAAGCAGTTTCGGGCTACGTGGATGTAATGTTTATGTTAAATTCTTAAAAACCAGACAGTTACCTATTGTTTTATCATGCTTGGAATTATGGGTAATCCATTGTAGCATCCAAAACCATGAAGTTTTGATTCCTCATTAAAATCATCGTTTATCTGAACCGTCATCCATCTTATTTTGATCACTTCACAATGGAGGGACAAGGGCCCTGGGAACATAAAATGATGTGGTTTGAAATTTCAAGGTTGTAGTTGCTCATAAAAGTCACTATTTTTTTAATGAGGAATGGAATCTCAGGAAAAGCACATCAACTTTACAATTGATGATCTAAATGGCACTGAGCATATTTGTATAATAATTCATTAATTTAATTAGTGCACCAACCCATAAGGACTGCAGAGTAGGGATGAACTTTGTAACACTTGACTGTGGAACAACCTTGCTTTTTTAGTTTGACAGATGAACTGGACTGTTTTTACAATTGTATTATTATTTCTATTAAAATTCTATTGGTCTTTGCAGATCTGGTTTCAAACTCGTGATATTGGATGAAGCAGATGCCATGACTCAAGATGCACAGAATGCATTAAGAAGAGGTTTTTTTCACTTTCAATTTCTACTGATACATGTACATTGACAACAACTAATTACTACAATGTATTAACCCTTTAATCCCCAATAGTGACAAGCATCTAATTTTTCCTTACAGAATTACTACTTGATCAAACATACAGGTCATGAGGATAAACAAAATGATCACCAAAGATGAAAAGTCTTGATTTTTTAATCAAATTCTGCTTACTAGCAACATAACAAATATGTGGACAATAGTGAGGAGAATATGGATGTTAATATTGGGGGGGCAGATCCACTCTGCATTGAAATTCATTTTAAAACTCCTCCATGTTTATCAGAACTTCTCCTACAGTGTACATCCTACATGTACATGTATACACTCAGATGCCCTTCTGGTTAAAAACTTGGTCTTGACTATGTCCATGTTTTTCTTGCAGTCATGGAGAAATTTACAGAAAACACAAGGTTCTGTTTGATTTGCAACTACCTGACCAACATAATTCCAGCTCTGCAGTCACGCTGCACACGATTTAGGTTTGGACCTCTTGACAATGAGCAGATGACCTTTAGACTGGAACATGTTATCAAGACTGAAGGGTGAGTTTGCTGTCTAAATTCTGTGAAACTTAATTAATTAATCAGTTGAATCTTATTAACCACACAAAATAATATAAAATACTGAGTAGAAAAAAAAAGAAGAAAAAAGGTATAAAAGAGAGAAGTGATGACAAAAGTTACAAAGAAATTATACTGTAAGGCCAGAAACTCATAAGTCCTTATGAGTTTCTGGGAAGGCTTATACCTGTAATATCATGCTTACTCATTATAAATTCAGAATATTATTTCTAGGATATAATTACTACAATAAGACAACACAAAGTGGCTGATGATGACAAGTAAAAGATTTACTAATCAGTTAGCAGTTGCTATAGATCCTGGGTGGGGGGGGGGGGGTGGGCACTCCCTTATTTGGCCTAAACAGGTACGTGCTGCTCAACGGGGTCTGGATTTCAGGGTATTGCACTTTAAGCAGGGTATACAATTTCACTATTTAGTGCCTTGAACAGGGTGTCTTTCTGGACTGGAAGCCTTTAACCTACTGCCTTGCATAATGGCGGTTGGGTGCCTGGGATATATTCGGGGGCCTCCACTGTGGTCAGCCGGCCCCCAGATAGACTACGCCATTACTGGCAAATCCCCGGACCCCAGCCATGAGCCCCACACGCCCCAGCACCCGTCACACTGACTTAGTCAGTGGAGAGAAAAACAAAAAGAAGTAAATAAAACAAATAAGAGGGAGGGAGGGCCGGGGTAGAAAAACAAGCAGAAACGCTGCAAAATACCTAGACAAAACGAGCAAGCAGTAACAGCCCGCCATTGCAGTAAACTATGCAAACTGAGCCTGACTGCACCTGAGCCACCGCTGACCATCACCGCTTGATAACCACATGCTCGTTGTAGGTTAACTTGGTTAAATGTAAATACATTTAACCTCATTAAACCCTACATGTGGGTACCAACAATTTTTTTAACATCTAATTCTATGATGTTATTCATAAAAGAAAATTATTTTCTGTATGGAAAATGAAAAACAAGGCAGACCAAAAATGCAGGAAACAAGCAAAATACAAAGGACCCTTGTCTGAAACAGGGTAGCGAAATGAATGGATTTTGCCTTAAACAGGGTCAGGGTTTGAAGGCCTTGGTGGCACACCCCCACCCAAACTTCCATTAAGCCGTTTTTGAAAGAGGGAAGAGAGACTGGGTTTTTATGTCATCATCTACACTGTAGCAAGTGGCTGCACTTGAGAACATAATTTCAACAAAAACCTGTACCATTAGAAAAGTACTATTCAAACGTTAGGACAACCTTGTACAGCTTAGTAAACAGCACCAAAAGAAAGTAGCTTGGTTTACAGTATTCAGTTATGAACAGACACGTGAGGATTTTATCCATAGATTCAAAAGCTTGGACCACCATGTACATAGCATAATAAACAGCACCACAGGAAATTACTGCTTATTCTTATACAGACAATAGTGTTTTGGTAGAAAATAGACCACCTGTAAAGTTCATACGAAACTACATCTGGGAATTGAGTTACGTGTTTTCCACATCCTCACTAGTGAGGATATCGATGATGTCATTTCCTACTTTTACACTGTACACTGTTGTTTGTGCAAAAAATATTCTTGTCTATATAATAATAAGAAAATTACACAGTGGCTTGAAAATATGAATTTTATTTTCTTGTGTTTTTACTACTTGAAAATTAAATTCATATCTTTGTGCCACCGTGTGATATCCTCTATGTACATTTGTAGCTTGCATTTGAATGTCACACTCTGTAAGATTTCATGGAAAAATTTACGCGAGAGTTTTCGCTTGAAGTACATGTACTGTAAGAATAGGTTTTGTTTTAAGGGTTCAAGTTTCTGAAGATGGAATGAAAAGCCTGGTGAGATTGGCCAAAGGTGACATGAGGAAAGCTCTAAATATTCTTCAGGTCAGTAAACAATTTAACTTCTTCGTTTTACCATTGAACCATTGTTGAAACAAAAGTGACAGACTCTATATCATCAACTTTAACACCTTAAGCCCTGACATCTTTACACAAATTCTCCTTACTAGTCTCCATACATTTCATTGACTACTAATTGGGAGAACTTGTTTAAACATCAAGACAATTCATCTCTGGTGATCATTTCCTGACTTCTCGTGACCTGTGTGTGTTATAATGTACAAATATGATGAGGAAAAAATTGATGCTGATCACTGTTAGGGCTTAAAGGGTTTACTGTCTGGTGTTAATTTTCATGAAATATGAACATTATCACCAGCAATCCTTTATACATTAAGTATCACGTAGGATGTAAACAAAAGTACATGTTCATGTGTCCTCCTCCTAATAATACATATAGACTTACAGTGTACAGATACAAATTTAAAGATAGAAAACTGTAAGACAGTGACTCAAGTTTCACTCATGAAGCAATCATCAGACTGGTGAGCACTTCATGCATGAACTCGAGTAACTGTAACAGTTTTCTATCTTTAAATTCGTATTTCACTCAGGTTACATGTATTTGCATTAAGCACTCGTACAACTGAGTGAGACACTTTACATGTACATGTATATATTTGTCTGTATAGACTTACAGATACTGTAGATACACGCAGAGCACATAAAGTAAGGGTCGTGGCATTACAATAAATGAGATATCTATCGTACATTGTAAATGATAAATTTGAGAGAGCCTCACATTCCTTTGGATGATTTCAGTATCCTAAAAAATAACACTTAACATCAGTAACATTCTTCTTCACACTATGTTTTCAGAGCACGTCCATGGCATTTGACACGGTGAACGAAGTGAATATTTACACATGTACAGGCCAGCCTCTAAGATCAGACATTGCAAACATAGTTGAGTGGATGCTAAATGAGGATTTCAGTACTGCATACAACAGTATCCTTTTCTTACCTGCATAGTCAGTTACCAGTAATAAATTATGCTTGAAATACCAGATATTGGATACTCAATATTATTTATGCATGTTCAAAGTGGATTGTTCATTATGTGCAAAATGATATCCTTTGGTACCAAAAACATCTTTTTGTGTAGGTGTTGTCTTGATCATAGTTTCATTTACATGTACCAATGTACAACTCTGTGTACAGTGAAGACTGTACACTTACAAACATGTACATTTTTAATTCACTAGATATGATCTTGATCACATCATGTAGTTAATTATTACCACTTACATGTACTCAACTTTGGAATGGATTCCCCTCGGCGGGTGAGGTTCTTCATCCCCTTCGGAAAAAATTTAGGCAGGTAACAAACCATGCATTTGTCTCCAATGCAAGCTGGCTCCAAGACAGTAATGTACATTTGCACATCCTTGAAGTAAATGATAATTATGCATGTGAAAAATGCAAAATGATTTTTGATCCTACAGGTTTAAAGCAAATTTAGAGCCCATGTGCATTTTCCAGGGATATCTTCTTAACCTTTCAACAGATATAATGAAACTCAAAACTTTGAAAGGACTGGCACTTCAAGACATCCTCACTGAAGTTCACTTGTATGTTCACAGAGGTCAGTTTACACAAAAATGAACATTGAAAAGCTCTTTGTTTGCAATAAAGCCCTGCCCCACCCCAATAGCCTCCCTTTATTATTTAGGGGTCAGAATTAAATAAACTGTACTGGTTGAAATGCTACGAAGGCACAAAAGAAAATTTAAAATATACTGCAAAATTGGGGAAGGGAAGATGGAGGCAAAATTTCAACTTTGATTTCCATCAGGCCATTGTAAGTCAAGTTTGGTCAATTTGCAGGGAAACTCGGTTTCAATTTCCGGAAGAATTTTCAAGTTACGGTATACAAGGAAAACGGGTTGAAGTAATACACAACCCACTTTTTGTTCTGCTCAGTGTATAGCGTACAGAAGCTTCAGGAAAAAATGCCAGTGTAATAATGAGTTTCCTCTAAAACTAATTATTTAACAAGCATCTCTGTGTTAAGCTACCTGCCCCCCCCCCCCCGCCCCCTTCTTGAGGCCTGAAATTAACTACGGTAAGCCCTAGGTGGGCTTCATAAAGCGTTTAAAGCATCTTAAAATTTTACTTTCTTTATCACTTGCAGTGAACTTTCCTCAAAAAATCAGAATTCATTTGTTGGAAAAGATGGCGGATATTGAGTAAGTTTACTAAAGCAAATGTTGTTACAGTTGCAGCAAAATACTTTGGACATCCTAGTAAAATTTTGAGGAATGGCCAACCACCGACTTTAGTCAGCATCGTACAGTATTGTACAAAAGTAATGCAATCGAAATTCGCGCTTTGTTCTCGCGAAATATCGCCGAAAATTCGCCGACATTTTGCGTCGCCTTGTCAAACGAAATTTCGGCGAAGTATTCGCGACGTTTCGCTGAGTAAAATGAAACCATTGAGGAAAGTTCGCAATGGCAAAAATTCGTCTCTGCGAAATTTCGCTATTGCGAGGAAAACTTTGGCGAAATTTTTCGCACATACAAGGTGCAAATGTAGGAACCAAATCATGCCACTTCACTAATCAGTGTTTTGTGACTGTTTCAGATACCGTTTGGCAGCAGGAACATCAGAAAAGATCCAGCTGAGCTCACTTATAGCAGCCTTTCAAGTAGCGAGGGATATGGTTACCCCTGACTCATAGGCGCATTCCATGCGAACTACTCTGATTCTTCTGCTGTTTAACCCTTTAAGCCTCAGTATCAACATCCATGTTCTCCCCACTGTTCTCCTTGTATTTCTTGTAGTATTAGTTGAGAGAATTTGATCATACATCGAGAAATTTTTTCTTTGTTGATCATTTTCTTTATTCTTTTGACCTGCATGTATCATCAAGTAGTGATATTGTAAGGAGAAATTAGATGCTTATCACTATTGGGGCTTAAAGGGTTAAGAATACGGTAAAATCTTATCTCAAGATATTAGCCAAAGTTGCACGAAATCGAATAAACTAATGGTGCACTACCACAATTTATTTGTGCTTGCTCACCACAAAAGCCCTTGCTTTTAACCAGGAATTTGCGCTCACAGAGTACGCCTACAATCTTTGACAGAAAGCACGCAATTCTGCCTTTTCCAGAAGATCGTTAATTGGGCTTACTTTTAGTTAACCAAAAACGTCCAAAAAGGAACGCAATAAACACTTCGTCAGAAGAACGTAATGATGCTTATTTGGAGAAAACCGTAATCCTTCTCGTGAGAAAACAATTCTGCCCCATTTAAGCGAATCCTTTCGCTTTCATTTCGTTCATTCTAGAATTGGAAACGTGATTACCAGTAATTTCTGCAGAGTTTTTCTGAATTGCCCTCAGGTAACGCACCCACGTAGATCTGTATCTGTTAGTCGAGTTACTTCAGTACTGTAAAATTTAACTTGTCGATAACTTTGTACGAAAGACAGGCTGAGAAAAGTTTTAAAATATTAAATATGTTCAAAATCCAAATACTTTGTAATTTTCCTTGCTCGAAGAATGACAATGGAGAGGCTCTCTGTCGTACTTTTTTGCTTTCTCACCCACTTTTTCGCTGTGTCGTATTTTTTTATTCTCTGTCCTTATGGAGGCCAGGCTGTCGGCCAGTCTCGTAACTCGAGTCCAGACCGCTGGCCAACGAAAACGAAGACGTTGGGTACGAGGGTGAGGCCGTATTTGGAGGACCTCCAAGACGACAATGTAGTCTTACACGTCTCAGTCGTCTAGTATTACGTCCAGACGCCTTTTGCTACACCCAACAGTCGCCCTTAGCACACGTCTTTGTCGTCATGGTGCACAAGGTGGTTCTAGGTTTTGGTTCTGGGTATGAAATCCTAAAGTGTGACCATTCAAATAAAAGCTAGGACCTTTTCAGTCTGTGGATGAAATCCTAAAGTGTGATCATTAGAGTGAATGTTTTCCAGCTTAACTTTCTTGTGTTTTATTTTTCTTCCCCAATTTGAGCAATAAAACTCATCGTGTTGTTTCCTTAGACAGGAAACTTGACCCAACTTTGTCTCTCTTCATCCAAAATGTGTATCGACGACACTGCTGGGGGTAACCCTGCGATGGACTAGCATCCCATCTAGGCGTACGTTTCCCGAAAGCCCCGAAAGTTTTCGGGCACGATAATTCAATGCGCCTCTTGAAAACAAAGACGTTTCTAAGAAGGAAACTTTACTACACGTTTAAAATGTTAAAATAACAGCTTCAGTTATGAAATGAGTGGGCCATATTTTTAGAAATGGCCTGTCGGGTTCGAAAAGTTTTCGGGGCTTTCGAGAAACGGACCCCAGCGGGGAGTAGCAATACTCTCAGTTGCGTCATGTTACAGAAACCGGGATAAGCTCCGGTCGTGTGGGCCTCGTTGGCTCTTGTGCGATTTTACCTTGAAAGCTGTCCAGTGTAGGTTTATTGTCGCATTCACTGTTTTACAGTGTTTCTTGAAGCCACTTTTGGATGCCAGCAGGAGTCCGGTGCTAAAGTACAAGGGTTTGGTAGTGGCAAGACATAAAGCGAGAGGAAACATGAGGGAGAATAGTGTGTTAGCCATTTACCAGCCTCTCCTCCTCCCACCTCCCCACCACGCACACACCCTCCCTTGAAAAAAAAAATTCAAGAAAAGAAATAAGAAAAACCTCATAAATTATCAGTTTTTAAAACTATTGACCATATTTCGTGAGGTTTGCCCCCCCCCCCTTTTTTTTTGGAAAATCTGGAATTTCTAAAATCAGTCTGCTCCCCCCATTCAAAATGTCAGACATTCTAAATCTTTGAAACGCTTGTTCCCTTGCTTTGATACAAGCAAACGTTCAGTTCAAAAACAGCCAATTTTACAGAGTCATTTTATAGGAGTCCTATATTCGACCTTAATTGACAAATTATGAAGGGAAAACCATCTATTATATTCTCATAACCTCAGAACACACGACTGGCGTCTGAGAACACGACAGAGATGTACAAAACACGTGCAGTAACTGAGTGCTTGCCTGAGTTTAGTTTCGCCGCGTTTCAGGTTGGCACCACACAGGTCCTTAACAGGAAGGGGGCTTATGAAAGAAAGCCAGAGGCCCTAAACAGGAGGCACACAAGGGCCTTACGAAGAGAAGGCAAACTAGCTAATAACTTAAAATAAGTGAAAACGAAAATACTGTTTCTAGATTTCCTTTCGTTTTGGGACCAAGAAAAACACTGAGAAAAAAAATCTTTACTAGTTTTTCGCCAAATAAAGAATTAAACGTAGTTTTGTTAGAAAAAGCTGAACTAAAAGAAGACTGAAACACGAATGAATCCGTCCATCGGCGCAAAAAAACCTTTGTCGAAGAAAGTCAGGTTGTCACGTGACACCTTTTCGCACTACTGGAAAACGTGCAAAGAATGCGCTTGCCGATTGTTTTATTTATTTGACTTATTTGTCAGCGATTGGCCTCTGTTTCTAATCAATATTCATGACTTTTTTGTAGAATTTGCCACAAACACGCAGGCTGTAGACGAGTGAAGATGGCTTGTACTTTTAAGCACTGGTCTAGGCTTTCGGGAGAAGTCTAAAGACGTCAGAAAGTCCTAAATCAAAGGGAAAAGTCATAAAGAAAATTCAACCAAAGGTAAATATTAGCTACATTGCAATGATATTCCCATAAAAGCTTCTTTGGAGAGTAAAAATGTCGCTCTATTACGCTAGCACATGGTTTATGAGTGTCGGTTCAAATTTAAATTCAACTTCAAAATTTTGTCTTCTTTGTGTTTAACATTAGTAAAATTGTTTTTCTTTCGTGTGTTTGAAAAATTGAACACTTGAATTGATTTTTTATTGCTTATTTTCTATTTTTAGGAAGTGAAATATCATACTTAGAGAGGTTGGAACGAAGTGAAAGAATCTGAGACGAAGCACACAACTTCAACGAAAGGTGAATATTAGGGTTCCTTCTGTGAGTACCGGAGAACGAATGACGTAAAACAAAAGAAACAAAAGACAGAAAACAATTCAACTCCAAAATAGAAGCAAATTACAATGTCTTACAAACAAAAGAAGGACAATGTGCTCCGGTACCTGAAGAAAGACCCAATATTAGCTGCATTGTAAAAATATTTTAAAATTTAAGCTTCTTCACAGAACAAGAGGAAAAACCTTTGCTCGGTGTGGTTTGATAGTGCTTGCTCTAGTTTTGCTCAAAGTTGAGGTTCAAATCTCCTGAAGCGAGATACGTGTCCTCGTGGCATTTCATTCAGTTGTGCCACAAGAGTGAAGTAGCCTTGGCTTGAAGAAGATTCCCGCGTGTTAATACTACTCGAGTCTACCGTAACAAAGGTTTTACTGTTGAAAACCACGTCCAACGTACGCTTGGTCTTATTTAAACTTGGTTGTTACTAAGAAAGTCAAATAAAAGTTTCCTGTTTTTTTCTTTAAAAAGTCGCATTTAAACTAATTAGTTTTTTATTCGTGTCTATCTTCAGGAAAACCAAGAAACTCGTGGATTCTAAAGGAGAAGTAAAGATGTAAGATAAAACTGGATATGGAAAAGACGAACCGGAAAGGAACTCGCCAAAGATAAGAATTTTAATTGTTCAATATAGTTTTAGTAAAAATGGTGGCTGAACCAATTTTTAAGTGTGTATCACAATCAAAAGTATCATTTTAAAGAAATGCGCATTGATCTGGCTGCTGGGAGATGTTGAAGTGATTTTATCTTGCTGAAGTGTTTGTCGATCTAGCCTCCAATTGTCAGGAATCTGTATTCGCCAAATTAATTCAGGACTTGAACTGGATGGGAGATAATGAAGTGTATTCATCTGGTAGAAATGCGCAATGATCTCGCTGCTAATTGTCTGAAACTGTATCTAAATTGACAGGTCTTAGGTTAGGGCCAAAAGTATAAAATAATTTGGATAAGTTTCAATCCCAGCCACCATTCAAACGTTGAGCGATCGGTCGATAACAGTGACTGAGTTTACTGCTCTGTTTGAATTCCAGCATTTCATTTTCTTGTAAAAATGGCGCAACAAATTTATTCTTGTTGTCTTGATGCTAATTGGTCGTTTTTTTAATCTTTTCGGCCTAAAAAGGAGAGCGCCCCGCCTTTTGTACCAGTGAACGCTCAACGTGTGGATAAGTATAAACTTAACATTAGTATTTTATCACTTAAGTCGATGTGGTGAAAGGTTGGGGAGTTTTAAGTTGGCACCTAAAGTCTATCATAACAAATTGATCGCGGATTGCAACTTTGCTGACATCAATTTAACGTTTATTGGTAAGTCAAATTTCGGTGCTAAAAACTCAATTTCACGAGGAGGCATAGCCACTAATTGTCTCAGTGAGCCAGAAAGTACAGTGTAGAATGCTTTCGTATCCACGTCTATCAAATTAGTTACTAACGAATAGCGTCTAAATGTCTAATATATTTTCGCATGTTTTGTCAATTTAAATGCCACAACCAATATAAACAAAAAATCCAGAAAACAGTAGATGAGAGAAAACAACAACTTGTAAGCTAATTTGCCTTATTTGAAAGTAAACCATGACTACTCAAGTGTCCCAAATTCTTTCTGATTTTCATCATTAATTTTTGTAGTTGTCAAACTAATGGAAATTTGCTACGAACTGAAAATGAAAGAAATATTTTTCGTTTTCTGCAAATTTGCTAGGATCACATCTTAAAAGGAGCCATCCACGTCAGTTTTTCGGAGTTATTTCAGATCATCAACTAGACAATTTGAATTTTATTACCAAATTTCATTTGGCACACAGTATCAAATGAAACTGTTACACAATAGCTTTCATTTAGGACAGCATTCACCGACGACAACGTTACAACTACGTCCATCAACATCACAAGAAAGTATTGCCCAGTTGCTTTCATTTGAATGGTCACTTTTAAAGATCTTATCCCACAGACTCAAGATTTAGAACTGCCCTATACAGCATAATAAACAGCGGGGTACCGCGGGGTGCCTTCTTAAAAATAGCCACGCTATCACCACATCAACTCAATTGTATATAACTCATTGTAAATATTTTTTTTTGATAATTCATTGTAAATATCTTAGTAAGTTAGGAGGGCCACAAGTTTATTAGTGCTTCGCACTATTTCGTGCCACCCTCGTTAAATAAAGTTATTATTATTATTATTATTATTATTATTATTATTATTATTATTAACTGATTACTAAAAATTTGCGGTAGACAAGAGATCAAAAGCATTATTCAAGTTTGGATCGAAGTTATAAAATCCATTGAAAACTATTGTACATCATAAATGTGTTAAAAAAATTTCTTCGTTTTCATATTTTGGAAGAACTGGTTAGAACGGATATGATTGGATAAGGAAACTAATCTCGAAGAAAAGTCCTTGTGTTCTCTTGTCTTCTGGGGAGTTAAGAGCGACTTTCAGTAAACATCAAGCATTCGGCGGCAGAAGTCGAAAAATCGATTTCTTTCATATTTTGCACATAAATGGGTATTGGTAAAACTAGAAACCTGATGTGGTTCGTTTTCTCCAGAAACGCTTTGTTTTCGAAAACACGAGGAAATCGATTCTCGGGTTCGAGAAGTCCAAATCACAGGAAATTAATCTTGAAAATCAGTACTATAAACTTGCATCGCGCTGGCAAACTAAAGTGCAGAGAAAAAGATAGAAACTTCGTATTAACAGAAAGTCTTTTTCGTTATCTAGACAGTTACAAAATAGCAGTAGCGAAATTTATTGAGCACAACCAATTCCAAGCTAAAAGGCAGGTTCTGATATTCACGTAGAAACTGATTTGGAACCTAACTTCTGTGAAACAATTTAACATGTGCTATAAACCCAGATGATCTCAATCCTCGTTCAATAGACAGTAAAAACATTGAACTAAACTATGCCTTGAAACTGGCTTGGGGTATCCATGCTGCTGTATGTGGCAAAACTTCGAACACAGCGAATTTTAACAAATGGGGCTTAATGTAGTTCAACTTTGCCGCATCCTGAAATACACCAAAATTTCCGTGTTAAGCTACACAATCTCTCTTTTCTTCGTTGTTGCTTGATGATTGACGATGGCTTCAAGCTAAAATGCTCATTCGATCTCAAAAAAGGTAGAGGGAAAAGAAAAAATTGAAGGATGCTGGTGTTATCGTTGTGAGCTCTCTGTGCAAACCACGACAAAACGTAACATCTAACATGCTACACCTGTGACATCATATATCCAAATTTGGTTACACAATTTAGTCACGGTATTTGCTAACGCAATGCAAACAAATGTACAAACAAGATTTCCACACGAAGGAACAGAAGTTTGGAAACGTGAAAATCTTCCATTTCGGCCGGCTTTTTCTTCCTCGTTTTGGAACGCAAAAGAATGTTAACACTGGAAATTAACAAGAATGAAGTAGAGCGAGCCAGTTTGGTTAAAGAAGCAAATTTTTTCGTGTTTTTGTGTACGGCAAAATTCAACTTCACTAATTATAAGCCCCATTTGTTTAAACTTTGCTGAGTTCGAAGTGGTCCCAAACAGATGGATACCCCAAGTCAGTTTCAAGGTATGGTTTATTTCAATGTTTGTTCTGTCTATTGAATGAGGAGTGAGACCATTTAGAATTATAGCACAAGTTCAATTATTTCATAGAAGTTAGGTTCCAAATCAGTTTCTACGTGATTATCAAAACCTGCCTTTTAGTTCGGAATTGTTCGTGTTCAGTAGATTTCGCTACTACTGTTTCACAACTGTCTAGTTAATGAAGAAGACTTGTTCTGTCGATAGAAAGTGCCTATCTTTTTCTCTGCGCTTTAGTTTGCCAGCGCGATGCAAGTTTATAGTACTGATTTTCAAGATTAATTTCCTGTGATTTTGATCACTCGAACCCGAGAATCGATTTCCTTGTTTCTTTCGAAAATAAAGCGCTTCTGGGGAAAACGAACCACACCAGGTTTCTAGGTTTACCAATACCTAATTATGTGCAAAATGGGAGAGAAATCTATTTTGCAACTACTGCCGCGAAATTGAGATTTTGCTTGATTTTTACTGGAAGTCGCTCTTAAGTTGATAAAACCCTAATGTCTGGTTCACAGGGACGTTGGTACTGTGAAAGGCGATCAATATTGACCAGTTATACAGACCACAAAACAAACCAAGCGGATTTTTTTATTGCCAAAAAGGACGATTCTTCGGCCTTTTTGCGAACAATTGTCGTCGGCTGGTTCTTCGATTTTAAATTAGCAAAGTTCAAGATTTTGAAAAAAAAGCCTTAGCAGACACTAAATCATATTTTTGTTACACAGTTGTACTTGTCTTGGTTGCCGTTTCAATTTTTTTATCACCAAAACAAAAAAATGTGATTATTATTCGTCAAAAAACCTTCAAGACATTGAAACAAAGTAGCAGGGGTTGAACTGCATCTTTTTTCTACAGTTGTCTTGGCTGTGGTACGTAGCAATTTAAATGGTCAGAAATTATTTGCCACTGTATTGTTCATCGCAATAACCTTGAGATTTTGAAACAAATTCATAGCAAATAAACCATGATGTATTTGTTGCACAATCCTCCTGCACGACGTTTATCGTTACCATTTTAATTTGTTAGAAAAAATTCCTAAGAAATCATTGGTACTGATTTTGAAACAAAACATTTATTTAGTCGGCAAGTTTTGCTCAAAAAAGATAATTTACATGCAATATTGTCTTCATGATATTTGCATAAGGTAACAGACTCTTTGGAGGTGTAATCGATTTTCGCTATCGTTGAAGTTGCAAAGCGTTCGAAGACGAGTCAGTAAATTCAAAGTGTTTAACCGTTCGTTTAAGGTATTTTTTGGTATTTCGCCCGGCCATATCTTGTTTTATTTTTTTTTTGTAACTCATGTGTCCATAAACACTGGTGTGAAACTTACAACTTGATTTTGAGTTATCAAAACGAAACAATAAACAAAAGACGTCGCATGACGTTTATTAAAGTCTGGAAAGAATAAACTTGACTTTTCGTTGGAGTACGTTTTTTTATTTCTACACAGTATGTTGGGAAATTCTGTGTTTGTAATGGCGACCATTCAATTTCACACAACGAAGAACTGGAGGACTGACATAAAAATTGTCGAAATCGCAGTTCATTCACCTTTCGACGAATTTTTCTCGGTGACCATCAAATATAAAATTTAAAAAAATCATTTTGCTTTGTTTAATGTGGCCTGTATAACCTAGGAATAGAGGTACTAAAATTTCAGTCGATACCTAGGTTGGTGATTTTATAAATTTTCAATCGATAAAAAGACGTGTGTTTCGGAGCAAGAGTTTCTTCCGAGGACCAGACAATGGGTTTTACTAGCTCTTACGTGTAATTGTAGTTATTGCGTTGGAGGAAAAGATTTTTTTCTGCCGGCAATTTATGTAGCACAGGATGAAATATTTTGGATTAAAGTTTTATAGCTAAACTTAACTAATATGTAAAGCACCAGAAATAAAATGGAGCCAATTATCTGTTATTACCTACTACATTTCAGCAAATTCTCGTTGGTTTTGGTTACAAAGTTTAGCTGAGGCCACACAAGTTTTTTTGTCCTGTGCTACAAAAATTTGACCATCAGAAAAAAAGCCCCGTTATTATAAGCAACATTGCAGGCTATGAACAATCTAAAACTGAAATAACGATCGACAATATAAGCATTAAGAGACGTTTATCTTGAATTTTGTTTATTCAAAACTAAACATACTACGTTATTCTTGCGATGTTGCTTTTAATATCCTCCATGTGTACAACATGTTCTTTTGGCGAGTTAAAATTTGTTGAGGATACTCTGAAAGTTTTTGCGATCAAAAAATTTTCAAAGGGTGTCCCGTTAAATTTTTTTACCCAAAAAGCTGCCAGAGGAAACCCTGTGCAAATTTTTTCAAATTTTCCCGCCAAAAGACTTAGTATATATAACAAGAGAAATTTTGTCACACCTTTTAGCAAGTTAAATGATTTTTACTTAACTAATTAACTTATTGAACAAGCATTTGTAAAGATAATTAACATATTTAGAGAGAGAATAAAGAATACAATAAAATTGAAACAACTGTTTAAACTTTTTATTGTTGTAAACTTCTAATAATTTATTAGTTTAAGTACAAGCTATTGAATATTAAAAGAGCAGTTATTGAAAAATTAAAAAAAAAACCGCGCATGCGTATTTTGGGTGCCCGTATTGTCTATTGGCGGGAAAATTCAAACACATGTTAACTACTTGGAATACCATTAAAATAAAAAAAAATTCGGCGCATGCGTATTTTGAGCGCCCGTTTTTTCTAAGTCTTTTGGCGGGAAAATTGAAGACGGTTGAACAGCGCTTACCATGGCAACGGTCAAGACAAAGAATTTGCGTGTAGTTGAATACAATAAATATTTGAGCGATTTCACTGTGTCAAAAAAACTTTAATAAGTTGTAGGCAAAATAAAAATGTTCGTGAAATAGATTGCTGAAAAACTTAGCTTGAAATGTTTTTGCCAGGTAGTCTGCACACCATTCACAGAAGATTCTCGGAGAAAATGGAAATTAAATGTGGTACAGTACAACTTGCTTACGACTGCTGCATACATGTTCTAGTACCTTGAAAACTGCTTTCTGGAAAACCTGACAAAAATCGTAGCCATGAACAATGCAAAATCAACAAACTACGTACTATTTTCAGTATTTTGACATTTTGCGAGCTGAAATGTAGCATGCTGCAGTTGGTTGAAAGCAAATGTGTTGTACCGTGTAAATTTGCCCTTGTTTTTATGATACAGTGCAACGCAGATACCACTAACACGTGAAATGACAAAAACTAAGGCAACGAAAACTTCGTTTAGCGGTTACAATTTAAAGTAATGATATGGTTGTAAACGTTTCGCTGAGAATCTTGTATCAACATTCGCTACTGAAAACTAGGAAACTTGTGAATGGCCTGATGGTTGGTTGAGAAATCACATGGCCTTTATATTTCGTACTGTAAACTGAGCAAAATGGTTAAAATTTCAACCAAAACCATGTAATAGCTTCACTATTTTACACAGAAATTTCAGAACTATGTAAAAATGTAAATATTTAAGCTCCTGCTCACATACTAATTAGATGAGAAATCGTCAGTGAATATTAAATAGTGAGATAGAATCTGTAAAACAACCGCATGTAATCTGAAGACAGAATAACGAACTAAAAATTCCAGTGGAAACTTTTTTTCTGAACCACACGATATTTTCTAAAGACTGAAACATTGACAAAGGAAAGTTATGACTTAATGCTTTTTCCGAGACATCGTCTATTTGAATATCAAATTTGGGGTTCACCTCGTTAAAACCTGGCAAGACTTTCTTTGTTTTGTAAGCCTTTGTTTGTTTGTACGCTATTGTTAAAAAATGTTTTGTTTCCTTTGTTTTACGTCATCCGTGAGTTTCACAGGTTCTCACACCAAGCCAAATTTGTGCGAAAATTATCAATCACCTTCCATTTTTACTCATAAATGGTCTCCAAATCAGAGAATACAGCTTTTTCCAAATTTCTCGATTTATCAGTTTATGCAAATTCTGAACTTTTGTACTGTTTTATGCTTGTAATATTTTGGCAGATCTCAAACATTATCAAGCAATTGCAGACAATTGCAGGAATGACCAAAATTAGTCCGTACAAAATGATTTATGATTAACTTGAAAACGATCAGATTACAAATTTTTCTCAAAATTTCGCATTACACATTTTGTAGGTTTTGAAGTTGTATTTTTTCAAATTGCATCATAAAGTGTCTGACAAATTACGAGATAACTGACATCACATAAATCGAGGGGCTGTCCATAACCGTTGCTATGGAGACAGCTGTTGCCAGGAAACCAATGAAAATAAACTTCTGTCATATGTTGAAAGGATGTTGTAGTATCAAGGAAATCGAAGTTTGTCTTCTATGCAAAATTTTTATTCAAAACATATACCCAAGACCAAAAAACTGTTGCGAGCCTCCTTAAAACCTCACTAAAAACGGACAAAAGTCAACACACAGAGCGAAAACGAACAAAAGGGGTAACATGTGTAGAAATTGTGAATTAACAGCTATAAATTTGTCACTAAAACCGATAAAATGGCTCAATATTTCACATCTAATCATGTCTTACTGTAGTAAATAGTAAAATTGAAAACAATTCCTCAAACTCGACCAGCCTGAAACTGCCAGGTAATATTTTTAAAACTAAAACCCAGCAAAAATGCCCTCACATTTTCACTGAAAATTGTGGCACAATCCTTAATCTGAAACTGTCTTAAGAGTCTAAAGTTAAGCAGAAAACTAAGAACTCCTGCGGGCAGCTGGGTATGAATCTCCTTGTTAAAAACTCGCAAGCAGCTGAAAACAAAACTGAAAATTGGCAAAGAACCTTGAGGTTTGTGAAATCGTGTGTGACCCTGACTCTGACTTTCTGAAAACTGGAAAGAGACAAAAGAAAAAAATATTTTGATACAGAAAACCCCGCGCAGCCTAGATACCTGACTGAAAACTGCGCGAGTCAACCAAAATTTAAAGTGAAAATGTAAGTGATCACCCTTAAAATGGTAATTGAAAGCTGATTGAAACAGTGAAACATTGGAATGGCCTAAAGTTTGTTTACAAGCGCAGGATACTCAAAAAGTTGTGATGGGAATTAATTGCAAAATTCCTGCTGAAACCGCACAAATTGAGCCTCAATATCGTGTCTCGCGATTCTTTCAGTTACTCGAAATAACTTGCTTTATGCTTAAAGGTAAACACTGTTGAAAATAAATTCAGTCGTGTACGACCCAATTTTGATTTTCAAGTTTTAGAAAAATACATTGCATTCGAAGTTCAATCTCTTTCCAAAACGGCTGACTAGGGCTTAACAAAGGTTATTGGAGATCCAAAAAGAAAAAAGTGGGTAACTACGCATTTTTCAGAGATAACTAAGCGACCATTTTTCTAAAAAAGCGTTAAAATACAAAGAATGTATGGCAATTTCTTTCCAAATTTAAGCTCAGTTATCTCTGAAAAATGCGCGGTTACCCCCAATTTTCTTTTTGGATTCTGATAGCCCCTGCTAAGAGCTGCTTTTTCCACATAGTCTTAAACCGAGCAAAGATATTGTTGTATTAGGCGGCAATTTCCTTAAGAAATTCGAATATTCCGAGATACGCAGAACGTATGCCCAATAACAAAAGGAGGTACCGTCCTTAACTAGTTAATCGCTTCTCACATTGCAAACATTACTTTTGCAGCTGGTTTTGTAACTAAGGTGATCTTTCTTCTTTTCTATTCCTCCTATTTATGTGCGTCCTCCCTTAATCTCGATCGCGTCTTTTCTATTTGTGCTGGAAGTTATCATGTAAATAAATGTAGGCATTGGGAAACATCGATAAATGTTGTTGCTAGTGGTGGTGGTGTTGTTGTCTCGAGCTCAATTAAAACCTGGCATATATAGTAAATCACTGGTAATATACTGGGAATCGTATCGGCTTATCACCAAAGATAAAATGTCTTGATGTGTAATCAAATTCTCCCGACTAGTTCCGTAAGAAATACTTGAAGAAAACTGAAGAGAACGTGCATATTGATATTGGGGCTAAAAGGGGTGATAATAAATGCCAAATAAATGAGGTGAATAACTAATTTACTCGTTTTGAGTAATACAGCATTTCAGTCTGTACAAAACCGTCATTTTCTTATTCATTTCCTGTCTTCAGGACATAATAGAAACGGATGATTTGCCACATTACAAATTTGTTCGTAAACAATTCACTATTTTTTACACCGCCGTGTAAGGCTGATTATTTTAATTTTTCAGTCGAATGCAAGTTGCGAAGGTTTTTGCTTAACGATGAGTTTACCTGTATGGACAATTAAGCATTAATTGTAGTAACCTGTACTTTAACAATTTGTTCATGCGTGCAATACTCGTAGAAACATGGCTTTGAAAGGGCACGAAGCTATTTTCATGGGACCTTATTTCCACGAAGCTCGAGTGTTTTCAAGGCTATCGTCATTGTTTCTGTTGTTTGTTTATTGGTTTGTCGACTCTGTGAAGTCTCCGAGTTTCGTGACGCCCCTTTGTAATTTACTCGTAGAGACTCTTGGCCATGCCTTAAAATTGGGCTCTCAACAGCAAGCTATTTCCAGAACTCAATTTCTGGCTCGATGTTTCATTGCTAGGCACTGGTTTGCTGTCACATATCTTGGTGCTCGGGTTCAGTTCTTTTAGCAAATCAAGTTTCTGAAAAAGTTTAGTAAGGACAGGAATCGCGTAATTTTTTTTAACCTTAAGCTTTACAAGTCAACAGTTCAGATCTAACAAATGTTATAGAAGTTTACTTTCATGCAAGCTAACTTATTACTAGAATCTTTCAAAAGCTAGAACTCGATTGCTACTTGTAAAAGCTACTTAACAAGTCATGATCAACCCCAAATTTGGCTATTCATCTTGTAAATTATTTAGGCTTTCTCCGAAAAAGGAAGGTCATAAACATCTTCTTTCCTTAGCTAACTGTTTGCTCAACGCCTTTTTCATGCTTGTCAAGGCCATATTTCCTGCAATCTACCACAATTACCAAAAGCCTTTGCAGGTATGACGCCGTAACGAAAATGGTCTATTTTCTTACAGAATTCTCAAAATGATCAACACTTCAATTGTCAACTAGCCCAATACTTTTTTAAGTACTCAAACTGATATTCCTCGACTTAAATATATTACTAAAAAACACATTATAATCAGCCTGAAATTGAATTCAGAACAGATCTATAGACAAATTGCCAATCAAAAACGACAACAACAACTCAATATAAAGTCTTGATCTCTTATACCTTGCTTACAATATGCCAAGATTTCAATTGATAACAGACAAATAGCCTATTATTCTTAGTAAAAAATGTCTTGACTTTAGATGAGATAGAGGGGGAGGGGAGTATATATTTTCGTGAAATCACTCACTAACGAGTGCCCGCGCGCCATGATTTCCATTATTATTGCACATGAAATGTCATTAAATGTGTTTTCGTAGACACCAAGCAAAATTTCGTTGAAAGATGATGAACTGGAATTTTCGTGAAACGAATGTTTTACTTTCCAAAAACTTAAATCGACAACAGATTACAACACGCAACACAAAAACAAACTGATACTTTTACTGACTACTGTACAGTCTCGTTTCTCTATCTTTTTTTTTTTATGACACAACTCGATATACTAACTCAAAACTCAAAATATAGCCAAATTTCAACTGACAAGTCATTTTTCGTTTCGACATCCTCACTGAAACTCTGACTCGCAATTTGACGCAATTTGTACTGACAACTGCCTAAATAGCTTAATATTTTTAGTGAAAAACCGTGTCTTTACCTCCGTATCGTATTGGAAAACTCAACCAAATAAATAGCTTAATTTTTTTTACCGAAAAATTGTGTCGCACCCTAAGATCCATGATGAATACCCATAATTAATGTTGAACAAATCGTTTCTTTAACGCTGTTTCCCTACGAAAGCCTACAGCACCGGAAGTTTACTTATCAACAGAATATAATGGCTTAATATTTTTACGTCATGAACTGAAAAGAACCAATTAAAATTTGATTTCTCAACAGATAAAAGATTTATACTCTGCTCCCTAAAATTGCTTACATCAGATGGTTTTGAATTGTGAAGTTCGTTATATCTGGCGTTGCACTGTACGTATTAACAAATGAAACTTTCAGCTTAATTTATGCTGAAGAGAAGGAAAAGTACCATCAATGCCTGCACATCGGCTGCATGTGAAAATAAATTGCACCATTTACACTTTACAACTGTTAAAAAACGCTGAAAAACGTTAAAAAACTCCCCTGACTCAAATGCCTTAGACTTCAAAACAGTAAATATTTCGCATGGTCTGTCACGCGCAAGAGAATCCACGGTCATGTTGCCTTGCTTCTTGTGTGTTCGCCATATTTGTCGATTTGTGCGTTTTAAGAAGAAGAACTGTTTAACAGTTTACAACTGCTTGTGCTATAGGTACACATGCATGGCTTCGTCAACAGCTTTTTTTTTTTAAGCGTAGCCGTCCTACAGGCATTTATGGTAACCTCTATGCAACTCTTCGTAAAGTAATTTACTTTCTCTACCTTAGGTTCTTGTGTACTTTTGAATCAATTCATTCTTGCTTGAATTGATTCTGGCATCTAAAGCTTCCTCAACGTGTCCTGCGCAAGTAAAACAATCGTCAATAAAATGGAATCACAACAAAACATTAAATATACATTATTTTCAGAAACAACATTTGATACAACGTTTTAGTGTCACAAAAGTATCAGCTTTCTTATGCTCTTTCCCTCCTACTTTGGCTACTCGACTTCAGTCATTATGCACTATACACTTCCTCGATTATTACTCAGGATACGTCAAGAGTTTTGCTATCAATGCAATAACCCGCAAAAGCGTATAATTTTTTGTACATACATCCAGGAAAGGGTACCAAACTTTGTGGTCCCACTTGAAAAAACCTTAAAGCAAGTTGATGTGACACGTCGCTGATGAAGAATCAATTTGTAGCCACAGAAAACAGCCGACGTTTCACGAGGTCGCCACTTGAGCCCTCGCAAAACGACGTCTGAGTAACGAGCGCAGAAATTCCATACTGATGACGTGTCACTACCCAGATCTTGGTTGTGCTTCTGATTGGTTGAAAGAAAATTCCAACCAATCAGAACCACTACCAAGGTCTGGGAAGTGCACGTCATCGGTATGGAATTTCTGCGCTCGTTACTCAGACGTCGTTTTGCGAGGGCTCAAGTGGCGACCTCGTGAAACGTCGGCTGTTTTCTCAGGCCATTTAATTTGACATTTTCATGCCAACCATGTTTTCAACATGAACTTTCTTTCTTTAAACTTTTGAATTTTAAACAAATTTGAGCCTTATGTTATATTTTCGATCGTTTTAACAATTTTTTATTACTGTTGACTACTTCTGAGCTAGTTTTGTGGTTTCCTGAGGGAATTTAATACAGGGATCTAAGTTGGGAACTGCTCGAAAATCCTCACGCAATTTTGAAAGATTGTGTGATACAGCATGCTTAGTTAATGACAAGGAAAACTTGCACCTTTTATCTTCCGAGTTTCATTCTCATAACTTTAATCTTGGGAGTTACGGAGGGGAGGGATTTTCCTTACCTACCCCCGATTTCCAGTTCCCAAAAGCGCTGTCCGGGTGTGAGTAGACACTACACCAAACACATTAAAAAAGGAAGTAAAATTATAGCATTTAAGATTCAAAGAGACTCAACTCACCTTTTCAACAATGCCATGTTAAACATGAAGGCCTTTCTGGTTGGTCTTCCCATCCTATCCCTGTAATTTACCTAAAGAGAGGTAGGAATGGTGTTATGACATGCTAAGGTCTCGACCTATCACCTATTTTAATTTTAAAATAACAACAACAATCCGGCTGGAGGCAACATAAAAGGGAAGTAAGAAATAAGTAACAGGCACCCCAACATAAGATGTTCCATTTTTTTTTTTTTTTTTTAGGGGGAGGTGGGAAGCCAAACTGCCCGTTTCTCGAAACTCCCGACAACTTTCCGGGCCCGGTAAGTATTTTTTCGAACTCATTCATTTGTCAGCTAATGGTAATTATTGGCACAAACTTAGCGGTATGAGGAAGATTAAAATTTAGCTTTAAAAATCAATAAAAATTGTATAGCTATTCGAGAATAATGTGCACCTAAAATAGTTTTCGAGCCCGGAAAGGTATCGGGAGTTTCGAAAAACGGGCCTCGCCAGGAGCCGAATTCACAAGGCTTTCCTAAGTTGAAACGAGTCAGTATTAATACTCGATTATCCTGACTTTTCTCTATAATACGGTTAACCACGGTTGACCACGGTTCTGCTAATTTCTAGCCGTCGACGTCAGTGACGTTAAAGCTGATGTTAAAGCCTAAAACATCGCTGATGGTCGCTAATGGCCTCCGCCTTTGAGGTGTGCTGCCTAGACTTCGAAACCCTTAACCTGTACTATAGAGAGCGGCACATACCCCTATACTACATAGATCGGACGACCTCTCCTGCTGGTTCACATTTGCTAATAAAATTCAAAGTCAAATTAACCCTTTAAGCCCCAACTTCATTATACAAATTCTCCTTACGGGTCTCCATAGATTATGTTGATTACTAATTGAAAGAACCTGTTTAAACATCAAGACAATTCATTCTTCAGTTGGTGATCATTTGCTAAATTCTCATGATCTGTATGTGTTATAATACATTGACATGATGAGGAGAAATTTGGTGCTGATCACTATTCGGGCTTAAAGGGTTAAAAGTAGGGGGTGGGGGTTAGTTGAGAGATTAACATATCTTATCCTTTAATGTTAGAGCCAGTTACCCTATGTAACCTCAAGTAGAGCATTTTTCGATTGAGTGTCGAAAGAAATGATGTGTTTGCTTTGTTTTTGCTTTTCTACGCTCTCTGATTGGATAAAAAAAGGTAGCGCAACTTTTGTATCCAATCAGACGTAAAACCAAACAACTCGTGACTTGCTGGCACGCGTTTCCCCGCGCTTAATGCTAATTACTTTTATAGTACAACACTAAATTTTCGCTTGCTCCTATTGGTGGAAATCGATCACGATCTTCATAATTTCGGGCGCCCATCAGCGCCTAGTACCTGTTTTTAGCAATGTTCGCTCAAAATTTAGCGCTGTCAATAAAAACAACAGTTCTTCTGTCTCAGATCAGGCCCTATGTGTGATAGATTTTCTCGGAAATTTGATGTTATAACTTCA
Source organism: Siderastrea siderea (assembly GCA_964030785.1). NCBI lineage: Eukaryota > Metazoa > Cnidaria > Anthozoa > Scleractinia > Rhizangiidae > Siderastrea > Siderastrea siderea. Next base: position 3,981,715 of record OZ034978.1, on the reverse strand, counting down.
TTTAAGCCCTCGAACTACGTTCTCGGGCTAATATTTTTTGTGAACATCAAATTTCCTTGGGTAACCTATCACACGATAGTGCCTTCGACAGAAAAACTATTGTTTAAATATTTACTTCGATCTCTGATTGGTGTTTACTTTGTTTATTGTTCCTGTTGTTATTGGTTAGAGTAATCACACTCATTTGAAAGCTGCTCTAAATAAGTTACGAACTCATATTTGATTCTCGATAGTCTGGAATCTGGAATCTTGCCTACAGGTAACATCTCATTGTCTGTAGACAAGATCACAAATACTGTCACAGGTATCTAGTTTTACCACAGAGCAGTTTTCAGTTGAGTGTCAAAGTAATTACCCTCAACAAACACAACACTCAAAAAACATATTGAACCAATCAGAACTCGAAGCAAATACATGTGACTAGCGTCAAGCGCGGGAAAACTCGTGCATCACAGAAGTCATGATTCGTTTTGCTTTTACTTTTGGTTGGCTGAGAAAGTGGCGAAAGCTTCTTTAGCCAATCACAGAGCACAGTAAAGAAAAGCCAAAGCAAACGCGTATTACTTTCCACGCTCAACTAAATACCACTCTTCTCCCAAATAGTTATAACATGTACGTATCAGAAAAACCCTTATATGGGTCTACGAAGCCCTATGCCAGATCTCACCTCTTTAAATAAGTTCATTTAAGCCGTCCATGTCTCTGTTGCATTTCCCATTCCATTCAGGCTTGACATCTTCCTGGTATGGAGAAAGACGAGTATAATTAACAAAAAGAAGATTGAGGGACTAGACGTAAAACTTCGGGTTAGGTAAGGAAGAAAATAAAACCTGCACCTTATTTAAAATCTGAACCAAAGCCATTTTATTTTGTAGCAAAGTGTATCAAAATTCTACAATTGTTAGGCGTTATTGCATGAATAAATGATGATGATGATGATGGTGATGGTGATGATGATGATGATGATGATGACGACGACGACGACGACGACGACGATGATGATGATGATGACGATGATGATGATGATAAGGAGGAGGAGGAGAAGGAGGAGGAGTACGACGAGGACGACGGCTACATTGAAATTTACTCGCCACATAAAATATCAATATGGATATGAGATATGGAGTAACATGGAGTAACGGTACCGGCTTGTTAGGGTGGTACACATCGATTTATTAATTTTTTATAAGACAGAAGAAGCAAAGCTAACCAACTTGTTTTAAAGATGGTCACATCTTATGACAAAAAACAGGCTTAAGGGGCAAAGTTGTTTCAACTAGATCTTCGTAACTTTCGTATCACTTCGTCGGCCGGTGTATCAAATTGAACTAATGGACAACTTCCAATATTCCAGGTCTTACAAGTTATTCCGCTCCTGGCTGAGATCATGAATGCAAGTGACTGAACACCTTTAACTTAATAAACTAAGTCACTTACGACCACAACAACAATTACAGCAACAAGAACAACACTAACAGCAACGACAACACCAAGGGGGGTGGAGATGGTACATGTACTCAGATTTAAAAGAAAGGGGAAAGTGCAAATGCAGCGACAAGTTCTGTCAACTAGCCCACCCCGGCCAAAAATACCCCAGGGTAAAACGAGTCCCAACATGAATTACCATATCCAGTTGCCCCTATTCATATCTTACAGCCCATTTCACTGCTATGCGTAGAGCTAGGTTGTTTTTTTTCAAGAATGATTCCCCGGCTATAATTCGGCGGTCATGATTCGTTCGTCTTTTGAATTTTTGCATAAAATGTCTGATTCAGGTGTAAATGAGGCCAAAATGTATACCGCACAATAGTCAAAAAATTCCAACGGCCCAGAACGTTACCTGAAAAGCCAAGAGATTCAGAGACAGTTTATGTTTCAACCTTTCTTTCTTAACTTTTCAAATGGAGCTGGTTCAATTGTCTGACACCAAATTGAGAACCCTGAGCAATGCATGCGTTTTATTAACTGTAAAAAATCCTATCAAAATCTTTCTACCCGAAACAAGTCCACCAGAAAATCTCTATGCCAAAACGACGGCCAAATCGCTAATTTCTAATTCCAAAAAAGTCCCTCGCATGTTCCTGTCGCTGATATACCTGAGTACCCCTCCCCTGGGCCTGAGATGCAAGAACGAAACCGCTGCCTTTCGAGAAAGCGACTGATAAAAGTCAACTGAATTTCCCATAGGTTAAAATAAGAAGACAATTAAGCGAAAATTAATATAACGGAGGGCAAATTTTATTATGCCTTTCGAGAAAGCGGCTGATAAAAGTCAACTGAATTTCACATAGCTCAAAATAAGACGGCAATTAAGCGAAAATTAATATAACGGAGGGCAAATTTTATTACCAGGGATTTGCCTTTTTAAACAACGTAACCATACTTTTTACTTTGTTATCTGTTTGAACCATCAGTAGTTAATAAATCTCACATCAACTGAAAGACTGTTGAAATGACATTAAGACTACAGTAGTCTCTCGCTATCTCGAACATACATAGGAAACCAAAAATTTGCTCGAGATAACGGGAATTCGAGACAGCCAATCGTCGACCGAGGGAATCGAGTTTTAGCTCGAGATAGCTGCTGTTCGAAATAGAACGTTCTACTGTATTAGATAAATACCACAAATTAGCAATAAAACCATGTAACTACTTGAAGCTTAATTTACATTACCTGAAGATTTTAGAAGACGGTTGTACTATGGACCGTTAGTTGTCATCGCCACGTGTTTGCAAATTATCGTTCAGAAAGAAACTTCTTGGCTTGGAAACTGAGGCAGAAGATGGCGGTTCTTCGTTTCGATAATATTAATCCCCATTAAAAATGTTGTCAAGGTTTCTAAGCCGATTAGAAACAATGCGAGGCACATATAACTCTCTGCGTATCCTTCGCTTCCTACTCGTGGTAAAGGTGAGAAATAAAATTGAATGATGTATTCATGATATTTATCTGCAATTCAAATGAGATTTAGCTCAAGAGACATTTCCATGTCAGAGCCAGTCTCGAAAATTCAGATGTCCAAGTCTGTAAGTCTGCATCATAGATTTGAGAATTTTTTCAAGATTTATTCAAATTTTAAGTTTGTTTTAAATTTTATCGAATACGGACTGAACTGGTGAAATTTTCTCCTGTTTATCCTATGTTTTTGCTATATTTTGCTATAACTTAGTCAAGTTAAGGTAGTAAAAACCAAAGAACTCAACGCTGTCAAAAATGATGAAATTCCCTCGTGTTAAATAAACGCCGCCGCAGGGCCCCAATTAAGCGCGGAGTTCAAATAAACGTCGAGTGTACGAGGTGTCGTTTTCAATAAACGGCCCCGGCGTGTATAACGAGAAAATACGGTATTTTCAAACGTTCCTTACAGCCAGTTAAAATGCCATGGTTCACCATTTATTTCATTTTTTGAGAGCAAACATTCCTTACAGCTAGTTAAAATGCCATGGTTTAACATTAATTTTTCCAAACATACTACAGCCGGTTAAAAGGCCACGGTTTAAAATTAATTTCATGCGGTGGTTAAAAAGGAGCACCCCCCCCCCCCTCCCAAAAAAGATGCTTACAGCCAGTTAAAAAGCCATGGTTCAACATAAATGTCATGGGGTGATTAAGAAGGAGCAGCTTTTGGTAGTTTTCTTTAAACACCCCTTTTTGCCAGTTAATAAGTCGTGGTTTAGCTATAATTTCATGCATGCGGTGGTTAAAAAGAGAAAGGGACAGTTTTTAGTGGTCATTTTCCACACATCTTTACAACCAGTCAACCCTTTATAAGCCCCAATAGTGATCAGCATCAAATTTCCCCTTAACAGTGCATTGTGATACACACAGGTCATCAGAATAGAGAATACGATCGACAAAGATGAACTGCCTTGATGTTTAAACAAGTTCTCCCAACTATTACCCAATGAAAGTTATGCAGACCAGTAAGGAGAATTTGTATTGTGATGACGGGGCTTAAACGGTTAAAATCCACGATTCCTCTGTACTCTCATACCATGGCAAAAAAGAAGCAGCTTTTTGCGAATTTCTTTAAACACCTCTTTTTGCCAGCTAATAAGCTCTGGTTCCGCTGTGATTCCGTGTTAATCAAAAGACTCTGTCATGCTCATGACACATTAATTTGCAGTGGAGGGTGAAAAGAACGTAGAAGAATATCGTAACTCTGCTGGTGGTGTTGTGTTAAAGCGGGGCAAAGCATGGATTTTTTTGTGGTGTAACGAGAGAAAATATGCTGTCATGGTATTTGGGGCGAGTGCAGAATGCATGAGCTGCTAGGCCGGGGGGGGGGGGTGTCTGTGGGTTGCTCTCATTTTTTCCTTGTTCCACGGTGGTTACAGATTGAAATCTACATCTATCTTATAAGAATTTTTTTTAGATAAACTGATAAAGATTTTCGGAGTCAAGAGTATGAAACAGTCTATGGCTTTGTATTCTGATCGCGGTGGTGAACGTTTTGTTTAATATGTTGCTTCAGAGAGTATAATACTAGGAGTAGTTATGTCTTGTTTTACTTTTGACGTCTAAATCGTAGTTTTTCCCTCTCACTCGTTCTTTACTCTGTTGTACTTTTAACTCACAGTCGGACATTTTGCTTCGCTGTCTCACTTTTTTCTCTATCGTACTTTGTTTTGCTCTCATCCCTTCTTTTTCGTTCTCACTCGTATTTTTCTCCTCCCAGTGGTACTTTTTCCTCCCTGTCGTACTTTTATCCTCTTAGTCGCACTCTTTTCCTTTCAGTCGTACCTTTTCTTTTTGTCGTTCACTTTAATGCCTGTCGTACTCCACCCGCCCCCTCTCTGTTATATAGCTTTTCTTCTTGTCCCCTTTGTACGTAGTTGCGGGGAGCGGAATTCCCACGGTGACGAGAAAAAGTAGGGAAAAAACCATGCATATGTTGCAACAGGAAAGACGCTTAGAGGCAGGTGCCACCTTGAAGAAAAAGAGGTAAGGGAAGAGCAGGGCAGGGGAGAGAAGGGGAGGAAAGAGAAAGAAAGGGAAGGGAAGGGAATGGAAGGAAAGGAAAGGAAAGGGAAGGAAAGGGAAGGGAAGGGAACGAAAGGGAAGGAAGGAGAAGAGAAGAGAATGGAATGGAATGGAAGGAAAGAAAAGAAAAGGGAAAGGAAGAGAAGGGCAGGGAACGAAAGGACGTAAGGGAAGTGAATGGAAGGGAAGGAAAGAGAAGGAAAGGAATAGGATGGAAAGGGAAAGGAAGGGAACGAAAGTGAAGTGAGCGGAAGAGAAGGGCAGGGAAGGAAAGAAAAGGAAAGGCAAAGGAAGAAAAGGGCAGGGAACGAAGGAATGAAAGGGAAGTAAATGGAAGGGAAGGAAAGAGGAGGAAAGGGAAAGGGAAGAGGGAAGCTTAACTCTCCCTGCCTCCATACAAAGTAGGAGCTAGTCAAACAGTTGGGAGTTCTACCTTGAAGGTATCCTCCTCTTGATCAAGAACCGACATTGTTTTCAATTTTGCACTACAGTCCTTTCAACACTTTTTAGACTAGAGAAACAGAAAACAAAAACCCATTTGAGTGCACCAGTCTGAAACGTGAGGGACAATTCTGCATAATTTTGACACCCACGTGTCCACGCTGAAGATACGAAAAGAAGATTGCAAAATATGGAAGAAAGGCCGGAGAAAATAACGCAGAATAGACACGCAAATAACCAATCAGAAATGCTTTAATTCTTTCTTGTTCACTAATCAGCATCTAAAATGAGTCTAACTTGTAACAATGCCAGTAATATCAGCACATATATATGCAATAGAAATAAAAAAGATCATGATGTTGCATGGCTCTAGGTCTTGTCTAATTTACCACCTTATCCGCACGGCTGACATATGAAGGCGTAAATAGTAATGGCTTCTAAGCACAAGTATCTTTGGAAAGCATGAAAACAATTGTTAAGTACGCTCAAAAACTATGTCATTTATTTTTGGCCTTAATATTTTCCACGAGAGCTAATTTGGATTTCACGACGTCACCCGACTGCCGCTGTTGTCAGTAAAAGGAAGCTCTATTCAAGTGTGTCGAATAAGAAGTCCTTTATAGACTTTACAACCTGACCACTTGATGAAAGTCATGATAACGAAATAGGAGAACAGAAACAAGAATTCATATCTAACTTGAAATAAAAACTGCTTAATAAAGGCAACCATTTTATGGCCTACCATAAACTTCCCAAAAAAGTCCAGTCTTTTGAATATCAGAGGGCTCTTTGTTTCTCAGATGTAGAGGGATCTTACCTTTTTTTGTTTTGTTTTTGTTTTTGTTTTTTTTTTCTGATCGGGGAGGCGAGTGAAGGCATGTTTTCGTTATCTATGGCACGAGTAAGCTTATCTGCATGATGTGCATCAGTGTTAAAGATACATATATAATAATATTACAAGTATATACATCATTTACAGAGGCCCTTAGTACAGTTTAAGAAGTCAAGCTGGGCTGGCAGGCCATGAGCAGTATATCATTCTAGAAAAAAATGTTTGTTGTTCCAGAATTGTTCTCAGTTTTAAAATCCACATCTAACAGATAACGCTTGTAAACTGAAAAGTGATATCTGTGAAGAACAGTTGATTATTATCGGATTGTCACGAAGGAAACGCCATTCATGACTTTCAGTTTTGGCTTATGCTTTTACCTATTAGATTAAGACTGTAAGTTATTTGGACACATAAGCTAACGGAAGCAACTGCTTCGAAAGGGGGGACACGGTTTTGGAACACTCAGCGGTCCTTCCTTCAGCTAGAAGAGAAGACCCCCAAAAAAGCCTACCAGAGCAACGTAGCTTCTCAGTAAACCATACTACGGTCTGTTCACTGAAGGTGGAATCTGGGAGCTCGCAGGAAAATTGTCAGAAGTGTAAGGGTGGTAACAACAATGGAAATAATCAAAAAGAGTCTGTCCAATACACGCGCAGCTTTTATCCATTCCTTTTGATTCTTCAATTTCTCCTCACTCCAGTCCAGTATATTATTATTGTACGCGAAAGGCATCGTAGAATCCACCGTGAGTTGCCTCTTGAGGAGCTTGGCCGTTGAAGGCCGCTTCTTTTTGCCAGATGTTTTGTCCCTACTTCGAACAATTCGGTTGCTTTTTAAACTTTGTAACTCGTGTTTCACCCTGCCATTCTGGTTGCAGTTGTTTGTTGGCGACACCCCAAGGTTACAAAAGGAGTGGTCCCCGCTGGATGGATCACTTTCAGGAACCGTGTGCACGGTGCCATACTCTTGGATGACCCATGTGTGCAAGTGTGGGTCCGCATGACGAGCGATCTTCTTTTCTTGGCGTTCAAACACATCATCGTTGCATGACCCTTCGGAATCGCTGAAGCTGACATCCCCTTTGCTTTCTAAATCGTCACTGTTTATGGTTTTCCGTCGAATTGCTTTACTTCGTCTGTGAATATCGTTCCAATCTTTCGGCTTCTGACACGGAAACAAAATGCGCGCAAGCCACTGGAGAATGACTTTTCGCATGGTCTTCGGCATTCGTCGCCTGTTTCGGTGATAAAAGTTCAAAATGAGCGTTGTAACCGCTAGAGAAGCACCAATCTCTAGCATTATAGCAAAGTAAAACTGTCCAAGTAGAGGAAAACCGTATGAAGGCATCAGCTCTGAGCTGAGCTGTTGAAAAACTGTCATGGCTAACAAAACAGTGATACTCAACCCAATGCGTTCACCTGACTCGGGCGGAAGGACAAATCCGAGAAATATCATAGACGATATCAACGAGCATGGGATAATTAGCTTCAATATGTAATCCAGTGATTCTCTTCGAATGTTTACCTTAACGGTTACGTCCACGAACTCGTGCGGGCAACATTGGTATTTCAATGCGTTTCTCTTCACGGAGACGTTTAACAGCTTCCATTCACCATTCTTGATGTAGTATATGTTGAGGACGCTGTCGTTTTTCACAGCTAAATCGATCTTGGATTTATCGAAAGACCAGGACCCGAATTTCAGGCTGCATTCCTGATCGTCGAAGGGAAAGTTGTTGATATCGACGCTGCAGATGCTCTTAAACATGGCTGGGTTTAACCACGTGTTACTGCCATCATATCGCACGGCCACATTAGCCGTGTATGTTGTCCTTCCCCCTCCAATGCGCTCCTCTTCGTCTATACTACAGCAGAACAGAGAAAAGGAAATAAGAGCTAAAAATTTGACCCTTGATTTTGTACATGGTAAAGCATCGGTTAACAGATTTGACATTCCAACATTGTTGAACACAACTTTGTTGTACGAATATTTGGTGCCAATCAAACTTTGCACAACGTCATCCAGTTTCATTCAGCATCCTTCAAAGTCATTCAACATCTGTTCCATAGTGTGCCCAAACAAGTTTAACGTCATTCAACAGGGTGCCCAAACGCGTTTAACATTATTCAACAGGATAGCAAACACGTTAAACATCATTCAACAGGGTGGCCAAACCCGTTTAACATCATTCAACAGGGTGCCCAAGCACGTTTAACATCGTTCAACAGGGTACCCAAACACGTTTAAAATCATTCAACAGGGTAACCAGATGCGTTTACCATCATTCCACAGGGTACCCAAAAGCGTTGAACTTGCCAAATTCAACAACGTTGAACGGTGTTGAATGGAAATGAGCGCATCCCCAGCCCTTTATTCCTAATTCTCACCCGTTCCTAGGTATCTCCCACCACTGCACTTATGCTAGATGGCTATACTGCTGCGCAACACTATATTGTTATGTTTATTTGCTGGTTTTTCCCCACTTTCTGCAATGTCAAATACATTTAAAACCCGTGTATAAGAACCTGTTGAGCCTGAAAATTGAAACAGGTTCTTATTTGGAAAACCAGAAAAAATAGCGACATTAACAGGAATTAACAGAGGATACTATCAACCAGTTTAATTCAAAGTGACAACCTCAGTTTATGTTTCTTATACGTAAGGAAGGGACCACTCCCATATTGCTTATAGGCTAGTTTTTGGACCAGCAGCAAGCACCTTTTCCTCTTAAGAAAATAAGAACCTATTTAAGAACCCAAATAGCCTATAATCTCAGTAGACACCAAATAAATAAGAACCTTTTTCGGCTAACTTGGAAAAATCTAGGTTCTTATATGCGGGTTTTAGTATAATTTTAATGCTATATTCACCGCGCTACCCGGTGAATATAACATTTCAACCCGCGGCTGCTAAGCTAAGTTACTTTTTTTGTGTGTGTTGTTTGTCAAGTTTTAACTGGTTTTTGTTTACTTTTTGATGTCCACCTATCAAAATTATACTAAAACAATTATTCGCGAATAATTGTTGATTAACTGTATGCCAACTTCTCCACTTTCCAACCCTTCTCTTTCTGCTTCTGTTGACTTACTTGTTGTATAAAAGCGTGTCTGGGACCCAAACGTTTTCAGGTGACATATGAATTTCCTCCACTCCCCCATACTCTTTTGGGTCCCATTTCAGTAGATTGTTCTTCCAATACTAGAAAGAAAAAAATAATAATAATGTTGCGCGTTTTTAGAGCACCCGGAAAAGATTGATTAGTGATTCTCAGTTGATAGTGGAATTCAGTCTTCATATACAGCCGCCATACATCTCACTGTTGCTTAGTGTTAAATTATCCGACCCACTAGTACTGTGTAAGGAGTGATGGGTTCGACTGAGGAGACTCGGCTTTTTTTCTTTTTTACAAAACAAATCAGCGTGCTGGTTGAGGCAAGTTGGTTAACGATTGCTGGAATTAAAAAATATATTTTGTAAATATATTTACACATGTAATTTTATTCTAACACCGAACCACAAATTTCTCTTACAATCGTAAAACCAATAGCATTACAAAGAAGCACAGCCTAACTGTTTTCATTTTGATGATTGCACTTTAGGATTTCTTCCTTAGTCTCTAAAACAAGAACCACATTGATAAAGAAAGAGAAATGGTAGATTTTTAGCTCGGTCAGGAAATAAGAAAAAATAAAATATTCATCAAGTCGCGAAACAAGCAGTTGTTCCACTTCGCGAAGTGCTTAAAATTCCATCTCGTCTCATGTGATGACCGAACTTTAAATCTACCATCTCTCTTTCTTTATAATCAATCATTACGCTTTTTAACATTGCTGATCCTAGCGGTAAAAAAATGTCATAATGAACTCAGTAAATGTGACCTACAATCTTCGCCAATTTTGCTGGGAAGGTTGTCAAATTTTACCTTTCCTCTGTTTCTCTACCTTCCCACCTTTCCATTGTTGTCCTTCAGAATTGTATGGGGCACATTCAACATTATAACGTGGGGTGGGGGGGACCAGCGAAGAGACAGAGACTAATTTATAACAGAGTGTTAAGACACGATCAATAAAACGTCCCGAAAATTAATTCGGTCCGTGGTCAAACCTGTCCAACAACTTACGGCGAAAGTTGTAGCTAGCTCACCATGAGTCTCTCAGTAGCTCAGTTGGTTAGAGCGTCCAACCGGTGTACGGAAGGTCATGGGTTCGATTCCCGTCGAGGACTCAGATTTTTTTCTTTGTCCCACGCTCGTAACATACTGAATATTCCGTCTTTTCTTATATAGAACTACCATACGCACCATGAATATAATTCGATTTATGATTTGACTGCCGTACCTGATTTACCCAAGCGTATACGGTAATATACTGATCTCTTGCGCTCTGCAAAACAACAATCACAATTTCAGGCAAATGATGGTCTACATAAGGACAAAAACGAAAAAGCCTTAAGATTGATAAGAGCTTGTGAAACATTGATGCGCGTAAGTAGAAACAACGAACTTAGGTTCATTTCTTCGAGATGGAAAGATTTTCCAGTAACATATCACCTTCAACATAAGAGAAAAATCCAAGAAAGTAAATCCCCAATACATGGGTCTCTTTCAATGACTATTTTTTCAAACTAAGGGTGGATTCATTTGCAGCATACGCGTATAGCAGTGGCATTTGTTCAATGGAATTTTTTATTGTTTTCAAGCGTAAAAACAATAAAAAATTCCAATGAACAAATGCCTCGGCTATACGCGTATGCTGCAAATGAATCCACCCTAATTTTAGAACAAGGTGATCTGGGACGGCTATTTTAAAGCAATCCCTGATTGGTCAGGGATTAATGTAACTTAAGAATTTATGGTTTTGTTGAACGCACGGGTAGCCGGCTTCAATAAAAACTGCGCGATTAAAAAATAAAAACAACTTTCGCAGGGATGTGAGGTTTCCAATTATAGATTAAAATAATTAACATCGGGCACTATGGGGATTCGCTCTCTTGCATCATATTCTTTTGCATTAACTTAATCACAACTCACCACATCAAGAATACGAATGAGTTGAAAATCAAAGGTGACCGTGACTGGTCCTGTCCCAGGGAGCCTGGGGTGAGCGTCTTTGTTGTACCCCATGAAGAGCTCCTTGTGCAGGCGACTCTCATTCACTTCCACTGCGGCTTCTATTGATGGAAAAATTCGAGAATAACTGAAACTGTATTAACTGTTATTTCCTAAAACCACAGTTGTAAGTACAAAACTACCAGTTCTTCGAGTGATAATCTCTCGGTTCTTTGTATTTGTTCTTCACCACACACAGGGCCTGCTTACGCAGTTCTATAGAACACACAATTGGAACAGCGAGCTGCGAGGCGATTCGACGTGAAAAAAGCTACCGTACCTGTCTTGTCTGGTCCAAAACTCTTCCTACCCCTCCCTACAAAGAGCTAAATCTTGGCGGGAGTTCTGGATAACCTTGCAGGCGCATTCTCAGAACGCGCCAAAACCCTGGGGAGTTTTTGCCCTTGTTTCTATGAATTTCGTTATGATGGATAAGACATTCTAACGCACCGAATGACTGTGGATGACAACGCTTTGTAATTTAATGACGGAAAATAAAACTGCGCTAACAGCGCTATAGCACTTTATCCAAGACCCTCCAAATTCCGTCAGCGTTTAGACCCTACGAAGGGTAGGGTAGGTTAGGATAGGGTGAGGTAGGGAAAAAACATCTTTTTGGGACATGAAAACCCTAGTAGGGATTCAAACCGAAGACCTCACAAACTGTTCTTTGAGTGTTCTTTACTAACTGGCTTGTCAACGTGGCTGGGAAGGTCACGGAAGATTGCACGTCCAAAGAACAGCTGAAGAACTGAGCGTAAACACTCTGAAAAGGTCCTTCAATGATCATTAGCAAGCATTCATTATGAAAGTATACATAGAAATTCCAAAATTTCAGTAAAAAACAGCTATATATATAGACATTTCACTTTGCCAGTATCAATTACCAAGTGTTTTTCTGGCCAGGAGCCAGACAAACATATTAATTTAAAATTCTCCTGGCCATTTCAATTCTTACAAATGGTCTCCATATCAGTTAACTAACCCTTTTGCCGAATTTTGTCCTTAAGTCCAAGCCAAATACGGTTAATATTGTTTCTAAAACCTACCTACCAAGCACAAAGATACCTGACTAATTGGACCGCATTATGCATTTAACAATTTTTGAGTCGGCAACATGTTTTTCAAAGTCAGAACTGCAACAAAGCTATATCTGATGTCTAGCAAAACTTCTTGGCCTCTTTATTTTGTCGTTAGGAACATTTACCACATCATAAAATCCTGATGTATACAAAGACGGCGATCGTCACTACAAGTGCACTTTATTAGAACGGAATTGTCTTTGAAGACCTATGTGAAGCACCCTCTGAAGTCCATGTAACTCGAAACAAGTTACAGATTCCTAGCTTGAAGCTTGGTGGTCTCACTAGCTTACGTCGACCTTGGGCCGACTGTGATCAAGAACAACCCAACATCCAAGGGTGAACAGCCCAGTTAAAGATACATTAGTCGCATTACAGTTCTTTGATGAGACTGAGAACTTGGGAGCGAGCCAAACACATCTCAGACACATCCCAAGTTATTTTCGGAAGTGAAACAAGACGTGCTCGGAATCGAACATCCACCAGCAAGACATGCCTATTAAGCCACAAGGTACGTGACAACTTGACAATTGTTTGCCACAGCAGTTTATTTTGCGTACAAATAGCTGAGCTGAAAGTCAACACGTTAATCTAATGTAAAAATGTATCGTTTCATTAGATTGTCAAAATGAACACACGGAACGATGATAAATTAAAGTGCTCTAATACATCATGCAGTAAATACATTCATGTTCCAAACAGTCAAGAAACTAAAGATGAAAAGTTTTTTCCAGAATTCAACACCTTAAAAAGTAATCCGTTGAACGAAAAAATCCACATGAGATATAAGAAGTTTGTCAAACACTAAGCCGTACGCGAGCTTTTTTTTTTTTTTTTCGTTTAATTGTTCACCTTTACCAAAGTTTATTCTTTGCATGCATGTAAACAACTTAGCTGACAGTCTAACCGGCTATACCTAATGTTCCAAAGAGCTTAATTAAACAGTGCGTTTATTGGTTACCGCAAAATAAATGTATTGACAAAGAAATAACCCCTTCGCTCGTAGCGCATGAAACACCATCTGAAAAATTCTATGAACACAACCTAAAAGAAGTTAAAGAAGAAATCAGCGTAAATTAAATGGCTATCTGAACAAAGATAGCAGAACAGGCCAACATAATACACTGTTGTTTGTCTTGTTTAGGTAAAGTCGTTATGGCAAAAACATGAAAGTGGACGAGGCAACTGCCAAGTCCAATTAGTTTGTCTCCATTGTTCATGCAAAAAAGTTATGGTAAAAGTGGATAGCAGACAAGTCAGTCGTAACATAATGATTCAAACCATTTATTCAATGGTTCATTAGATTCTGTAGCTGTCATGGAGTCTTCTATTGCATAACAAAGACTATTAACACTTGTATCACAAATCCGGCTTAGGTCGATCTTGATTCGATCCGTTATCTAGATTCTTTCTACTCTGCCCGGTAGGAACGTTGCAAGTGTAGTTACAATGGTGACTTTAATAAGCGAGATGTCTCAGTGCTAGCGTAAAAGTTGGTCAGAATTCACTATACTGAAACAGATAATTGGGGAGGGGGGACAATACAGACACACCCCAAAATTGATTTCCTTAGTGAGTAAAAACGTGCTCCGAGACAGGGATCAGCAAAAACATGTTTATCGACTTTGAGATTCGTGGGAATTTGAAGACTGTTTGCCATCGCAGTTTATTTGGTGTATAAATAGCTAAGCTAAAGGTTAACACGCTGATCTAATGTAACAAATTAATGTACCATTTCATTAAGGAAGCGCCAAAATGATTACACAGGGACGATGACAAATTTAAGAGATTAATTAACGGCCAGCTTGAATTCCACGGGTAAACAAACTGTTGTTCAATTAAAACACTCATAAGCACACATTTCGACCGTACTCGAGTTCAACCGGCCCTGAAAAAAGTAAAGGTTTTTCAGGGAGAAAAAGGTATAAAAAGATGTTTGCCAGTCAAACTCTGTGTTTTGAATTACCACTGTAGATATTTTCCGTATAAATAAGTAAGCGATAGTCTATTCGTTAGTCTAATGTCTCTGATGTTTCGTCCCGTCAACCGTAAAAATATTAAGGGATGATAACAATTTTAACTAAAAATTTGGTAAGCGGGATGCTTTTATAAATTACCGCAAAAATAAATACTTGGATGATCACAAAGTCGTCAACAAATGTTTTGACAAAACACAAAGACTTGCCAACTAAAAGAAATCAAAGAACAAGGTCGCTGCAAACTAAGGAAAACGGTTGTATGGAGATAACAAATGATTGGAGGTGAAAAGAAGCATCGCTGGGTACTTTGAAGTTTATATTAGGTAAAACATGAAAAGAAGGAATTAAAAGTTAATTCGAAAAGTTTCTTTCAAAACCTCAGCTCATATCGCCAATGATTAAATAGCCAGAAAACCACGCATGCGTACAGCTAAATAACCGATGGGCAGACTTCTAAGCCTAGCAAACATGAAGTTTGTAAAAATCTTGTGGTGTAAACAACGTCAACATAACTTTGTAGGGTGTAGGGGTTCCTGTAATTCAAGAAATTCAAATCCAATTCAACTGTACGAGATATCATTCATTTCTTTGAGAAAACAGGTCAAGCAAAGCATTTTGTAGCGTCGGGCGGTCATCTCTATTAAAAGGTCATAGTAAAATAGTTTTTTCATCTGTTTGCTCAAAGATTGAGTTTATTCCTTTGCGGTATATCGAAGACCTGATGAAGGGCTTGTAAAACATGTTCTGCTTTGTCTATTTGTTTATTCTTTATATCCTCTACTAAAACGCCGGCTGTCGATAATTGTAGCGACAAGTAAATGGATATTATAATGCACCGTTATTTGCCCCTTTATTGTAGCTGGGGGACTCAAAGAAATAAAAATGGGCTAAGTCGTACGTTGGTTATAGTTTTCAGTGTACAGAATTCTCTTCACGTCCACGAACGGAAACCTCAAACGAACGCAGAAACGCCTCGAGGAGGTGCTAATAAACCAGAGGGAAATTACGATACATGTGGACTGCGTAACATTACAATGGAGTTACGGAACTATAATAATATAGTTATGATAACATATAATAATGCGCACTTTCTACCTTACTTCTTTAGTGCCTGAAGAAAACGTTATGGGAACAAGTTGAATAAACTGACTTCACTGTCAAAACACAAGCCAATAAAACTCCAGCACTTTAATCAACTGATGACTGACAAACGAAATAACAGAAAGGGTGCTTTATCTCTTTGATGAAAATAAAAGCTTATCAGTTTGAAGAAAATAAAAGTATGAGTGGTTAAACAGTATAAATAGAACAACAAACGAAGTTGGAAGATATTAGCAGACATTGTTCAGAACCTGACAAACAAGACAAACCGGTTTGCTAGAGTGAATGAAATGTATTCTTTTGACGGTTTTTTCTATGCAAAAAACTTACGCAGTTTCAGCAAAAGTTTATAACTGTGTTGGTCTATTTGGTTATGAACTTTTTGATCGAAAGAATACCCAAAAAAGTTTTTGCCGCTTTTAATTTTCAAGGCTTAGGTTTGCAGTTTTCGAATTCTATTTCCTTCTATAGCGTTCAATTTTTGCCATTTACTTTTTTTTTTTTTTGGAAAATTTCTCTCTTTCTTCTATCGATCTTATTTCAACCACTAATTCACGAGTTCATTTTCAACACTGTGTTTATCGTATAGACAGAGTTCCCTACTCCGGCCATAATCAATAAAGCTTGATGATCAGTCCAAAACTTATACACTTCATAAGCTATTCGAAATCTCGAGTTTGGTTCCCAGTATTTGACGTTCGTTCTGTTAATTACTTTAAGTACATGTGATTCGACACACAAAGGTTACGAGTAACTGAGTTGAAAAAAAAAAAAAGAAACATTTGTTTGAAAACGAGTTGACTTCCAGTTGAGTTCTGTTGTAATGCCAAGCGTGCCCCTTAACCTAGATGTGAAAACTAAACCGCTAGAATACTATAATCAGTGCTTAACTACCCTACTGAACTGCTAACAGTGCGTGGTAAAAACACTGCTTAACTATGAACAGAAAAATCAATGCCAAACAACCTAAACAGTATTCAGTTATCCGTCGATTTATAAGCCACATATATACAACCCACCATGGTGAAAGGTTAACGCTCAAAACGTCAGCTTTTATAAATTTCTTTACGGTAGCTAATTTACCTTATCAGTCTAGTCAATAAATGCACATTTTAGAGAAATTTCTGGCTTAACTTCCGAAAACTGAAATCAGTGCTTATCCCCTCAGTGAATCTAAAGTCTGTCCTTTTTTTTTGTAAACTTCATGCAGATAAACTCAAACTTATACATTCTCTGGTCTCACCCCGAACAACTTGGACAAATTATATTTTTCTAAGAGGTAACTAAAAAGGCTTGTAACATACCTGTGTGTTGTAAAACGCTGACAAATATCAAAGGAAAACAATAAAAATTCATTGTCTTAGTCCAGTGAAATCGCGATGCTTCAGTTCAACCGCTGTAATCTTCACTGATTTGAGTCCACAGCAACTGAAAACACAACCACAAATAAAAAGACCTTTAACTTCGGCAAGTCGTGCTCGATTTCAGACGGTTTAACAGATGGTAAAGTGCTACAATTGGCTGCGTGTTAGTTTTCGATCACACTAAAAGCCTTAAAGTTATAAAAATAAACTTTAAGTAGAGTAATCAGCGCACGAAAACGTTAAAAAA
This sequence comes from Siderastrea siderea, assembly GCA_964030785.1. Lineage (NCBI taxonomy): Eukaryota > Metazoa > Cnidaria > Anthozoa > Scleractinia > Rhizangiidae > Siderastrea > Siderastrea siderea. Next base: position 3,964,578 of record OZ034978.1, on the reverse strand, counting down.
ATTACGACCGCAAAAGAGGTTAATATCGCCAATAGTTAAGTGTTTTTCCATATACCGGAACTAACACAATTTTAATTGCAACAAAACTCAATGGGCTTCTCTACCGAAATATAGCCCCGATCGCGGTTTTGCCTCCATCAGCTTGTTGCTCAGACATTAGCGGTATTTTACAAACGAACGGAAATGTTTTGTTTGAATTACCCATTGGCTATAACATCCACCATAACCCGTTTCCGTGCAACGTTCGTCTTAACAACTTTCCTGTGTTCTTAAACTGTAGCGAGCTTTACCTTCGGAATGGTTAAACGCGTGTGAAAATTGGGTTGCCGCGACGGAAACAAATCCGTTTATTAAACTTGATTCCGTCGCAGTGATCATTAATTTTTTAATGTCATTCTTGTTAATCCTTTAACCCTTTAATTAGTTTCCGACAAATCTAAGACAAACAGAGCCAGGGCCAGTTTTTAAAGAATACAGTGGAATGCAAAGGTCTTAGCTTTTGAGCATCGATGTAAATCTAAAACAAGACCACATTGTTTCAATGAGAGCTACTTGTTTAAAATAGATGGTTCTCACATTTTATTAAGTGGTTACAATCCTAAAGGAGTCCAAAATTGTGACAATATAAGGTCACTTAAGAACGGTGCCTCCTAATACAGAGATATTTTTGCAAAGGTTATGACTACAGGGAAAAAGCAGGTCTTAGCAAGGGTAATTGGAATTGAAAGAGAAAAATGTGGGTAACCTTGAAAATACAGAACAATGAATGGCATTTTCTTTCCAAATTTAAGCGCCATTATCTCTGGAAAATGCGTGGTTGCCCCCAATTTTCTTTTTGGATACTAATAGCCCTTGCTAAGATCTGCTTTTCCCACATAGTCATAAGCCGCGCAAAAATAACTTTGCATTTAATTTAGTAGGCATCGTCCTCAAGAAACGCGGGTATCTCGGATAAGACCCGCGAGATGCGCAGAACGTATGCGCAGAAACAAAAGGAAGCACTGGGGGAAATGAGAGCTGTCGAACAGTTCATTTTTGTGGTGTTTATTTTGCTGTACAAGTTAATTCTAAATTTTGAGTCTGTGGATGAATTCCTTTTTGTGTGATCATTCAAATAAAAGTTACTGAGCAGTACTTTTCTGTGGTGCTGTTAATTATGCTGTGCAAGGTGGTTCTAACTTTGAGTCTGTGAATGAAATGCTAAAGTGTGTCTCTGTGCTTTCCAATGATACTGTTTATTACGCTGTCCGCGGTGCTTCTAGTTAAAGTTCAAGATGCTGGTTGTGTGTTTATACTTCTTGCCAAGAAAAACTTTGAGGTTTTTACCTTAAACAATGCCAGTTATTGTTGGGAGTAAAGCTCCCCTGTCACCCCTCCCCCCCGTGGGGGCGTTGAGCTAGGAGACGGCTGTCACTACATCTCTTTACTACCGTGGCATTTCAGAAGCCTTGCATTGAATGCTTTCACACTTCACCTGACCTGTGTTTTAGACTACTTGTACAAATTATTTTGGCCTAATAACATCCCATTTTCCGTAGAGTAGAGTGTTCAATAAGTTTAAAATTAAATCATTCCTTCCAGTTGATAATAGCAAAGATGTAAGAATATTTTTTTTCCGAATTCTGAAAAATAAGGACAACTCGTAATGTACTCCCATAGTTTCTAGAAAAAATCCAGTTCTATCTGACTTCTCTCCCGAAATTTTGTTTCTTATTCAAATGGAAAGGGCGCTGGTTTAACAGGCTATCATTCAATTAACAAGACTAGCCAGCAACACATCGAGTTGGTTTTCAGTTAGATTTTCTTAATTCCATAAAATGTTTTTCTTTTGTTCTCTAAACTCCCACGGGCAAGGTAAAATCAAAGGCTGAGTCGTAACGAGTGTAGTGGCTCACAACTACACGAAGCCACTGAAAACATTGCGACTTCCCCTGGATGGGATGCAAGTCTATTGCACGGTTACCCCACCCCAACCAGTTATGTTAGGATTCCGTAACGATTCGCGAAGTTGTTTTCTGAACCATTAACAGAGACGAGAAATTACAACCACACGTATTTTCACGTGTTCAAAAGTCAAGACAATTTTTTTTCTTAACATTTTTGCTTGGCTATTGCTATCAAGACCTCACTGAAGAAAAGAAATAAGCCACACTACGACAAAACGCGATAACCATACCATAAACAGACTAGCAGTTAACGTAGTAGTAAAATCTTTCCCAGTGAAATGACAAGGTGTTTGAAAGTTTAAAGCGGGTATCTTAATGGCTGACAAGCTCAATAACAAGCTACAGTTAAATTATGTATACTGTTTCTGGTATTCCACCATTAGCTGTCAGTTTTTGATTCTGTAATTGCTGCCGATTTTGCAAAGCCAAGTTCTAGCAAATACCTCACCTACTGTCACTGTTAGCAAAAGAAAAGTGCAATAAGAAAATAAATCCTTGGTTAAATGGGATCAATTCATTCGTTTTCAGTGTTCTCTACAGTTTACTAGAAAGTAACGAAAGTAGAGTTTGCTTAGTAATAGTTCTAGTACTCCACATCTTTTCCCTACAACTTGTACAGCATAATAAACAGTACCACAAGAAATTACTACTCGACATTCATAAGGATTTCGTTTACAGACTAAACACTAAACGGTGTGCCTGACTTCAGGAGGGAAATTAAACAATGGTTTGGCTACGGACACGTCAACACCACTAAATGTCAAATCATGCACTGAATGAGCGTTTAAAGAATTTTTGAAAATTGTTATCTTCAAAATTAACGCTTGAAAACGAAAGCTAAACGTTAATACGGCAAGGCACGTTGATGATTAAGTGTGTGTTCTGTTACCACTGGCTTTAACCTGTGAAAGTGTCACCATTCAAATGAAAGCTATTGTAGCTACCCAGCAGTTCATTCTTGTGGTGTTTGTCATGCTGTACAAAATGGATCTAGCTTTGAGTCGGAGAATAAAATCCTAAAGTATCACCATTCAAATGAACACTGTTGAACAGAACCTTTATGAGGTGCTTGTGGCACCTCGATATTTTGCGAAATAAAATAAAAATTGTTGGCATCAAGGTACATTCTACATAGAAATATACGCCCTTCTGGGCGGCATTGCCTGTGTGTACTAATTTTCCACACGCTATTGTTTTGATCAAACGTTTTTCTCTGCCTGGTTCCTATGGTAACCCCGGTTCAAGATGAGTTTAAAGACATTGCAGCGCGAAAATTTCCATAGTATTTAGAAATTTCTAGAGGCTGGCTAGAGTTCCGAAATTGAGTTCAATTTTATATATCTTTCGAAGAAACTTTTTAAATAAATAGTTTCGAATAATAGTCTATTGTTTTCATTATTTTTCGTTGACTTTTTTTCAGTTGGTGGCCGAAACTAAAAACATTTCTTGAACTTATAATTAGGGAACGGAATATTAATAGCGTTTTAAAAATTGTTATCTTGAATATATGCGATAATAAGAGGGTGGAAATTGAGATTTAACGTAACAGAGAATAAACTCGTTTAAACAGAATTTCTCGCGCATTTTACTCCGATTGCTGTTGAAGTTATTCAAGCGTTCATTTCAATGAACTACTTCTAAGTAAAATCTTACAACAGAACTGAAGTCGTTTCAGAGCTACTGAAGTTTTCTTGTCTTTCCCCTCAAAAGTTCCTTCGGGTCTGGCTCGCTCGTATGTAAATTTTTCTGTAAACGAACGAGCCGGGGAGCCGTGAATTATGCAAACAGTTTTGATAAAATTCCAAAGACCTCTTGTCTGAAATTACGAGATTTTGCCACGTTATAGTGTCTTGATTTTAGAATAGTTTAGTTTACTTGTTTTAAGACTAGAAATTGTACAATTTAAAATGGCTACGTGCGTAACACTTAACGCAAAATGAAAGACAAAACCTACTAGTTCAAATTCTTTCCTCAGACAATGCAAAACCGACGTAGAAAATAACAAATTATTCAGTCAAGATGAATATTTCACAACAGCTGAGAAAAGCTTTCCAAGAAGAAAAAACTTCAACAAAAAGGTAATTTTGAGTGAAAAGCCGAAAGGAGTTTAACAATCAGTTGTAATAAAACTTGCGAATGTTAGCAACAGCTGTGCATATATCGTACAAAAACTACAGAGATATTGAACGGAGCTTAAATGGCAGAGAACATCGTGCAACATTAAGAATACCATTTAGCTTAGACGTCTAACCGATATTTTCTGGCAAGAAGAAATAAAACCTTTGACGACAGAGTAGAGACTCCCTTTTCAAACTATTTAAGTCGAGATCTAAATTGGGAAATTGTAAACACTTAATTCCGCAGGATAAAAAATACAATTGAAAAAATTTACATCAAATGTATTTTCGGGAAGCCATGTTAACTAAGGTGGGCATGAAATACCGCGGTAAAATTACTTTGTGTACAACATTGTCAAGCTCATTTGTTAAACAACCACTATATGAAACCTAAGTCTTTACTGTGCTAACACAAAAATACAAAAATATACTGACCTGTACTCTGTTATCAACTCTAAAGGTGTAAAAACGGTCAGTGAAAAGAAATTCTAAATTTTTCGCACAGTTGTCGGGTTTCCCTGGAATTTCAATGGGTTTTCCCCAAGAAAATTCTTTGTACGAACCCGAAGGATTTTTCAAGAAAAATCGCCAACTTTTGAAGTAGCTAGCTGAAACGTGACACCATCCACCTGCTGTTGCGGCGAAACCTCCTGAAAACTGGACAATTCAAAAGAAATGAGCCAAGCATATTATAATAATGAATTTTTAATGACACGTATCGAATTAAAGCAATAGTGTACAGATACATTTTAGCCACGCACGGAATGACTTTTTGTGGATGCCTGGGAAAACGAAACGTAAAATAAACTTTACTGCTACGGCGGAAGGGCGACTTTGCTCAAAGACAATATTTGCGGACCAACTTTCTTAAATTTTGTTTAGAATTCTCAGTTTGACGTATACTAATGCAACACATTTGTTTATCATTTCGACGGCTTGACATAGCGCTTTGATCTTTATTGTAGTCAAATTAGTTTGTTGAGTGTTCTACTTTGAATAGAAATCACCACGTCATTGTAGACGAAAACAATTTCTCTTGAGAAAAATAAGAATAGCAGAAAACTAGCCCTGAATGCAAACAAATTGCTGTTTTTTTGTGCAGTGGGTGTTTAAGAGCACGCGTTCGCCTTATGAATAGATCCTTCGCGATATGGTCATCTTTTAAACATTTGCATTAACCGAAAAGACTTGAAAAATCCCCCGTTTTCATTTTTTATACTAATTTTCAAAAAATTTGCGATATGTAAACGGAGTAGTTTCTTTCAATCTAAAACCACAGACATAAACAAATTTCATCGACCTTACAAAGCCAAGCTTTTAAATGTAACAAATTACATAATTTTAGAGTACCTCAAGCATATACGCTTTTTTGCCCTTTAAATGATATTAATTTTATGCAAACAAGTTAAGAGGCTTTTAAGCACGTTCACATGAAAACCTTCTCACGTTCAGAAATTTTTTACCTTTTTTTACAGTAGATAATACGCCACACGCCAAGACCGCGCCAAGACCGCGCCAAGACGTCTTGACTTTCGTGCACTCAAAAAATGTTTGGTCCGAATCTTTCATTAGAATTAAGAAAGTTCAAACACCCCATTGTCGTTTCAACGGCAACTTTCATTCGTTCTCATCGACTCCACTGCGCTCTCAAAGTTTTAAATCTCGTCAACTCTGGCTCTCGTCAAATCACGAATTCCTATTCGCTCTCATCAACTCTTATGCACTTTTCAACTTTTCTAAGAGGGTGAATTCTCGTCAAATTCAGCAACTTGTTTAACCAGAGCTTTATGAAGCGCGGGTACAATAAGCTCTCCCAGTATTAATATTCATAATTTCTAGGGCCAAGGTTATCAAACTTTATAGTAGAGAGATGCTTGTGGTATTTTAACAGGGAGTGAAGAACCTTCGAGTTTAGACCCGAGTTCGAGTTCGAGTTCGAGTTCGAGTTCGAGTTAGAGTTCGAGTTACAAATTCAATGAAATTTTCACAATTACAGCCGTATCTGTAAATGACCGTGAAAAAGAGCAAAAGAGACGCTGCGAAACCTGATGTAAAGCACGATGAAATCGATAATCGATAATAACCGATAGAAGTTAGTTCAATTGTATCTGAAATCGATGAAGGCATTTGTAGTGAAGACGCATTTTTAATACAAGGTTGGGGACTGGCGCTAGCCATGCACGCGGACTGTCGATTTTTCAGACGTTCATCTTCATGCATTTCATAGCCTGCGTGGCCGGCGTTCGAAGGGGAAGGGAGAAGGGGAGTTCGAGCGCGAAGCGCGAAGCCCCCCCCCCCCCCCCCTCCCCAATTCTCCCCCGACCACCCACCTCCACGATCGCGCTTCGCGCTCGAACTCCCCTTCTCCCTTCCCCTTCGAACGCCGACCACGCAGGCTATGCATTTCACCAATCTAAAGCACAAAACAGCATATGACAAAATACCTTGAAAAAATACCTCTTAGAATTCGTTATCAGCTGACGCCCTTGCGATGGCATGAAGTACTGACCGACTCTTGTTCAAAATCACAGCTAAAAAGTAACTTGAAATCAGTGTTACCCAGCTCAGTATTCAGTGCATGAAAAATGAAAACTTTTATCAATCAACAAGCCTTCTTTTAACAGTACATGCACTACAGCGGAACCTCCATCACGGGACAACCTGGGAAAAAGGAGAAGTGTTCCCTTAATTTTGGTGTGCCTATAGGTAACAGATAGAAGAATTACAAATTGGGCTTATTAGTGTATTCCTTTCTTCTTTTTTCCTTCTTTTTTTCGTACCTACATTTCACTTAAATAACATTACATTTCATTGCTTTATAGTTTCCGTTTATTACCAGTTGCAAAGTTCAATCTTGTTATTGCCATAAGCGTTTAACTTTTGTTGCAAAAACTACAAAAGAGGTGACATGTACTAATTGAAATTTTAAAAGAAAAGCATAGCCTACTGCTGTACATACGGTCAATAATGGCAATGGGCTTCTTTTTACCTACGACGCAAACATAAGATAAAAACAAGAATAAGCACAACGTTGTTCACACGTGCGATGAGCATAAGGTGACATACGCAAGCGAAGAGGCATATAATTTTGGGGGCAAATTTGAATCCAACATGGAAACAGTCGCTTTTGCCAACATTTTTATGGGGACTGTATAATCACAAATCCTACACCGTAGCGTTGTAAAACCACTCGTCTGGAAAAAGGTATATTGATGATATATTCTCGATCTGGAATACAAACAAAGACGAGGTCACGCAATTCATGGAACAAGCAAATAGCCACCACGCCACCATCAAGTTTACGGCTGAAGTATCTGACACAGATACTACGTTCCTCGACACAAGCGTTTACAAAGGCGAAAGATTCGCTAACGAGTCTATATTAGACATAAAAATGCATTTCAAACCAACTGAAACATTTCAATACACACATTTCTCCAGTTCCCACCCACCAGGGGTCAACAAGGGCTTCATTGAAGGCGAAGCACTTAGGCTTCTCTGGACAAACTCCTCAGAAACTACGTTCACAACTACAGTGTCAAACTTTAAAACACATCTCAAGGAAAGAGGGTACCCCGAAACTCTGATTTCAACAATCCTCGCTGAGATTAACGTTGAGGGCAGAAAACTTGCCCTTCAACAAAGGCGTAAACCGGCAAAACACGCGAATCTTGCCTTTCGTCCCACAATATTGTCCATCAGTGTACCTTCAGAGGTGTCTTCAGTCTTACGCATGTAGCGCTTCTCAGTTTCGCCGACGATACCCCAAACCCTATATCTAATTAAAGCTTATAAAACTGGCTATTTGAATATGCCACTAACTTTTCACGAAAACGAATTTTTAAGTTTACCACGAAGTCTGAATATGAAGGTCTAGATCGCCTTTTGAAAGCTCCAGCTCAAAGGGAATTTTAAAGTTTGCAATTTTTTTTGCTTGGTGAAAGTCCGGCACATAAGGGCTAAAAAACCGTGTTGGGGTTTTCCTTTATTCAGCCGCGTTCAAAAGCTTTCAAACATTTTCTAAATCGCAAGAAAACATACGGAGTAACGGCACAGAAATGGTTCTTAACGAAAAAATATTTAGAATTATCGAATTCCCCGACACAGTCTTGTTGAAGAAGCGTCAAGCTAGCGACTCTCCAAATTTGATTAAAATTGAACAAATCGCCTTTGAGTTGGAACTCTTTAAAGTGTCACCTTCAAGCGAAAAATGAATGCCGAGAAATAGCGCTCAAAAGAAAATCTTCGCTACGCAAACAAACACCGCCTCCAAACACCTTTGCCGACAGTAGACCAATCAGTGGGTGCTACTTTATCTTTCGGTCACCTCCCGTGGAAAGTTCGCGCAATATTCTCTCCACGCAAATCCTAGTGTTCCTAACATTCAACCGTCTTACCATTTTGTCGAATTTCTTTCAATGTTGGACGTCGTTTTTATCGTGATGGGGAGAACCAAAAGAGCGAAAACCTCAAGCCAACCAGTTGGGCCTAAACTGAAGCGGCCAAGGCAGGCAAAAAAGCGAAGCGAAGTGAAACTGAGCGCTGTGGAGCGCTGTGATTGAATCAGTACAACTGCAGCAGCTCTTTTGAACAGCGCTTCTTATATTGGTTGAATGGGTACTTATTGTAGTGTCAAGCTTAGCAAAGCTTATAATTGAACAATGCTCAAAGGGCTTATTTTTACTTGCGTTATCAAGCAATCGCATAGCGCGTGTTCGACTCACAATTGTTTTGTCCGTTTCTCGCTGGCAAATAGGGAATTTTTAAAGGCAATTGTTGGTATCCAAAAGATTTCAGTATTGTTTAGACATATTTGTTTCTTTCCAAAAGAGTGTAATAAAGTAACAACAAAAGAGCGGTTTCATCGGGATCTGATAGGCCAATGTACAAATGACTGAAACTATTAGCTGTGACAGCAAGCGAGGTTCCCTGCGAAGAGATCAAAAGGTCGTCTCCCAGCGTTGGCTATATACCACGGGCTACATGTACACTGTATTAACAAATATAAAATAATAAAATTCTTCTTTTTGCATTAAAATCAAAACATTGAAGAAAATCAAAAGAGAACACGGGTAAAACGAGATGAATTTAAATTCACTATCTCTTTATTGTCGGTTCTTTGTTTACGCTATGCGGGAGCTGGTAAACGGTAACAGTTATCAGGTTACTTGAATGATTGTGTGTTGTAAACTGTATTCATGTTAGGTCGCTTGTTCAGGGCTGCTCTACTATCCCAGGGAGATCAAACGGAGGTACTACAATGTATTCCATCGAATTGCAGTAATAACAGATGCTGTACGTTTCCGCGTAGTTTGCGCTCGCAAAATATTATTTGGTATTAAATCGTCTGGCGATTCACTGTCACTATTGCGATTAAAATCAGTCCAAACATTCAATACCCTCTTTCTTCCGTTCTAAGGATATTTTGCCTGCTCGCTCCGATACGTTCCTCGTAATTGGAAGGTTCTGACGGCCATTCCCGATGATATGAACCTTTGTCTGATGCAGCGAGGCCACAACGTGTTTCCTCTGTCATGCTTTTCTTGTCTTCTGAGTTTCCTCTTTTTTCGCTTTTTGGAGTTAGCCCACGGACATTTCCGCGGCCTGTGGGTTTCCATAGCAAAGTCATAACTTAGAAAACCGGGCTCTAACGACAAAAATATAACATAAACGGACATAGAACGCTTCGGGAAACAATAAATATGGAGCTGTCAATCAAAAATAAACTTTCACTTCCGGTGGAAAACGGTCATCCCATTTTCTTGGCGAATATTTGCTCTTTTTGCGAATTTCTTTTTCGGAATTAAAAGATTCCAAGGAAACGTTTATTTTTATGGAAAAAAATAAAAATCGTAAATTTACCATGTTTAACGTACACGGTAACCTTACATGTAAAGCAAATACTAATGCAAAACTGACATTTAATTCAGCAACAACCTTTGCTTAACAAGATATTTTAAGATCCCCCTATGGTCGCATACGAAAGGAGCAGATCCCTAAAAGACATACTCGTTCGAGCCAAACTGTGAACTGGTTATTACACGTGGATAGGAGTTGTGTAGGCCTGTCACCCTACTGTTATCACCATTGCATGGAAAAGACCCCGATTATTAACTCGAACTCGAACTCGAACTCGAACTCGGGTCCAAACTCGAAGGTTCGGGATTCCCATTTTAAAATGGTGTTTGGCTCTTTGACCGTGGTAAGACGATGCAACATGTTTTTATCTTTTATTTCACATTTGCAGATAAAGATAAGGGGCCGACCATTTAACTATTGAGGGGGGGGGGTGGATGATTTCGAAAAAAAATTTCCTGCAAGCCCTTGTCGGAAGAAAAAAATTGCATGCAGCACAAATGAAAAAGAAAAAAAATTCTTGCACTGCTGCAGGGGGACTTTACAAAATCCCAGCAAAACTGCAACCATTCTTCCCTTTCTCCCTTTAAACTCTGGAGTTGGTTATGCTTCAGAATGTGCAATGCATTCTTAGCTTTATAGGGTCCGACAATCTGTGAGCCAGCGAGCCACTCCAGTTAGCCTAAATCACACTCTGGTTTAGCCAAAACAACATTCCGGTTAGCCTACAGTTATTAGCTTTAATAGGTAGCTTGCGGTTAGCCCTATATAATGGGATATAAAGGGATTTCTGGCTTGCACGGTTCACAAGGCTCGCGAGTCATAGGAGTCATGCAAGCCATTATGATTAGCCTAAATTACACATTGGCTAACCTAGTTAGCACTGCAGTTAGCCTACAGTTCCTTTATAGGTAGCTTGCGGTTAGCCTTTTTATTGGGATTAGGGATTTCTGGCTCGCTGGCTCGTACTGTATCCAAACTCGTTAGCTTTATAATATCACAAGCAGTAATGGAGGTAAATTTTTCTATTTAAAGAATCAAGTTTTATTAGACAAAGAAAAATAATTTGTTCATTTTTAATCTTTTTAACTGAAGCATTTTCATGTAACATAACATTTATAACATATAACATTTTTGCCATTTTTGATTTTTGCGATGTTTTAGTAATGCACCTATCAATGTCTAGCCCCAATGGAGGGAGTGCAGGCATACCCAAGGGCTATAATGATTGACATTTTCAAATATTTTGGGTCACTAAAATTTTTAAATTCCCCACCCTCTGCCATTTCAAACCTTGGTTAAATGCTTAATTCTTGTTATGAAACTATTCTATGATTCTTGTCGTCAACCGTAAATAACATGTATTTATATTTTTCTATGTTTAAATATTTGTAAATAAGATATATCTCTATTATAACATATTCAGTATAAAAAGAAACAGATCGAAACCTTTCTTGTTGTCAACAGTAAATAAATAACAGTAACATGTATCTATATTTTTCTATTTTTTTATATTTTTAAATAAGATACATCTTTATTATAATATATATTCAGTATAAAAAGAAACAGATCCAAAGCTTTCTTGTTGTCAACTATAAATAAATAAATAAGTAAACAGTAACATGTATCTATATTTTCAATGTTTTTATATTTTAAAATGAGATATATAATTATGCCATAAAAAAATTTTTCCTGGACCCCCCTGAAGCGCGAAAATAAAAACCAGGAAGGCCTTTATAGAAGCCTGGCATAATGAGAGTAACCAGGCCTAAAGATCCAACCCACTTGAGGATACACTGGGAACAAGCCTACAGTGCTCAGTAGTAATGGGAACCACGAAGAACATTAAAATAGCTTGAAATTTTGTAGTTTTAACTTAATAAATGGACAGTTGTAGCTCTAAAAAAATAAATAACTGTTATGTCACAAAATGGCACTATTATGCTGGCAAATAGCACTATTATGCCGGCATTATGCTCGATGCTCCACCTATAGTATTATGCTCGAAATTATGCCGGCATAATATGTCAAACCCTAATTAGTAAGCTCATACAAAAAAAATAGTGTAAGTGATTTTCATAATCCCATGAAACAAACTCAAGCCCATGCATTTCACTTATGATTTATCTATTTGTTGTCTTGTCTGTGAACAAAGCTCCAGCTGGAATTGAAAACTAATGTAAGAACTCTTTTTTTTTTTTGAGGAAAAAAAAAATCCTGCAGAGAAATGAAGAGGAAAAAAAAATATCCTGCAGAGCATTTAGAAGGAAAAAAAATATCCTGCCCACCAGGTTGCTAGAAAAAAAAAAGCTTGCTGACCAGAAATCATCCACCCCCCCCTCAAAAGTTAAATGGTCGGCCCCTAACCAGAGCTCCTGGGATAACAGATCATGCAGAACCTTAAACCACGAATTTTATTTAATCGTTCGAATATGGATAGTAATGGCACAATTGAACCGATTCCTGAATGGTAAAACATAACACTGTTTTAAATTCTAAGGCAAAATAATTTTTAGCCAGACCCCGGTATAAGGAAGATTTTTATCGTTTCCCACAAATTCGTCATAACGGGGTTCGAACCCCCGTTATAACGAATGCACTTTTCCAGTCTCTCACGGTCACTTCTTTATATCAGGGTTCCATTATAACAGGGAGCAAATCCGAGCATTTGCTTGCTCATATCCAGCCAGGGGCTGTCTAGCTAACAGCTTTACCAACAATTCGTCCTCGAGGGCCCGTTGGATAGAGCGGTTTTCAATTGAGTGTCGAAAGTATTTCGCGTTTTGCTTTGGTTTCGCTTTACTTTGCTCTGCAATTGGCTAGAAATCTCTCGCCACTTTGTCGACCAATCAAAAGTAAAACTCAAACCAATCGTGACTTGCTTGCACGCGTTTTCCCGCACTTGGCGCCGGTTACATGTATTTGTTTCGAGTTCTGATTGGTTCATTTGGTAATTTGTGTTTGTTGTGATTGGCTGGGGTAATTACTTTGGTTTGGGTTTACGACACTCATTTGAAAAGCGCTCTCTGGGGTGATAAACAACAAACGAGTTGCAAATCACGACTAAAACTGACACACGAGTATTACGAGTAACACGCGGATACATACAGAGACATGCGAACATATACGACATCTTTCGATCTTTCTCGGCAAGTTTTGGAAAAAGAATTCGTAAACGATCAGAAATGATCGAAAGCCTTCGGAAAACTCAGAGAAATTTCGTAAACGGGCAGAAACCTTCGGAAGGACATCTAGTAGTAGTATTTGGAGAACTTTTGAAAGCCTTCGGAAATCTTCAGAAAATCGCTAAAAACTTCCATCACACTTGGTTCCCCTTATATTAAAAGCGATTCATCCTTCTGCTCAGGGGTGTTCAAGGAAGAAAAAATGCGATCTCGCGCGAAAGTTGACCGTCGGGTTGAGACGTGAGAGGCGTATATTAGTGAGCTCATCACAGGCACTTCACGTTTCTACACGGCAACCCACTATCGCGCGTTCCTCCTCACTCCACTATCACTGACAGCAGGGAGTCTGGGTTCTCCTCAACCTTTTTTTTGCAGCTCCTACTTCGGGCATACAGCGGATTGCGTTATGTAAACATGATGAAAAAAGATTGATCTTCGCAAGCGTATAAACCATATGTGATCGTAAAACACTCTTCTGCATTAATATTTTAATTGTATGTTACTCGTATGTACCTGTATTTGATGTCTCTCGCAAGCCTAGTATTGTAACAATATGTATTCGTTTGTGCAGAACTCCCCATTGCATTTCTGCAGCAAAATCTCCGGTTTGTCGTATTCACGGCAACAACTTTACCGTTTCCCAGAACCAAACTGGATTTTGAAAGCTAGCAATATCATTCGGGAGATTTTTAGTAAAGAAACCCTTTCTGGCGGCTGGTATATTGGAGGATAATGCCCGAGGTTGGAAGATTGCGGGAAATTGAATTAACAGTTGGTTGGAGAGCAACTGTGAAATTTTGAGGACCATCTTTTAACCAAGGCACTATCCTCCGATATACCAACAAGCCAGGAAAGGGTTTATATTTATTTTATAGCCCTCCGATTAATTTCACAACGCGGTTTCATTGACCATTTGACTCTAACAGGCATATCTGTTTATATCACGTGAGTGTCAGCTGACCTCAATTTAGACCAATTTACTGAGCCACGTGCTCAAAGAAATGTCTTCTCACGAAGTCATAAAAGCCGTATGGCGAGTTTTTATAGTGGCGATTCCGATACGGGCGTTCGAGAGACACTGAAGTCTTACTGCCATCAACAACGACATAAAGGCAGTAGAATCGCTATAAAAGCATTTGACTAAATGGTATTGGCAACTGGAGCTTCCAAGCCTTTTGGTTGACGAGAAAGTCTCTTCAGTGGTTGTGGCTGTTGGCAAGGCTCCATCACGACAACTAGACGAGTATGACGTACCCGAGGGGGTACTCCCTATGGTGGGTTATACGGGGAGGCTCCGCCTGAAAGGGGTACCTTTTTTAAGCTCGCAGTATACCAGAGGGTAGGGAAAATCGTCATTTTAGTATATGAAAGGGTGACAAAATCGGTCGCAAAGTGGAAGAGATGGCAGCCACAGCGAATTATATGAAAGGGTACCAAATTTTAGCAGAAATGTCAACGCGAAACACATAAAACTTTCACCCTTTCGGCAACTGAACCATAACGACTGAACGCCCAGGAAAAATGTGGTGACCAAAGGGAATTCTAATGTTTTGGCTTATCCTTGAAGTATAAGGCATTGAAAGGGGTACCATTTTGGTAAAAATTAGTATATTGAAAGGTTTGTGTCTCCGGGCGGAGCCTCTCCTTATAAAACTTTATTGAGTACCACCCCGGGAGAACACAGACTCAGAAGCCGATATCTTTGATAACGACGACGAACCCAATACAAGTCAAATTGCCTCTGCATTTATCAGATCCGAACGACAAATACCGGTGTCTGTTCACTTTGTTTATTGCGAAACTAAGGTGTTAAATACACCTTATTATGCGGAGATAGATATCAAATAAATTTCAAGTGAGCTGTGGTTCTTTAGTTATTAAAGGAGATCCAAAAAAGGCCAAAAACGAATATTTACGGTTAATAGCTAATTATAAACATCCAGTTAACCGACGACTGACAAATGGCCCAAAATGTAACTAAAAAATGACAACTGAATCCCCCCATCCAGACCCTCCAATACAAGTAAGTTGAAATTTGGAATAAAGTGAAATTGATAAAGTCATTCTTAAAAAGGGCACACGAGATGAGTCATGCTGGATCAAATAAGAAAACCTTTTTGCACGCTTATATATTATATAAGAGATGTTCACTGGTGTTCTTTGTTGCTCTTTGGTTGTGAGACATGTAGATCAGGGAGCAATTAAAATGAAGGCCAGCAGCGAGCAACTTAAAATCTGTATCAAGAGAAACTCGTAGACTGATCAGAACATGGTAGACTCTTGATATAGTAAGTTTGATCCACGTGATATTTGGAAACAGTAGGGTAACAGTGGTGGATCAAAGGGGGAAAGAGGAAAAGGGGTCCGCCCTATTTTTCACTTCACACCCACCCATTCCATCTTTTTAGCCCGTGCCCTCGCTTTATGAAGACGAGTGGATCCTAAGGGTATTATTTTGAATTCAGGCTAAACGGATAGAGTATATCTTTTAAAACGTTGGTGCAAATACCAGCCTACTGCACTGAAATAGATGATAAATAAAGGTTTGAATACGGAGTAAGACTGAATGACTATTTTTTTTTGGCTGGAATGGGATAAATGTTTCAAGCTCTTGGAGCACAACCTCACCCACAATTCCTTGGGGTAAATTATACTCAAACATTAAATTATCCGCGTCCAAACTATATAAACGAACTAATCGACTTAAAACTAATCAAACTCAATTATTGTGTTTGGACGTGCCACTGAGAGTATACAAAGGTAACGGGTGTTGCAGCAAGAATGAAACATCCCTCGATCGAGCTCCGATTTAATATAGTGCAAACTGACTTTTAATATTATAACGCTAGCGTCTCTGACAAGTGCATAAATGGTAAAACAGCAGTAATTACGTGCTAAATGTGACTACCATTTACAATCAGTAGAGGAGACTAAAAAACTTGAATTGTTTAAGTTTAGGTGTTTACTTCCCGGAACAAAACATAAGAAAATGACTAGCTTAGAATCACTTCAATGAAGTTAACCATGTGGTCGTTACAAGGTATGTGGGATCAAGGACCACAGGACTGAAATTTGGTTATACAGGGCACAGGAAAAAGATCAGGAATTTTTGACGGATCATGGATCAAACTTTGTAACGATGAAAACCGTTGAGAGTTATTTACATTTTCCAAAGAAAGAAAGAAATCAAGATAAGATTTTTTTGTCTTAATATTTCATGTAAAACTCGGCTGAGTATGACTGATGACATTCAGCGTTGAACTGAAAATTTTTCATGCAACGTTCAAGTTGTTTCCTTGTGTCCCTCTTTACTGAACTTGCTAGCAAATTACGTCACACGAAGATGTCGCTGTTTTTGGTCAAAACCACGTATCTAAAACAATGACTACTCACTTAAATACAATGACTAATTACTTAAATACAATGATTACTTACTTAAATACAATGATTACTTACTTAAATACAATGATTACTTACTTAAATTTTGCTTTTACTTGGAGTTTTTGGGCTGAGACCACCAAAATGAAGATAACAAAGGAATTATCAAAGGGAAAAAGTTTTCAAGGTGATAAAGGCAGAACGTTAAAAAGTTGGCCTAACTTCTTCAACATCGTCTTGTCAAATGTAGTTTTTGTAAGGGCCGTGCCGAATTGTCCACATTACATAGAATACAATCAGTAATCAGTAAAGATTTTTAAGTGTAGTTGTTAAAGTTGGTGTAGTCCTCAGATAGTTCCGTATCGCCTTTGTAATGTATCAGATCGATGCGCTCGCTGAAACTGAAATTGAATCACTCGGTGCAATCGATGCAATTGGAGCTGTCGATGTAGTTGGAGCAGTCGACGTAGTTGGTGCAATCGGTACACTCCCTGATACACTCCCTGAAACTGAAATTGAATCACTCGGTGCAATCGATGCTATTAGAGCAGTCGATGTGGTTAGTGCAGTCGATGTAGTTAGAGCCGTCGATGTAGTTAGCACAGTCACAGTCGATGTAGTTGGTATAGGCGATGTGGTTGGTACCATTGATAGAGTTGGTGTAGGTAATACAGTAGATGAAGACACATTTTTGGTCATGTTGCATACATTAAGCAGCTTCACGCTCACATTGAAGGGAACTGATCTTCCGACCTTCAGCGTACGCGTGTGGTTGCGTTGGCTCAAGTGCGACACTCTTACGTAGAAACAGCGCCGTTGCCACTGCCACAGCCAAATCAAGCGCCACCATCGATACACTCTTACCCTCACCCTCACCGCTCTGCACACCCTCTTCCTTACCCGCACATAGTAAACGCGAGCCCTCAGACCCAGTGCGGTGAAGTGAGCAGACAGGTTCACGCACAATTTTCCATCGCGGAAGGACAATTTCAGGGGAAGGCTAAGACTCATTAATGTTCCATTTCCCTCGGCTCCGATTCGATGGTAGAAGTAGGAAATAGATCCTTGAATTCTTGCCAAGACTTCGGCGTGTTTCTCAATCTAACACGAAGAGAAAAAACGTGATCATTTCTCAACTACAGGAAAGGGTTTAAATTGTCATTGTTAGCGGTGCTAGTGACAAATGGAATGGAACTGGAGCTCAGATTCTGTAGTATGAGACCTCTAGAACACTACTACTTTCCCTTTAGATGGAATGCTGGTCCATTGCAGGGTAACTCTACCAGTTTTAGATTCATTATAGTCAGTAGTCGATAAGAAAAGAAGGCTGAGTAAAGCAAAGAAAAGAGTTTGGAGCCTTTTATGTCAGAAAAGTGAGTGCTCAACACCAGAACACCACAGCCCCTCTCAAGAGTTAATTGCGCCGGTCCAACCTAGATATTCTTTGTTTACATCCCTTATGTAAAAAAAATCGCATTAATCTCAACAAAAATACATGGCTATTTCAATTATCGTTTTCAGGTGAAAGCCTCAAGCTTACGCGAAACACCTAGGGGTGGTATGAGTAGTTGTTTTCTTGTATAAGTTGCTCATCTGTTAGGGAAAAAGAATTGAAGAAAATGCGATAAACACTTGCCTTGATTTATGTGCGGCGTAAATTAGAATAGCTGCATATATTTGAGTGGAACCCGACAGTAAAGTCTTATATTACCTTTACGGTGAAATTCAGTGGACTGAGTGAATTTCCATCCTGAGGGAAGAACAGCCAGCACTTGACTCTAAACGTCAGGTACAACTGGACTCTAAGTCGGAAGCCCAGAACACGGGTAAATAAGTTCTACGGAAAGAAAGTAAACAATAGACTTTTTAAACAAAAGCTTCACAGGCTTAACTGCGGGAATGAAACATTTGCGCGCTATATAATTTCTACAGGAACCCCAACCTCGTTCCCAGGGTCTCTCTCTCTCCCCGGAGAGAGAGACCCTAGGAACGAGGTTGCAGGAACCCTCCATACGCAATGTTGAATTCATGGGAGTCATGAACGTTTTTTGCATGAACGTTTCTTTTCGGCTCTGCTGGACTCGATGAGATAGAGTATTGAAGCCATGTGTATGCTTAAGATAAGAAAAGTTTGAGATTTGTTTTCTTACCAATTGAAGCAGATTTATCGGTAAATGGACGTAAGCCTTATTAGAAAACATATAAGAATCCATTAACTTGGCTTTTCTGCTAAAAAATTCTTAGGGGAGTGGTGAGGGCTCCCAAAAAGTGGGAGGAAACTCTCGTCTGCTGCTCAGGTTTCACCTCACCCCTTCTGAAAGTGCTGTCACCATTTCCTTGCGTGCTTCGTTAAACAAGCTTACTTTGAGCGGATTTCAGTTGTGTGTGGACAGTAATTAGAGTTTGTTTGATTTGCGCGCTTCACTACGTTGTTTTAGTGAAACAACTCGTAACTTGTTGTCGTGGCTCCCGGGGGGCGGGGGCACTCAACAAAGTTTTATACGAGGAGGTTCCGCCCCGATGTCCAACCCTTTACCCTTTTATATACCATTTTTGACAGAAATGGTACCCCTTTCGTATACCTTTCATTAAAATGGTACCCCTTTCACATACCTACTAAAGAACACTGCACCCCTTTTCTAAACCCTTGGAATGCAGTTAATGAACGATATTAGGGGAGAACAGCATTACCGAAAGAGATGTTAACCAAAAACCAATATTATTATCTACTCAAAAAGTAAATAAGGCCCTTTTAGATACCTAAATGACAGATTTCCCTACCCTTTCATATACTTCAGCTGGTGAAATCCCTACCCTTTTATATACCTGAAGCCTGAAAAAGGTACCCCTTTCGGGCGGAGCCTCCCCGTATAGGCCATTATAGGGAGTGCCCCCGGGATTGGCTCCTTGCGACCCCCCGGGGTTGGTTCCTTGCAAGCTCCTTCCCCCGGGGTTAGCTCCTTGCGAGCCCCTCCCCCCCCGGGGTTGGCTCCTTGCGAGCCCCTCCCCTCCGGGGTTGGCTCCTTGCGAGCCCCTCCCACCGGGGTTGGCTCCTTGCGAGCCCCTCCCCCCGGGGTTGGCTCCTTGCGAGCTCTAACTGTTGTTTGCGTTGGTTTAAATTTGACTCTAAGGTGATTCCATCGAAAGAGGGGTAGTAATGAGAATTTGTTGAAACTTTGCACAGTTATTAATTACACCTAGTTCATTAAAAGACGGGGCTGTAGTATATAGGTACTTTGCGATCTTTCGACAGCAATATTAATAGGCCTATCGTTGTACCAGAGATGCCCATTACTTCAACAAAGTTATTACCTTCAATAAAATATAAGCATTATTCCTGTGATAGAGGAACAATGTTACGATAAAACGTCATTTAAAAAATTGCCGTTAAAATGAAACAAATGAAACAATAGGCAAATCGAGCGTCTGCAGGGTTCCAGTAAAACGCCTAAAATCCGACAGTAACAGTGAATCAACCGCAATATTTCAAAACTGAATAACGAAAAGTGCTTCAGTTTTGAATATATCATGTAAAGTCGTATTTTCCATAAAAAAAGGGATAAAAAAGTAGGGTCACCGAGCTCGTTTGGGAGAGAACGACCATTTATTTCTCCTAACAGCTCAGCTTTCATAGAAAACATATCAAGTTCCGAGCGTGGGCGCGCTCGTGCGCGCGCTAATCACGCAAAAAATGATGCGCAGAAAGGATGCGCAATGCAATTGAATGGAATCACCTTTTAAGGTCCCCCAGTTCATCTGTGTGTACGGCATACTTACTAGTGTCACTTTCCTTTGAGGCAATTGCAGTTGAACACCAACCCCTCGCAGCAACTGGAGTGTGTATCTCTTATAAAACACAACCAAGGTTTGTCTTCCAACATGCAGCTTGAGCTTGACTTCAATTTCTGGGATACCATAGGGACCAATGTCTACCGACACACGAACAACCGCCTTCACTCTGATCCCGAAAATGATCCTCTTAAACAGTATGAATGTGCGATTCACGTTTAAGCATACACGGGGAAGGATTCTTTGCCAAATTTCGCCAATCAAAGATGCGTTAGCGCTGCTGGCATTGAAGCTTACATTATAGCTTACAGACCTCCGAGAACGTTTCAAGGAGACGGCTGACAAGTCAGATGAGTCGTTCTGTTCACTCGGCATGGAATCATTTGACGCCATCTGACTTTGAGTTTTGTTGACGGAAACACCGGCTGCAGATTTTGGAACGACTAGCTTCACAAAGAGATGGAAATTGGCTACTTCGAATTCGGCTTGCCCGAAGAACTGACTTTCAATAAGCGAAACATGACTTTTCAAACTTATTTTCATCATGTTTATATCCAAACCACCCTCACTCTTAATCGGTTGACCGAGGTTCAGTTGTTCAGAAAAATGGACATAGCTCTGTGCGACCATTCCGTTGCTCTTTTTGATGAGAGCAAAGTCAGAATATTTGAAGTCCAGATCAATTTCTGATGACATTTTTGCGAGATCTGAGCGATTAAAATGATTTTTGATGACAACTGCGTCTTTATCTGAAGTGTTTGCTTCTCGGTGCATTTTTACCGAGCCAGGAAGCAAAGGCGATTCTTCAGGTTTTGAATCAGACCCGTTTTGTCCATCCACCTTTTCGTAGAGGTCGCGTTTCACGGTCGGCAGTAGCTGCTGGAGGATGCTGAATACAAGTTGCAATTGTTCTTCATCGGTAGAATTGTTTCCGTAGATTTCAACCGAGTCGCCAGGACCGTTGTTTGGTGTACTAAGAATATAGAATCAGAAAAAAATACATTGGAAGTGAACCATTTTGTCAAACTTAAGTTGGATACGACATCAACAGTGAGGTTAACAACATCTTAAACAATGAAATTGACAGCCTCTGCAACGTCGTCCATTTAGCAAACCTATTTCTTGGCACTAGAGGTCTGGCATTTCCTACAATTATCCCCGTTGTGGTTGCATAATCGAGAAAAAGTTTTCAGGGAACTCTTCTCCCCCCTCCCCCTCCTCCCCCAAACAAAGATCAGACTTAACGAGCTTTGAATTTTTTGCATCACAATGGAAATACCCGAAATAGGTCTACATGCGACTCATCCAATCCACGGAGAATGTTTTGTGCCATTTCTTTTTTGTTTTTTTTCGTATTTCCTCCTAATGCACCTAGCAGATTCATTGCCTTGTCCTCTGGTCCTCAGCTCTGGTATTTCTAAAATTTACCTTTGTCGCGCTTCTAGCACGAGAATCTCTAGGCGACGAATACAGTTATAAGATGAAAGTTATCATAATAGCCTTTTTCAACTAGAATTTGCTAAATTCATCAAATGTGAGGTAAGTATCTTGCTGCTACAGATTCAAATCACATTCAACATCAAAATTTTAACCTTGAATCAAACTGGAGTCGAACCAGGAAGAAGTCAGCCGTTACATTGACGTCTTTTATGTCCACATTCCCACCCACTTGGGTAAAGTTGAATTTCATTAGGAACCAGTACTCCTCCGACGTCTTGTTAAGAACCCGGATGCCAACGATCACACGGATAGTATCTGAAATAAACATACAAAGAGTTTAAACACAGTCAAAATATTTTACTCATTCTTGAAGAAATTTGAGCAAAGCTTTTTTTAATCTTGGATGGATTCCATTGTTGGTTTAACTAGTTCGAACGTTAATTATATGTTGAATATTGCAATCATTCAACCGAAGCCTCGTTTGTGGCTTTCAAATAGCCTTTCTACGGAAATCAAAGTTTGCGTAGCGTACAGGAGCTTTTAACGCAAAAGAGAAGAGGGATGTGGTAATATTGTGACAAGGCAGCCCATGCACGAAACGATCCTAAATGCAATTTTAAAAGACACCGAAATTGGCATACCATGTGTTTTCGCAAAATTAGAACAAATCACTCCAAGGTTTTAGCGATTTCGTCGCAAAGATGTCGTTTAGCTTTTAAATTGATACTGAAAATAGCTCATAACATTCATTATTCTTAATTTGCCTTTCTGACATCATTAAGTTAATGTCAGTCCCTTTCTAAGTAACTTCATCAATATTGCTGATCTAATTCTAAAAGTATTGATCATAAAGAAAGCAAAAAAAAAATCATATTTAGTGGTCTAGTTCCTGATTTTAGACTGGCAACCCTTATTAACTGCGTTATAAGTCCGTTCGGATCTATGGCTAAAGAACGAATTGAATCTAACAGGCCATCCGACAATCGAACATTCTTGTTCACAAGTAAAGCTTTCGTTTCTTTTGGCCATGGTTGGATCAATCCAGCGAAAAAACGAGAATTTAATTAGCAGCTCCTAGTGCGGCAAAAGCAAACGGGCAAGCTAATAGAGATGGTTATTTTATCTCTTGTTAAAGAAAAAGCGAGTTTATTTGAATGACGCACTGCGTAACCAAAACAAAGCGTTTTGCGGTCAAAGCAAAGTAAACGGAAATATTTACTGATTAGTGACTGATTTTGCCGCAAGTAGATTTCACCAGAACACTTTAGGGGCCGACCATTTAACTATTGAGGGGGGGGGGGGGGTGGATGATTTCGAAAAAAAATTTCCTGCAAGCCCTTGTCGGAAGAAAAAAATTGCATGCAGCACAAATGAAAAAGAAAAAAAATTCTTGCACTGCTGCAGGGGGACTTTACAAAATCCCAGCAAAACTGCAACCATTCTTCCCTTTCTCCCTTTAAACTCTGGAGTTGGTTATGCTTCAGAATGTGCAATGCATTCTTAGCTTTATAGGGTCCGACAATCTGTGAGCCAGCGAGCCACTCCAGTTAGCCTAAATCACACTCTGGTTTAGCCAAAACAACATTCCGGTTAGCCTACAGTTATTAGCTTTAATAGGTAGCTTGCGGTTAGCCCTATATAATGGGATATAAAGGGATTTCTGGCTTGCACGGTTCACAAGGCTCGCGAGTCATAGGAGTCATGCAAGCCATTATGATTAGCCTAAATTACACATTGGCTAACCTAGTTAGCACTGCAGTTAGCCTACAGTTCCTTTATAGGTAGCTTGCGGTTAGCCTTTTTATTGGGATTAGGGATTTCTGGCTCGCTGGCTCGTACTGTATCCAAACTCGTTAGCTTTATAATATCACAAGCAGTAATGGAGGTAAATTTTTCTATTTAAAGAATCAAGTTTTATTAGACAAAGAAAAATAATTTGTTCATTTTTAATCTTTTTAACTGAAGCATTTTCATGTAACATAACATTTATAACATATAACATTTTTGCCATTTTTGATTTTTGCGATGTTTTAGTAATGCACCTATCAATGTCTAGCCCCAATGGAGGGAGTGCAGGCATACCCAAGGGCTATAATGATTGACATTTTCAAATATTTTGGGTCACTAAAATTTTTAAATTCCCCACCCTCTGCCATTTCAAACCTTGGTTAAATGCTTAATTCTTGTTATGAAACTATTCTATGATTCTTGTCGTCAACCGTAAATAACATGTATTTATATTTTTCTATGTTTAAATATTTGTAAATAAGATATATCTCTATTATAACATATTCAGTATAAAAAGAAACAGATCGAAACCTTTCTTGTTGTCAACAGTAAATAAATAACAGTAACATGTATCTATATTTTTCTATTTTTTTATATTTTTAAATAAGATACATCTTTATTATAATATATATTCAGTATAAAAAGAAACAGATCCAAAGCTTTCTTGTTGTCAACTATAAATAAATAAATAAGTAAACAGTAACATGTATCTATATTTTCAATGTTTTTATATTTTAAAATGAGATATATAATTATGCCATAAAAAAATTTTTCCTGGACCCCCCTGAAGCGCGAAAATAAAAACCAGGAAGGCCTTTATAGAAGCCTGGCATAATGAGAGTAACCAGGCCTAAAGATCCAACCCACTTGAGGATACACTGGGAACAAGCCTACAGTGCTCAGTAGTAATGGGAACCACGAAGAACATTAAAATAGCTTGAAATTTTGTAGTTTTAACTTAATAAATGGACAGTTGTAGCTCTAAAAAAATAAATAACTGTTATGTCACAAAATGGCACTATTATGCTGGCAAATAGCACTATTATGCCGGCATTATGCTCGATGCTCCACCTATAGTATTATGCTCGAAATTATGCCGGCATAATATGTCAAACCCTAATTAGTAAGCTCATACAAAAAAAATAGTGTAAGTGATTTTCATAATCCCATGAAACAAACTCAAGCCCATGCATTTCACTTATGATTTATCTATTTGTTGTCTTGTCTGTGAACAAAGCTCCAGCTGGAATTGAAAACTAATGTAAGAACTCTTTTTTTTTTTTGAGGAAAAAAAAAATCCTGCAGAGAAATGAAGAGGAAAAAAAAATATCCTGCAGAGCATTTAGAAGGAAAAAAAATATCCTGCCCACCAGGTTGCTAGAAAAAAAAAAGCTTGCTGACCAGAAATCATCCACCCCCCCCCCTCAAAAGTTAAATGGTCGGCCCCTAATAAACACTGAAAGATAAGGCTTTGCCGGAAATTACTACTTAGGGGACTTAGCAGTACAACAATGTCATCTAGAGATACTGATCAAGTTAACCTATGGCGTTCCGTTACGGCCAAAATCTTCAAGTCACAAAACAAACAAAATGAAACACGTACAGACATTATTAAACGGTCAAAAATAATACGAAAGTCGTCTACATAAAGTCAAAACCGCAAAAAGTCAATCGAACCGCACAAATATAAATCGAAACTCGTGCAAATAAATCCAACTTGCACAAATATAAATCGAACTGCGCAAAAATAAAACGATCCGCCAAAAAGCAAATCAAACCCCTCAAAAATAAATCGAACCAAACGCAAATGATTCCAACTTGCACAAATCGCAATCGAACCAGCGAAAAATGGATCGAACTGTGCAAACAGGAACGAAACCGCTCACACAAATGCCGAAACCGCACATATCAATCGAACTGCACGAAAATAAATCGAAAGAAGGTCAGCGGAACCGGAAGTATAGTTGTACCGGAAGTGCTTGACTAGCTTGAGCTCTAACCTGCGATCAGGCCGAATTTTAGCATCGCTCTCATATTCTCTTACGTTGGTCGCTCGCTAAAATAGGGCCTGATACAATCTCTCACAGAAGTTCGTGTCGGCGGCCAAATTTTGGCCGCGGGAATCTCGCAATCTCATTGGCCCTTTAACAATAGAGCTGTCAACGGAAGTAATTTCGATCAGACCGCCATCGCCAAGGAACAACCAGGGAACAAGTCTGCCGAAGTAAAATGTGTTGCTCTAATAAATTTTTGTCGTTCTAGGAGAATTGTCACCATTTCTTTCTCTCCTAAGAATGGCGTTCGGTTTGACGCAAGCTGTCTCTCACCTGGAGCAGAGAAGTACAGCAACAGTGAAGTATGAGTGAAGTATGTATTCCGTTTTATCGCATCGTGTCTCGGAATTTTTATTTGACGGCTTTCAGCTGGTATTGATAACATGAACAGAGTAGAGGTTGTTTCCGCGTTTTAGGAAACAAAACGAACAGCAGACGAACAAGTATCTTTCGCCAAGAATGATCAACAAGTCAACCGATAATTCGGTAAACTTAACGGCAAACTGATGTTTGGCGAGAACCGCAATCAAGTCGCAATACAATTTTCAGTTTATTCATTCATTCTTTAATACTTATGTCGTTTTATTGATCTCTGACATTGACATCAAAAGATCTGACTAGTTTTATAATAAATGTTCTTCGTTTTAAAATTCGCTGCTGTTTAGAGATAAAATTCGCTGCTAATCTCAAATATTTATCACTTCTGGAACTAAATTAATTACAAAATACTCCTATGTTTATAAACGGTTTTATTTGTATCTTCATTCTAAAGAATGAAACTGAAGGTATTTCTCTTAATTGCCAAGGTTTTTTTACGCAGAAAATCGGTGACAAATGCGAAGAGAATATTTCCGGATACCACCTGAAATGGGAAAGGATTCAAGCATGCAGCATATTTTGGTACCTGACAACCTCGTCGTGTTTTGAATTTTCATTCAGTTTCAGCTCAGACAGAGCAACCATGCACAATACCGGAACCTTCACGTTAGCAATCGTGTAAATTTGAGTGCTTGTGTCTAGAATGTATGTAGCCTATGATTTTCTTATTTTGCCGACATTTGCGTGACTTTTTGCGAATTGCCGTTATGGGAAATTTGCATACCGAGGATCGCGCAAGCAGAAGAAATTTTGATTGGCTATTTTGATAAATGTCAATCAATCAAAAAAGTGGGCGGCAGACGTTCCGTAGAAGAATTGTATCAGGCCCTATTTTTCGTTTCGCCCGTCGCGCCTGAATGTTTCACCGAGCGAAACGAAAATAGAGCCTGATCGCAGGTTACTTGAGCTCATCCAGTAAGCGTTTCTAACCGCCACCATTGTTGTTGTTGTTGTGAATATGTCGGTTAGAAACCAGCTCAGCGACTATGAATTACGAGAATTCTTTCGATCACTGCAAGATTTGTTAGCCCTTTCTCTCGACGCCAACTTATCCTTCGATTCTGCGGAATTCCTTTCCCGACGTCTCGATGGTTTCGAGAGAGCTTTGAGTGTTTTGTCGTGGAGAGTACACGTGTCCCATCCTTCCGAAAGACAACTGCTTTCTGACCTCGACATTCTTTTGCACACCGTCAGTCAACAAAGGCAGTATTGTGTGAACTTGTCGTATTTTGCTGTTGTTTTCGATTTCGAACTGTCCGAAATAAACGACGAAAATAGAACGAATATTTGAATCAACCACCGACACGTTTTCTCATTGCAACACACATCTAATCAAGAGATTAGGTTACATCAATAGATTACATAACTACAAACGGAAGTCACATCAGTGTTCTTGTCACGCAATGTTCTTGCCGCTTCGGAACATTTGCTTTGCACGCGGAGGAAGAACAACAGTCAACCACTAGTCAAAGAGTGGGTGTCAGGATTGTAAGATCAGGTGTTGGTCGCCCAAGACTCGACATTTCGAAAGACCTTTTGGAAGCACTTCATGTAACAGCTGACTTTCGCTGGGCTGCCATAGCAAGATATCTTCACGCACGTCTCTGAAAAAACTTTGCGGAGGCGGAGGCACGAACTTGGGTTTGCTAGCGCAGCACTGTCCTTTACTGACATAGAATGGCTCCCTGGACGAAATTGTTAGAGATGTTTTGCAAGTTAAAAAATTTTTACGGGCCTGCACGACTCCCGCGTTCGTAGAAGAAATTCTAAAGCCCTCATAGCTTAGCTCTTACCAGTTGGTCTTTAAGGGATTTCCCTATATGAGATGATGGGAGGCTCCTTAAGGATTTTTTTAGCTGTGGTTGTTTCTGTATAAGGTGCCATTTTTCCACCAGAATTTTCTTTAGGCTAGGCAATGCTGGGTGGTATTGTGTGACAAAGGGTAGTATTTTCTTACGTGCAGCCTTGTTCTTCTGTTCTAGTTAAGATTTTCTCTCGGAGAACGTGTTTTTTTTTTGTTACACCTGTTGGATATCCTCTACACTTAAGGCGTGATTCAAAGTTTTTGATGTTTTCCTCAAATGTTTCTTTTGAGGAATTTGTTCTAAAGAGCCTTAAGGCCCCCCGCCCCCCCTTGATAAATCCTTTTGTAAGGCCTGGTGGGTGACACGTATAGAAATTCGTGAATTGAACTCTCCTTTGGTTTGTAATGTGTTTGCACGTCAAGGGTAGATTTCTTATAAAATCTCTCACCCTTGTACACGTTCGTGTCCAAGAATGTTATCTCTGTTTCTGATATTTCAGCCATAAATGTGATTGTTGGGTGAAAGCTATTTGCTATTTGCCTTTCCCCTTGTGTAAGGTATGAACCGACTACTCGATCTAGCTCTGGGAAGAACTTTTCCAGGCCCAGATGATGATGCTGTTGAAGCACGTGGAATGCGAAACCTATCATGAAGTTCGTGTTGGGTGTCAACATAAGAAGGCCCAGCGCCAGATCCCCTGCTACTAGCGCTCCCACTTTCATTTGAAGGGTTAGATGGAAGATTTCCAAAAGCACCAATCACTCTTCTGACTGTGCCTGCGATGTTATCTGAAGACAACGTTTGAGGACGACTGAATCTTTCTGCCACTGATTTTGCCAAACCGACCGGCCGATTTCCTCGCACAGTGTATTGAAAGTCTCGGATACTCGCTTTCGCTTTTTTAAAAGCACTTCCGGTAGCATGTTTCACCGCTGACCTTCTTTCGATTTATTTTTGTGCAGTTCGATTGATATGTGCGGTTTCGACATTTATGTGAGCGGTTTCGCTCCTGTTTGCACAGTTCGATCCATTTTTCGCTGGTTCCATTGCGATTTGTGCAAGTTGGAATCATTTGCGTTTGGTTCGATTTATATTTGAGGCGTTTGATTTGCTTTTTGGCGGATCGATTTCTTTCTGCGCAGTTCGATTTATATTTGTGCAAGTTGGATTTATTTGCACGAGTTTCGATTTATATTTGCGCGGTTCGATTGACTTTTTGCAGTTTTGACTTTATGTAAACGACTTTCGTTTTATTTTGACCGTTTAATATTGTTTGTACGCGTTTCATTTTGTTTGTTTTGTGACTTGAAGATTTTGGCCGTAACGGAACGCCATATTAACCACAGGGAATAGTGCACAACAAACTAAAAAAGAGTGTATTTAATTTACACTAACCTATTGTGAAGTGGCTCGTTCAATATTTATTTTAGTACACTTGCACGCAAATAACTCCGGTCCAAGTTTAGCCATTTTTCATGGGAAAACTCTTCACGGTTAACTTGAGAAATAATTACCAAGGGTCGGCAACAAACAGATGATTTTTCCCTTTTAACGCAGTTTACTTCGTTCTTCTTTACTTTTTGTTCGAGTTTTGGTTTTGCTTTTAGGTTTGTTTGTTTAGTTGTGTTTTGTTCTGTTTTGTTTTCAGTTTTGCTTTTCACTGTTGTATTTTCATTTATACGACGGGCAACCAGGCTAGCAAAAAGAAAGGGCGTCCGGTTAGTAACTCGATTGAAGCGGACCCCCACGAAGAGTTTCTAAATTTTAATGTCCTTATCAGCTTGTCAAATATTAATAGCTCCGAAACTGACACCTTAAAATTAGTAAAATTAGAAGAATTACAAAGTTTGAAAATTACATCTGGAATAAGGTGGAAGATATATCAAATTACACTGAACAGTCGTCTGTAAGCGCTATAATGATTTTTGGTAGACCGAGTAAATTAGATTTACATTTTTTAAAATGGAATAAACTTCACATACTAGTGGGGAAAGGCTGTGAAAAAATTTGGGCGATGGTTTCAAAGTGCTTATCGATACTGGTGTGGAAATATTTTCTCAGCATGCTACTCGGTATCGTATTGAATTGAAACACTGGTATCGTTCCATCCTTGGTAATGAACCAATCATAACTCGCGATTAAAATCATGCAACCAGAGCCAATAGCAAAAACATGCATCAGTGTAAGACGAGTCACCATGCTGTGACTAGCTTACTGACGAAAAAACTGCATGGGTAGAGAAGGTTGCAGAGCTCAACAGATGCAACACCAGATACAAAGTGATTGTTCAGCTTGAAGCCTTTGATTCTTTTTTGTTCTTGTCATCTGAAACACTGTCATAGCACATGTAGGCCACAAAATCTTCATCGCTGATGTCTCGGTTCCTGCATTCTCCAAGGGCTTCAGCAAGATGGACAGCTAGTAGATGTTTACACTGTGGAATGGTAAAAAAATTCCTTCTTAGATTTACAGTCAAAAATCTATGGTAACAGACTACTTGGGATCAGAAAAGGGTGTCGCCAGATTAGGGAAATACTCGCTTCGGATGGACTAGTACAAAAGTCACCACAGACCGTGTACGTCCACATCATCTCTTAAAGTACGGGATTACACACAAGGGTGTCTGAGTATAGAAAAGTAGGAAGGTAAGAAACATGCTTGTGGCATTGACTACCAGACATGATAGACAATACAGTGACAAATCGCAGCCTTTCCCAGCGATCTACATGCAAGACAGCTGTGACCACGCACATTTGAAAGAAAACACGTTCAGGCAGCTAAGGTTTGTTGTCATGGAAAACGGATGCTAAACCAACAACTTCTCAGTTCGTCCAGGAGGTGTATGCTCGGATGTGTGCATCCAGGATCGGCCTCAATAGCCAAACTGTTGTACACATCACGCGCGCTGAGATCCTTCGGTATATCGACGGCTCACTCAAACCACTTTATCACCAAGAAACAAACCATTCATCATTTCACACGCATGGCACAGAAACGTTCTTTCGCCCATGTGATGCTCTAACTACGTGGTGGCCACTGAAAGACTCTTGGCGAGCCAGGTTCATTGTGACACGCGTCCTGCGTTGCTAGGATCAGCAATGTAGAAAACGTCCTGTGTAATGATGAATAAAGACGCAAACTGGATAAAATAAGAAAGATGCACTACTCTGTGTGTCACGAGCTCAGGACAAAGAGTCCCTGACGGGAATCGTACACGCGTCCTCCCGTACACCGGTCGGACGCTCTTACCACTGAGCTACTGGGAGACACGTAGTGAGCAAGGTCATATTTACTAGGTTTACTGCAAGGCTTAGTTATGTGAAAAGCGCTCTGTCGATCTAATGATAAAGAAAGAACTATGGTACATTTTGATTTCGGTCCTGAAGTGAGAGAGATGTAATATTCAGTCGGGGACTCAGTAGGCTCGATTACCAAGCGCTTTTCGGAAAATGAGACCGCGCTCACCCGAGTGAGCGGCGGAAATCGAGTCTAGTGACTCAGTACAGTCGTTATATGTCAACCTGAATGTCAGGGATCCCCAATGCGTGCGGCGGTGACTGAATCCATCGTCCTTTTTAAGGTAATCCGCGCAAAATAAATAAAAGAATAAAGAATTTGCCCACATTTTTCATATAGGGAGGGACAGAGTACAACTTCTGTACCCTTGTTATGGTAAAAATTTAAAGTCGTAGGATCAGACTTGCTCACAGCTTCACTACTGAGGGTTTCAGCTGCTTCCTTGTGAGCGTCTTCGCTTTTGTCTTTTGCGTCAGAAAAGCTCTTGTAGGGGCATCATCTTGGTGTCTCATTCTCATTTTGTTAGCATCGTAGACTACTGTCAATCCAGGTGCCGAAGAGTGCAAGCTATTGCTGCTCTTGGTATCGTTACGTATTACGTCTTTCTCGCTGCTTTGCAGCAGTTTGAAGTCCAACACTGCAGAGGTAGACAATTCCCGCAAGGCTTGTTCCGGAAAACTTTATTGCGTCGATTTAACGAACAGTCAGCTACGAAATTGTTCCTCTGTTACATCGCTTACCCTCAACATTTCCACCGCCAGATTTCGGTTCTCATCCACAAGCTTGCCTATAGTACCTTAATTAGAATTATTCGAAGCCATAGCTATATCAAGACGGGTGAAATCGTATCTCCTTACTGAATGGCTCTGTGATGCAAAAACTACGAACGAACGAGAGGCCAAAACAGGAGGCAAGTGAGGGTAATTGGACAAGATATCGTAACCGGATGGGGACGCTGAAAGTTTCTTGGGCGGGGAAGGGTTAAAATTCCGCATTTTTGTATTTTGGGGACATGTATTTCCCTTAAGTATTTCGGGGGGTGGGAGGGCGGGATTACAAGTACAATGTAATGCATTATTAAGATTTTTGAGAGCTGTTGACAAAAATAATCTCCTTTGCTGTTTTCCACCGAGCCCTTTACACATTTTATCAATAAACCAGCAAACTTTCTTCCCATCCCCAAGGGTTCCTGCTGTTACAAGATTGACAGCACACATTTCAGACAGTTTGATATACACTGTCCTGTATGTCCCACGTTGTGCAGGACTATTGAGTCATGTACTGTAACTTTGATTTTGTCAGTTTGCTTACCATGAGTGACTCCATCTTGACCAACACTGACCAATAGAAGATTAGAAGCACATGCAAAAAATAAATTAAATTAAAATGAGTATCAGTTATTTAAACTTTTCAGTGATATGGACAATACATCAAAAACTGAATTTACCTTCAATGACTACAACACTTTTGCTTTAATTAATAAAGTTCAACAACTCTGAGTTTCCCCTTGGCAGTTTGAGGAGCCCACTTACCAACCTCATTCCCAGGGTCTCTCCAGACGGGAAGAGCAGAAACCCTGGGAACGAAGTTGCCCACTTACTGGACCTTTCAAAAGCTTGCAAACTCTGAACCTAGAGAATCAACTAATGGTTTTTCACTTCCACTACTGTCAATCACCTTTATGAAAATCCTGGGATGGGGGGGTTACTTGGGTAAATTTTTGCTGGGTATGTGCCACTGACCTCTCCAAACCCCAACCCCATTATAGTCTATTCTGTTGCCAATTATAGACCCCACATTGGTCACTTTTGAGCAAATATACCCCAAATCCTTTCTTGCCAGGATTTACTTACCCCCGAAATCCCGCAAGTATGCGACCGCATTCTAGTAACTCTATTAGCTCCTATTGAAAGTGCAACCCCATTACAGTCAATCCAGTCGTGAGAAAGCGACCCCATCCAGCCACACATCCCCATTAGCCTATTACTAGGAAGTACCCCCCCCCCCCGGTGAAAATCTTAAAAGGAAAAAAAATAAAGTTTAGTTTAACTGGCTCAAAAGATCACGCTTGTGTGCTGCAATTGGTGGGTTTGGATGTACATTGTCATGGTAATGATTGAAACTGTAAAATTTACAAAATCGTAACTTGAGTTTGAAGTTCAGAGTATTTGTGATATTGAAAGGCACAGTAAAAGCCGAATTGGCGTCTAACTCTAAGGTTTAGTTGCCAGGTTGACGACTTCTTTAGAATTACGTCTGAAGTTCCAATACTTTATTCACCATAGCACCCAAAATGGTCACAAACTGGGGGGCTGTTAAGGCATTCAGATTCAACTGAAACTCAAGTTACATTTCAAAGATTAAATGGCTGGCTGTCATTCGTGTAAAGTAACTGTAGCACTTACTGTAGATACTTGTGTTTACCTCAACAAATAAACCAAATCTCACCTGTGAATGTGTAAGATGGACATGTACAGAATTCGCCTGTAATAAGGCAGTTGTATACCTGGTTGGAACTACCAACAACCTAAAAACAAAACATTTTCATGTTATTTAATGACATGTACCAAGGGAAGCCGTTTTATTTCTATCAAAACTTTGTTTCCTTAAAATGTGTCTGAAAATATTGAAATTTAAAAGAAAACAAACAACCTTCCCAACATTGTTATTAATAGGCTTTTCTTTACATAAAGCAATGGACAAAAAAGCTATTAATTTTAATGATATTCATGTGTAGTATTCAGTTGGTTATATTCCTGGTAGGATATAACTGCCATAATTAATTTTATAAAACTATCATCAAGAGTAGATCAGGGTTTTCAATATGAGGCAGTGGCCAGCAAAATTCATCAACTATCTGAGTTTGCTACCTAATGTATGTCCTTTGAAACGAATAAGATTCCAGTGAAATCTGAACTGCAGTAGCCCTTTAATTCTCAATGTTATCATCTTCAAAAAATCTGATGAAAAAGGAGGTTTCATATGGATACTAGAAACAGACTTAACTATTTGTATTACAGTTAAAGGGATTTTTAATTGAGAGTTGAAGTAATTTGTGATTGCTTTGGTTTTGCATTGCTACCCCCGTGTGACTGACAACGTGTGCCATTTTCTGAACAATCTGCAATCAGGCTCTGTTTTCATTTCACTCAGTCAAACACTCAGGAGGTGAAAGGTGAAAAGAAAAACAGAGCGACCCACATACACTGTAAGAGAATGTGAGAACCATAATAAAATTTGGCCTGGCCACAGGTTATTGTCTCAACCAGTGAGATGTGAAACAAAAACCAATTACTGTGACCTGCTCGCACATGTTTTTCCACACTAGATGTTATGTACTTCCTTTGAGTTAATAATAATAATAATAATAATAATATTAATAATAATAAACGTTATTTCTATAGCGCTATTTCCTGCAGCTCAAAAGCACTTTACAAATAATGAATTAAAAAATTTACATCACGTGATAAATAAAGGTAGTGAACATAAAAATAATTAATAATATTACATCATATATTGTATTTAATCTTTAATTCTGATTGGTTCATCATGATTTTGTGTCTGTTGTAATTAGTGAAATGAATTTTGTGGGGGTTTTGTTTTATGACACTCAATTAAAAACCACTCTAAATTTCAGTGATACATCATGTCCCAAGAAAAAACCACTGAGATCCAGCATGTCTTGACCACTTAACACTCCATCAAAACACGACAGAAGTAGCCTCTAATGCAGACTTTGTCCTTAGTGCCCATCCCACAATCCATTACTCCCTCACAGACAGTTGCTTAAAGGGAACCTCCACTGTCATAACAAAATGACATTAAATTGTTCGAAATATAGTCTAAATTCCAATTCTTTTTTAGTAAGTGGAAAGAAATTTTTCGCGTGCAAAAAATTTGGAATGACTGTCACCTATTTTTGATTTTAAATTTTCCGCACTCCACCATTTTGAATTATTATGACGTCAACTGGTTGCCCGTATTGTTAAGAAGTAACTTTCTTTTGTTTGAAACAATTGGGCAACCATTTGGCGTCATAAAAATTAAAAATGGCCGCGTGGGAAATTAAAAAGTGAAAATAGGTGACATTGATATCCATTTTTTGGAACATGAAAACTTCCTTTCAACTTGTTAAAAAAGAATTGGAAATTAGACTTTGTTTCCAACAATTTAACACCAATTTGTCATAACAGTGGAGGTTCCCTTTAACAAAGCAGAGAAATATGTTCACCAATCTCAGTCCATTTCAAGGTTTTTGTAAAATGAAATTTGATCTTTTCACCACCAAAATTGAATTCTAGTAGGTAACTTCACTCTGTTGTTTTCTAATGTAGTTTAAGTCCATCTTCAGATTTCATTCAGTTGAATTGAAGGAAATAAGTCAATAAAGTGTAAGCTTCTAAAATGAACTGTTAAGCTTTGAAATCACTTCACTCAAAGTCGAGAAGACAACATTCTTTTAAGACAGCACTGTCTTTAAATTACAAGACAGCGATGATTGGCCCTTAGTGTAAACTGCACAGTGTGTCAAAATGCACGTGATGACTCTCTTAAACAGACATCTGTGGGGAAGGAGCGCTAAAGAGCCCAAAGAATGTCTGTGTTGGAGGCTTAATAACACAAAATGTTTAGAGGGAAATGCTTTGTAAGGCTCTTTGATTTTAAGATACCAACCTGATAGAGTGATCTTCCACTAGGTGTGGTTAATTTGATGACATTCTTCTGATCAACAAGATCCAAAGCATGCAACAGAGGCTGATGGAAAACAAAGTGTAAGCTAAAGAAGAAAACAAAAACAGATCAGTCACAGCATCACAGTGAATGCAACTATCTGTATACTTGTCCAAAAAGAGTAATACTCCATTCACTGATTATTAATATATATAAGCATCACACTATTGGACTAGGTTGCAGTCTCACACTCAGAGTCGTCAGGCTTCTTGGTCAGCGGGCGGCCACCAGGAGAGACTCTAGCAGAGTGGAAAAAATATGATTTTTTATTGGCTGTTCACTGTAGCAAAACTAGGAACCAGTATCCGCAGGATTTCTACAGTAAAAATTCCAGTAACCACCCTGCTGACCAAGAAGACTGAGGACTCTGGCTATGTCAGCTTGACTAGGTTCTCAAAAGCTGTGTAAAATCATGCTGAACATAATCTAACAGTTATCGGTAGTTTCCATCTGTTGTCATGGTAATGTGTGATCACTGGTGAAATTTGCCACACTTGGCACATTTTTTTGCCTTTGTGACCCCCGGGTGTGACCTCAGCCCAGGCACCATGGGAGTATGGAGGTGGACTGGTTAGCACATTGGACTTCAAACCTGAAGGTCGCTGGTTCGAGACCCAGTCCCTGTCATCATGTTGTTTCCTTAGACAAGAAACTTTACCCCACATACGAGCAAGGGGGGGTTAGTTTCTAAAGAAACGGTGGTGCTGCGTCGGTGGGGACGTGAAACACAAAATTTTGGATTTATCAACTGAGTTGATGAGGTAAATTGGCCACCACTTGTGTTTACCCCACATAGTCATAGTCTCTCTCCACCCAGGTGTATAAATGGGTACCAGCGACATACTGCTGGGTAACCCTGTGACGGACTATCATCCCATCCATGGGGGTGTACAGTGTGACAATGTAATTCTGTACAGTGTAAGTGTGTTCTGTACAGTGTAATGTTACAGAAACTGGGATAAGCTCCGGCCGCATGGGTCTCCTTGACTCGTGTGCAACTTTACCTTCCTAAATACCCCTGTGACAGGCACACAAAATCACCTGCTCTGGACTGACGGTTTAATGAATACAAACCCATCTCCCACCAACGCCACAAATTATTTACATAACGCTCCACACTGAGACGGGAGTAAAGACGCTGACAACGTTTGGGCCAGAAACGAAACAAAATTTATTGACAAGATAAATTGTCCCCTGGGAAGGGAGGGAGGGGACAAGATTAGACTAACAGCGAGCACGAGGAATATGACATCCGAGCCTACGGGGAATGAAATGATGCAACGCGACTAACAATAATTAACTAGTTTTAGCTAACGCCAACAACATTCAAATTATTTACATAACGCTCCACACTGAGACGGGAGTAAAGACGCTGACAACGTTTGGGCCAGAAACGAAACAAAATTTATTGACAAGATAAATTGTCCCCGAATAGAGATTGAGGAGGCCCAAACGTTGTAAAAAAAAAAATAAGTAGGAAATGAATTGAAAAAAAAATGTCGAAATGAAAATAAAAAAATGGTAGAATGCTAGTAAATGATCAATAAAGTCAGGAAACCATAAGGCCAGCGGCCATTAAGTCCGCAACCACAGTTCGTTGGGTGAGGGAAAGTGACAAATAACGCCGATAGGCGTCTGAACGCCAGTCACCATGTCGCTGAATAAGGCGCTCTGGAACTCCGGCCTGAAATGCGAAGGTGGCGCCGCCCCGACGGAAGCTGTGAGGCGAGAAATCGGAGGGAGACAAACCAATTGACGATATGTGAGACTTGATTGCTTTGGAGAAGACATCGTGGGTTAAAGGACGCAGGGAGCCATGAGAAGGAATGCTGAAAAACGGCGCAGAATCTGGGGCCGGAACCAGGGTGAAATACTGCACGATGGCGGAGACGGGGCAGAGAGCTGAGCCGGGGATACGCGGCAACGGAACAAGTAGGAGGCGGTCTTTGTGCTGTAGAGTCTTTGTCCACTTAATGCGGAGGACCGCGCCGTGTGACGTAAACTTGATGTCGTCGCGACAGAGATGGCGAGTAGGATCGAAACTGGAGGGTGAGGACACTGTGAGATTAGACTTCCGAAGAAAAGAGAAAAAGGCTACCGTGAAGAGGCACCAAATGGCTGCGTCAGCTGGAGTAGTGAGGTCGAGGTGTGACTTGAATTGGAGGAGAAGCGCGGGAGTGATGGGAGACTTCTGATGTGTTGCGAGGCCCAGAACACGTTTGAGCCCCTTTTTAGTTAATGAGACCTCGAAGGAGTCTAACGCAGTGCAAGGAGTGTTCTGTAGCAGGTGGAACAAGCGCACACCGTTTAACTTGTTGAGAATGGTTTGGTAAGATGAGGTAAAACATGCCAAGAAGACGGCATAGGACGAGATGGTCGGAGGAGAGGCCGGCAGGGGAAGGAGCCCAAAGGTGGAACAAAAGGAGAGGTACGATTTCCATTGAGACCGCAGGTTTCGTAGCGTGCCAGGAACGTACGCGTGAGCCTGGACGGAGGCGGTGAGGTCTGATAATGCTGGTAAAGAAACTGGAACGGCACTGGGGCTGAGTGAAAGCTGAGGAGGATCTGTAGAGAGTTGAAAACGAGTTAATAAGAGGAGAAATGGTCACCTCTGAATGTCAAAATTAAAAAGCTCCGGTGGGCAGTGCACTTGAGAAGTAACGATGTCAGCGGTCAAGGAAAGGAACTGGGCCTCGTGAGAAGGGGCGACATGCCAGCGGCTGAGGTGATCGGCGATGGTGTTGGCGCGACCGGGAATGTGCTCGGCACGGAATTCAAAATCGCAGAGAGCGGACAAAAACCAGATCTCCCGAAGACAAGCCTGCATGCCAGCTGCTCGGGAGCGGCCAGAGTTGAGAGCCAGGACGCTGTTTGCGTTGTCACAATGTAGGAGGAAACGCTTTCCCCTAAGGCGATCTCCCCAGAGCTTGAGAGCTGCCATGATAGCGAGGAGCTCGAGGGTGTTAATGTCATGTCCAAAGGACGACAGGACAAAGTCAGGGAATGGTGTGTGAAAAAAGAATCCCTCGAAGAAACCGCTGGCTCCGGTTAGGCAAGCGTCGGTGGACAAGAATAGAGGGTCAGTGATCCATGGGTCTATCTTGATGATTGAGACGCCGTTATACTGTGAAAGAAAAGTGCCCCACCAGTGCAAGTCCGATTTGAGATCGTCGGAGATGTGGCAAAGGCGCGAGGTGTAAGAGCTACGCAAGGCGTTGAGAAGACCGTTCATGAAAATGCGGGCGGGCCGGACGCAGGCAGTGACGAAAGACATCACCCCGAGAAGAGATCGCAGGTTGGCTATGGTGATGGTCTGTTGAAGGAGGGTGGCTTGGCACTGAGAGAGCAAGTCCGAGAGGCGATCAGGGGTGACGCGCATGGACATGTCCAGTGTGTCAAAAAGAACACCAAGAAAGACCATTGAGGTGGCGGGAGGGCTGTCTTTGTCCGGGGAGGACTGGAGGCCAAGGTCGGACAACAAGGTGCCGAGGGCGTCGAAAGCGGCGGCGGATTTGGAGGGAATTTCTGCGCCCCCGAAATCATCGATGTAGTTGGTGCAGTTGAAGCCGAGAGCGCCGAACATGTAAGTGACCGCAGAGGTGGTGCGTTGGCACATCATCGCGGCGGAGCGGAGGCCGAAGGGGGGCGCGATGTCGAAGTAGAGAAAGCCGTTGTGGCGGAAACCAAGGTAGTTGTAGTCACGGGGATCGACGCGAAGCTGTCTGTAGGCGCGGCTGAGGTCCCTTTTGAAGAGGTGGCACCCGGGGCCTTTATCGCGGATAATGGCTTGAAGAGCGTCGGTACCAGGGAGGCGAAGAGAAAATGGCGCGTCAAGGTAGGTGTCTTTTGGAATGCCACTGTTGACTGACAGAAGAGGTGGGAAACTAAGGTCGACGACAACGCGCGGTTTCCCGGATCGGCTACTGGCGATCTGAAGTGGGGACACGACGAGTGGAAGCTGCAGGGGGTTGACTTCAAACGGGCCGCATGTAGCCCCCAGAGAACACTCCTTTTTAAGGAATGAGTCAATGATGACAGGTTGAGCGAGGGCAGATCCGTGATTCTTGCTGGAGGACTGGGGCGGAGTAGATTTCATGTACCCGATCGGCCAACCGAACTCCAAGAATTCGCAGAGTTCTTGATCGTGATACGAGGTGAGGCGTCGTCGCCACTCTGGAATGTTCAAACCAGAGGGCACGGGAAGGCGAAGTGAAAAGGCGTTGGGACGGGCGGATTGCTGGAGCAGG
The DNA here is from genome assembly GCA_964030785.1 of Siderastrea siderea. Taxonomy (NCBI): domain Eukaryota; kingdom Metazoa; phylum Cnidaria; class Anthozoa; order Scleractinia; family Rhizangiidae; genus Siderastrea; species Siderastrea siderea. The sequence goes on along the minus strand of OZ034978.1, from coordinate 3,924,567 downwards.
GCGTTGAGCTTAACGACTGTGCTGAGGAGGTCGGGCTTGGATGGGAGGGGCTGAGTTCCGGCATGGTTGGACGGGGTGACGACGGGGGGGTGCGAAGATGCGGTGACTGAGGGCGGGGTTAGGACGGAAGCGGGACCAGTTTTCGGCTCAGTTAGTCAGCTTGATGGCGGCGAGGGGTCCTGGCGACGAGTAGGGATGTCGAACCTACGCTTAGGACAGTGTCTGGCTTGATGGTCGGGCCGCTTGCAGATGATGCAGATGTGTAGTTTAGCGCACGCCTCGTTGCTGCAGTCGTCATGCCACGACCAGTCGTCGCAGATCTGGTGGCGTGAGGGCTGCTGGGAGGCAGGAGGGCGTTGGCTGTTTACACGGCGCGCTTTCTCGGCCGCTTTTTCGTTGCTTGGCGAACCCACAGACGGAAGAAGGTTCGTAGGGATAAAAAAGGGCTGTTTGAGACCGTCAAAGGAGTCGCGCCACTTCGCGAGACCCAGCTCCAAAGTGCGCAGGACTTTATTATGAAACGCGCGGACCGCTGACCATTGATAAGTACACGCGAGGCTCATTAAATCATGTAGGTGATGCAAAAAGAGAGATTTTTGCGTTGCGTCTGGGCATTTCTCGACGATGGCGAGGTAGCCGGCGGTGAACTCTGCGAGTGTTAATTCATTATAAAGCTTGGGCTCACCTGGTGCGGACATTCCGGCCAAATCGGCGGTAAGAGCGCCTAAAGATTCCCAAGTGTAGTCGTCGTCCAAGGGCCTGCGAGGAGGTCGGCTAATCCTGCTTGGCTTTTTGTGTGACATAACGAAGACTTAGCTCCCGAGAAGGAAATCAAACTCAGACGAGAAGCGAAAGGATTTGACAAGATTCGACTAGACAAGATTAGACTAACAGCGAGCACGAGGAATATGACATCCGAGCCTACGGGGAATGAAATGATGCAACGCGACTAACAATAATTAACTAGTTTTAGCTAACGCCAACAACATTCAAATTAAACATTCAAGTGACTGCCTTTTTCTGTGGAAATTTCAGATGGTTTATACTAATGCCCCGATCAATTCGAAAGTTCAACATCCCCCCGCCCGGGCAACCCCCCGGGCATTTGAACTTTTGAAGATTGGCTTGTTCAAATTCCCTCCCCTCGGGGCCAAAAAGCCGTTCAAATGCCCCACCAACTAGTACAGAACTACCTCTCCTGAAAGACAAATTTCGTCTTCAATCAAACACTTTACACGCTTTTCAGAGAGAGATATGCCGTAATGACACCTTCAAACTTCTTTTAAAAACCCTTTTGAAAGAGTTATTCACTAACAAAGGCAAAATTTTATCTTATAAATCCGTCAAACCCTGCAAAAACCGTAAAAACTCATCCGGTTCAAATTCCTCACCCTTTCAACGCAACGTTCAAATTCCCCCCTCCCTGGGCACGATGCACTGTCAAATGCCCGAGGTATGCCCGGGGGGGGATGTTGAAGTTTCGAATTGATCGGCGCATAACAACCAAAAACCTAATAATAACCCTGCCCAATTCGCAAAGCTCACAATGCTGCCCATCAACTTTGCAGCTTATTGTAGATGGAGGTTTTATCACTTATACTTACGCAGAAAGTATTTCATCTGTCACTGAAAACAGGAAAAGACATTGATAAGCTTTCGACTGACCTCAAAAATCACAATTCTGTCAATTAGACAGACAACTAGTTACAATGTAGACAGATGGCATATACAACACCAACACTTACAGTGACCATGTTGTTCCTTTGCTAATCGAACTTCCGAAAAAAGCTGATCTGCAACATGTCGAAGCGATAAAGCCATGGAATTTTACGCTTCATGCAGACTTCAAAATAAGCGCCTTTCGTCCGCCAAGGATCTCCACCATGTTGATCAGTATACTTGGACCCAGGTCCTCGCGCACACATTCACCCAATATCGGCGTTGGCCGGAGGGAGCCTGGCGCGCGTTTCTCGGATGCCACGGCAATACAATAACATGTCTCAAAGAAAGAAATATTTAACTTATGGCTAAGTTTCATGCTTAGAAACTTCTTTGTTTACAAGTTATGGTGCAAATCGTGGTACCCGCAATCGGCCCGAAAGTTTCGGGGCTTTCGAGAAACCCACGCCTGGACTGGAAGCTTCACTAGATTAACGAAATTATAACGTCAAGCCGGGGCCCGGAGTCGATTGAGGTCCACATCTTACGTTCTTAGCACGCGGCTGTACACCCTCCTCTGACCCACAACCCACTACCAGAGTTTTCCACTATCAAAGTTTTCCACTTTGGCTCAGACCTCTGTGGGCACGGGTGGAGAAGAGAGGACCGTTGCAAACCCAGTTCCTATTTCAATCCAAAATGTATTTTTTCTTTTTATACGCTATTGCAGACTTTCCCTTGAAACAGTTCTCCATTGTAGGCTTATACGGCAGACGAGACTGAAAATGGAATTCTGTGTTCAACTTCCCTTTTGCGATCCTATCCATTGGCGATTGTCATTCAAGAGATATATAGAAAGAAAAGAAGAGATATATAGAAAGGATTGTTTCGAAGAGAAAACAGGAAACACGAATGGAATAGTTTGCTCTTTTAAGAAAAGACGAAAAGAGACATTCTGTACTTCTGTTTTAATATAATACGAAGACCCTTGTTGAGTGTTCTAGTAGAAGGTTAACGGTTTCGGAAACCTAAAAACTTGTGATGGGTGAACAAACAGACTCGCAAGGACAGACGCAAGTTAGGCCCAAAATGCAAAACAAAAATCATTTCAGTGCAGACTTTGAGTGGCCAAACGGTGAAAAACTTGCGTTCACTTTCGTGCAAATTTGAGCTCAATCAAATAGCAAGTTATCGCAAGCCATCGCAAGTAAATGCAAGTCATGGCCAAACGGAGTCGAGAGTTATCATCGCAATTTTTCAACTTGCGAACACGTGTGACTCCGTTTAGCCAGGGCTTTAGAGACCGTACAGCTCGCAAGATTGTCTTTTAACACAGACAGTAAAAGTTTTTGTATTCTGGACATTAGAGAACTGCCGTCAAAGTGACTTTATTGAAGGATTTTCATTGATTCAAAATTGAACATGCGAACGCAAAATTCAAAATTTGTAAACTGGGGGATATCGCTCGGGGAATGCCCGGTCCTCCCAAATTGCCCCTTCTTAGTTGGAGCATATGGTGTCACGTGTGATGTTTTGACCAATTGCGCGCGAGAAACGTTTTGGATAATTAGTTGAATAAGCCCAAGGAAATTCTCAAAGAACTTTAATGTCTGTAAGTATTAATGGCTTTGGGGGCAGTGATTGCGGAGGTCAAGAAATTGATTTATCACGACCAACCAGGCACATTTTGTTTAAACGGTTAATTATCTATTTTTACTGATATTTTCACACATTTGATTAATGCCCAGTTCCAATGAGGCTATTAAAATACTATCGAATTTAACGTCACTGTACAGAGTTTTAATATCAATTACTCACACTCACATACATCCTCGGAGACCCAGGGGCAGATAGTCCGGGCGAGAGCAGATAAAACAGGCGAAATAGGTGCGAGCTGAAGCCTGGTGCGAGCGAACGTTTACAAGACCGGCGGGAACAGCCCCTGGGAGAGCCCATTTGCGTTCTTGTTTCTGATTTTGCATTGTATTTTTTGTGCCCAATCAGCGATCAGCTTATTTCCCTGTTCCTTTCGTGACGTCTATACAGAGTGTGATGTAATTTAATGTAATAATTTTTGTATTTAATAATATGTATTTTTGTGAATTTTGTTGCGAATAAATTGTGAACTGTGTGTGAAAAGTGCAACTTTGCTAAATCTCACGCACTTGTGCGTACTGAAATAAACGTTCTATCTCGCTCGTTCGATAGGCCTACCATCGAAGAGACTTTCAGTAAAATGGCACCCACAAAGCCGAGAAATCGAGAAAATTGGCAAGGGTACTCAAGCAAAAGAAAACAACGGGTATGAAAATCATATCGAGGTACTGTGTAAAGTTCGAACTTTTAGAAGCACGCAGTTAGGATTTACGTGCGATCCACAGCTTGTCTTTGTGTTTGCTCCAAACTGCACGCTTCTAAAAGTTTACACTTAGGATGTGAACTTTTCACAATACCTCAATCTGATTTTCGTGCTTGTTTTCTTTTTCCTTGTGCTCAATCAGAATCAAGAACACAAATGGGTTCTTGAACTAGTCCGTTAAAGGTAATCGCCCAGGGGCTCTCCCGCCCGTCTTGTAAACTTTCGCTCGCACCAGGTCTCAGCTCGCACCGATTTCACCTGTTTTATCTGCCTCTCGCCCCGACTATCTGCTCCCTTTTGTCTCCGAGGATGACTATTTGCAATTTAATTAATTTAACTGCGTTGGCAATTATTACATTGACATCAAGAGTGATACAATAAAAGGCGTTTTTTAAATTCATTTGGCAGTTACAGGCAGCACAGAAAAAAAAATAAGTCAATCAATTTATGAAATTAATTAATAAGATTATTAGTTTTAAATAAATACTCCAATTCTCGTCAACACAAGCAGGAATACATTTTACGATTAATTATCAACAATAATTTTACTGGTAAAAATGTACTAGTGCTATTATTTTCAACATATGGATTCAGGGCACAAGTGTTTCAATGTTTACGTGTAAGGAACCACATGGTTGCGACACTAAAAAAAACTCAGTCACATGGCATTATTTCTAAGGGTGCCTTCTTTAGTTCACTATTCCACAATATGAATACATTCTACTAGGAATACATTAATCACGTTCTTTTAGGATGTATAACAGGAATAGCGGGCAGTGTTTTAATTGTCCTTCCAACAGAAAAAGCAAAATGAATGGAATATGGTTTTCCTGAATTTCAGATAATTGTATTTTCTGGGAAAGTTTAAATAATGCAAATAATGTAATTGTTTCACTAAGAACAGATAGAAATGCATTCAGAACTCACTTGTAAAAAATATTTGCTAAACTAGGATAAGAATATCAGAATTATAATTGGGGAATTTGAGTTATTTTCAACTTGCTGAAAATTTCTACCTACCTAACATTGCAGCTTAAATATTTTTACTTAAAGCAGGCCCGTAGCAAGGCTTAAATAACTGGGGGGGCCAAGCAAATTGGCCTAGTCAAAGCTCCCCCCCCCCATCAAAATACAGATGTTAACAAATAGGTCATAAGGCATACAAAAATTCATGCCAGATAGATACTAACACTGTTCACAATGCCACAGTTTGTGTCAATTTCATCAAAAAGGACACCTTTGTGGGGACATTGTTCGTTGAAAATTTGCCAAAAACCTGCTTCCTGTTTGCTTTTTTGCCAACGAAGTTGTTGGCAACATCCAACATAGATTTATAGCATCAGTTTTAAAAAAGTATCCTTAAAGTTACAAGTTTGGTTGAATTCAAACACTTCAACAGCTAAGCTACGAACTTGGGACCTGTTTTACCTAACCCTCGTAAACATTTGCGTATATTGTAGTCTGTCACTCAACTGGTGAGATAAATATAATTTTGTTTCTTAGATATATGTTTTACAACAATGGGCTTTAATAAAGCTTGCAGTAAATACACAGCAGTCGCTTAGCTATTAAGGGTATTGAGGTCCTTCACAATCTTAAGCTATACTGCCAGGGTAAAGGTGATATGGGTGAAGAAAGACATTGGTAAGGAACCTGGACCACTGAAATGTGCAGTGGGCCAGTAGATTTTTGAAGCCCACTTGCCCGGTGGCTAGTGATTCAGCTCAACAGATGTCGAACCCTATTAAAGGTTGTGAAATTATAAAAGGCACTTTTAGCATCAGCATTCAAGACTGATTGTCGTACATTAATTTGTTTTAAGTACATATTTTTTGGCATATTAATTGTAATGTTTTTTAACTTCCAAAAATTCTGAGCCCCCCCTGCCCCTCCCCCTGTTACGGGCCTGTAAAGGTTAACCAAGTTTTAGGGTTGGAAATCTGGATCATGTCAATTACTTCCTGAGAAATTCCTCGCATCAACATTTTTGGAACAGCATTCACTTGGATGTGAGCATAACCATGGCCACCGTACTTGACAAGCCGATGACGTGTATGAACATCATGTGCAATGACGACCTTATCAGCATAACCCTCTGAAGCCAGAAATTTAATATTCTGGATCCTCTGTGCATCATTTATGACATCAACTGCTGGGTTCCACTGATAATAAGACATTTCAATCCCAAAAAAGTCATATTCCAGATACACCCCAGTTGAGGCCAACTCCAAGAGTTTTGAGCGATCAAACCCAGTGCGATCAAGATGACACATGACTGTTTTATTGATATCAGCACCAGCCTCTTGAAGAATTCGCACTATCTCCATCGGTGAAGCCTCATCCCGTCCAGGGTGAATCATCAAGGGAGCACCAGTTTGGGATTGTGCCATGGCACCAGCTAATAAGGAGTTTTTCTCGGCTGGTGCCAGTGGCCATGAACAGCATATTTCTCCAATGACGCCACACTTGATGGATGTGCCATCCACACCCTCTGTTAACTCCTTGACCATTGTCTGATAAGTGAAGGAGAAACTTGCTTAGCATTTATCATAAGCAAATTTTTTTGACTGAAATGAAGATCACAACCATTATTTTATATACTTAAAGAACTCCATTGATGGTGGTATTTTAAATTACATCTTTTATTTCTTGTCATAATTTTTACAAAGGGCCTATTCATACATGTTTCTGTTGAGTTGTAAACAATGTTAAAAATTATCATTGCTTGATGGGGGAGGGGAGTTTGTGACTGCAACTTGTAAGGTTTTATGTATTGTCTCCTTTATTTTATTAGCTTTGCCAAAAATTGAGAACAAAAGAAAAAAGAAAAAACAGAATGATATTACAAGTATGGGAGGCCTGAGGAGGGGTGGATACTCTGCAAATTTTGGGTGGGGGTGTGCCACTGGGACTCTGAGGTTCTTACCCTATACCAGACTAGGAAAGAATCTTTTCACAACCCCCATTGGTTTCATTCAAACGCAACAAAAACATAGGGAACTTTCTAATTAGAAGTGTACTTAAATCTAATGATCAACCAGGTACTTTTAAAGGCGTGCGCAAACGACGCAACACTTGTCCTTTCACTCCCAGTGCGGACAAAATAACAGGACCCAAGCAATCGATTAAAATCACTGATCGTTTTACATGCACCTCTGCGAATGTTATCTATTGCATAACATGCACTTTATGCAAAAAGATATACATTGGTGAAACCGGGAAAAGATTAGGGGACCGTTTCCACGAACACCTACAAGATGTTGAAAGAAATGACAAGGAGGCATCCAAACCAGTCGCCCGACATTTCAATCTCCCTGATCATTCCAGTCAACATATGACGATCTGTGGCCTTTCCCTACACCGGGGTAACACGGAAAGCCGTAGAAATCTAGAACAAAGATTCATTTTTCAAATTGGCACACCTAATCCCCACGGTATCAACGAACACTTTTCATTCAATTGATTTATTCTTGTTTTCCATGTTGCCATGTTCCCACCAATAGCGTAGCTCCACCACTCCCTATATAAACCAAGTGCAACCCACAATAATTGCTCTGACGAAGGGCTAACGCTCGAAACATCAGCTTTCAATCTCTTTACGGTGGCCAATTTGCCTTATCAACTCAGTTGATAAATCCAAAATTTTGTGTTTCACATCCCCACCGACGCAGCACCACAGTTTCTTTAGAAACTAACCCCCTTGTATGTTCAGCTACAATTGTTGCAGTCCTATTCTAGACTAAACAATACAGGTTGTTACCCTTTCCAAGATGCACCAAGTGTCAATCCCTAGTTTTCCGATAAATGATACCCTATTTTAGACCAAAACTCTGATTGCTATACCCTGATCCCAGACTTGACTGGTTATAAACTATTCCTTGAAAACCATACCCTTCACAGCGGCACATGCCCTTATAGCTTATCCCTTTTACTCCCAAAAGTGCCTAGAATCAACATTCAAGACAAATATAATCCCAAAATTCACTTTGTAAAATACTTACTTCTAAATACTACCACTGATATAAAACTTCTGCTGAAGAGGTTTCATTTGAATGGTCACACCATAGGGTTTCATCCACCAACTCAAAAGTTAGAAGCACCTTAAATGTCTGGGAATGACTCTGGGAATGAAAGGGTGTACATGGGAGTACCCCCAACCCCCTCCCCCCCCCCACCCAAGAAGCAGGGTAACCATTACAGGGTGAGCCAGTTATAACAGGACCATAATATTGTATATCCAAATAGTTTTAATTTCTTCACAAACCATACTGAGCTCCTCCACAGATGAGGCTTTCACTCCGGATGGAAGGGGGTGACCTGAATGGCACCCTGTACCAGCAATAATATTCAAGCCAGTTGTGGAAGAAGCTTTAGCTAGATATTCCACATTCCTGCCAACAGTGCTAACTTCTACTATGCTATGTCCTCCTTCCTGCTTAAACAAGTTCAGTTCCTTCACCATGTCATCAAAGGGTTCATCCCCTAGCGCCAAGTTGAATTTGTGACTGTAAGGATTCTGATGGATCCATCCCAGGTTGGCCAAGTTAAACTCAGAGTTTGTCATTTTTTCAGCATCAGATTCTCTCCAGGGTGGTCTCAGGCAGCATCTGTAGTCTACTGTGATGTGCTCATGAGTGAGTGTGCGGCCCACGGCACTGGGGTCAATAGGACCAAGGACAGTCTGGATTTTACCTGATACCATTTCTTTGCTTACTTACTTCATTGCAACTGCAGGCAAAAAAAAAACAGTTCTCTATCTGGCTTCGAGCAAATGTGGCTTAATACATAAACTGTTCATAGATGTCACCTCTCCTGTCATTACAGGAGAGTCTTGGTAAGGTAAATAAATAAGCCATTTCTGAGTTTCCTTCTGCCTCTTTTTCAAAGCGAGGCTTGTTGTACGGCCTTTCACAGGAAAGGAAGGTTTATTTGCACATTGAATGAAAACTTCTCTTCATGTGCAAGTGGCGCACCAGGCCTCACTTTTAGAAACAGGCTGCAGACAATTCGGAAATGGTACTATTGTCCTGTATAACCTAACATAACCTGCTGCTAAGAACTGTTCTTTTCTGGGGCTGTACTTTCCAGGGACAGTCCTTTATCCTTTATCTCTTCTCCCCATCCCAGGGGCAGATCCAGAGAGAGTGGATTGGGTGGATAGCCACCCCCCTCTTTGGTGTCGTTTAAGCTTGAAATTATAAAAGGGAACAGAACTATCACCGAGGCGATTTTGTCTTTGATTGTTCCAATATTGTTCCGTCAGGTCAGTCACACCCCTTTCAAAAATCCTGGATCCGCCACTGCATCCACTCAATCTTAAAAAGGGGAATCAACTAGCCAAAGTTTGTTTTACAGGTAATGGGAACAAATTGCACTGTGGAACAACTACATTGTACTGTGGGCTTGTTTGAGAGCATAATTTATATTATACATGCAACTGCAGATGTAAGAAGGCGGATGAAGAGGAGAAAACCTTTGATAACTGGAAGGTCTCCGATCTGATAGAAATCGGAGAAGGGAAGGTCTCTGATAGAAATATTTCGGAACAA